>CM053769.1:463838105-463923395 GCA_028658325.1 Potorous gilbertii | reverse complement strand
ATTCTTCTCCTCATTGGCTTTTTGAACCTCTTTTGCTGATTGGGTCAGCCTATTTTTCAAGGTGTTATTTTCTTCAGCATTTTTTTGGGTCTCCTTTATCAAGGTATTGACCCATTTTTCATGCTTTTCTTGCATCTCTCTCATTTCTCTTCCTAGTTTTTCCTTCACCAGTCTAACTTGATTTTCAAAATCCTTTTTGAGCTCTTCTATGGCCTGAGCCCATTGGATATCTATTTCAGATGTTTGAAATAGAGGCCTTGACTCCTATGTCTTTCACTGATGGTAAGCATTGTTCTTCCTCATCAGAAAGGAAGGGGGGGTGTCATCTGTTCCCTAAGAAAGTAGCCTTCTATGGTCATATTTTTTTTCCCTTTTCTGGGCATTTTCCCAGCCAATTACTTGACTTCTGAGAGTCCTCTCCACCCCACCTTCAGATCCACCCAGCTAGTGCTTGGGGTCTGAGATTTAAATGCTGCTCCCCAGCCTCAGGGCTTTCAGCAGCGGGCAGGGCTACTATTCAATGTGAGCTTAAGTTTTGGTGCTCAGGTGGGGACAGGGCCTCCTCCCAGGCTCAGTTCCCTCAGGGAGTTTATGCAGAGACCTTCAATGATGGACCTGAGGTCCTGCCTGCTCCGGGAGCCTCTGGCCACCCGCTGCCTCTGCTGCTGCCTCCCAAGGGGGCCTGAGCTATGGAGACACCCCGCTCCCCTCTCAGCCAGCCCAGAAGTCTCTCTCACTGACCTGTGCACCTGTGGGTGGAGGGACCTCCACGGGCGCCGGAGATTCCATCCCTGAAACCTGCTGTGATCTGCTCCTCTCAGGGCTGCGTGGCCAGGGCAGGGCTAGGCTCTGCTCCCATCCAGTGTGCAACAGACTCTTGGGGTAGGCTTTTCAGGGCTCTCTGGAATGGAAATCTCCTTCACTCCATTGCTGTGCACTTCCACTGCTCCAGAATTTGTTGGGAGTTCTTTTTACAGGAAATTCATGGGCTGTGGGTTTGGAACTAGCATATGTGAATCTTTCTACTCTGCCATCTTGGCTCCTCCCCCTTGACTTCTGGCTAATCGATCCACTCTGGTTGGCCTCTGTTTCCTCATCTGTGAAACAGAGGTAATAATAGCACAACCTCCCAGGGCTGCTGTGAGGATGAAATGAGACATTTTTGGTAAAGGGCAAACCCTAAAGTGCTTTATAACTGTGATTTCTTATTCTTCTTGATGTCAGAAGGAGGATTCAAATCTAGAACCTTCCTGATTTCAGCTACAGCATGTTTTCAACCCTACCTCCATCAATGCCCTTGCCTCAAGAGACAAAGCTCCCCTGGTGCTCAGGTCCTATGAAATCTGGACTAACCACTGATTCAGGGCTTCCAGAAGATCTCCCCTACTTTGCGTGACATTGTGGGAGAGGTTGGGTCACAGCCTCCCCTTTGACATTTGTTGACTCCTTCAGGAAATGAGTTGACTCCTCCTGGCATCTGTCTGGTCAGCAAGGGAGGCTCCCATGGAGAGAGCCAGGCTACATCTGCACCTCCACCAGGCTCCTACTCTGTGCCCTTGGGGTATGGGAGCCAGAGTCTAATTTCAAACATTGGTCTCTGCATGAGAGCCCAGTATGGGGCCAGTGTACAGCTCACCAGCCTACAAACTGTTTAGCTGCCTTTTAAAAAGGATAATCTGTGATCATCTCACACAGACTTCAGGCTGACTCTCAAGGCTTCATGAACTATTGATTCATCTCAGGGGTGAAAGGGAGGGGGAGTCTGATGGGTTCTGAGCATGTAGAGAGAGAAGCGGGGACATGCAGTGTTACCTAAACTTGGCAAGAAAGAAAGTGAGGAAAGTCTAAACAGAAGCAAACACCCTGATTTATGCACTTGGCAAAAGAATGACTGATACTTACATACTGGGGGGCCTTGAAAGCTCACAAAGCACTTTCTGTAGTTTAAATGCTTTCTCTGTTGTTACCATTATTCCTATTTCATGGATGAGGAAACTGACTCCCATAGAAGTGATGTGATTCATAGAGGTAATGCGATTTGTCCAGTGTCATACAACACTTAGGTATCAAAAAAGGAGAAAGCCCCAGGTTGTCTTGACTCTGTGATGCTGGGGCTATACCCACTGTGTCATTCACCCAAAGTGAATATCACTCACCATCTAATGAGAAAAGCACAGTCAGTCTCCTTGCTTCCGTTCAAAAGATGTTGTCTCCTTTTTGTTATGTTTTGATGATTTTTAAATTTTTTTTCATTTATTTCTCAATGACATAAAAACAAAAATTTTTAATATTCCTTTCTTTATTTTCAGTTCCAGATTCTCTCCCTCCCCTCTCCTCTCCTTGACATAGGATTTATAGATTTGATATAGAACAGACATATGCAGTCATGTAAAACAATTCTATATTAGTCATGTTGCAAAAGAAAACACAAACATAATAAAGTTACAAAAAGCATGCTTCTGCATTCAGACCACCAGTTCTTTCTCTAGAAGTGGATAGTGTTCTTCATTGAAGGTCTTTAAGAATTGTCTTGGATCACCGTGTTGCTTAGAATAGCAGTCATTCACATCTTACAATGTGGTGTTACTGTGGATAAAGTTCTCCTGGTTCTGGTCATTTCACTTTGCATCATTTCATATACGTCCTCCCTGGTGTTTGCTGTTGTTGTGTTTTTTTCCAGAAAGCATCCTACTCATTATTTCTTATAACACAATAACACTCCAACACAAACACATACCACTTGTTCAGTCATTCTCCAAACAAATAGGCATCCCCTAAATTTCTAATTCTTTGCTACAACTGAAAGCGCTGTTACAAACATTTTTGTACATATAGGTGATTTTTCTTTTTCTTTGCTCTTTTTGGGATACAGAAGTAGTAGTGGTATTACTGGGTCAAATGGTATGCAGAGGTTTATAGTCCTTGGGGCATAGGTCAAAATGACTCTGAAATGGTTGACTCAGTTCACAACTCCATGTACTAGTGTCCTTTTCTTTCCACATTCCCTCCAACATTTATCACTTTCGGTTTTTGTCACATTAGAGAATCTGAGAGGTGTGAGGTGGTGCCTCCGAGTTGCTTTAATTTGCATTTCTCTAATCGGTAATGATTTGGAGTATTTTATACTCCTATAAATAGCTTTGATTTCTTCTCCTGAAAACTGTTCATATCTTTTGACCAATTTTAGGTTGGGGAATAAAGGATGTTATTTTGATTCACCTCTGGACTGGTATTTTTCTGAAATAGTGATACATGTGGATTTCCTGTCCCAAGTACTGAGGAGGACGTCTTGTTCTTATAGCCATTATGTTCAATACCTACCATGGCCACCAACCAAGATAAAGCATGGTGTGGGGCATTAGCAGCAGTATGAACTAGGGTCATTCATGCTAGTGATGAAGCTGAAATACAAATCGAATACAAACCTCTTCCTGCTATCCATGAAAGAATAGAAGCTCAGATACTTTCTGAGGATGATCTCTGGTGTTGTAACCCAATTTTATTCTCTCTACTGTGGGTAGAGTCACTTGTTTTCTAATTTCACAGACATCTCAGTGATTCAAGAATAAATTCAGCTACTTTTAAAGTATTGAAGTTTGTGTATTTGAATACAAAAGTTCTTGTAAAGTGGATTATGAAAGATGACCCCAGTACTCCAAAATGAAGAAAACAAGGAAGTGTCTTCATGAGGAAATACTTCTCAGAAGAGGAGATGCAAACCATCAAAAACCACATGAAAAAGTTCTTGAAAATCACTATTAAGAGACAGGAAAATGTAGTCTCTGAAGCTCTATTTGACATTTATCAAAGTGGTAAAAAAAAAAAGTGACAATAGTCAACTTTAGAGAGAATAGGAAGAAAGAAATACCAATACACGGTGTATTTGTGAATTGGTCTAATCATTCTGAAAAACATCTAAAATTTTGTCCTCGGAGTGCCTAAGAGTTGTTTTAATTTGCATTTCCATAATCAGAAATGATTATATTTGGTTTATATATTTGGTTCCACACCCATTCCTAGTAACCCACCTTTCCATTGAGAGGAGGTAGATATATTTTCTTGTCTTTTCTTAGGACCAAAATCAGTCACTGAAATCAGGGTAAATTTGATATTATTTAAACAAAAAATTTATTATTATTTTTAGTATTATTATCTGTTTCTCCAGGCTCCTCTGGCTTCCTCCAAGTCCCATCTAAAGTCTCTTTTAGACAGATATCACTGCTAGAGAGACAAGTATTACTCACAGACTCCCTCTAATATGGTACCCTCTGAAAGCAACCGTAGGTTTAAGGAACATTATAAATTAATATCCACTCAAAAGCAGGTGCTCGTGAGCATCCACGAATACAGGCACAGTAGATAGAGTACTGGACTTGGAATCAGCAAGACTTGGATTTGAATTCTGCCTCACACGTCATTTAGCTGTGGACTCTCAACTTCAGTTACCTCATCTGTAAAAAGAGAATCATGATACCTACCTTACAGGGTTGCTGTGATTTTAAAAGAGATAACCCATGTAAAGTGACTTGTACACTTTAAAGCACCATGTAAATATTCTCTACATAATGATGTGATTCTTCTGCCAGTCAACCAAAGAGCATGTTGATTCTAATATTTAATTAAGCAACATAACAAAGTACATACAAGACATCCCTCACTATCTGTATTGGCCATATCACCAGTGGGGGGAAGGGGTCATCAGGAACATGTATAGCCATGGAACATGAATGGAGGGTCATGCATGTGGCCAAGAAACACATATAGCATGGTCACCTCACATTCTAAGAACAATGTCCCTTTAAAAATCATTCTCTCTCCCACCTTACAACTGTTCCCTTGTAGGAGGACAGCCCCTCCTGTCCTCTGGTGATATCACTGGGCTATGAGCTGCTTTCACTGGGCTGGGGTCCTCTCCTCCTCTGTCCGCCCTACCATGTTGTTCTCTGCTGATGCGTTAAAGACATTCTCAGAGAAATATCGGGGTTGACAAAGAAGAAACAAGGGGAACTTGTTGTTTATAACGAAAAGAGCAACTCAGCCAAGGTTACCTTGGCCTTTCTTTGCAGGAGGCATTATTAGTGAGACTCCTTGGGAAAGCAAATGCCAGTCTGGTCCCTATATTAGAGAAAGAACATTGCTGAAATGGTCAAGCTGCAGGGGAGGGCTCCTGAGATGATTCAGAGTGTGAGGGATTATGGGAACTGTGCACACAGATGCCAGATTGATCTCCTGTTGCGTAAACAAAAGACTGCAACTTCCTACAGATACAATGGGCCCTGTCTGTCTAGGACCCTGGACAGAGCTATGGACAGAGCAGGCTACTTCATTTCCAGGTTTGGTGTCACCTCTATCTACACAGACCATCAAAAGAAGAAAAAGAAAGGGAGGGGAAAAGTCATTTGGATGCTTCTCATCTGATGGATGATTCAATAACTCATTCAAAAACTACAAATCACAGACTGAGGTACAGAAGGATTGGTCGATGCACTGGGCTAAGGAGGGGCAGTGCAAGAGGAATCCTGCAAAGGATCCCCCACTCCCACCACACAAGCACGTGCATATATCTACACATGCACACACACACATGCTCACAGACACACATATGTATACATGCATGTACACACAGAGACACATACTGCAAAGTCACTATTGTATTCATAAGTGACCTTACCTAAAAGCTCACTGTATGCTCACTTACAACAACTGATTTTTTTTCCCCATTAAGAAACCTAAACTTGGGCACCAAAAAGATGACCAGCAGGTCAGAGATCAATTCATATGTGTTCAACACATGTTCTTACTGCAGCTGTAAGACACACAGACTGAGGCTTGCCTTCTAGATACACTCTGAATTTGGAAAAGAGAGAGTCACTATCTGGGGTTATGGAGGGAAATTGCTTTGGAATTAAACTAATGTTGTTTTGAAGAGATGATCTTCCTAAGTTGGAAGAAACCATGGAGTCCCTTCCTCTGCTTCCATCTGGGAGAGAGAAGGTGTGTAACTGTCCTGATCCCAGGAGAAAGTCTTCCCTTTCACAAACCCAGCCCATTCCTCCAGCTTCCTTTCTAGCCCATTTTCTCTGGTTTTCCCTTCTGCTTTCTTTTCTTCAGGCTGAAGAATTCCAATTCATTTCCTCTTTCCTCTTGGGTCCTATTCTGTCCAGCCCTTCTCTTTGTTGCTGCTTTTCTCCATCCCAGCTCCCAGGCTCTCTCTCCTTCACAATCTGCAGCCCCAATCCCCCCACTGCCCTCACATAGGAGTCTGATCAATACTAAGGAAAGTGGGAAGATGACTTTCCAGCTCTTACACAGTGGCCTCCTGTTAACATACACCTGCTCCATGCTCATGATTTAAAACAACCTTGCTATTCCACTGAAACGTGGTTAGGTTGTTGTTGTTATGACCCAGACTTGCTCAGAGACATGCTATCCCAATCTTGTACTGCTTGCTACTGCTGCCTTGTCATTCCTAAGTATCCAGGGCTAATGGCCCTAAATCCCTACCAGACAGTCTGCCTGTGACATTAAGCAAGGATGAAATTAATCAAATTAAATCTGGTCCCATCTTTTCAAATCATCTCCCATAAACACACATGCACACACACATTATCTAATTAAAACCCCTGATTTAGCATTCCATTCTTCATCTTTACCTACTTAGATCCCCAAAAGAAGAAGAAAAATGGCAGAGAAGACAAGTCATTTGGATGTTTTTAAACAGATGAGGTGTGATTAAAGGTGTGAGATTATTTCCACCAGCCACCAAGGCTGTTCAGTCTCATTACTTCCTATTAGCACATCATAGAACTATGCAGACAAACTATTTCAGTGACTGGCTGACTTTCTGATTCTTCATCAAAATGCTTTTTTATTGTGTAGATATGGTCTCAATGCTCTAGCTGTATTAAATGTAATCCTTTTCATTAGGTGATACTTCTACTCAATACAATGCAGGAAGTTAAAGAGAAAGAATAGCTTGACCAGGCGGGGCATTAGATTCTTGAGGGCAGACACACTTTTATTTACTTCCTGGTATCTCCAGTGCTCAGCATCATGTCTGATGCATGACAAATCCTTAATGTGTGATTGGCTGCTAAGTCAGGAGGATAGGAGGATCTTGTTGGTTTTTAAACAAAGTTCCTGAATGTAGGAATGCTTTCTTTTGTCCAAGGTTCATCTATTTGTGTTCTATATAGATATTTCCTGTTCTCATATTGTGAAATTCCAACTGATGGTACAATGGCTAGAGTGCTGGGCCTAGAGTCAAGAAAATTTGAATTCAAATCTGTCCTCAGACCCTTACTAGCTGTGTGATCATGGCCAAGTCACTGAACTGCTTTCTTGGTTTCCTCAACTATAAAATTAACCTAAAAATAGTGCCTACCTCACTGGGTTTTGGCACATCAAATGAGATATTTGTAAAGCATTAATTAAGTACAGTGACTGGTGTGTAGTAGCTACTATATAAATGTTTCTTCCCTTTTCTTCCTATTTTTGCTAGTCAACATTGTGAGAGGTAGCTGGGTGGCTCAGTGGATAAAGCACTATCCCTGGAGTCAGGAAGATCTGAGTTCAGATTCAGATACTTCCTAGCCATGTGACCCTAGGCAAGTCACTTAACCTCTATTTGCTTTACTCCACTGGAGAAGGAAATGACAAACCACCTTGGTGTATTTGCCAAGAAAACCCCATGGACAGTAGGATCATGAAGAATCAGATAAGACTAAACATTTGAACAGCAACCACAAATTGTGAACGGACTTCTGAGCCCTTCACCAGGGACACAACAGGCTCATGGAGAGGCCTTGATGGGTGGCTCTGGCTCTCTGCTTTGGGTCCTCTCCATCTTCATCTCCTTGGGAGCTTCAATCTCAATTTAACTTAACAAATGTTGAGTATCTGCTGATTGACTCCTCACCAGTCCCTGACCACAAGCCACTTCATCATGCTGGGAGGATACTATGTGGACAGGTCTTTAAATGCAAATGACATGAAAGTCAAGGCAAAGTCATCTCAAAATAATAACTGCAGACATGAGGAGTCCCTGCGTGAACTGTGTTGCCGGGCCTAGAGTAAGGGAACCATGAGGGATAGTTGACCAGATACAACTGGTCACCAAAAGATGGGGAAGAGTAAGTCATCTGGAATGCCTGGGCTAGAGAGTGTAGGAAGGGAGGCTAGGAAAAAAAATTGGATGAGGTCTGTGTGAGTCAAGTGCAGAGGACTTCAAAGGAAGGATGGCCATTTTCTAGTTATCCTAGGACATTCTTTGCCCATCACCAAGCCTTTGCATTGGCCATCTTCACATCTAGGATGTTCTCCCTCTTGCTCATCTCTGTCCCATGAAAGTTTTCCCTTCAGTACACAGCTTGAGACTTGCCTTCTACTTGAAGTCTTCCTGGCTCTCACCCCTCATCACCCCTCACTCCTCCATGGCTGTCCAGGAGAAATTTCTTGCATAGGAGGTGATACATGACCTGGGCTTGGAGGAAGCTGGGATTTAGAAGACAGAGTCTGTTCAATACAATCTATCTTGCCTTAAACTCTTCTGTTTTCAGTTGTGGCAAGTCTTTTGACAACTGTTTTTGTATACACTTATATATGCCCTTAGTGATACCCCCATTAGAAGAGAAACTGTGTGCCAGGAGGAATGGATTCATTCGTTGTTTTTGTATCCTCATCTGCTAGAAGGTGCCTGCCACATAGTAGGTGCTTAATAAATGTTTGTTAATCGATCAGGGCACCATATGAAGAAACTGAAAATTTTTGAGTAGGGGAATATAAACACAGAAGACATTTGAGAGACAGAGACAGAGACAGAGAGACACAGAGACAGAGAGAGAAGTGTTTTATTTATTAAGTGCCTACCGCGTGATGGGCACTGTATTCAAATTACATTCAGTGTTTTAAAATGTTTAAAATTTAAAATTTAAAAAATATTTTAAAATGTCCTTCTGACAGCTGTCAGGGGGATAGACAGGAGTCAGGAGGAACCTGAGCCAGATAAACCAATTAAAAGCCATTTCTGTTTCAGATAGGAAATTTGATAGGAATTTTGGATTCAAAATATACAGACAAATAACAAAAATATGTAAGACCAAAAGCCATTGTGAAAGGTTATGAACATAGAGTTCTCAAAGGATGAATTGTCAGCTAGCACATGAAAGCAAGCTCCAAATCACTAATAATGAAAAAGAGATGCAAATCAAAATAACCCTGAGGTTTCACCTCACCACTAGTAAATAGTGGCAGAAGGGGTGTAGAAAGACAGGCACACTAGTGCCTTGTAGGAGGTCTGAAAGGCACACTAATGCAATGTTGATGGAGCTATGAATCAGTACAACCATACTGGAAAGCAATTCAAAATTATGGAAATGAAGTGGCTAAAAGTCTCAAGTCATCTGATCCAAAGATTCCACTGATAGACAGAGGCTCCAGGAAGAACACTGACAAAAGGAGGAGAAAACATCCTTATGAGTCCTATTCTTTATGGCAGCACTTTCTGTGGTAGCAAAAAATTGTAAACAAAGTAAATGCTCGTCAACAGGGCAATGAGTAAACCAAGTGTGGCACATGAATGTCATGGACTATTACTGTAAGGTAAGAAATGACAAACCAGATGAATCCATAAATGCATAGAAAGACTTACACGAAGTGATGCAAAGTGAAGTCAACAGAGCTGGAAAATTGGTGACATGGTGATCTCATCAATGGAAAAGGAAAGCATACAGTTTACAAAGCAAAGATGAATGTTGCACAATTAAAGGGGAATGCAAGCCCAAAGAACAGATATGAGAAGACATTCCCACCACTTTTGCAGAGTGGAAGGATGGAATGGGCTATAAGTATGGAATATGGCCAAGGAAGGCAAATTCTTCTCAATTTATTGGTCAGTTTTGCATTTTTTCTCCTTTATTTTTTTTAATTCTTTGTAATGAAGAATGTCCTCTCTAGGAGAAAAAGAGAGAAGAGAATAAGGGAAATCTAGGTGATATATGGCAAAAGATGTCAATAAAAATCTATTTAAAATACAAGAGACCGCTGCAGCAATTGGATGGGGTGTGTAAGGAGGGCCCAAATTAAGTGATGGGATGACTGTGTGAGGGGGGAGAAGAGGCCAAAACTTAGAAATGTCGAGGAGTTAGAACTAACAATGCTGACCCTGTATGATCTTGGACAAGTGATTTACTTTCTCTGGGACTCAGTTCTCTGCTACATAAAAGGAGAGTTTTGCATTAAATGACCTTCTAAGGTCCTTTCCTTAGTTAAGACATCTAGGTGGCACCATGATTGATAGGGTCCTAGGTCTGGAGTCAGAAAGACTCATCTTCCTGAGTTCAAACTTGGCCTCAGACACTTACTAGATGTGGGACCCTGGGAAAGTTATCCTATTTGTCTCAGTTTCTTCATATGTAAAATGAGTTGAAGAAGGAAATGACAAACCATTCCACTGTCTTTGCCAAGAAAATGCCCAGATAGGATCATGATTGAAAATGGCTAAACAACAACAATAGCAAAAGTCCTTTCCAATTCCTGACCTTGGATTCTATTAAGTGGCCATAGGGAATGAGAGACAATGAGAGTTAGAGATCACTCCAAGGTACCCTCATCACAAATAGGGAAGTGTGAAGGTGGGATGAGTTTAAGAACTTTGGGGTTTTTAAACAACTACCTGAAGTAATCAAGTTCAACTGATTCCATCTTCTAATATTCTTTGGCATGAAGTTCTATGCCATATGAGTGGCACATTTGAGCAAACTGCTTGTGGAGTCCCACCTGGTAAACCTTGGTCTTGGTGCCTTTGCCTAAATGCTCATTGTAAATCTTTAACTTCCTCACCAGAAGATTGGATATCTTCAAAAAAAAATAAGCCCTGCACTTACCTCACTGACTCTTGAAGACACATGGAATGCCCAAACTTGGCCTCCAATAGTACCCATGACAAGATGTTGATAGAAATGAGATCAGCCCTCCACTGTGTAATCTGAATGTAGCCTTGCCTGTGGAGTGGGTATGTGTAGTACAGTGAAAAGAGGAGTAGATTTGGAATGACAGGTTCTGGGTTCATATCTTATCTCTGTTACTCTCTGTGTAATATTAAATAAGTCATTTTGCAGTGCCCTCTGTATTTTTCATTTGCCTTCTCTGTAAAATGAGGAATTTGGACTAGACATTCTCAAAGGTTTCTTCACTCTTTAAAAAAGCATTAATTAAATATTTATTAAGTGCCAGTCATGTGGTAACTGATGATCAGCGACGCTCCAAGACTAAGTATCAATATGGCAGGAAGGCAGCCATGATTGCTATATGATCCATGATGTCCTCAAGCATTTCAGTCATCATAGGGAAGGTTTTCATCATTTTAAAAATCACAAATTTCTGAAGATGAAGTGATGTTTTCTTTTTTTAAGGAGAGAAGAATGTGACACATATTTTAGCACCTTTTATACTGCTCAAAAAGCAGCCTTTTTAAAGACAAAGTTGCCCTAAACTCTAAAAGATAAGTACTATTGAGAATTAACCAATCTGCACAAAACTGATAATAATATGAAAGTGACAATATTTAGCAAAGTATGGTTTACACAATGTCACGCTTTAGTTACTTATATAATCCATGATGTTCAAGATGATCTTGCCTCCTCTCTTTTTTTTCTCTTCCTCTCTCCTCCTCTCCTGTCCCTTTCCCTTACCAATTCATCTCATTTCTCCTCTCCTACTATCCTTTATTCTTCCCTCTTTCCCTCTTCTCTCCTCTTTGCTTTGCTTTTCCTCTCCTCCACCCTCTTCTTTTTTCTTTTCTCTTCTTCTCAAGCTCTCTCTCTCTGTTCCTCTCTGTCCACGTCTATGTAATACCAACATCCCTGGATACCATTTATTGTGTCATCTCAGAATGTAATTGCTCTGTATTTATAACCATTGACTCACAGCCTCAAGGTGTCGCATTTAAGGAGTATCCCATCAACACTGTATCCCTAGAGAGGAAGTTTGTCTCTATTCCCCGAGGGAGAAAATGGTTTGATGAGCACAACCTATGACATATGAAAAATGGAAGACACACAGATCATCACAGAAGGAATTCAGGCTGATGTCATTGATTGGATTGGGGGAGAGGGAAAGGAGGATTTGTCCCTCATTCAATATGGATATTTTAATAGGATATGAATCAAGGCCCCCATGCTACTCATCTCCAAACTATATCCCACAATGAAATGCTTACATGTGAATAATTTATAAAGCATTTGAGTTGTTAAAAGCATATTTTTTCTAAGCACTAGAGGACTGTGGCTAATACATTTCTCCTGTGATCAACAAGGCACAGCTCATGGCTGATAATTCATGGAGAACATTCACTGATTGCTCTGTGAACCTGAAATATGATCTCACATTGCTTGTGGCAACACAGCAAGGTTGGGCCCATGGAAAGGGGATCGTGGGTTACTTAGAATTTTGGGAGATGAGATAAGTCTGGAAATTCCAGGAGGAAGGACTTTGTTAAGAAGCTCTCCACAGAGAAGCTTATCTCCTCTTTCCTCACAATATGAAGGTATATAAAATGGAATTAACCTAAATTAACCCCACCTCCCTGTTTATAGGAAATAGTTAAGATACTGTAAAATGCTAATGAGATTCTTTCACTCTCAGCACTCCAATGGGGTCCTTACAGGCAATGGCCCGATAAAGTGGTAGTTTCCTGAAAACCCCCATTAACCTGAGGTTAAGAAGTCCTCCTAGCCCTTCTGACAGTGCTGTGGTGGTGGCTTCTGCAAGGCCAAGCAAGATAGCTTGGGTACAGACCCATGACCAAGACTGTCTAGAACTTGGGTCCTAGATAAAACAGAGACACAGAAGAGAAAGAAAGCATGGAGAAACCAATAAAGTCAAAAAGCACGTTTATTTGGGGGGAAAGCAGGTGGTGAGCAGAGAGAACATGAAAGAGGAAATAGAAGAGAAATATGAGAAGAAAATATGAATGTATGTGTATATGAGAGACAGAGGGAGGAGAGGAGAGAGAGGATTGTATGTTAGAGAGGAGAGGAGTGGGCAGAGAGAACCTAGGGGTCTTAGGGCTCTGGAGGTCCTAAAGTACCCTCCAAAGGCAGGCATTGCAGAAGGAAGGCATGTTTTCTGGGAGGATTCAGCTGAGGTTCTGTCTCCTCAGTCCTGGGAGAGGCAGCCAGTGCAGCTACCGCTAAGCCATGGCAATAGAGCAGAAATCCAAGGTATTCCAGAAGGACTCTAAGGTGTGTTTCTAGTTCCTCATTCTCAGGTTGTATATAAAAGGAATGAGATATGAAAGCTTTTCTCTCTGGTGTGAAAAGCATTCTTTTGCTCTGTGGTTGAAGTCTTGGCTGCCCCTAAATCTGATCTTGAAGAAGCTTGGAAAATGACAAGCAAAGGCTGTGCATGGAGGACTTCCAAGGATGGAGCAAAGATGGCAGAGTATAGAAGTACTCATCTAAGTTCTCCCAACAGTCCCTCTACCCAATTTTTAAATAACTCCTCAAATTGAATTCTGTAGTGGCAGAGTCAACAAAAGGTTGGGGTGAGACAATCTTCCAACCCAAGACAGCACAGGAGGTCAGAAAGAAAGATCTGCAACACAGGGAAAAGTCTAGCCCAGAGCCCACCTGGATAAAGCACAAGCAGTGGAACTAGGTGCTGGTGATAGAAGAGAAAGCATTTTCTGTCATGGTGATAAACTTGAAGCATTCACAATAAGATCAGAAATGAAGCATATTATTATACTTCATATTACCACTGTTGTTCAACATTGTACTAAAAAAAATGCAAGCTGCCATAATAAGACAAGAGAAATAAATTGAAGGAATAGAAATAGGCAATGAAGAAAGAAAACTACCACTCTTTGAAGGTATGATAGCATCATTAGAAAACCCTTGATAATCAACTAAAGAACTAGTTGAACAATTAGCAACTTCTGCAATGTAGCAGGACATAAAATAAATCCACAAAAATCATCAGTATTTCTCTATACTACCAAGGCCAAGCATCAAAAGATAGAAAGAGAAAGTTCATTTAAAATCACTGCAGACAATATAAAAACTTGTAAGCCTATCTGCCAAGACAAATTAAGGGTTAGGTTTACAAAACACTTTTCACACAAATAGAGACAGATCTAAACAACTGGAGGAAAACTAATTGTTCATGTCAATACTGATTGCTGAGCCAATACCATAAAAATGATAACTCTACTCAAGTTAATCTACTTATTCAGTGCCATACCAATCAAACTACCAAAAGATTATTTTGTAGAACTAGAAAAAAGTAACAAAATTCATCTGTAAGAATATCAAGTCAATAATATCAGGGATTTTTTAACATTAAGGAAGGTGGCCTAGCATGTCCATGTTTCAAATTGTGTTAGAAAACAAAAAAAAGTCATCAAAACAAACTAGTACTGGCTAAGAAACAAGATGGTGGATCTCTAGTGATTGATAAACTCAAAGACCCAAGTTTTGGGAGCAAGAACTCAACAGCTGACAAAAATTGCTGGTGAAACTGGAAAGCAGTTTGGCAGAAACTAGGCAAAGATCATCATCTCACATCCTTTACCAAGATAAAATCAAAATGCGTAAATAATTTAGATATGAAGAGTAATAGCATAAGCATATTAGGGAAGCATGGAAAAATTTACCCATCAGATCCATGGATAAGACCTTATCCATTTATTTATGAACAAAAAAGAAATAGGGGAATTACAAGAAACAAATTAGATAATTTTAATTACATGAAATTATAAAATTTTTGTACAAAGCAATTGCAGCCAAAATTAGAAGGAAAACAGGGGGAAAATATTTGCAGCATATTATTCCGATAAAGTCCTCATTTCTCAAGTATATGGGGAACTAAACCAATTTATTAAAAAATAAAATCATTCCCCAAATGATAAATGGTCAAAGATATGATCAGGTAGTTTTCAAAAGAAAGAAGAAAAAATCATAGCTATCAACAGCCACATTAAAAATGCTCAAAATCACTGCTGATTAGAAAATGTACACTAAAACAACTATGAGATGCTACCTCCCACCTATCAGGTTAGCTAACATGACAGAAAAGGAAAATGACAAATGAAGGGATATGGAAAAATTAAGATACTAGCACACTGGTGGTAGAGTTATGAACTAATCCAACCATTCTGAAAAAAAAAATTTGGAACCATGTTCTAAGGGATATAAAACTGCACATACCCTTTGTCTCAGAAATACCAGTACTAGGTCTTTATTCCAAAGAGATCAAAGAAAAGGAAAAGAAATGTATTTGTACAAACATATTTGTAGTAGCTCTTTTTGTGGTGGAAAAGAATTGGAAATCTAGGGAGTGTCCATCAATTGGAGAATAGCTGAACAAGTTGTTCAGGTATACTGTTGTGATGGAATACCATTGTTCTATAAGAAATGATGAGCAGGTTTCAGAAAAAACTTGGTAAGACTAATATGAACTGAAGCAAAATGAAGTGAGCAAAATCAGAGGAATGTTGCATATAGTTCATAGTAACATTGTTAGGATAATCAATTGTAAAAGATTTAACTACTCTGATCAAGACAACTCCAAAAGAATCATGATGAAAAACGCCATCTACCTAAAGAGAGAGAACTGGTGAGAGAACTGGTGTCATCTGAACACAGATTGAAATGTACTTTTTAACACTTTCTTTATTCAATTGTTTTATTTTATTTGTGGATTGTTTGCTTTTTGATTTGGTTTGGTGGTGGTGGTGGTAGTTGTTTTGTGTCATGGCTGATATGGAAATATGTTTGGCATGATTTCACACGTACTTGCCTTCTCAAGGTGGGAGGGGAAAGCAGGAAGGAAAGAATTTGGAATGTAAAACCTTTTAAAATTATTTTTTAAATTCTTTTACATATTATTGAGAAATATGTGATGAAATAAAATATTTTTTTTGAAAAAAGAAGCTATACATGACCACTCCCCCAAATTTCTTACCTAAGAGACAATTTTAGGTGCCAGTTTTAGAGCCTCAATTGCTTCTTTGTTTCAGAAATAATGGTCTACTCCACTAATTTTATGTGGCCCTGATCTGACCTCATTCCTTCAAGAGGCTATCTAATTCAACCCTTTCATTTTATAGACGACAAGTGGGGCAACTGAGGTCTGGAAATGTTGATTCATAGGATCACAGATTCAGAGATGTAAGGCACTTTAAAGACAGATTGATTGGTTGTTAACTGAGGCACAGAGAGAGCCTACATGACTTGCCCAAGTTCACAAATCTTGAGCACAGCAAAGGCAAGATTCTGAAAAGCAGGTTTTCTACATAAAATCAATATTCTTTCTACTGTGCCTGTGTCCCTTGTCATAAGAATAAGATAAATACACAGCTGGTGGTTCCTTTTTACTCTCCCAGCACAAAAGGTCTGGGCTCTTTTCCTCTTCTTTCTTTTCCTTCTCTCCTCTTTCCTCCTTTCCTCCCCTCTCCTTTCTTGTTTCCTCTTCTTCTCTCCTGTTTTCCTCTCCTCTTATCTTCTCCTTTCCTTCTCTTCCTCTCTTCTCCTCTACTGTGACTCTCTCTTACCCAAAATGCAGGTAGGGCAGAAGCCCATTTGTCAATCCCTCAGTGAAAAGACAAGGACTTTTTGGCACAGATATAATAACTAGCTTCTTCTAAAGTGCCAGACCCTGTGACAACCACAGGATTTCATGTCTGCACGTCTCTGTGTGTATATGTGTGTGTATGTGTGTGTAAACATGCTACGTGTTCCAGTTAACCAGCAACTGGTCAGCATGAATAACTAGAAAGAATCACTGAACTATAACCTTACACTTTCTTAAGGAAACTGAATGCTAAACTGAATCACCCAACAATTCTGATCCTAGGAGAGAAGTGGACCCTCTATAGTCTAGAAAAAATATTTATGAGCCAGAAACTTCCCAAAACATATTTCAGTTTTCTATGTGAGGTCCTTGCTTCCTCTACAGGGAGAGAAGGAAGGAGGGAGGGAGGGAGGAAGGAAGGAAGGAAGGAGTAAAGGAAGGAAGGAAGAAAGGAAGGAAGGGAGAAGGAGGGAGGAAAGGATGGAGGAAAGGAAGGAAGGAAGGAAGAAGAAAATCTATACTGCAAATATATGCAGAGTTTGTTTTCCAATGAAGGCCTAATAGGGCTACCTCTTCAGCCTGGATATGTAAAAACTTGGCCTTTTCACAGCTGATAAAATACAAATTAATCCTTAGAGGATTTCGTATGTGCCTATTTATTGCCTTCAAATATGAAAGACCCATGGCAATTAATACAGCCTGCACTGTGCACGAGAAGATCAGTCTCACTGCTTTGGAAAGAAGAAGCCTGCACAGAATGGGGGCCTTTCCCTCCCCACCACCTGCCTCTTTTTTCCTTTCCTTTCTTGCTCTAAATGTGCTACCCGAGGTGTGATGTGATGCCTTTGGAAGGTCACAAACCCCAAAGCTTCTCTGGAGTTGCCATGATTCCTCCTAGAAGCTTTAAATTACCGTGTCTTCAGGCTATGAAATAACGCTGTTTGTATGCAACGGCGAGTTCAGTTTATTATGAGAAATGAAAACATTTTAAAAATTAAAGGAACATGGGTCTTTGTGTTCACAGTTCATTCTGTTGGTTTAACCTCCACACTTAACCTCTCGGGTTCATTTTCTAAAGTCCTCTTTCCTCTGTCTTTGCATGCATCCAGATTTAACTCTCAGCTGCCCAGAATGGTAGGTCGCTTAAGTGGCCGCTGGGGAGGACGAAGTAGCGCTTCTCCAGCTCGGAGAGTTCACCGTTGTCATCTCGCAGAAGTACCCATCTAATTGTGTTGGCAGAATCTGGAGTGCCTCCTCGCTCTTCACCTCCCACAGTTAGAAAGCCGCCCGCCTGTCTGTTTCGATCTTCATTTATTTAGCATAGATTTGTCTGTTTTCCCAAGTGGCAGCTGGAACATTTGGGGGCCCTCCACCTTCTAGCGTGAGCCCCAGCTAAGTTCAGACCCAGGCCAGATTTCCTACCCCATGACATGACTCATTGTTCCTGAGAACACATGCTCGTTTTAATAAGCTCTACTTTCCCACTCCTGGACCTCAATTGGCGTCTAAAACTAAGACAATGAAGCCAGTTCATCTTTGTCTTTAAAAATGAATACTCCAAATTAGCATAACTCTTGTTCCTTTGGCTCATGATAATCAGACAAGTTTTATTCATATTTTTGTAAGGGTAAGATGTCTGTTTGATATTCCGTCTCTGTTTATTCATCAGCAAAAGTCTATATAATTTCCTGTAATGCGCTCGGTTTATTTACCATCTCTGCGGCAGTATTTATTTAGGCTAAAAGTGCACCTCAGTGGGAGTGGAGTGGAGGCAGCCACCCTCTCCAGCTCCCAGGATTACACTTCTGTCTCTGTCCCATCTCAGCCCATGGAGGTCTCTTGACAGACAGCATGAAAGAATCTGCATAAGGAAGAGTAACTGACAGCTGGGGTCAGACGCTCTCTGTTAAATGACACTGCCGGTTACACATTTTGAATTGTTTAAATATGAGTCTACAGCTTCCACAATCATCATCTTGCTGGTTCCACTTTTCATACCCAACAGCCAGGAAACTGACACGTAATTACACACTTACTGATGGTATCGGCGGGCCCGATAATTAAAACTGCCACTGGAGGATTGGGATTGCTCGTCTACAGCTGGGATGTTGTCAAAAGGAAAGAGCTCCAGCAGCTTTGCTCGCCGTCCTCCTACAGGTGGACCGATGGGCCACTGGCCACTGGCCGGTAGAGTAATAGGGAGCCTCAGCACATCCTTCACGGTGTCTGGAGCAAAGGGAAGAAAATCTATTAGCAATCCAATAAGTGAAATACAAACATAACGACCCAAAGGTTAAACTGTCCGGACAGAGGTGGACTCAGATCTAGTAAGCATTCTTCTGCTCCTTTTTCCTTATAGGTTGTGGTTTGCCACCTGCAGCTGGAAGGCCATCAGGAGGTAACTTTAAAGAAGGCGGTGGGAGCATGTATCTAACCTCAGCCTGATGCCATGAAGCCTTCTTTACATTTAAGAGGCTAGAAACCATGCAACAGGTGGCTTTCTGCAGGGTGGAAAAAACCAGCACCTGCCAAATACCTGGCAAGGCACCAGCCAGTGGTCAGAGTTCTGCACCTGTCCTTCTGAATTAACAGGCAAATCCTGTGCTACACATACCAACCCCGAAACATCCTCAAGACTGCGAGCATAAACAACTTTGGGACCAGATGACTATTAGAGACAGCAACATTGCCCACAGTTGCCCACAAATAAGGTTGAAGCATGAAAGGTTAAGAACAGTCACAACCACCACAATAATGTACGGATAATATGTTGTGTTCATCCTTCGTTGCGAAGAAGACCATGCCGTGAGAAAAATGATGACATGACTTGCACTTGACTTTGTTTTGAGTGAGGGAAGGCTGTACAAGGTCACCAGCCTCACTTCTCCTCAGGAGCCATCTGAATCCAGTGACCAGATATTCATCAGTTCCCATTGAATCCAAGGTAATATAATAAGGATGATGGGGATGATGGTGGCTAGCATGTCTAAGGTGCTTCAAGGCATACAAAGCACTTTTTGCGGATCACCATCCTCAACACTCAGAATCTCCAAGTCCGTAGAATGAAGAGCTCGCTGCGTTTCTCTCTAGAGAAAGAAATTAGCACCATGTAGAGAGTCCTCCTTCTGTCTGTATCTATAGAGGAGACAAAAGGGCTTCCAGGGAGCCTAAATCACAGTCTTGTGTCTCAATAGTCTGCTGAACATTGAAAACAGAGAACGGTAGGAGGGCATCTTGTCCCAGTACTCCTTTGATTTGAATCTCACTCAAAAAGATGGGAAGGAAATAACAATAACAAATCTTTCCTTTTACTGAGGCGGATGGGAAGACTTAGATTCAAATCCAGCTTGGGACATTTACTAGCTGTGGGATTCTAGGCAAGTCATTGACTTTCTGTCTGCCTCAGTCTCCTAATTCATAAAATGAAGAAGATAAAAGCACCTATCTCCCAGGGGTTGTAAGAGAGAAATAAGATAATATTTATAAAGTGTTTTGAGTATTTTAAGTGTTATTTAAATGCTAACTATTATTATTCATAAAAAAAGTCAGTGGTCTGACTTCAAGGAACAGCAGAGTCCCCACTGAATTTGAACCTTGGAAGGAAGCAGGGTGGGTCGAGGTAGCACTGGCACTGAAGTCAGAGGACCTTGGATTCAATCCTGGCTCAGTGTGCCTGAGACCCATCCCCTGGGCCTCAGTGACTTGTGTTTAAGATGAGGAGGTGGGTCCTTTAAGCAAACTTGCAGCTCTAATTCTGAGACCCTCAGAACTCAGGCCAACAACAATGAGAATCTGTTTGATGGAGGTGAAAAAGGAGAGGAAGGCTGGTTCTTGGAGAGAAGACCATCTTTATCTACATGGTTGGCCAGGCTGGTGCTGGAAGAGTCCATCTCAACTCTGCAGCCTCCTAAGTGAGCCAGAACCCATGGACAGTGGGTTGTTGATGGTGGAGTAGGAAGAAAAAGGGAAGGAGAGTAGGGCAAAGCCTGATCCCACATTGAGAAAGACAGGCCCCAGGCTGGTTGGGTGAGAGCTGCAGATTCAAGCCCGCCAGCACTTAGAGATGTGCAACAAGTAACCATGGCAAGTTAAAGCTGCCACTCACCGCTGATCCCCTGAATCTCGACAGCATGACAGGGGCAGCTTTGCCTGGAATGAGTTCTATGAATTCCATTCACAAATGCACAATTTATTCAAAGCATTAGGCCCAGACACAATCATCAGCAAGGCCTGAATTGTCTTTCCTGAGCTACCTACCTTAAAGAAAAAAATCACCTGCTAGGGGAATCGACTCAGGGAAAACCACCACCAGACAGGCGTGTTTCTTTGCAGGGAAGTTGCTGTCAAGTCATCTTCTAGGAGCTCAGTGATGAAGCCAGGAACCATGGAAATAAGACCCCCATTTGGGTAGAAGTTTCTGTCAGGAAAAATTCGTACGGATTCTCTTGCTAAACTTCCCGAATACTCAAATATTCAAATCCTCAGCCCCTTCCAGCCCTGGACCTATGACCAGTGGCCTGTGACCTCATCGGTGGGACCAAAGTTCATGACCC
The DNA here is from genome assembly GCA_028658325.1 of Potorous gilbertii. NCBI lineage: Eukaryota > Metazoa > Chordata > Mammalia > Diprotodontia > Potoroidae > Potorous > Potorous gilbertii. The sequence goes on along the minus strand of CM053769.1, from coordinate 463,902,270 downwards.
ATACAAGCCAGCCCATCCTCTGTGACTCATCCACAGTCTCTCCATAGTTCATCAAAGAGGCTCATCATCCATATTGGGCCCTTCCTCACTTTGTCTGGATATCCAAGGCTACCAGGGCAGCCTGTTATATCTCTCCCTCTTGTCTTGGCCTCAGAACATCCTCTCTGAGGCACTGACATTTCTCTGACAGCATTTTGTATGACACAACTTACAAAATCTTGCTACAGTTGAGTCTTTTCTCCTCCATGCTGAAGGAATCAACAGGGATCCTTCTAACCAAGGTACAGTGTCATTGAAGCTCATTCTCATAGACACGGAAACAGGTGCTTTCGGATCCCTTTTTAGAGCCCCCTCAATACAAAGCCATCCCAGTCAGGGGATACAGAGTTGAATGGCCCCCACAGAGTCAGAGACCTGGGATTCAATCTCAGTAACCTCTGTGACTTGCCTACTTAGGCTTCAGCTCATCTATAAATGAGTGTTGGTCTAAGCATTTTTCAGGCCCCTGATATCTCTAGTTCCACGAACTTATGACAACCCTCTTACATTACTGTCCCCAGGCTCTTTGGCATCACAGTCACTCTCCTCTGGACACTTTTCAGCTTACCAACCTAACTCACTTAGCAGTGGGGAATTTCTAAAACACTTGGGCTGTTTGCATACTGAGGCATCTGGAATTGAGCACAAAATTGTAGTGAGGTCTGACCAGGGCTTCTGTCCTGCCTAATTGTAGGCCTGTCTTAATGCCACCTGAGATTGCACTGAGTCCTCCTCCCTCTCCCAGTGGATTGAATGGAAGCCTGGTAGTATGGGGGAAGAGTAAGTCCACATGCAAACACATACCTGTGCACACACACCCATGCTTACCTGCCCCGCCTGCTGGAAGGTGCTTGTGCACACAGTTGAGGATTCCAACAGACCCTGGCTTCCTTCAGGGCATTTGCAGTGGTCCCACCAATCAGAATGGAAGGAAGGGCCCGAATTTGCAGTCACTCTCCTGATGCACCGAGCAAAGGTGGTAGAGGCCCTGACACTTGTGAATTGTACTGGCTTTACTAAATCCAACAAAGTATCCCTCCAGCCAAGCAGAAGATCTACAGGGAAAAGAGATCCATGCTGCTAAGCACAAGAAGTCAGCAAAAAGCCATGAATATTTTGATGGGCTGCATGCAGAATCCTTTTCTATTACAAGGCACTAAAGCTTCTCCAGGACTGAGCCAGAATCAGCCAGCCAGCTGGTTTTGGTCTTCCTTTGGAGAGGCATAATTCCCCTAAGGCCTCCAATTGAGCCAGAGGAAGGCTCACCTCCCCAAATAAAGCCCTCCCAGGGGTCCCATGGAAGGCCCACTCCTTGGGTATGGGGCCTAGACAAGGCTTGGGAAGAGAAAAGGGCCCTCTCCTACATAGCACACAGTAGGCTGTGTGGTAGTCAGCACTCTGGCTCCTTCTGGGGCAGGATCAGGCACTCATCCTCCTGAACTAAGCTGTGGGGTACCCTGTGGGCTTGGTTGGAGAAAGGAGGGAGAGAATGTTCCCTGCATCTTGGAGTGGGATGCCTGGCTTAGACCAATTGAGAAAATGGCCCCACTCTAAGGTGGTGAGGGGGATGCAGTGTAGTTCAGTGGAAAGGATGTTGGATTTAGGGTTAGAGGACCTGGGTTTGAATCCTACCACTGTCATTAGACAAGTGACTCTCTCCTCTCTGGGCCTCAGTTCTCTCAGATGTAAAAGGAGGAGGGAAGAAGAGATGACTTCCTTTATCTCTAATCTTCTGACCCTCCAACCCTGTGACTCCTCTCTGGGGTACATTTTCCTCCCCTCCTCAATGAAGAGGCATGTCCTCAGTTGTGGCTCTGTGATCTTCTTGGAATAAGTGAATGTCCTTGTGGTCCCTGGCCCCTCTAGACTCCAGCCCTCAGCCTGCCTGTAACAGAGGCTCAAGGCAAACAAGGCAGACATCCTTTGTGAAGATTCCTAAAACATCAATGAGCCACTGACTTACTCAAAGCTTCTTCTGTGAGAAAAAGACTGGGGAAAAGTCCATCTATGTAGACCGCAGTCCTAGGCCACTGGGAAAAGAAGCTTCACTCGGTGGCATGAAGACTGCTGGTGTTGACTGCCCCGCTAACCACTCTCAGACAGCTTCAGAGAATGTGTAAATCACTCAGAACACAGGCCCCATCTGAAATCAGTGAATGGCAGTAGACTGGGAACCACTTGTCCTGGGTTTCAATCCTTGGTCATACATTTTTCCATAGAGAATCCAGGATGAATGTCAAGCTCCCTGAGCCTTAATTTACACATCTGCAAAATGGAGATAAGAATCCACCCTGCTTCTTAGGATTGATGGGAGGCTCAAATGAAATCATGTGGAAGGTGCAAAGCAATCAATAAGCAGTTACAGCATGCCAGGTACCATGGAAAGCTCCCTGTCCTCAAGGACCTTATATGGTGATGAGGAATAACAGTCAGATACATACAGACAGACATGCAGACATACATGCACATGTGTGTGTGCATAGAAATGTATACATGTGTATATCCTTTATACCACATATACATAATATACATAGATGTATGTGCGTATATGTAGCTTACATATACATGTGTATGCTGACTATGAACCTCTTTGAATGCTAAGCAGAGTTTCTATTTCAGAAGACAAGGAAAAGACAGTTAGTGTGGACTACAGGGTAGAGGGGGATAGAATCAGACTTTCACTGGAAGAAAATCTCTTTGTCTGCTGTTCAAAGAATGAGTTGGAGGGGAAGGAGCCAATTAGGAAGTTCTTATAACAGTCCTGGAAAGAGATAGGGTGAAAAAACCCCAGGTTCTGAAGTAAGAGGATATGAGTTCAAATTCTGCCTGCCTGTGGTGTTACTACCTGTGTGCCTTCAGAAAAATCTCTTCCCTTTCCTGGCCTCAGTTTACTCATCTGTAAAGTAATATGATTAGACTGGATGGGTTCTGAGATGTGAACCCTTTATGAAGTGCTTCGTAAAACTTAAAGGTGCATTAAATGGAATCTGGCAAGAGAATGCTCCCTATTACTACATGGACCAGACAGGAGGTGGTAATGTTTGGGGGTGGGCTGGGAAGAGGAAAGGTAGAGGAGAGAGCTCATCCCTTTACTCAAGGTGGGTCATTTGATTCTAGCCCCCAGGATGAGTGGACAAGGACGGGAGGGGAAGCTCCTCCCATCAACCAAAGAGGGAAAGTAAAGCAGAGGGGCCACTCTTTAAGACTTGTCTTCCTGTCTTCTGACACAAGCCCAGAGCGTCTCCCTTCCACAGATTGTATGACCCAGTTAGGAAGGTTTAAAGGCGCATCCTCCAGAGAAAGCAAAGGACAGGCATGTCTTATGTGAGAGCAATGGAGTTAGTTAGTTTGGTGTTGAAACATCCTTATATTTGTGAAAAGTGTTCAGATGACAAACATTTTAAAAATGCATTCATTGGTGTGTTTTGGTTTTATTTCCCTACTCCATCCCAGCAAGCCTTGTTTTATACCAGAGAACTTTTTCCTTAAAAAAGAAGAGATAAAAAAACAGCAAAGCCAATAATCACATTTAAACAAACAAACAAAAGATAAAATAAAACAAAACAAAACAAAACAACTAACCCTGGCAATATATGTGCGATTTCACACCTGGGGACTCCCACTTCTTCAAAGAACAGGGGAGGGTTTCTCATATCTCTTCTTTAGAGTCAAGTTTATCCCTTAAATGAGGCTTTGTTTTAGCCATCGAAATCTCTCCATCTCTGTCACCCTCCTGATTTTATTGATGGGAAAGAACAGAGAGGTTAAATAACCTGGCAGATCTCACAGAGCATATTAGTGGAAGGGTTGGTAAATGACCTCAGGATCCCCTGTGCCTACTACTTAGGCCACTAAGGTGCCTTGTTTCCTAATATTTTAGATGAAATTCCTAAAAGAGAAGAAAACCAAAGGATGATCTCATTGTAAAGATATAGAGATTTTCCCCTCGGGTGCAGTGAGAGCCTGAGATGTCAGTTCTTTGACTATCTAAATAAAAAATGTTAAGATTGAAATGAGTTATTCTTGATGGAAGAGAGAATATGTTTATTCCTCTAGTCTTTATATAATATGAATAGGATTTGATTTTCAAATGTGAATTTGATTTTCTAATCATCACCTTGGAGTAAAGGTGATGATCTCTCTCCTCTACCTTCCCTCTTCCCACCCTAGCCCCAGCTATTACCAGATCTCCCTCTCCCCAAACAAAATTCTATCACTAGGTCTGTATTCACTCAGTGGTGGAAATATTGCAATATCTTCAGAAGAGGGCAGCCTCCTATGGATCAGGAGGGATCTTTGGATCTTAGGACCCAACTCTACACCTCTCACATAGCAGATACTTTTTAAAAAATGTTTGTTGAATGGAATGCCTAATTCTGAAGGCTATCCTCATGTGGAGCAGGATTGGGCTGCCTCCGGGGATGGTGCATCCCCCTCACTGGTGGGATGATCATTGGTTGAAGATATCCCAGCTCTCCCTGCACACTTGCACAGAACAGGAAGGTGCTATGATTGATGAGCAAAGCAGAACTGAAATTACTCAAAGGAAATGCAAGATAGTCATATTTAGAGAATCTACCCCAAATGTTCACACAGATTATCTGTGCCCAACCTGTGATAGAGCATTTCAAGCTCATATTGGTCTGTGAATCTAGCACAGTGATGTCATTTTTGTCCTCTTAGAGAATGAAGGACAACAACCAATCAACCAAGGTTAGTCAGACACTATGTATGCATCATCTCATACAAACCAGGGATGAAGCACTAAAACCCCAAATGTTCTTGTTTTTAAAATGAAAATAGGTTTCAAGGAAGTAGTGATTTGCCTCTGGTCTCCCAAACACTAGACTTTAACCTAGGTCTTCCTGACTGCAAGTTCAGCCAACTATACCCCCACCCCCACCCCTCAATGCTGTTTCTGCATAGCAAGGGAGGGAATTCTAATTGGGTTGGTCTAGATCAACTTTGGGATGACTTTCAACTGGGAGACCTTGAGATTCCATGATTTTGTATGTGTGTGTATGTTTGTGTTGATGTATATGATATGCATGTTGATGTGAATGTCCATTGATGTATGAGTGAGTGTGTGTGTGTGTGTGTGTGTGTGTGTGTGTGTGTGTGTGTGTGTAAAATGAGTCTATCCAACACTAAGCCTGTCAGTGACTGGAAAAAGAAGTCATTATCCTGAAATAAAGGAATGTGCTCTCTCTGTGTCTCTCTATGCATCTCCCTCTGTTTCTGTCTCTCTGTCTCCTTTCTCTCTCCTAAAACTCCCAGAATTTTTACAAATAGATCCACATAATATATCCTCAAGCTTAGCTAGAAACTTTGGTTTTGTGATGCCAAAGACAGGGGATTGGAGCCACTGGGGATCCGAGTTGCTTTATTCTCTGAAATTGATGGGGACAGTAACAAAAGAAATCCAAATTTCCTACCTGGGGTCCATGAGTATTTCTATCCCCAGGACCAATAGAGACTCACTCTGACTTACTGGGAAAAGATGTGCCAGTGCCAATGCCCTCTATGCCCAATACCTCCTCAAGCAGAGGCAGCCAGTCACGCTGAGTTATGATAATGGCTTTTGTAACACATAGCATTGTTCCAACAACTTGGGAATTCAAATGGGAATTGATGGACCTTGTGTCTAATTTAGTTTGAAAAATAAAATAACCGTCACTACCTAGTGCCTGGGCTTATTTCCTAAGGTTCTAAATATATGTTTCTTTCCTCTTGGTTATTCACATCTGGTTTCAGGCCACTTCATAGACTCTGAAATCTCTAATCAGGTCAAGAGTGAGCTAATGGGCATTTTCCCTGTGACTCATCTTCCTCATCTTCTGCTGTCCTCAGTGGAATGCTCTGTACAGTATTGTACTAGAGTAAGAAGACTATTGAAAATTGGAGAGCATCCAGAGGAAGCTAATCATGAGAGAGGAGTCATATAGTAGGAGGATCAGCAAAGGAAATGGGGATACTTGGCCTGGAGAAGAGTCTGAGGATTATGAGAGCCACTTTCAAGCATGTAAAGGGCTAGGCTGTGCAGGAAGAATTCACCTTGTTCTGCTTGGTCCCTAAGGGCAGAACCAGAATCAAGGAGAAGAAAGGTACAAGAAGTCCAATTTGGGCTTGTACCATTTAGAGCTGTCCCCAGGTGGACTGGATTAGCTCACTAGCTCCAAAGGAATGTTCCCCACTCCCACACCCACTGGATGGCAAGTCACTTGATGGGTTTGTTAGAGTGGACATTGTTTCTTGTTATGAACTAGACTAGATGGTCATTAAGGTCTCTTCCAACTCTAAAAACAATGACAGGATTCTGTCAATCTCTAGTAGCTGGAGGTCCCTGTGGTAAGAGGCTTTCCAAGTCAGACAGACCTCTCCATCATGCTAAACTATTCATTCAATAATCATTTTTAGGCAGTTGCTATGGATACAACATAGTGTTCAACAACAGGGGAGATGCAAAGTTTAGATAGGACACCATCCCTTGCCTCAAGGAACTTATGGACTAGACATGAGAAGAGACTAAAACGCTGAAAATAAATAATGACACAATCTAACACAGCAAGTCTACAAAACGTATTACATAAAATCTGTACCTCAAGGATAGAAGAAAGGAGAAATGTAGCCCAATGGTGGGGGAAGGGTCAGGACAGTGTAGTATGGTAAACAGAGTCCAAAAGATGTGGACTCACATCCTTCCTTAGGCACTGATGACTGCCTTGTGACCATGGACAAGGTACAACCTTGTTGGATCTCTGCTTGTCAGTCTGTAAAATAAGGAATTTAGACAAGATAACTTCTAGGGTCCCTTCTAGCTCTGAATCTACAATCCTGTTGCCTGAAGAACCATGAACATTTTATGGAACTAGTTCCAATGGGGTTGGGTTTAAAGAGTGGGCAGGAGTTAATAGAGAAAGGAGACAAGGAGAGTATTATAGGCAGCCCCGAAGAAGGTGTAGAGATGGAGGAGCACAGGGTCTACTCTGGAAGCTAAAAACAATGCAGTTTGGTGGAAGCTGAATAGTTGGGGGTGGGCAGGAGGGAACACACCCACATTCCCAGTTTGTCTAAAATCCTGTCATTATGGGAGGGAAGTGTTGAAAATGAGCTCAGGAGTAATCTCTGCTGAATATTATTCTGACCATTTTTAAAGAAATCTCTTAGGAATCATCAACCCTTATCCCCCAAAGTGATTCCACATTCTTTCTTTGTTTATTCAATAATTGTCCAATAAATGTCAGTCCTAGCTCAGAATCAGAATGGGAAGGAGACTGGGGAGGCCATCTGGACCACAGCATGCCAGGACAGGAAGCCGCTTTCACTGACAAGAGGTCACTCAGGGAGGACCTGGCTGCCTCCAATAGGGAACTTGGGGTGAAGAGTGGGAAACAAGCATCCTTTATGCCCCTGCCCTTTGAACTATGTAGCCCTAGAGAAAGCTGGCCCTCCCTTCCCCCACTGACCTGAGCACCCCCAGCCCCAGATTGGACTACAGTTCTCCTTTCTTCTACCCTAGAGGTACAGTTAGTTTTGAACATTGTGGGAGTAAATCTTGGCAGGAAAAGAAATGCCAAACACTGCAAGCAAACAAGGATCCAGCAGACTGAGACTCGCTAGGAAACATGTTTCTCTTGCCTGTCGGCTTTCTGAGTGGCAAACGTTTCTGAGAACAGCAAAATATTGACTTTTAAAGAGGTAAAAAGCAACCAGTCTGATGTCTTAGAAGCCCATGGCCAGCAGATGCCAGGACTTCCTGAAACTGACAAAGGGCTTCCCATTGGTCAGATTCCAGTGGTTGGTCTCTTGGTTACCTGATCCAAGGGGATGGTGAGAGCGTTCCCAGGATTCTCCTGCTAACTAACCGTTTTAATGAGCATGCTTGCATGGCAGCCCCAGGTTATCTGCACCAGAGGTGAGCTCTCTGCAGGTTCTCTGGCCAAAGCAAGAAAAACACAACAAAACAAAGCTTTCTTCGGGCCACAGCATATGCCTGCCTTCATCATTTATAAATCAAGGCTATTTGCAATGTGGAGGCTCAGTGATTTAGCCTTTCACTGAGAATTTCCTGCTTCCTTTTACCAGCATTCGGCCAACCTTGCTCCAGGTTCACAGGAACCCCAGGGAGCAAGCCCTAATTCCAAGCTGGAGCATCCTGCTGCTGATCTGGAATTGGGGTTCTAAAGGGGCAGTGGGGTTTACCCAAGACCCAAGCTTGGGAAACTGGTATCAGAGCCTAGGCAGCAGGCTCCCAGACCCACAACAGCCCCTGCAGGGTTAACCACTTCCAAAGGGCAGACTTTTGGCAAAGTCATGGCACAGGCAAACAATTTCCCTTCAGACACCCATGTTTTTGTCCTCCCTTATCCATGACTTCAGTCATGCAAGGGATCCTGTCAGAGTACCCCTCATGCCAGTGCCCACCTCCTGACTGCTCAAAGCCTCTAGTCTGAATGTCATGGAAGGCACAGGGTCCTTCCACTCCCAAGCCCCTCTCCCTTCCCTCCTAGGAATCAAGGAAGGACCTTTGGATTTGTTTGTCTGCCTTGTTACCTTTCCTTCCTTCCCATCCTCACCCAGGACTCTGGATTTACAATAGAGGGATCTAGGTCTGAGTCCTGACTGTGACTCCTTAAAGGAAGCAAACTCAGAAACCTCTCTGGGCCTCAGTTTTGTCATTTGCAAAATGGAGTCAGACAGGATGATTCCCAAGAACGCCATCCTCCTTCCTCCTCAGACTGCTGCCAGCTTCTCACCGCAGGATTTTCTCTGCCAGGGCCACATTTTCTCTTTGGTACATCATCTTCTCAGAGGGTCAGCTTTAGTTTTCTTCCAACCTCAGGACTCACCACAGTGACTGGTACATATCAGGTGCTTAATCAGGAAAACCTGGGCCAGCAGATAGACCTAGGGTGCTGGCCATGGGAGTGGAGAAAAGGGGCAGATGTAGAAAAGGCAGAATGGCCAGGACTCGCAGCTCACTGAATATAGAGGAGGGGTTTGTCTGGAAGTTAGACGATCCTTGGGGGCCACACTGATTTTAAATCTTCTTTGCTCACTGAGGCCTAATGGAAAGAGAGCTGACCTGAAAGCCAGGAGGCCCAGGGTTCAAATCCTGTCCCTGATCCACCCCCACTCAGTTTCATTCACTTACTTCTCAGTGTCTTAGGCAATGCTCAAAGACTGTCAATTGTATAGAAAATGCCAAAGACCTGCCTGGATCTAAGGAATTTCCTCACCTATAGGTTTCATGTACTGAAGACATCAGGATTTTAGCCCCTATACTTATCCCATTTCTTGATGCATACCTCTCCCCCAATAGAATATGAGCCTCTTAAGGGGATCCACCTTTGGTTTTGCCTTTATAAAATGCACAGCACTTGGAATCCTGAATTATTGAGCCAAATGAAATTGAATCCATTTGGCAGCCAAAAGGATGCAATGGCCAAGTAGCAAGAGCCCTGGGCAAAGGGTTAGGAAGACTTGAGTGCAAATTCTGCCTCAGATACTTGGTAGTTGTATGATACTAGGCAAGCCACTTAACCCTTCCCAGACTGTGTTTACTCATCTTTTAAATGGGAGTGATAAACACATCAGCCCAAAGGGTTGTTGAGAAGATCACATGAGAGAACAGATGTACAAGGCTTTGTGAACCCTGTGGACCTATTTAAGTGGTCACTGCTATGGAATCCTTTCATTCTTTCCTTGTATTCTTCATCTTTACCTTTCTTACATTGACCAGCTGGCAATATTTTAAGCCCTGCTAGACTACTCTATTTAATGAGACTTTCTAGGCTCCACTGGCGTGGCAGGGCTGTGCATGATTGTGGACAAAATGGGAAACCTTTACTCCAGTCGGGTATGAATGCAGAAAGATGGCACTCACACTAGTACTAATGGAATGAGCTCTAATAGAGCACCAGGGAGTTAAGGAGTCATGGCCAGTCTTCAGTCTTTGCTGGGTATCATCAACAATCTCAGTCCACAGATGGGGATTGATGCGGAGGAGCACAATGCGAACAGGGACTGAGAAAGGCAAACTCTGCTAAATGCTAGAGTGGAGCATCTGTGAAGTCATTAAGGAGCCAAATAATCACAGAGCAGAAAGAGAAGTCATAGAATCCAATCTTGTCATTTCACACAGGTGCAGGGATAAGTGACTTAGCTAAGGTGACACATCCCTTAAGGGGCAGAGATGCTTATCACCTATCCTCACAGTCTTGCCATGTTTCCCTAACTTTGTTTGTGCATAAGGTGTTAAAGTCAATTACTCAGAACAACGTGCCCAGCCCTGAGGGGTGACAACCCCATCACTGGTGCCATCTCCCCCTCGTCTTTGCTACCATGGGTACCAGGCTCATAGACATCATAGGATCTAAGAACAGAGGAATGCTTTTCTTCCAGAAGTTCTTGGATCCAATTCAGACACTCTGGAGTGGATGCCATAAAATTCACTTCAGTCAGTGACATCATTCACTCATTCCCTTCTCCCTCTTCCCCCAATAATACATCTCTTCAAGTGATATAACTGAGTATGAAAACCTGGCCATCAGTCCACAGGCATCAAACCCACTGCCTGTAACACTTCCTAGTGTCCCTTCCCAACCAGATTAAAGTCAAATTGGGAAATTAATTAAATCAAATTAATTAATAATGTAATAAATTAATTTAACTAATTAATTAAAATGCAATAAAACATAAACAATATTGCATTTTAGAACTTAGTCAATATGTGGCCCACACGTGTGTTATCAGGTACAGATTAATGGTCCCTGCTTCGATTGGAGTTTGTCTCCCCCCACCTCCTCTTTCCCCTCAAGGATCATTGTGAGTCTCATTTTTTCATGTAGACATCAGTTGTTGTGGAAAGCAGTTGTTTTTGAAATGATAGAAAATGTCATTGGAAGGAAGGCTACTAAGCCAGTATGAAGGAAGATGTGACTCTCACAAGATACAGTATGGGCAAATCATCCAAGATTTTCTGTGATACTTTCCAAGGATAAGGGTCAATTGTCAGAGGCTTATGTATGTCTCTGGAGCTCTGAAAAGTGGTTTCTAGGAAGAAAGTGGAGTTGGGAGGATCATTAAATGACTGCATGCTAACTGAGAATCATTCACAACTAAAAAGCCAGACTGAAGCTAGATCATCAAGAGGTGATAGGGAGACAAAGAGGACAGAATCTTTTTATTATTTTTCCCCAGATTTACGGGGTTGGACTGGTGATGTCCACTTGGAATATTCAGCCTGCTCAAGGACCATGGACTGGGACACATTTCCACAGGGTACCACAAAAGCTTCCTTCTCTGCTTTTTTTTAGTGACTCTGCTGTGCTTCCACAGTTCAAGGAACAAGAGCCTTAGGTTAGCTTTCCATCCGGTTTCTTTGTATTTTCCCACTCTAGGCATCAGTCATGATTTGAGAGAAACATTGCCCTAACAAGCAAGGTCTTCCCTTCCAATGTTAGTGCCTCCAGAGGCCTGGTGGAAGTAGGGTGCAAAATTATGAGAGGCAAGTCTGCGCAGCTAGACCCATGCTCAGAGGGAGGGAGAACCCCCTGCGAATTTTTCTGGGAACATATCCAAGGTTAAAGTTTCACTCATCCCCAAACCACTCTCCAGCTGCATTTTTACTGAAGAAATTAAAGTTTTATCAAACAGAGCCAAGGAGAGAACATTTAGCCACTGTCAACACCCAATCCTTGTCAAAACGTCAGCAACGGATTTCCATTATCAATAATTAAGAAACACAAATCTACCACAGTCGGGGAAAATATAGACCTTCTTCCTGAGATCTGTTGATGTTCTCCTTACAAAGCAACTGACATGGAGATTAAATTGCAGAGCGAGATTTATTTTGTGTCCTTGTCCTGTTGGCCACCAGAGACCTGTGCAGTGCAAGGAATCTGATCAGAATAATGCATAGGAACATATTTCAGAAAACCAATAATTGTGGCAACACCAGTCTCTGAGAGAAACCCCAAGAAAGTCAGGCATTGCTCTCCCCCTTTCCCTACATTCCCACATCTTGGCCTTAGAATGCTCTGGTGTGGCATCCATCCACGTCACCAGATGGAAGTGATCACAAGTGGACAGTGCACAATTTGTTGTAATTTCTGCCCTGCAGCCCCAAAATCAAAGTGGCATTTTATAGGTGGGCCCGAGATAACATTTTACAGCATTTATTTCCGAGGGCACCTCCCCCCGCCACCTCTGCAATCAGTCCTGCAGGTTGGTGTTGTTTTTATGATGTTCAGAAGCAGTTAAATCCAAATGCAGAAAAATGCCCCAAACAGGCTGTATTGAAATGGTTTCCTCCTTTAACCTCTTGGCTCACCTGCATAAAAAGGAATCTTTCAGAAACAAGTCCCAAACAGAATCATTGCCTATTTGCTTTCCCCCCAAACCCTGGTGGAATAAACAGAATTTGTAACAAGATCCTGGGGCCCATTTTTTATTCTGTTCATATTTGCAACGATTTTATACTGGGAGGGAGAGCTGCCTCACTCACATTAGCATAATCAGGGCATTCTGGGATTAAGAACCCACTCTTAAAATGATTCCCTGCACAGTCATAGAAAGAGCAGGAGGCATTGTTTCCTCTTATTGTGGGGGCGTTATCAGTTGGTCAAGAAGCTTAGAGTGAAGCCCTCACTCTGCTGAACCATCCTGTGCACCCCACCCCCATTACCAATGTGGAAAGTGGGATTGCAAGAAATTACCCATGTGCCAAGGAGAGAAATGCATGCATTCTTAATGGTCAATTCCCCATTTTATCATGACATGGTCATGCATTGGAGAGATCTCAGGAGATTTTGCCTTGGAATATTTTCTTTGCAAACATGGACTGATGTCCAGATTGCTCAAGAACAAATGGGGCAAACGGCTGAAAAATGGTGGTAAGAAGAGTCAGGTAATCTCATCAGGCTCTGGGAAGTCTAATCGTAAGGGAGCAGTGTGAGCAATTCTTCCAGAGTAAGGCTAGTGGCCTGCAGATGGATGGTGGGAGCCAGGTCCTACTGGAGAAAATGATATCTATAACTTACCAGCTTATTCTGCTGAATGTGACTGGACAATCTCAGCTTTTCTCAGGAAATACTCGAGATTTCATAGATTGATTCTTTCTTTGGTGTGTGGACACTATCTCCATCATCACACAACCTAAACTTTCCTTGATTCCAAAGATGATAATAGAGATGAGGGGAAAAAAAAGCTCATCACTTTGTCATCCACCTGGTGAAAAGGCCACCCAATCTTAGCCAGGGTGGTCAGCAGATACACAAACCACTGTTGGTGATTGCCCAAAGTCTTGCCACCTGGTTAGGCTCTGCAAGAGCTTACACTTCACTGGGAATGGCCTGTCAGAGATTTCCTGTCACCTCCATACCTCAAGAAAGCATCAGAGAAGAAATATTTTAGCAATGTTAAGAGAAAAACCAACTGATATTCATGCAATGTCTTCTTTGGGAGCCCCAAACTTTTAAGAACCACAGATGCTAAAATCTCTCCCATGTGAACCAGTCAATCTGGAGATTGCTCTTCAGAAACAGGATGTCAGATCACACTTTCCAGAGGACTCAGGAGGAGGATCCAACATCCCCAATGAAAAAACTGCTGGGACCATGATTAGAAAGAAGATAGTATCCACAAGTGTCATCTGGCTGAGTACCTGAGGACCAGGACCTAACTTGACCCATTCAAAGAGGGTCAGATCATCTATTAAGAAGAATAGCTGATTTATGAATTTGTTTTCTGTCTCATCTCACCAGCAGACTGGCACAAGGATAATGGCTTTGGAGAGAGGAAATACCACGATCCTTCCTGAGTCATGAGCCACCTTTTCTCCCCAGAGATCTCTGAACTAGACTGCTGGGTGCTGACATTCACTGGATGACTCAACAAGCAATCATCTATTATGGCATCAGCACATTGAACATCCAGAAAGGAGTTTGGAGAAATCAGCAGGATGATTCTTGATTCCTGAATGGGGCTTCTGTACCTAATCTAGACCAGAGGAGGGCCAGCAGCATGAGAGTACCTTTCTCCTTCTTATCCAAGCACTTTCTAAGGTATTTTGGGCAGTGATGGCTCTATGCTTTATTGCAATGTTGAAGATGATACGATGATCTGAAATCTAAGAACAGACCCAAGGGTCTAAGTTTAGGGATTTGATGACTGCAGTAGACTCCTAGAGCATCAGCCCCAGGATTCTGTAGCTAATGGAGGGTCCAAAAGAAATACCCCAGGTAGTTATTGTCCACATTCACCCTACCGTATTAACCTTAAAGACCAATTAGATCCCCGCGTCTCTTACTGCTCATTTAGGATTCTTTCATTCACACATTTGCCCCAACCTTTGCTGAGTCATTTATATTTCATCCCTATAAATGGTAGTTATTGCTATAATTATTAAGGAAATACGTTTCCTAAGCTATATTAACTTTTACTCTGAAATAGAGCTTCCTGCTAGCTGTCCTAAAGTTAACCCTCTCAAATTTCATGCACTTATACAGGGCTGGTGAAATTGAAAAATCATAGATTCTTTTTGGAGGGCAACCTGAGAGCACTCAAGGGTCACAAAAATAATGCTACTCAATAATCCTTGTGTGATTGTATAAACATAAGGTAAAGAAGAGGCACATAGGAGGGTATGTGTATGCATATGTGTATATGCATGTTCATTTTTGTAATCATAAAGGAAATCTCAATGGGGTCACAAAGCTTTGGACACAACTACAATAACTGAACAACAAAATACCTAAAGTTGACATTTTACAAAGCATTAAGATTCGCATGCATCATCTCATTGGGTGCTCATAAACATCTTATGAGATAGGTGGAAAATTGGATCTATTGCCCAGGACCAGACGGTCAGCGAGTGTCTGAGTCAAGGTTGGAAGCTTGGTCTCCCTGACTCAGAGGAGAGCAAACCATGCATCTTATGTATAAATGAAGCCGTGCAAAAGGAGAAAAAAACCTGAAACAGGAGAAAAGCATATGCACTGATGACCTCTATGTAAAACCAAACCGTAGGCAGAAATATGGAGATGAATGAACAGACAATGGAAGAGGACTCGGTAAATGATAAACTGTTTTAAAAGTCTCATAGGTGGAGATTCATCTTTCTATGTATAAATAGCTGTGACTATGGGGTTTGGGGAGGATCAGGGAAGGGAGCAGGGCAGCTGCTTTGGAGTGATGGGGAGGGGTCCAGAACGCAGAGAATAACCTCAGGATTATGCCTCCTGAGGGCACCCATTCCTGCCCAGAGCAGGATACCTCCTCCCTTTCCATGCTGCTTCCAAACAATATAACTCACTTTTCAAGTGAGTAGCTCTGACTGGCTACTGAGCCAGAAAAGTGGGTGACACAAGCTGGCACAGTGCGACGGAAGAGAAGAGGGCTTCTAGCCATATGGTCTCCAGGCAAGGACAGAGGAAGGAAGCAGCCTGCTCTACCCTGGCCTCATGGGCCTTATAGCCAGTCCTCCGCTCCAGGTCCCTCCTGGGAGTTTCCTTTCCTCCAGCATCAGCCTCATGGTTCTCCAATGGCCTAGGGCAACCTTTGGGTACTGACCACAGTCAGACCGGCAGAAGCAGACTTGTGATAAGACAGTTGTCAGCATTGAAGAGAGAGGCCCAGAAACATAGCATGCATGGGGCTTGAGGGGTCTATGAGGTTAAATGTAAAGCTGCTCACTGGTTGCCTTGCAAAGAGCGTGGTTGCATCTCAGAAACGCTGGAACATCAGTCCACCAACTGATTGTTCTAGGAGGGATAAGCAGACGGATTCGGCCCTGGTCATCCTGCATCATTATGGTCTAGCCTTCTCTTTTCTGTGTAGGAATAAACTAGCCCTGTGTGCATGATTTGTGTTTCCTTTTGCTATCCCCCCCTTCACCTCCCTCTTAGAAGAAGAGTCAGAAATATGGAGATCAAACCAAAGAACAGAATTTTGACCCTATGAGGGGTGAGAAGCCAATAGGTCTGAACACCGAGCAGCCTGATTCGCCCATGGAGAAGACAGGCCACCTCAGAGGACTTAACTCTGGGCAAGCCTCCAGGAGGTGCCAGTCTGAAACTCCAGCCCCTGGAACCTCGGCTGAGAGGGCCCGGCTAGTTCCCGTGCCACAAGTGGATGGCCATTCTGCCTCACTGTCTCCAAGACCTTGTACTAGGTGGGCCTAGGGCCCAGGAAGTAATCAATGAAAAGTTATTGAATTGATTTATACATAACTGAATTCCTGATACCCAAGTTCTAGTCTTGGCCTCTGCTGCCCCCCACCTCCATTCTGTTATTCAGCCAAATCCTTTCTGTGCCTTAGTGTCTTCATCCATACAATAAAGGACCTGGACTAGATTTCCCATAATGTGTCTTCCAGATTCAAATCTGAAGATAGGATTCTACAATGTTATCGTCCAGGCAGGCACCACAGAGTAAGAGACATGGAAGATTTCACCAGAGGACAAGGGACAGGTGAGGGCAGGGAAGGGGGATCTTCACCTGGGACCAGGCTTGGCTTCCAAGTCAGTAAGTCATATCCCAAAGCCCAAACATCTCCTGCCCCCATGAAGGGAGGATGCTGGACATTTGAACACCGTGAAAAGGACCTACCTAAAATAAAAGGCATCAGTAAAATGCTATTTCAGGGTGAAACTTTATATCCCAAGTGAAATGGGCTCTTATAGCTGAATTACAAATCTCAGAGAGGTTCATGATGGAGATGTTGAAAGACACAAGGAACTTTGGGAGCATAAGCAGGGGCCTCTGTAATGGACAATGGATTGGCATTTTTGGAGTATTTCCTTTCAGTCTTCTCCAGCCGGCCCCTCCCTAACACTCCCTGATGGAAGAAAGGAAGCAAGACTGGTATGGTTCTCAGGACCCTCCCACCAGGCAATCAGTTCAGAAAGCAGACATTACCCAAGTGAGTTCTATATATCTGACTGCCTTGCAAATCTCAAAGAAAAACCCTATCAGAAAGTTGCATCTTGGGCTTGTGAGAGTGCATTAGTGGGGAGATAATAGAATGCTTCAACATTCCGGGAGAGGGAAGCACAGACTTCCGCTGGTTTGCCTCTGAATGAAGGACAAAGGGACTCCTGGACAGTTCATTAACAGGAACTCCAACTGAGGCTCTGTGTGTGTGTGGCTATATGTACGTGTGTGTGTGTGTGTGTGTGTGTGTGTGTGTGTGTGTGTGTGTGTATGTGTCTTGGGAAAGGAGTGGGCTGTTATCTGAGGCTTTTCAAAAAACTAGATGACCACTTGTTGACATGAGGACTTCCTTTGAGGAAGGCATGGACAAATGGTCACTGAGGTCACTCATTCTACCAACAAGCACTTATTAAGTCCTTACTGAATGCCCAGGCTCTGTTTTAAATGTCAGAGATACAAATAAAAAGCAAAATCAATCCCTACTCTCAAGACGCTTACATTGTAACAGAAAAGACAACATTCAAACATACAAATGAGATCTAGAAAGAGTAAACAGAAAGTCAACTCAAGCACTCCAAGGACCCAGAAAAAAGGCTTTGTACACAAGGAAGGATTTGAGTTGTGTCTTGTAGAGTGAGAATGGAGGGTATTCCAGGCATGGGGGATGGAAGAGGCAAAGGTGAGGAGGTGAGAGATCCAATGTCAGGTGAGGGGAAGTCATGAGAGCTAAATCAGAGGGGAGTAACACGTAAGAAGACTACAAAGCAGGAAGGAGTCAACTGTGAAATCCTGGGAGTTCACCCTCTGTTGATGTTCCCTTGGGCACAGATTCTATCCCAGGTTAAAGATTTGGGGTATTGTGTCCTATGTTAAACACAGCTACACATCTTAGAGGATAGAGGGTTTGACTGAAGGGAGAGAAGGGTCTGGGGATAGAGGTCAGAGGGCAATGTTCCAGGTAGATCATTTAAGGGGATATGTCATGGGTGTGAAGGATGGCACTGTGCCATCAATCTAGGGAAGGAGGCTGGAGCCTCTTATTTGGGGCATTAAATGTCAATAGAAGTTTGGCATTTGACCCTGGCTATAATAGGGAGCCTCTGTATTCTCCTGAGCAGGGGAGTCACATGCACAGACTTGGGCTTCAGGCATGTTCATTGTGCAGCCTTATGGAAGCTGGATTAGAAAGGGAGAAACTGGACCAAGAAACCAAAGAGGGACTAATGAGATGGTAAATAAAAGGGGAAACTTGCTAAGAATTAGAGCCTTGTGACGCATGAGTGGCCAGACTCCCCAGCTACTTTCGAATGAATTCATCAACGTGCCTGATTTTCCTTGTGTGACTTCCTGAGCGTGATGAATGCCTTCAGAACTAGACTATATGCTCCTTATAGGCAGGAATCAGAGGGTACATGCGTTAATGTCAGAGAACACTGAGGTGATTGAAGGTGATTGCCTATAAAACGGAGACTTGCTATTGTGAATGCAAGGAAGCACAAGGTTCCTGGGTAATGTGTGCTTCATGAATAATGGATCGGCCATTTTCTGGCCAAGACCGGCTTTTGCTTGTTTCTGAAGGGTCAGTAGGCCATGGGACCAACATTAGCTTTCCTTCGCGTGACCCTTTTTAGTAATCTAACAAAGGAATGATCAGGGCACTCCCTAAGACTGGCTAGTCGAAGGAGTTGCTCTGATTTCCATTGAGTATAAATAGGACGCAATGAAAGTGGAGTGGAATGGGAAAGCCATTATTACTTTGTCCCAAGTGCTTTGTTTAGATCTGGGGGTACAAATGGAAAAGCAAGATAGCCATGCTCTCAGGAGGCATATATTCTAAGCTAGGGAGAGAGCATATGTAGGAGAATTTACCTACATGGCAGATGAAATGACTGGGTTTCTAAGGCTGATGATGTAAGGGTGATATCACATCCCAGGGATCCTTAGGATGTGAGGAGGCCAGGTGGAAATTCCCAACTCAAGTCAATAAGCAACTTTTTTTTAGCACTCTGTGCCAGGCACTGTGCTAGGGATGCAAAGAAAGGCAAAAATACTGTCCCTGCCTAAAGAACTCACCTTGAAAAAGCTAAGACAATGTACAGGGGCTGATGGAGCACAGAAATGGGACAGGTGGTAAGACCTAATTATCCTCCATCTTATGGGAAGGATTAGTGCTAGTGACTCCTTTCTTATCAAGGGGGTGTGACCAAGCATGTCTATCCTGCAGCTTGGGCCCTGGTGACCCCTGAGTCTATGATCTCTGGGAATGAGAGACCCTGGTGGAATGAGGGCTGTTAGGGGTTGGGCTGGAACCATTTGGAGAGGAGGTCCTGAGCCAAGTGTGATCAAGGCAGCCTTACCAGCTAGTGGTGCCAGCAGAGCAGGGCTTACCCAGGGCTATCTCCCTGGTCCCCTCCTCCTTCTGTTACCAGGCGACAGCGAGAAATCAAGTTGGGAACCTGGTGTTCATTCTATTCCCCTGAAGCTCCTATATATGCTCCCATACTACCCCCGGGAAGTATCCACAGACCTAGAGCTACAGAAATGTTCCTCTTTCCCCAGCTGCCCAATTTTCCATCATCAGGGCATGGGGACAGCCATCTGTCTCCAAACTCACTCTGGGCTTTCTCACATCTTCTCCATCTCTGACCCTGTTCTCCCCCCTTGGCTTTGCCTATTGGGTTCAGGGGAAAGATCACTGCTACTCCAGCAGAGGACCTGTGTTCGAATTTTAGCCCTGACCTTTACTATAGGAGTGACTCCAGGCAGGGGCCTGAGCCTCAGCTTGTTCGTCTACAAGTGAGGAGGTTGGTCCTCATGACTTTTAGGTCTCCTGCAGGTTCAGACTGACAATTTTGTGAGCCTTCCTTGCGCTGCATGAGCTCCCCTTGGGCCCCTTCCTGCTTTCAGTCCTGTGCTTCCTTTCTCTTTCTCAGCCTCAGTCAGACAGGATAGATTCTCACGACCCTGAGCATTCTTCCAAGGCTCCAGCGTTGTACAGTACTGAGTGTCCAGCCTGGAGTCAGGAAGTCAGAAAGATCTCCATTCCAATTCTGTTTCAGACATTAGTTGTGTGACCCTGACCAAGTCATTTTACCTCCATTGGCCTCAGTTTCCCTAACTGTAAAACAAGAATGATAAAAGCACCTGACTTCCAGGGTTACTGTGAGGATCAAACAATGCCATGACTGTAAAGTGCTGAGCCTAGTGCCTGGCACACAGTAGGTGCTTCATAAAAGTGGTTTCCTTCCTTGGGCAAATCATTTCCTTTCTCTGAACCGCCTTTTCCTCCTTTGCAAAGTGACCTCCAAGGTAGCCTCTTTTCTGCAGTCTACGACCCCATGATCCTAGGGCTGCCTGCTCCATGATGTCCTCCACACCACACTACAAACTTCACACAGCCAGTCTCTCCTGGGTCAGTCACAGGATCCTGTTTGCTTCCCTTGGGACTTCAGCTGTGCTGCTTTGAATTGAACATTCCATTACGGACAGGCCAGTCAAACTTGTACAGCCTTTCCCGATCTCTCCTGCTTAACAGCAGAGGAAATCACATCTCCCCTTTCCACTGCCAACCAGGAATCAGAGGGTAGAAGGCCTGAGCCTTGGGAATTGGCCTCACATTAGCCATTATCCTAATCTTCTTTGATGATGCTTTTGTAGCGTAGGGTTAGAAACTCTAATCGGAGCCTACTCCCCTCCACCCACCATTCATGTCCCCACCACCTAGAACATCAAAGCAGCTGGCATAATTCTGGGCATAATTGTGGGTTGTTTGCCACGTGTTGTTGAGAAAACCAAATTAATAAAGGTAGACATCTTCCAAAGGTTCATCCATCTCCCCGACTCTCTGCCCCATCTCAGTCAGGTGAAGCATCCCATAGTGTTTTGCCTTATTTTGCTGTTGACTAATTTCTGATGCAATCAATCAATAATTGACAATCATTAAGTAAGCTCTTAGTAGACACCTTGGCACCATGCAAGGCACTGCGAATTACAATACAAAGAAGGTAAACAATCCTCCCTCGCAAAGAGCTGTATTCCAATGGAGGTACAACACATCCATATAGAAACATCTACAGATCGGATATAAAGTGATTATGTTCACATACATACAACAGAGCTCCTCACATCCAGGGTAGTTTGGGAGGGAAGGCAGGAGCAGTTGGGGTCCATGCAGAAGATGGTGCTCCATCTCCAAAGAAGGGAGATGTCCTCTGAGGTAGAGGGAAAGAGGGAGTGCATACCAGGCCTAGGAGGCAGCCAGGGCAAAGGCAGGTGGGAGAGGGAAGGTCCTGACCAAGAAGTACAGAGCAGGCCAGTTTGACTGGAGTCCAGTGCATAGGAGAAAGACAGCCATCCTGTGAACCTGGAGAGGCAGCCCAAGACGAATTTTGGAGACAACAGGAAGCCAATGGTATTGACTGAATAGGAGAGTTTAATAGTTGGATCTGGTCTTCAAGATAATTATTGTGTGCAGGGTAGATACTGAACTATAAGCTCCTTGAGGAGAGGGGCTATCTTTTGCCTCTTTTGGTATCTCCTGCACTTAGCACATGTGCGGCACTTAATAACTATTCTTAGCATGTAACATAGTGCTTAGCACATAGTAGGCATTTAGTAAACCTTAATTTGGTGATCAATGTATTGGCCTCAAGCTAGGAGAGACATGCAAGGCAGATTAAAAGGATTAGGCGCCCTCCTTTGGATGTACAAAATGTGGCTGCAAGGGGAGTAGTGTTCCTGTCCAACGTGTACTGACTGATAATAAAAACAAGCGAGGAATCTTTTCTCTTCCCCGTGTCAAATCCATTTTCTCTCCACCCACTTCATTGTGGTATAAAGTGTATTTGTGAGCCCAAGCAAGTAGAGGATCCTCATTAGAAGTCTGATGGTATTCCTGTCTCTCATTTGCTGCTTGTGTGACTTCAGGAATGCTATGGCCCCCTCCAGGCCTTAGTTTCCTCATCTGTAATGTGAGGCCATTGGACTAGATGCCTCCAAGGTCCTTTCTAGCTCTGAGTCTGAGCCTGAAGAGGACCCAAAGTGTGATCTTGCTCTCTGTGACCTGGGCAGGGAAGTAGACCCCACCCAGCTCTTCAGGGCCTCTGGTGATCAGAACCCAAAGAAGTCTGACCAAGCTGGTGACCCACTATGGCACCACAAGCCAAGAGAGCTGCCCCTCCCATTGGCAGATCTCACCCAGAGCCTGGCTGCTGCTCCCCACTATGACAACGATTTATACAAACATGCTTTTAGCCCCACAAGCCAGTTGGGATAATCAAGGCTCATCTGCAGCATAATGTAAATAGCAGCACAAACAGTAAAAGAAACCTATTAAAGTCTGCATGCTCTATTATGGGTTTGTATTAAAATTTTTGAAAAAAAGGAGAAGGAACAAAAAAAACAACAACACGCTTCCAGGCACCAGAGCAGCAGGCTTTTCACGATGATTTGAGGTCAGCAAAGTCTCTTTTCTTACTGCCCTTGATTAGTGAGATCAGCCACAAAATGCCTGGAACTTGCTTCACCCAAAAGTCTTCTTACTGTTTCTTATAAGCCAACCCACTTTTTTAATAAATTGGCTGATAGGGATCCACATGTAAATTATTTCAAGGGAGTTCTGAGGTTGATAGATTTCCATGCACATACCATAATTCTTCATTAAGGGAATACGTGACTTTGAGAGAAAACAATTCACTCAATGATTTCATCCAAACTGGGGGGAGGCATTGGATAGTGCCCCCCCAAACCTTGTCATCACTCTGTTCCTCCATAGGACAGATAACTCTGGAAAAGGACAAGAACAAAATCAACATTTTCCTCTTTCTCTCTCTCTCTCTCTCTCTCTCTCTCTCTCTCTCTCTCTCTCTCTCTCTCTCTCTCCCTCTTCCCCCCTCCCTTTCTCCCTCTCCCCCTCTCCCCCACCTCCTTTTTTTAATTTAGAGAAATCTTGAAAAACACGAAGCGGCAGGATTTTGGCATGCCCCTCTGAATGCACATAAATAAATCTCTTTCAGCAAATCTCCAAGGACTTTAGGCAAAACTTTGTGAATGCTAGAGCAGAAAGCGAAAAACAATCTCTGCCTTGTTTGTTAAGCCAGAAAAGTGGACATCATATCCAAAGTACAATTTAAAACATGATTTTCTGCGTTCAAGAATGAAGTGATGGGAGTTCCTAGCTCAAGAATGTGTCGACAGAACTTCCCAGTGAAACATTGCTGCTCCAAGTCCGTTGAACTCTTCCCAGAAACAGCTAGGGAGGGAAGGACTGGGTGAAATCAGGCAGAGATTTCTGTTGGATCCATTTCCAGAAAGAAGCAGAAAGGGTCCCAAGCTGTGGAACCTGAGAGTGAACCACCTGCCTTTCCTTTAAGTGACTGAACCTTAGGAAAAGAAAGGGGAGCATTCCCATCAATGTTCACTAGCTGAGGACAGACCAGCATTCACTCCAGGTTCCTACCCACCCTACCTGATGATCACATGGCCCATTTTTGCCGTTAATAATAGTTTTGATCTAGGTGGAGGTAATGCTTTCTAACAGGTAGTGACAGCATTCATTCCAAAACAATCTTCCCTCAGTTCCAACTGTAGGTATTAAGGTTAAAACAGGGGTTCTCTCCATGGGGTATTGATTTTGTTTTTGATTTATTAAATGGTTATCAAAAGTCATTAAAAAAGTAAACCCACCAAATGTGTGCATATTAAAGTGAACCCCAAAGGAAGCTCTTGACTTTCCCGGAATGCTTCAGATTATTTTCAATGATGCTTAGACTGATACTTGTCTCCTTCTTTACAAGTTAGATAAAGTCGGGGATCCAACATAGAATCTTAAAGTAGACAACTAAATTTTCCTTTACAGAGAAACTAGTCTTAAAGTCAGCATTAGGAATTCCCAAAGATCCTAAGATTTATGTAGGGTACTTTTATAATAAAGTGTAACCTTGCTTTTGTCACCCAGGTTTTTGGTCTCACAGTAACTCTTGATCCACAGATCTCCTTGCTGGGTTAAGGTGACTTTGAAACACTGAAGTTAGTCCTATAGTGTTTTCACTTCTTCTGCTTTCCACAACCAGTAATATGGTTTGGACCTTTCTTTCTTCCTTCCTTTCTTTCTTTCATTCTTTTTTTCTTTCTTCTTTCTTTCTTTCCTTCCTTCCTTTTTTTTCATCATTTTGTTTTATTTTTCAAGGAATTTCATTACTGACCTATTCCTACATCCAGTACAGTGTAAGCTCCCTAAAGACAGAGACTAGTTCTTTGTCTTTTTATTTGCAGTGCTCAGCAGAGAACACGACGAAAGCACCAGAAGACAGCAGACCACTCCCTTTTTAGGTTTTTCATTCCTATCAAGAAGTAAATCGAAGCCTATTCACTGAATGGGTGCTACTTTACTCAAAGTCAGAATATGAAACAGGGCCAGGGTCTCCCATTGAATCCTGGGCCATCTCCAGTTATCCTGATGAATAATCTGGCAGCTAGACCCAGATAGCTCCAGAGGAGAAAGTGTGGCTGGTGACCTTCCACAGTCCTCCGTCACTCAAATCAAAGTCAACTGCAAGTCATGTCATCATCTCTCCGATGTCATGGTCCATTCAAAACAAAGGACAAACACAATGACTTTTTTATTCCTGTTGTAGTCCTCTTTCTGACTCATACTGGCTTTGTGACCCCAAGTAATCCACATAACCTCTCCATGCCTGAAGCAACTTTCTATAGACCTACACAGAAGGTGCTGACCTGCTCTGGTAGGGGGACTTCTTCTTAAGGAAGTGTCCTAAACCAATAAAATCTCGGGTCAAGTTCCAATCCTCATTCTTATGTTAATTTTACTAAATACCATTGGGGCAGAGGGTGTGCCAGCAGAGTGTAAACTTTTTAGTCAAGAGTTGGTGGCTATTTTGGTCATGGGCTCACCAGCTCCTGACAAAGTACCCAGACCATCAATGTTTATTTATTCAAAGGGCATCATCTTAATTATTCCTTTAGGTCAAACTGCAAGAGTCCTGGCCTTGTGGCATCTGAGAAACAATCAATTATTTGAAGAAGTAAAACAATTAAGGATCCCAACAAACCCACTACTGCCCTTGTTAACTGTCATCTGGTCACAGGATGACATGCTGAGAGTCCAGGCTTGGAGAATTCTGACCAGAGCTTCATGAAAATCGGTCCCTGGTCAGACTTTCCCTCTAGATAAAGAAGACTTCTTTTTTCCCACGGTGAGACAATTAAGTGTGATAAGGAACTGTGTTAACAAATGTGCCAATGGCAGGTACACCTCCAAGAGTGTGACACAGCAAAGTAATCCTCCAGAGGAACTACAGACTTATTCCAGGGAGAATATCTTTGATGAAACAGCTTGGGGACTCTTCTGTGGGAATTATTTGAAGAGCTCTCCAAAGAGATAAGAAATGCCCTCACTTTACAGATGAGGAAACTAAGACTCAATGAGTTGGTGGTAAATAATTTGCCCAATGTCACACAGATAACAAATTTAAGAGACGGGATTTAAATTCAGCATCTTTGACTCGAGTCACTGTCTAATCCAATACTTCATTTTGCATTTTAGGAAACTGAACTTCAAAGGGTGAAAGAATTTTCCCCAGTTTGGGACAGTGGAAAGAACTATCAATCTGGAGTCTGGGAACAGCCTGGTTTCAAATACCTGTTTTGACATTTGTTTTCTGTCCTTGAGCAAATCACTTCGACTTCCTGGGTCTCAGTTTCCTCATTGGCAAAATGAGTGTTAGACAGAGTAGATGACCTTATAGTCTTTGAATCTATGATCCTAATTATCCATACAGAACTACTGGCCCAGGATTGGTGCCCGAGGCTATTGCCTGTGAGGTGCTGACTATGATGTGTACGTGCACTGCCAACAGAGATGCTAAGAGACTGAAATCACAGCAAACCCATTGCCAAGACAGAGCAAGAAGGACTTGAACCTGGTTTATTAGAAAGAAATTTAGAAGAATTGTAGACCTTAGATGTCACTCATCCCAACCATCTCTTTATATAGGGGAAGAGACTGATGGAATGTCACAGTGACTTGTATCACATAGTCAATGAAAACAAAGGTGTCTCCATGGTCTGCCTTGCATATAGCAATGAATAATATAAGAAGGAGGCTGGACATACAGCAAACTTGAGGAGTATATATAACAATAGGTGAAGAGTAAAGAGAATTAACACATGTGACCTCTTCTTGCATTCAGCAAAAATCCATCAAAGAGAAAAATGGATGCTGAAGAATTCCTAGGAGATACGCCATCAGTACCAAAAAAGTGGGTTTGCGATTCATAAAGCATTGGGATTGTTTTCCTTGATAGAAGATAACTAAATTAGATACTCTCCAATTAAATAGGCTGAATATCATCCCTCAGGCTTCAAACCTGGCAAGGAATGCTCAAGAATTCACTTTTCCAACATAGCTTTAGCAAGAAAAGAAATTTATAAATGGAGATGTCAGAAAGTATTGTAAAGGAAAATGTCAAAAGAGAATTTGGGTAATTCTGCCCATTTAGTGGGAGTTCTAAAGCTACGGAGAACAGTACCAAAAGACAGATGGTGGCCATCAATAGGCTCAACCTGGAGCGGTCATTACTGCAATTTTCTGATCCAGCACTCATCGGGGAAGGCTGCTCACAGAAAAGGCAGCTCCAAAGCTGATGAGGTGGGGGAGGCCAGACCCCGCTGTCCACACAACTCCGTCCTTGCAACAGGCACTGGTCTGAGCCAACAGAATGTCCGCGTGTCCCAGAGCGAATGACATGCCATGATCAAAGGCCCAGAAAGAAGAAAGGAATAAAGCAGGCAAGGAGATGGATCCTGAGAGAAGACTTGATAGCAATCATTTCCTAATGAGAGAATCTATGTGACTCTGAGTGACAAGTCACGAATCTTCTTCAGCACAGAGGCCACAAATGATGAAATCACAAGCTCTCGATGGGCAGGAAACACACATCAGGACCTTCCTGCTTTAGAGGTACATCAAGCATCAGTTCACTCACCAGTTCCATCTTTCTTCCACATATTTTACACAGTTTTCTTTCAACAGTCATCATTTTATAGGCATTATTTTCTAAATATATAATAACCAATAAAAATACTTTAGCCCCTAGTAGATACAGATTGCAACCAATCTCTAAATGATTTTGCCATGGCCCTCTCTGCCTTGCCCTCCCATAGGTTTAACACTGGCAGGGTCTGCCCCAAAAGCTGGGGGTCCTCCCATTTTGTTTACTTCACAAGGGTTGTTCAGTTGTTACCCTGATCTCGGTGAAAGCACGTTGATATAAATGCATAATTATTGCTGCCATTGGCACAATGAATACCACTAATACCCCAGTCCAGTGATGTTTCAGATTTGTACCAACACAGATGGAGCTCTTCAAATTTCCAATAACCTGTAAAGGCTTTGAAAATGGGCTTATCCAGTCACAAATGACTCAAGGTCAACATTCCACTTCTGTGATGTTTAGTGCACAACAGTGGACAGTGGGCAGAGTATTTGGGGCATCGTAAGTTTCTTAGAAGAGCAACAAGAAGGAATATAGTGATAATTGTTGTCCAGTGGCCAAGAAGTAGACACAAGACTGGAGGAAGTAAACCACATCCAGATTTTAATTCTCTCAGTAAAAGTAGAAAATATCACAAAGTTATAGCTAAATAGATGAACATGCAGGTTTTCCTAAGAAAAGTAAAGAAATTCATGGCCATATTCTCTTTCTTCATGAAATCAAAACCCTCCTTTCACCAAAAGGTCCATTTGGTACTAGGAAATAGTGTAGCCAGTACAGGGGTGAGAGCCTGGGAAAGAACTGAGAGCTAGTGAGATTGGAAATCCTGATGAAGAAAAAGAACAACATTTGGTCTTGTAAGGCAGAAGGACAGATTCTGATCAGATAAAAGAATTTCCTAATTCATGAATGTGGAAGTAGTACATTTGCGGGCCATGGCAAGATCAAGGGTATGACCATCTTTCCAGGTAGCTGAAGTTGGATGGAAGAGTAGGTCATGAGAAATCAATAAATTGAGGAATTGAGCTGTTAGAGGATTTGAGGATGTATGTTGTACTAATAAATATATGCTTATAGTAATAAGGGCAAAAGTTTAGGAAATAAAAATTGTGAGCCAAGTGTGTTCATCCTTCATTGCTGAAGAAGACCATGCCATCAGAGAAATAATGACATGACTTGCACTTGACTTTGTTTTGAGTGAGGGAGGGCTGTGCTGGTCACCAGCCTCACTTCTCCTCCAGAGCCATCTGAATCCAAATATTCATCAGGATGACTGGATATGACCCAGGATGAGGCAATTGGGGTTAAGGGACT
The DNA here is from genome assembly GCA_028658325.1 of Potorous gilbertii. Taxonomy (NCBI): domain Eukaryota; kingdom Metazoa; phylum Chordata; class Mammalia; order Diprotodontia; family Potoroidae; genus Potorous; species Potorous gilbertii. The sequence continues at coordinate 463,873,969 of CM053769.1, read as the reverse complement.
TGGCCAAGGTCACACAGCCAGTGAGCATCAAGTATCTGAGATGAGATTTGAACTCAGTTCCACCTGACTCTCACACTGGTGCACTACCTAGCTGCCCCAGTGAGTCAGGTACTGAACTCAAGAAAATAAGGAGAGGGTCCTGGAGGTAGGGAGACAGTCACTAGAATCTTGAATGGGCAATAAATAAGGATTGAATGACCTCCAAAGGAAGGAGGTCAAATGGTGGAGGAGTTAGAAGTGAGATCAAAGAAAAAAGACTCTTCTGACACCCCCATGATGACCAGGGAATGAGTGAAGGAGGCCAAGGAAACTGCCATTTGGAAGGCGTCAAGTCTTAGTGAATGTAAGAGGATAGTGGGAGTTAAAAGGGAAATAGTTTAATTGAAAGCAATTTTGTTAGCTATGGAGCAGGCATTCCAGAGAGCATATTAGGATGGATGGGTAGCTTTCCAATGGAACATTGAAGGGGAGAGGAATAAGGGAGCTATCAGTGGGTACCTGAGAAAAGAGCTTGAACAATAGCAGCTACAGTGGGGGGGTCTGGATCATTGAGATAGGGTGAGAATGATGAAGTAAGGATATGTTCCTTATGGAGGAAGGGGTTCAATTAGGTTATCTTTGTGCATAGAGATTCAGCCTGGAGGTGGAGTTGTCCCAGGGTGTCAAATAGTTGTGTGCAACTGAAAGTAGGGGGAAAGAGGAAGAGAGAGAGGACTGGGGCAAGGAAACCATTAGTGACTGTAGAAAGTGCCTGGAGCATAATGGAAGGGCTGCTCAGAAAGGCCAGGAAGCTCTCTCAGACAGTCACAGGCACACATATCAATATCACACAAAATTCCTTGATAAATTCAACTGCAGAGATAAATCTGCCCAAGGAGCTTCTGATTATTAATGTCAAATGAGGCATAAAACTGAGAGACATGCTCACTAAGGGTCTTGGATGCTCTCTTAGAGGATTGCATATATAGGATCCAAAAAGGATTGGGAGGAGGAATATTCCTTAAGGATGGTAAGGTCCTGCAGAGCTTCCCATTAGAGGATGGTATTTTTCTGATCAGTTCTACGGCCAAAACATGATAAGGCCTCTCCAACAAGATCCATGATTAGGACAGAGATTAACCTAATCAGTCAAGCAGGAAAAACTAAATGGATAAAAACTACCAATTGTCCAAGTATGACATAATGCTGGATGTCCAGTCCAGGGAGTTAGAACATCAGTGTATATACTTGGACCAGGCACTGCAAATAGACAACAAAGTTGGACCCAGCATTAAAATAGGAGGAAGACACATGGGCAGATTGTGTTTGAGAAATGGTGGTGTTTTCCATGATTCTAGTCTGTCTCCTCACCCCTAAAGCCATCTTTATAACATCAAGCTATCTTCAAAACACTGAACAGCATGTGAATCTTGGATCACCACAATTTCCAAAGAAGCCAGAGTGCACTGAAGATGCAGTGCATTCTCTAAACACCCTTTCTAACCCTCATTGCACCTTCACTAATACTACTAATACCCCATTCCCTAGTCAGGATGGGGAAGGAGCCTGCAGCATATTTCCAAAAATGGGTCTTCACGCAAGAAGTAGACTAAGAGATAATGTTACAGAAATGGAGGAGTCCAGTCATGAAACATTCAGTAAGGGTTTACTTATTGCATGGCAAACCTGAGATACCAAGGAAGGAACAAAATCAGTCCCTGCTCTCAGAGGAAGAAAATGTACAAACAACTGTATACAAAGTCAGTATACACAAAACTCACTGGAGATAATCTCAGAAGGAAGACACTAGAATTAAGGGGAGACAGGCAAGCATTTTTGCTGGGACTTTAGCAAGATAAGAAGGAAGTCAGCATTCTGAGCAGAGGAGTGGAAAATTAGGCAGGTCAATCATTAGGCATCCAGGTAGCATAATGTAAACAGCAGTTGTTTCTGTTCTGAGCAGAAACCCTGGGGGTCATTCCCTCCCAGATTGTTTGGTTTGGGGTTTTTTGACTAGGTAAAGAGGCATTCTCTGCCTCTTTCTTTTCCTAGCCTCAATCAGTAAATGGGCAATGCCTCAGTCAAATGGAGACCCTTTAAAGACCTTAGCTTAAAAAGACTAAGGTCTCCCCGTGCATCCTGGGCCATCTCCAATCATACTAATCTATATCTGGCCACTGAACCCAGATGACTCCGGAGGAGGAAATAAGACTGTAGACTTTGCACAGCCCTCCTTACTTAAACCCAATTCACCTGCATTGTCATGGCATCACCTCCTGGATGTCATAGTCTTCAAGAATGAAGGACAAACAATAGCATAATGCATAAGGATGGGTATCAGAAACACCAGAGTTCTAATCTTGCCTCAGACATTCCCTAGCTGTGTGATCCTGGGCAAGTCACTCAACCTATGTCAGCCTCAGTTTCCTCATCTGTAAAATGATGGCAGCTAGCTGACACAGTGGATACTCCTCTGAGTCTCAGCTCAGACACTTACTAGCTGTGTGACCTTGGGCAAGTCACTTAATCCTATTTGCCTCAGTTTCTTCATTTATAAAATGAGCTAGAAAAGGAAATGACAAACCAATCTAACATCTTTGGCAAGAAAACCCCAAAAGGCATCATGAAGAGTCAGCTATGACTGAAACAACACCCACAAAATATGGGTAATAATGGCACCCACCTCCCAGGCTTATAAGGATCCAATGGGATGTAAACCTCTTAAAGTACCACATAAATGCTAGCTGTGCTGTTACTGTCATCATCATCATTATATAATAGAAGCCAAGGATAGTGGAGGGACAGGCCAAGGGGTCACTGACACGCAGACCGTGTCTACAGGTCCAAAGAAAGGCCTCCTCCTTCACCCGTCCACATGGGACAGAGTCTCTGGGTAGGATAATTCCCAGGCTGAGAGACCATGAATGGGCTGCAATCTACACGAGTGGAAAGCACGATAACGCTGATGAATTTACAGACCCCTTGAAGCGTCATCATGGCTGTTCATACAACTCCAGCTATCCCACTTGTAGGTGACTATTCTGTTTGAGAATAACTGCACAGGATGGCTCGGAAGTTTGGATTAAATATCGAGTTATTGCCTAAAAGTAAATCCAAACGAATTCTGATTTCTCCTAAATATTCATGTGTCCTAGCTACCTCTGAAAATGATAGAAAATGTTTGATTTCAATCACTTTTTCCTGAAACAGACACAGCCAGTGCTCCACATAGGAAAGGGGAGCCTTTGGATTCAAAGTGGGATGGGACTTTACACAGGAGAAAACTGAAACCCAAAGATCACCAGGAAGACTTTGATGATCACACTAACAACCATTAATAGGACTAACAACGACGATGCTAGATGGTGAGTTACCACTGGAAGAACTCACACATCTCTTTGGGAAGATGCCTAGAAGGGCAGGTTTTCTGTGGCTGACCTGGTTCTACCCCCTGGCTAAATATGCCCAGCCAGTCCAGAATCTTCCCATGCACCTGAGCTTTGCAATTCCTTTCTATTTCTAGCTTATAAATTGACATATGTGTGAACATTTCTCCTGTTACAAGACATATCTGTGCCTCTCAGAAAAACGTAGGCCTAGATCATTGGCAGATTTCAAGCAGGCACTCATTTCCTAGGCTATTATAAACACTCAGAAAACTTATTTTGTCCCCTTCCAAGGTTTGTTACGGGGAGGGAGAGACCATGCCATGGACAGAAATACCAGCCTGGTGCCCTCCCTCCAGAGTATTCATTGAGATGGGATGTGTGTCTACAATGAACGATCAAGTGGCTTACTGACTCTTCTTGTCATGATGCTGATACAGGCAGCCATATTCCAGGAGATCATTTTGGCCAAAGTTCACCAAGTCGATGCTGGATAGCAGCAGAAAAAGCGAAGGGAGAACCTGGTAGCCCCTTAAGCCCTCATTCCTGTTGCGATTGTGGCATAAATTGCAGAAGCCCTAGAGAGTCATTGGTCAATCTGTATCAGTCTTTCCTTCCTAGGTCATCATAGCCAGACTTCACACCAAGAGCCAACCAACTGTGACCAAAGTGGCCAGTCCTAGGGGAGCAGCCTCTGAGGTCTGCATTCAAAGCCTTTCCTGCCTGGGATACTCTGCCCAACCTCACTCTCTGTTATGAATTCATGGCCTTTGAGAACCCAGGGAGGCTTCCAGACAAGGCTGAAGCATTGAAATTGAACTTCATAGAGGAAGAAATCCAGCAATGACCATGAATGGAGTGGGGAGGGGAGGTGAGGAATCAAGTGCCTATAGGTCACCTCCTTTGCTTCTGTTTCCTTCTTCTTTCCCTGTCTTATAGGGTTCATAACCTGGTCTCCATAGACAGGTTTTAGGGAAGTCTGTGAACTTGGATGGGAAAAGAAATCACATCTTTATTTTCATTAACCATTGGTTATCTTTATAATCTAGAATATTTTTAATTAATTTAAAAAACATTCTTCTAAGATGAGAATTCATAGGGTTCCCCAGACTGCCTGACACAACAAGGTTATGGATCCCTCATCTAGGATTCATAGCACAGGGTCCTATTCACAATTCCATTCAATCTAATTCAGCAAGCATTTATTAACCACTTGGTACAAGCACTGTGTGGCGCTAGCTAAAGACAGAGACTGAAACACCAGGTGATACTATGACTTTAAAGATGGCAGATTTAGAACTCACATGAACCACAGAGATGAACTAGTCCCACCTCTACATTTTAAAAACGAGGAAACTAAGGTCCAAGGAGATTAGGGGCTTTCCTCAAGAGATTTATAGGCAGTCATCATCAGAGTCAGAATTCAAACCCAAGTCCTCAGGTTCCAAATCCAGCTTCTTTCCACTAGAAGGTTGTAGATCACCAATTATCCCAAATGCCAAATCCTTTTTAATAGTCTGAAAGAATCACTGCAAAGAAACAATTCTCCAAATAAGGAATCATGCTCCAAGCTGGTCATCTCAGTCCATTCTAGTAGAATTGAAGTTTCCTGAAGACAGGGAACATTTCACTGTTGTCTTTAACTCCTCAGCACCAAGACTGTGGTAGAGACTTACAAATCCTTGATCTAATGACCTCATCAGTTAGTCAATCCTCCAGTCAATATATATTTATTAAGCACCATTGGGAAGCAGGAGCTCTGTCTCCAAGTGTTTAAAGCACTGCTGTATGGTGGGAGGGAGAGGGGGAGTTAATTCAAATTATTCCACTTGGCTCCTGAGGACAGAACTATCAGAAGTAGTAGAAGAGGCAAAGAGATCAAGTGTAGGCTTATTGGGCCGCCTCTGGTGGTGAAATCCAGCCATGAGAGAGATGAAGGATGACCCTCTTTGGTGGCCCTGGAGCAGTGGTCCAAGGAAGAAGGCTCCAGGAGATAAAGAAAGTTCCAGGTGCACTCACCATGCTCCTTCAACCATCTCTAGGGTTTTTCTCTGGCTAAGCCCACCCCCCACCCCACTCCACTCCTGCCTGCCCAGGTGTCTTCTTCCTCATCTCCACCTCCTTCCTTCCCTGCCTTCCTTCCTTTCCCAGTTAAATACCCCTCTCCACAGGACACCCTTCCTCATCCTGCTGATGCTACTGTCCTTCATCTATGGACACCCTTCCATGGAGCTTGTCTATAGCTTCTTTATCCATAGTTATCTGCACTTCATCCTCCCATTTAACATGGAGCTCCTTGAAAGCAGAAACTGTCTTTTGCCTCTTTTTGCATCCTTAGCCCTTTAGAGGGTCTGGGGAAGGGAGAGGCGAGGAGGGCGGGGGAGGAGGGGAGAAGAGAGGAAGAGAGGAAGGAGGGGGAGGGGAGAAGCTGGGAATGAGAGGAGAGATAATTGCTGCTGGCAGGCTAGAGAAAGGTTATTCCCCACTCTGTGCTTGCAGAAGGTGCACAGCATCTTTTGGCCACATTCAATATCCAGATATGTTTGGTGCACTTCCCTTTTACAAATGAGTTAACTGTGAACCAGACAGGCTTAGTGCCCACTGTGGGATCTGTCGGAGTCAATATCTCACCTCCCATGTGTCCTTCTCTCTGGCCCATTCATTCTTGCATGAAGCTCCCATGTCCTCAGGCTTTGCAGAATCGGGCTCCAAAAAAATCTGCTTCATAGAATTAGATGAGGCCAATATTCACCTAGTTCTTATATACACATATGTATGTAAATGTACACATATATATACATCATTATTTCAAAAGATTGGCAATGCAGATCCCCCCATCTCATTACACATCACCAAGTCACCAAATTTCAATGTACAAAGGGTTCTCAGTGGCCAAGAGGTCTACTTGAGCAAGAATTTTCTCAAAATATTCAGTTCAATTAACATTTATTAATCACCTTTTCTGTTCGAGGTCTTCGACCAGGAGCATTAGACACAATAAGCTGGATCTTTAAGGCTTTACATTCTTCAGTATATCACAAGTGTATTATTCAGATGTTACTTGTAGAAATTCCAAAGAATGGGAGCCTATTTCTTCCTGAAGAAGCCCCTTCACACTGGGACAACTATTTTTAAGAAGTTCTTCCTGACATCTAATCTCAGTTTACTTCTTTTCATCTCCCTCTTCCCATATCCTCCATTGATTCTTATTCTGCATTCTGAGGTCAAGCAGAACCAGATTAATCCCTCTTCCCCACAATATCCTTCAGATACTTGAAAATAACTTCTGGGCTCCCCCAAGCTTTCATTTCTCCAAACTACTCTTTCATGAGTTTGTAGCTTCTCCCTCCTCCAATTGTAACCTTCTAGTGATGAGCCTTTCTCTATCTGGTCATTGGTCTTTGCTGTTGTTATTGTTTGATCATTTCAGTTGTGTCCAACTCTTCCTGACCTCATTTGTTTTGTTTTGGTAGAGATACTAGAGTGGCTTATTTCCTTCTCTAGCTCATTTTACAGATGAAGCAACTGAGGCAAACAGGGTCTTGAAGTGAGTTGCCCAGGGTCACCCAGCTAGTAAGTGTCTGAGGCTAAATTTGAACTCAGGCACAGTGCTCTATCCACTGTACCACCTAGCTTAGATCACTGCAAAGGACCTCAGTCACCATTTTTTTACACTTTCTTTGTGCAGGGCCCCAAAGATCCTAAATCAGATTTGAACTCAGAGTTTCTGACACCTCACATTCAATCAGGTCAGGCTGCTGGCAGGGACAACATCCGTTGACATGGTCTTTGAGAGCCCAGGGTCACTTCTATGCCATTGTGACAGGACTTCAGTGGGATCTCAGGAGCACTAATCACATAAGAAGAAAGAATGACCAACTCTGGGAGCTTTCTCCACCACCAGGTTTCAGGGTTTCATATCATGTATGTTTTGACACCTGTCCTGTTTCAAGAAAACTGCCCATCATCAATATTTGAGACCCACATTACATATCTTTCCTCCTTCAAAATCTTATTGAACATAATTCCATTTTTTGCACAAGAAACAAATCATTGTCTATTAGGGAAAAACACATTTTGCTCCTCCCACCTTACCCTACCCCCTCATTGAAGAGGCAATCTGTGGCAGGCACTCAACCTTTCCTTCTTTCTATCCTCCATCCTCTTCCATAAATCTTTTCATTAGAAGCAGATGATTAGAGACCGGCCTGTCTGAGGGCACTGTCCAAACCAATCCCTGGCTGATTGACTGGGAGTTTGATTTATCTTTTCAGGTGTAGCTACTCACCCCCCAAGTCTGAATTTCAAGACTCTCCTGGGGGAAAGAGAACCAAAGCAACAAACATTTCCTATATACCATGGACAGAAAAAGAGTGGGCCATTATTCTTAAGATACCACTGGGAGGCCATGATTATGTGCTTTTCTTCAATCAAAAATCTCCTCATGAAAGGAATGACATCTGGGGTCAGAAGACTGCGGCCCATGCCACAACTTGGGCACTCTTCTCACCTTTGTTTCAAGGGTACATGGGATAGGAGAGGTTGAGGGGGACATGGGATGTCTACATTCCCTGTCAAAGTTCCTCATGCATCCAGAGAAAATAATGGAAAGAAGCAGGAGCAGTGACAGCCCAGGGGCAGTAATAGGTCCTGCAATGGCCCCTTCACAGGATCTTCAAGTACAGAGTACAGAGATGAAGGAGTGAATGCTAAAGGGGTACACCAAGGCAACAAGGAGAGTGCTCCTACCATATGGGGAGGACAGCTGACTTGGCTTAGTTCATACTTAACCGTGTCAGTGGAATAAGTGGGGAAATCAGATCTTTGGTAAGAAGCGCCGATGCCTCATGTGTTCATTGGCACAGTGTTCCCCAATATGCCTTGATAGTGCACCTCTGCCTCCTCCTGTCTTGAGTGTGTGGTGTGTCCTTTCCATTGACCTGGGGCCAGTGTCATGAAAAGCAGCTTGATGCTTTTAGGTGTGCTGTTTGAGGGTGGATTTTTGGGTCATTTTTTAATTAGTTTTTTCAATTAACAAAAAAATCTATTTTTCTCTCCACCCCCCCCACCCCTTCACATTGAAAGAAAAGTAAAACAAAACACTTGTAACAAAAATGTCTACTCAAGCAAAACAAATGTCTACATTAGCTACGTCCAAAAAAATCCATGTCTCCTGCTCCACATGTCGCTCACCTCTCTGTGTGGAGAGGGGTCACATACTTCCTTATTGGTCCTCTGGACCGATGGTAATTACATCGATCCAAGTTCTTAAGTGTTCGAGGCAGTTTGTCTTTACAACATTGTTGGTATTGAATAAATCATTCTCCTGTTTCTGCTCACTTCAATGCATCACTTCCTAGCCCTCTTCTTTGGGGGTAATTATTTTAATGCTGTAGCTGCAGTTCATAGACAGTTACAGTTATATTCTTTTTCAGCATCAGTTTTTGTCCCAATGTCTCGATTCAGTGACAGCGTCTGCCATCTCTCTGACTAGTTTGTTGCTGTACAGATTCCCCATCATGGAGCACAGCAAGGATGCATCAGGCTGGATTCCAAGCCTGACCTGAGAAGGAATTTCTATTGTGAAGACTCACACTTTCAATTCAACAATGTTGAGAATTAGTGATTCTGTATATCTGAACTTTGCCTGTTCAGAAGCCTATGAAAATTCCCCTGCATGAAGGCAGGGAACAGGACCACTCTGGCGAAAAGCTTTGATTCAGTTTCCCAAGTATCTTGCAAGTCCAAGTATCCTATAGAGAAAAATCTTTTAAAATTGTTCCTCATGTAGAAAAGTTTGCTTATAAGAAGTATGGGCTTGAGGCATGGAGGGTAGAGTGCCCATGATAAACAGAGAACATGAAAACAGCTTAGAATTTAAATGTCTGGATTCAAACTCTAACTCTGTCTCTTGTGCCTGTGTGACCTCAGTTTTCCCATCTGTAAAATGAAGGAGTTGAACCCAATGACGTCTAAGGTCTTTTCTAGCTCTGTGGTCATAAAAGGATGCCCAAAAGGTAAGCGCTGGATTTCTTCTGGGCCCTGAAATAATCCCCTATCAGGGCTCCCTTCTAATGCCTTCTGGGACTGTGTTACCAGAGGTGAGAAAAAAGAAAGAAGATCCCGATGAACCAAAGAGGCCAAGAGCTCCAGAGGGGATCTACAGGATCGGCCCTTTTGGAGGAAGGCTGTGCCATCTCCCCAGGCCAGGAAAAAAGTCCTTATCTGACTAGGTTGCCGAGTCCCTCCCAAGCAGGTTATGCTGTGGACATGCTGTTCAAGTAATGCAAGTATTCAATGTCACTTCACATACAAGCCATCTTTGACGCTTAAACAATGAAAGTAGAGCCCCTGGAACCATTTGTCTAGACTAGAGATGCTGGCCACTCAGAGGCCTCCAGCTTCCTCCGCCAGCTTTTGTGCCTTTCACCTTTCATCCCTTCCCAAAAGGGGTGGGGGTCAGGGAAGGGGAGTGGGGAGGAGACAAGGGAGGCCGGCTTTATCGACTCCATAAACCAATTGGATCCCGTGTTAAAACAGAGATCATCTGTGTGGGTCTTCTCGGAGTCTTCATCAGGAATATGTTGATGCGTGTTGGAGAATTCATTGGGTGCTGTAAAACAAATCGTTAAGCAGCCGACAGTTCTCGCCGGCAAGCAGCTCCTGAGCTCTCTGACCTGCCGTCACCCTATTACAGGGCCCAAGTGTTCCTAACAAACAAAAGAAAAATTAGCTCTTTTGTTCTCGGGACTGTCAAGCAGGTTAGTTCATCTAACGGAGTCTTTTATTAATAAATGGGACAGATTTTCATGCTCGCGTAGCGAAAGCAAATCACATCATGGTCGGCAAAAGACATACCTATTATTTTCCCGTGATATATTGCTTTGCAGCTGTAGCCAAAACAATCTAATAAGCACTATTAGATAAAGGGTTCTGAATATGAATGTATTGGATTTGTAGTGGGAGAAAATGAACATATTGCAGCATTTCTGTCAGGTTGGGTTAAGCGTCTGCATCTCTTTCCCCTTAATAAATGCAGATCAAAAGACTTCTCTTATGTAAAAAATAATAATACAAATTTCTGCAATATGAAATAACACCACCACTTTGTAATGTTAGGAGGAAATCAGTCAGGCGTGTGCTGCACGGAATATAAATTATTTTAGGAGGGCAAACAGACCCGGTGAAGGCTTCCCACTCGACATTTATATTCATAAAAGGTTCAAAAAGCCCAGAACAATGGTAGGGGCGATCTCATCGCCGCTGCCGCCTGGTGTGTCACTTATGACAGCTTTGATAGGCATGTACTATATAAGAAAAATATCTCCGAGCCCTCGACTTGTTTAATAAATTGATTAAACTTCTCCGACAGCCATTGTTTTTGCCTTAACTTCTTCCTCAGCCATCACCTGGAGGAGATGGACGGGCACCGGTTTTCTGAAGACTCAGGGAGAGGAAGACAGTTTAATCGAGGCCTCGCCGTTTGAGGACTGTCAGAATTCCCCCTCAAATGATAAACGATCGTATAATGCAACAGTCTACTGCTGGTGCTGAATTATATTAGCCATCAGTGTTCAAAACCCATTTGGAACTTAATTGTGCCGTGATAGTGCTATCCCCCAGTCAGCCGAACAGCAGGTTTATAAAAATCATCTCCGATGATTGTTAAACGCTTTCCTAATGAAGCTGATGATCACAACACTTGGCAATAAACGCTTCTGTCAAGATGTCACAAATGCGTGATCGTGGCCGCCTCCACCGTCAGCGAGGATGCCTGCGATGCGGGTTTATCTTCATTGCCCGGAATTCAACAGATCGGTCTGCATATGGAAGATAATCTCCATAAAAAGGGAGAGTGTCATATATTAAAATGGGATTATCAACTAGAACATAATCGCGCCACTGTGTAATTATATGGCGCACCAGACGTAGATGTGAACAATCATACAAGAAAATAATTGAGGGCCATAAAACTTAATTCAGAAAAATCAATAGAATATAAAAGCAATCAGATAAGGCCTCTTAAGAAATCGATCAAGGCTTGTACAAAGTCATAATGTGTTTTCCTAAGAGAAAAGGAGCTAAATGAAGCAGAGAAACCTACATAATATTCTACAAGTAGGTTTCTAGAGGTGCTTGTATATTGAAGAGGGAGGAAGAATGGAAGGTGCAATTACTTTTTACATTCTCAAATCACGTGGACTGGGAGCCAAAGAATATATGTTAAATACTGCAAGAGAGGAGGCTGTTAGGCCAATTATTCCTTTTTGATCATTTATCTATATTTGTGTCTTTTGGTATCTCTTGGGGGTAGAAAAGAAGCTATTAGACTATGCTCATTGCAACTTTATTTATCTTTATAGATTATGTTCTCCATCTGAATAACCTGGAGATTTCAACGGAGTTATACCATAGACCCGAAAGGCTTGCTTGATTCACCCTCCTGTGGGCTTCCAGCCCAAGGTCCCATCCTTCAGCTCCAGCATTCTGGGAGTCTAGATTTTTCTGTGAACAAATAGTGTGCTAACATCATTTCAGAGAATTTGGCCCACATGGTCTGCCAAAAATAGTCTGCTAGGCCAAAATTGTTTTCTTTATGAGGATAAAAGAAAAGTTTCTAAATCAAACATATTTTCCTAAGGGAAAAATTGGTTTTTCTATTACTATTGGATGTTGTCCTGAAGGATCTGGGAAAATAATCAAGGAAAAACCCACATTTGTCCTGAAACATCCCTACCAAAATGCTGTACAATTGTACATTAACAACCTTGTAGTTTATTTTGAATGAAAATACATAAGAAAATTTCATGTAACCTATAGGCGAAGTACAGCCTCTACCCCACAAAGTGCACTTGCCAGCTGAGCTAAGGAAAACCAATCACTTTTTGTGGAATAAGAAGAAGGAGGAGGAGGATGAAGAGAAAAAAGAAGAAAGAAGGAAAAGATGAAGAAAGAGAAAAAAGAAAGGAGGAGAAGAGGAAGGGGAGAAAGAGGAAGAAGAAGAGGAGGAAGAAGAGGAGGATGGTGATACTGAAAAAGTGGGGGATAAAACACCTTGGCACAATTTTTCCTTGTTGCCTTTGCACATTAGCTGAATGGGGTGGAGCTTGATAGAGCCCATGTTTTCCTATTTTAGAAAAAGGCCATTCCCATTTGAATGAAAGGAGTTACTGATGAATTCCCAGCTTTCAGACGGCAAGAGATGACAGGCTGCTTAGGGGTGTCTGAAATGAGGACTCATCATTGCATGCACAAAAATTCCCATATAAAAGACTAATTCTTTCCTTCAAAGATCATTTGAATGTGCTTGGAATTCCTGTCCCACCAACTGCTTGGTGACTTCTATAGGGATTCTCATTATGACCCAGCTCACAAAGGCTGATTGGGTAGCACTGGCTATACTCAGAAGGTATTGATTCTCAGGGCAAAGACAGAGAAATAAGGCAAACTTCACATTGTCTGTTTGCTTTGGTTCCAACAGTGGGTCAGACAGCAGGAGGTCAGGCAGTGTGCCCGGCCCTCAGGCCGCTCACTGCATTTGAGAGCAGGCACAGCCCAGAGAGGATCTCTCCTGCAGGAGCTTGTCATCAGAGCCAAGAGGCCAACAAGTAATCGATGGGAACATGGACTATGGATGAAGAAGACAATGGAGCAACTGCAGAGTGTTGAGAGGGAGGTCATGGAGGGTGATGACAGGTGCCGAGGGAAGATGACAGTGGACAGCAACTTGGCCCCACCAGCTTGAAGCTTCTGTTTAAAGTTCAGGAAGGAGGGCTACCTGGCAAGAGCAGGGAATCATTTCTTAATAAAGGAACTGAGTGTCCTTCATGGAGCACCAGGCAGGGGCCTGTACCATGGGAAGGAGGGTATAGGGGTGCTTTTAGGGAAAAGTTGAAAAGCCTGGGCCATAGCTCTGGGGCTTAGGATGCCCTATAACTCTGTATGATCTGAGGACACTGTGTCTCCCTCTAAAGTGTGGGGGGGGAGGTGAGGAATAAGCCTTTATTAGGCACCTAATATGTGCCAGCCAAGGCTTCTTTACCTGGGATCCATGAATTTTTTTTAAATATTGTGCTAATTGTATTTCAATATGATTGCTTTCCTTGTATTCTCTTTGTGCCTTTAAAAAACAGAATCCTGAGAAGGGTTCCCTAGACTTTCCTAGACTTCACCAGACCTAGCCACCGAGGTCTAGAACACAGAAAAGGTAAAGTATGCTCCCTTTAAGCAAATTCTATATAGGATAGTCTGTTTTGACTTTTATCAAAAAAGATACCCCCCCAGGGCTCCTTGAACTAGCAACCCCCCATCCCCACTCCAGTGTACTGAGGCCAATTGGTGAGGGACTTTTCTTTCAGGAACATTTGTGTATATTGCAGACAACTCTCCTCCAAGAAGCTCAGATGCTCCTGATTGCTAGGAGCTGGGTGTGGGAAGTGGGGAGGAGGACTATTCTGCCGGCAAGAGCACTGGGTTGCTACCTTTCTGATACCTTTGCTGGCTAATATTATGTATCAATCACCTGTGCTCATGTCCCTCTGTCCTAGGAGACTGTGAGCCAGCACCATGAGAACAGGGACCTTGTCCCCACCTCCTCTCACACCTGGAACACAGTAAGTGCCTCCTAATTATTGAATGAATGGAAAACAAAGTGGTAGAAATAAGGAACCATCCTTTGAGTTCATGAACATTTCACCGATTCAGATTCTTGCCTAGAAATCCTTCAAACAATCATTCAACATGCATCTATTAAGGGCCTACTGTGCACTGACCACTACATCAAGTCATCAGTCACTGCCACCTCAGGAAACCTCTGAAAGTCTATCCAAGTTAGGTTGCTTGAACTCAGAACACATTTTCCCATGGAAACAATGTTAGAATGGTGACTGATTCCCAGGCTAACCCATCAGAACATCTATGGGCCACAATGTCCCTTGGTTAGGTTTTTAACATTAGTAGCCTGAGTTCTGAATCTGAGTTCTGGGTCTGAGAAAAGCGGGGAGGAGGAACAAGTTTTCCCTTCCCATTTCCTGAGTGAAGAGCCAGCCCTAAGCAACATGTTGAAATAGGCCATGTGCCTTTGGCATATTCTATATGCCTCATTTTCCATACTTCTTTCCCAACACTCTTAGTTCTCTTTCTCCAGGCTCCCTAGGACCTCACATGGTAAAACAACTGGGGTTGGAGTCACTGAGATGCACTGAGACCATAGCACCATGTCAATGTGCCATGAAACATGATGATTTCTTCAGACATTTTAGTCACTCTGATCAAATCCCATGAATCTAGTTATTAGTTGAAGAAGTATCTTATTTTAGTCAATAAGGAATGGGGCTAAGAATCAGGAAGACCTTGGTTCAAATCCTGCATTTGATCCTTTACTAATCATGTGACCATGAATAAGTAACAACCTTTCTGAGTCTCTGGCCACTCCTCAAGGCTTATCTAACATGTCACAGAAAGGTACGATTTGTATGTATAGAGAGAGCTCCCATGCCAGGATCTGCCCAACCTGGAGAAATCACTGTCTTCTGACACTCACATCATCAGGAAAGCCACAGACACCAATGAGTCCACCAGGAAATGCTTTTCAAAGGAGCTCAAACAAGTTTTTAGATAGTTGATATACAACAGGTTAAATCTAAAGCTATTGGAGAGCATTAAAAAAGCTGGTTTTTCTTTAACTGGAAAGTAGAGGCAATAGGTGTATGTCACTCAAAGGATGTTTTTTTCCCTAAAAATTAAAACTAAGTGATATTCCCTTTTTCACAAAGAAGACAAAGCTATGAATAACCAGGTAAAAGAATTAATAAATATGTCTGGATAATCAAATATAATTAGCTCCTTATTTTTTTCATAGACTCATAGATTTACAGACAGAAGAGAAAGATGAGGAAATTGAGATCCTGAGTGGTGTAATGACTTGTGAAGGCCACATGGCTAGAAAGGAGAATTGGCTGATTTGGGACCTGGGGTCTGTGACTTGGCAGCCAGAATTTTTTTCCCTCTGTGCTATACTTATTTTCCTTTCAGTGAATTTCACATTTTGACACTAAAAAAACACATTTTTCACTTCAAGACAAAGAAGCAAAGCCTAAGTGAGGGGAGAAAGAAAGAAGGAAAGAAAAAAGAGAGGGAAAGGAAGGAAGGAAGGAAAAAGAAAGGAAAGGAAAAAAGGAAAGAAGGAGGGAGGGAGAGAGGGAGGGAGGAAGAGAAGGAAAGAAGGAAAAAGAAAGGTAAGGAGAAAAATAGGAAGAGAAAAAAGAGAGGCAGACAGAGAGGGAGAGGGAGGGAGAGAAGGAGAGAGAGAGAGAGAGAGAGAGAGAGAGAGAGAGAGAGAGAGAGAGAGAGAGAATCAGACTAAGGCATGAGATCTGACCAAAAATATACACTTGTTAATCTGCAATACATCCTTGGGCTCCATGTCTGTCTTGCCTCTAAGAACTTTTTACCTCAAATATTTTGCATTGATTTCAAAGAGAATTAATCTTCACCAGTAAAAAGGTCATTAATTCTTCAGAATCACTTGGAAGTAAAGGCCCCTAGAACGGAATACATAGCAGCAGCAGCCTAATCATATTACACCCAACATGGTATGTAGGAAGATGAAGTTATTGGGGCAAAAACATTTTCTATATTGTAGAAAGGAAAGAGAGAAAGAGCCCCATGAGACAAATGGAAATTCAAAATTATAATACTTTTCAAAAACAACAAGACCTGCATTTCAATTGGAAATACATTATTCTTAATAATTGAAAAAGAAGACCTTTAAAAATCTTATTACAACATTTAGGGCAAGGCCAGTACCTCAAGAATTTGGGTGGATTTTCTCATCACCTTAATACGTCTTTTTTAGTGTCCCTTAAAAACCTAACTCTCCAACATGATGATCGACAATCACAGAAGTGAAAAATTCAAATACTGTCTACACATTGCCCATCCATCAGTGGGTGCACATTTATGAAACATCTGTTGTGTCAGGTGCTCTTCTAGAGATAGAAGGAAGAAACAGAATCACCCCTGTGTTCAGCGAGGTAACAGGAGATCAGGGAAAACAGAAAGTACACATTTAAGTATATAAAAAATAAATCCAAAGTATATTTTCAAGCAAAGCTACTAATAGGGAAGATAACCTGGAAAGGTTTTGTGTCTCATTTAAATATTTGTGAGTGCCAAAATGGAATTTTTGACAAATTTGGAAATTGAATTCTGCATTTAATATTGGCGTAGTCCTCTTCTGTTTATAAAATTGGGGGAAAAAAATCTGTACACCCAATAGCTAATCAGATATTACAAATGAGCTTGGAGAAGAAGCAGATGATCACCAAGATTCAGCATGGGATCATCAATACCAAAGAAAGGAAGGAAACAATATTTATGAAGCAGCTACTCTGTGCCAGGCCTTTACAATTATGACCTCATCTAATCCTCACAGCAACCCTGGGAAGGAGGTGCTATTATGGCCTCCACTTTAAAGATGAGGAAACTGAGTCAAATGGAGGTTAAGTGGCTTTTTAGGGTCACACAGCTAATAACTGTCAGAGGTTAGATTTGAACTCAGGTCTCCCTGTCTCCAGACCCAGCATTCAATGCACTGCGGTTCCACGCAGCTGAAGAATGTTATTTTCAATAAACCTCACTTCCTTATTTTAGTCATTATGAATGAATGAATGAAACACTTATTAATCAGTATATGCAAAGCACTGCTATTAGACTAGTATATTGGGAAAATGCCACATAGTATTGTTTAATTTTAGCAAATCATAATAAAGTATTTTATTACATCTTTATAGATGAAGAAGCAAAATGTGTAATTTATTCACTGCTAGTTAGTTAAATGACTATAACCCAAAAGTTCTGTTTGGTGAATGAAGGTGAACCTGAAAGCCTGTTTCTTGTCCATCTGGGTCATTTACTTGGACCCAGATGAGGAAGGTCTGATCCTCAAATTGTCTGACAATAAGTTTTGTGTAGCAAATGTAGTCATTGAGAGCACCAAGATTCAAAATGGCCTTGCCAAACTTGGGAATCAGAAATATAATACCTCCTATATTGTGGCACTCCCCTCACTGGTGGAAATAGTAGCCCCATCCATACCCTCTCATCTTTTGTATTCTTGTCCATGCCTTTCTATATATCCTCTATGAAAGATAAACCAACAAACTGGTCCGCCTTTCTTCCAGGCCATGCACTCTATCCCTGAGCCATCTTGCTGCATGAGAATACTTCTGGACTAATTCAAAGGATGAAGGGTGGTTCATTTCCATGCAATGTGTTATTTATGGAGTACGTTCTCTGTCCAAGTCACTTTGCCAGATCCTGTAGACATGGAGAAATCGTGGCCAGCGTTGGAAGGAACCGTTTCAGTGGCAGACGAGTCAGAAGCCAGATCACAAGAAGCTGAGAAGGGGCTGGGAAGGGGGAAATAGAAGCAACAAGTGTAGCAGATGAGTCTAAGGGTTTGTGAGAGGAAGGAAAGGTACAGTGGGACAGGCTGAGGGGATAACAGACTCAAATAAAAGCTAACAATGGACAAGGTTATGGGTACAAGGCCTTTGGCTGCCCCCACCTATCTGGGATCTTGGTAGTGAAAGAAGCCTTTACCATCTGGGCTTGTCAGCATGGGGGAGGGCTGGAAAGGCCATCCACAGAGATCTCTCCCTCCAAGCCCAGGGTACAGGGGCCTCCCAGGTAGCTTCTTGGCAGAAGAAACTGAGAGCCCATTCTTCCAGATGGGAAGGCAGGGATCCATGCAGAGAAGCCTAGGTCTGGTTCAGGTGCCCTGGTTCTCTCCTTATCAATATCAGGTGCATGTCAATTCTTCCACTGAGGTTCCAAAAATTCAAATGGACAACTCAGAATGATGGAGGTGGGTCTGGACAGCTGGTCAGGTGAAAGGTACAGGCTGAGTTTGGGGGAGGTTTTACTGATTGAATATGAACTCCGTTTGAGGCTAAAGTGTCATGGCAGCCACTGGAAAGGAACATTTAGTGCATTCTGGGACTGAGCTATGAGAAATACAGTGTCACTTTCATAGGAGGAGCCCCTCCAGTGGTACTCAATACAGGTCAGCCCAGAAGCAGAGTGCTGTGTTCAACCCTAGAAGCCCCATTTTAAGGAGGGGTTGGACTGGGGACTCTCAGATGAAACAACTCCCTCCTCCAACTCAGACCATCACCTTCTCTGGGGGCCTTGATGATTTCAGTGACTTACCCAGGGTCACACAGTCAGGTTGTGTGAGGAAGAACTTGAATCCACATCTCCCTGGCACCAACATTTTGAGAACCAGGCCTCTTTAATGCTCAATTTCCCCTCTCCCCCATCACCACCCCTGACAACAACCAAAGCTCCCTCTGCAGGGGCTTGTTAGAAGATCTCAGGGGAAGGAAATTCCCCCACAATCAACAGAGATACTAGAAACACATGCAAAGGTACCCAGTGCTTGACCTGGTAATAGATAGACTTCATTAAAGAAGAAGACCACTAAACACCAAATGGGTCCAGCCATCCCAGTCAGGAGATCATGGTCTCCTCAGGGAATTCCAATGGACACAAATCATCTACAGCAGCCATGGTGCCCCTCCTTCTGAGAAGTTAATGATGACCCCCCCCCAGCCAGGGAAGAGGCCATAGGAGCCCCTGAGTTGACTCTTCTCTGGCACTTTCCCACCTCTTTAATGAACAAGAAAGTTGAGGCACCTGTGCCAGATCAAAATCGATCTGGAGAAGACCGAATCTCCCATTCTCTTTGCTCAGACTGTCCACCATGATCATCTGTTTTACCTAGCTAAAATTGGACCCTTCTGTCCACATCATCTGCATATTTGAGGTCATTTCCAACTCACAGATTTCCCATTAAGTCTTCCTACCCTGAAGTGTGGCAATTAGTGAATTTCAGGATACTTTTTTTGAGGGAAAGACAACTATATATTTTTTCTTTCCTGAGAGGACAAAAAAAAATAAGACTGGACACATTGCTTCCTTCTTCACTCTCATCTATTAGGCACTCTGCTAAAAATGAACACAAATAGGGGCTCACAGTAGGACTCTCTGGAAGAAAAAGCAAGATCTGCTCCAAGTCTTTCTTCAGTCAATAATGCCCGATGTACTGATTTCTCAGTGGAAGGAGTGGATGGGCTCACTTGGCTTCTGAACCTTTTCCACATCTGGGTTTGGGTCTGTGAGCTACCTTAATGGAGAGAAAGAGGCAACCACACCCCAAATGACCATGTGGTGACCTTCATTTCCCCAAAAGGCAGCAGAAAGATATTAATAGGTGATTCAAACACTCCACAAAGATGCTCTCTCTTTCTCTGGTTTTCAAAAGCTAGAGTCTTCCTCACACAGAAACAATAGGGCTGCCTCAGCATTTTATATATCTGAACAATAATAGAAAGTTTTAGATGAAACACATATGATAACACCCCTGTTATTATTTCCAGAAGGGGAGAGTTGATTTCCCAGGAACTAAGAAAGATGTCGGGGTCTCTTGCCCTCTGTCTTGGGATTTTACCCCCCTCACCCCTCCTCCCTCATCCTCATTCATCTTCATCTGAATGACAAATTCTCTAATAAAACACAGATTCTCAGGTATTTGCAGCTCCTGGGCTGTTCTCATCAATAAATATCACACCTTTGCCTCTGTGTTTTATAAAGGCCCCAAAATGTTTGACTAAGAAGCAAAGCTAGCCCCTCAGAGAGCCCTGGTGAGAAATCAGCATACTGGCATTATTTACAGAGGGGAGAAATGATTTTAACTGAGATCTTGCCTTTATCCCAAAGAGGCCTCCTATGACTTTCTACCTGCTCACGTTTTTATCAGAGACCCTAATAAGATACTAGCAAAGAAGGAAGCAAAGTTAGCTATTAGCTCCCCAACCAACTGCCAAGAGCCATAATCGGACCCAGATTGAGGCGGGTACAGTAGTCAATTAATGGGGTGCCGCTCCCAGCGTAATGACCTACTCACCTGATGGCGTGTTGCTCTCACATTTTGCTGTCCCCAGGGAGGCGACTGTCACCACATTATCTATTGCCTGCTTCCCTATCAAAGAAAATAAGGCGAGCCGGGATGTATGGACGCATCGTCTGTACTTCATTGCACACCGGCCCCAGCAACTGGAGGAACAATGGATTTATAAGTTTATCCTACATTAAACCAAACATGGCTGGCTGCACCGTAAATTACTAAATAATAAACCAGGTGGTGTAAGATGCGGGCTTGGACAGAATATAAAAATCTATCAACCTGTAAAATACAATAACCATAAATGTGGTCAGGTAAACCATCTCCCATCAGCATCCTGGGCCTTCAGGGAAGGGAAGGCAACAAAGGCAGTCTCAGTTTTAAAACTGGCTCCCTTTTCTTCCTGTGTCCCCACCATTCATTGTCAAGTTAGGACAACAGCATTTGTCTTGTTTGCTTTGGTTCTTTGGCTGAGACTTGGACTATTTTCCTTGTTTGGAGGCCCTGAATTCCCAGGTGTCCCAGATACATCCCTTCAGAGACTGATAGGCGAGAGGTGAGTATAACATTCAGGCACCCCCCCCACACACCATTCAAATGAGGAGATAGCCCTCAACCAGCTGGAGAAGCAGTCATGTAAAGACAAATGACCAATAATAATAGGTAACATCTAGCACCTGATGGTTTTCAAAGCACTTTACAAACATTCTCTCATTTGATCCTCTCAATTCTGGAAAGCAAATGTTACTATTATACCTGTTTTACAGGTAAGAAAATGGAGGTAGACAGCAATAAAATTATGTGCCTGGGCATCTGAGCCTAGATTTGGACTCAGATCTTCCAGATTTCAGGGTCAGCGCTCTATCTACTGTGCCACTTAATGAATCAACCCTAAAAAACCAAAGACTGAGTTATGCTTTTCACCAGGTCCCTTAACTTTGAGTCTTTTCAGAACCACTGATAGAGAAAACATTTCCCCTAATGCTCCAGCCCCCAGTCAAACTCTATCAGTCAAAGGTCAGGGAATCTACCCTCAACATTTATCAATTGAGCATTCCAAAAGGGTGCAGCAAACTTGAGAGTCCAAAACCCACAATGCTAATTAATTCCTTTTGAGGAGATTTTCAATAAGCAAGCCAGGTTAAATTTATATGATTTACAAACACTGTTTACATTCATAGAGGGGCAACTAATTGCTACCCGGCTTGCCATCATTATCAGAAAATGCTGGGGGATGCAGACAGTTTAATTAGGGTGGTTGTGAGTTCACAATATGATTACCGTCGGCATGCACTGTTAATATGCGTCTACAGAACACTAGTGCTGGAAAGCGATTACATCCCTCCTTCTGTCTGCCTTAGTTTGAAATGAAAAATGATCATTTTCACACACAGGTTCAGGCTAACACTGTGTATATTTCTTGTGAATTGCCTGCTCTGATTGTACTCCTGAGATAGGAACCTCCTCACCCTATTCAGGGCCAGGTCTCTACAGTGACAAGATGTAGATGTTGCTGCTGTTTATGGATCCTCTATGGAACTCTTGGGCCAAGAGAACAGGGTATCCTCAAATGTCTCACCAAATTCCACTGGAACATTTCCCAACACCTCTAAAAATCCTTGGAAGCAGACTTCCTTGTCTAAGTAAATCAACTCATTTGGAAATAATGTTCTGAATACTATCCTGGTTTCCCTTTTGGTCAATGACAATTGCTTGGGCTGATTCTAATCATGGGAGCTCCTTCCAGGGGCTGGACTGCCCTTGGCAAGTTATACCATCTTTAGCTACTATACCCCCATCACTTTAAAACTCTGAGAACTATTCTGGAAATGGAACTGCAGGTATACTACTTAGAACTCAGGATGACTGGGATCCCACTTAGCAATGGGTGGACAGAGACATTCAATACCCAGAACTCCTAGTAAATCCACCAGCAGCCTATCACAATAGTCCAGGCATGGTGGGGTGAAGACTGTACCAAGATGGTTCTAGTGTCAGAGAAAACAAAATGTAAGTATTTGGGAAATGTTACAAAAGCAACCTTGACACATTTTGTGGGGGTGGGAGGAGGGGGTCAGGGAGGGGGAAACAAAGAGTGAGGGGCCAAGAATAACTCCTAGGACATGAGCCTGAGTGACTAGACGATAAGGGTACACCACCTGCTATGTGCTAACTGCTAAACAAATATTATCTCATTTGAACCTCCTAATATAGTCTTGAGAGGTAGGAGCTATTATCATACCAATTTTATAGTTGAAGAAACTGAGGCAAGCAGAGGTTAAGTAATTCACCCAGAGTCACACAGTTTGTAAGTATCTGAGGCTGGATTTGAACTCATGTCTTCCTGACTCCAGGCCCAGAACTTTATGCACTTTACCACCCAGTTGCCTCTAATGGAGGTGTCTAATGTCATCTATGGATAATGGTATCCTCAATAGTTACAGGCAAATTAGGAAGAGAGAAGAATTTGGGGAGAAAGATAATGAGTTTAATTTGAGTTTAAGATGGCTTCAAAATATCCAGGTGGAGATAACTAACAGAGAGTCCAAGACATGAAACTGGAAGTCAGCAGTCTATCTGACAGTGATCGGCACAGACATCATTACTGAAACCAGGGAAGCTGATGAGATCACCCAGCAAAATGGCATCAGGAGGGAAGGGGACCCAGGACAAAGCCTGGGGGATCTCCATAGTTCATCGACATGACTTCAGGGATGAAGAATGTCACAAAAACCAAGGGAGTGTCAGGGAGAAGAGAGTGGCCAACAGTGTCAAAGATGAAGATCCAGGAAAGACCATTAGAATGGATGATTAAGAAACCATTGACTGCATTTAAGAGAGCAGATTTAGTGGGATGATGGGCTCCATGAAGCCAGACTGTGAAGAATATGGTTCAGTATTGGTCTGCAATAGACTGTATGATACATGTATAAATACATATATAAATGGGCCTGAGGATACCATTGGCCAAACACAGCATAAAGTCCTTGACTAGAACTGGTAAGATCTGCATACTAGAATAAAATAAAATCATATATAACTTTCCATATATGTATGTATGTATATGCATGTGTATATGCATGTATATATGCATGTATATATGCATGTATACATACATGAATGTGTATGTGAATTGTATATACATATGATTATATACACACATAAAAAATATTTGTTGACTGATCATGTGGACTTCAGACAAGTCAAAAACATCTGGTTTGAGGACACTTGGATATCAAAGGTATCTCAGAAATCGATGGTCTCCCACTGTTGCAATCTTAAGTGGTCAACTGATGGTTTGGGAGAGTCTGAACCACCCCAAGGGGCAGCAACATCTTCTTGTCTCCTCAGGAAGGAGGCAGCCAGCCATTCCAGGGGGCCATTGTTCCCAACCAATCCCTGGCTACTAATTAACTCCAGCCTGAAATGGACAGCTAGCTGCCTCCTTCACCCTGACACCCACATAACCCTACCCAGCTCCAGCAACAATCTCTAGCAGCATCTCAGGTCTGAAGATAAAAACCCAGGAAAGCAAGAGTGTGGAAGTCCTTTTCTAAGAACCACATTCCTTGTCTTCAGTACATAAATATGGACTGGTGCATGACTTTGGTTGAATGGTCTATTTAGTTCTTCCTACCCTCTCTCCTTTCTAGTGCTTAAAACTCCCTTTTCTTCCTCTGTAACAGACTCCCCCTATCCTGCTTTTCTTCCCATCCCCCACAGCACCACACTCTATCTTTTCTCAGTCCTGTCCATGAAATGGATACTTGCAGCTACCTGACTAGCCTAGAGGGAAGTTGACAAATAAGTAGGTTATCCCCAGTGCGGCTATTCCAGATCTTTCCCCTGGATTTCATCACTTATGCTCTACTTGAAGGCAGATGCTGCACTGACTGGAGGTGTCATTGCTTCTGTGGTCAAGACTAACTTAGAGAGACTCGGGTTCAGCACCAGCCATGGTTGTGGGAAGAGTTCAGGACAATGTGAGAAGTGGACAGTCTTTGTTTGGGTAACACTTCAGCAAAGCAAAGGTCAGTGGTAAGGAGTGGGGTGTGGGGGTAGAATGATGCTCTGAAATACTTTGTCTCCATCCAAATTTTCTGAATTTGACAATGACACCTTTCTTCCCTGTATGATTTTATGAATCTACTAAACATTTCATAGGCACATCCAAAATTCAAGACCAGAGGAAGTGGGATCATGTGACTAGCCTAGGAGGTCTGAATTCAGCTCCTTGAGAGGCCACTCTTGATTGGAAGCAATGTGTGGAAGTGTTGCACATCAGCCTGAGAATCCTGTCAAATCACTGTCCTCCTTAGACCTAATTAGCCAAGAGCATTTACTGCATACCTTCAATCTGGGTTCTGTGGGGAGTCACGAAGGAATGAGAAACTGGAGAAGGGTAGGGGGAGCACTTGGAGCCAAAGACCTGAGTTCTAATCCTGACTCTTCTACTTGCTATGTGTATGATATTCAGCCAGCCCTTTAACCTTTGAGCAGCTCCTGGATGTTGTAGAATGAACAAGAGGTTTGTGATTAAAGACCCAGTTTAAGTCCCAGCTCTGAGGCCTGTTTGCTCTCTCTTTCCCTATGATTGGCATACCATACTCTCCTCTGAGCTTCTGTCTCTGAATGTGTAGAATGGGAAGGCCAGACTAGATCATCTCTGAGCTATCTTCTAGCTACAATCTGGGATCTCATGAACTTTATGAATCACAGTAAAATGGGTTGACAAAGATTAAAAATCTGAAATGAGGGTGTGAAAGAGATGACCTTCCCAATGTCAGTTTGGGATCTGATGATCCTCTGACCCCCAAGATCCCTTCAAGGTATAAAGCTAGGATTCTATGGCCAAGGAAGCCTCAGAGGCTGCCATCTATAGGCAGGTCAGGGTTAGAGTGGATACCTAGTGAATCCCACAAGAAGGTCAAGGGGATGGAATGAGGGACTGAACCAAAAGGCCTTGAAAGTCATTCCCAGTTGTGAATCTCTAGCCTTATGAACCTGTCATATGCTCTGGATCATCAGATGAGTGCTAAAAATTTCTGATCTTCCCCAGCCCCCATAGCCTCTGTGAGTTGCTAGGGATAAACCTAGCAGGTTTAATGGAGATTTAGAAGGGAAGTGGTCTTCACCTGCCACCAGGGATGCTTCTCACACCTTTAGTAACCCTGCTTTGTGTCAACTGGTCCTTGAGTCTCCTCTTCTCGTTGGTCCAAGAAGGTAGACCCTTCCAACCACAAGACTCCAGAGACAGGCACGGGAGGGAAGGCCACCATCACCAAGCTGTCTTCTGTCACTGCACAGACCTCCCTCCCAACCTGATGGAAGGAAATTCATATTTAGTGAACAAGGAAATTACTTTGGGTATGTATCATTCAAATCCTTAAGGATTATTGGCTAATTAGGAGCACGGTAATGTAAATTTGCCTTGTGTCAGGTTTTCAGGAACAGTACAATAACATAATTAAGCAGTGCACAGAGTGGATCACTTACGCACTCCTCACTGACAAATGTAGCTGATGTCTAAATAGCTACGGCTGGCCCAGGGACCCACAGGAACTGACCACAAGAAGATTTAACGGCCAGAGAGGAAAATGAAACACATTCATAGAGTGCAAAGCTCCAATACTGGCTCTTAGTAGTATAGTAAAAACTCTGCCTGAAAAAGTGGATTGACTCCCAGACAAGCCAGGAGAGTGGAGAGAACACTAGCTCTGGGGCCCAGGAGGACTTGAGTTCAAGTCATTATCTGACATGGAGTAGTTCTGTGACCATGATGAGTTTCCCTCCTCTTGAGCCTTTGTCGGCAAAATATGTATCTAACTACCTGGTGACCCTAAATCAGAGAGTTGTGTTGTACATGCTTTCAATGTAAACGTGTCTGTTAATAACAACAAAAAACAATCAATCCTTTGGCTCAACAAATATAGATTAAGGGCTTCCTATGTGCCAGGTATTTGGGATGAAGTGGGAATGTGAAATAGTCCTTGAAATCAAGGAGCTTTGTAAGGGAATGCAAAGTATGTACAAAGTGAACTTCAAGAGGAAGAATGTGTCAGCTAATGACCTGGGGAATCAGAATCCATTCAGAAGAATACTAGGAATGAGAGGCAGAAGGATATAAGGTTTAGAGAGCTGACCTCTAGAGCAGGAAGCCCACCTCCATCACCCATGGGCCATATGACCCTGGAAAAGTGCCTTCCTTTCTCTGCTTCCCTAGGCAATTCCCTAAGACTCTAGGTGACTAATAAAGGGGTTCAGATGTTCACTACTAGGCGGACTTACTTCACTCAAAGTTGACTCCATTGATAAAGTCACAGGGCTGACTCAAACCCAACATCCTCATGATAGTTCACGTCTCTGTTGTACTCCATCATAATTCTGAGAATATGGCAGATGTTTGTGTTTGCATATACACCACAAGGGGCAGAAACCCAAACATGAAGAGATGAAACAGGTGAGCATGGACTTGGAATGGAATGCCTTCATTCCTTGGGCCTGTCCATCCATCTATAGGAACATGACAAATGGATGCTAGAATAGTTCGGACCCTGCCCATAGAATCTACCAGGTAGATTGGTACAATATGGAGTCTCTCTTGACCTTCAACACTATAATGCAAAGGCATGTTACCTCCTTCCTCCTTGAATGTCTGACTCCAGACCTGGTAGAAGGTAGGTAAACCTGTCCCTTCCCCCATCTCCCCTCAAGGGTGATGGAAGCTAGGAGCTAGAAGGGATGAAAAGAGAAGAAAGAAGCCTAAAGAGAAAGAAAAGGGAGGTGAAGAGAGTCAAGAACAGTGTATTAAGGGGAGTAGAAGTGATAATAACTCATTCTTATGGAACCCTTCAGATACATTGGCTGATTTAAGCCTTATCATGTAAGGACAGTTGTACAAATATTTTAATTCTCATTTTGTAGGTGAGAGTGGTAACTGAAGGGGAGAGAAGCCAAGTGGCTTCCTCAAGTGCTAGAACTGAATGTTCTGCATTCAGATCAAGTGAAGGAGGTACAAAATATGATGGATTGTAGTTTGACCTGACACCTTTAACAGTTAGTATGTATGACTGTAGGCAAGTCATATAATATCTCTGAGCCTCAGTTTCCTTATCTGTAAAATGGATTGGACTAGGTAACCTTTGGAGATTCCTTACAACTTAAAAATCTATAATCCTATGATCTGGAGTTGTATGGCCCAGTAACCTTGGGCGAATTTCTTATCCTACCTCAGCCTCAGTTTCTTCTTCTGTAAAATGAAAGGACTAGAAGGCATCCAAGACCCCCCCCCCCCAGTTCTAGATTAGTGATCCTATTATCCACCTGCTCTCTTCATGACTACCATCACTGAAGGAGGAAGAAGAAGCAGACGGCTAGATGAAAACTGGAAGTTCATTAGGACAACTGAAGGCAAGAACATGGGGTGAAAATGTGGAGAATGGGCCCAGTGACCACAACCTGAATTAGAAATCGTTCTCATGAGTGCAAGCCTTTGAGACCCTAGCTCTGGGACTACTTAGAAGCCATCAGCCCTAAAACTCAAGAGCCATAACTTACACCTGAATGACCATTGGTTCAAATAATTAGAAACTCACCTATATGCTAGCCCCAAAAAGCACAAAAGAGGAAATACTGAAAATCAGAGGAGAAATAGCTATATTGAGAAGGAAAACAACTAGAGAAAGGATTGACAAAAGTTCACACCCTTTGAAAACACTAACACAATTGCTAAACCTTTAGCCAACCTGATTCAAGAGGAGAACAGAAAAATCAAATGGACAAAGTAGCAAATGAAAAAGATAAAATCACAACAAAATCAGGACACAAAAGAAGTGAAAAATTGCCTCACAAAATAAAATACTAAATGGAAATCTTAAATAATCCAATCATAGAAAAGGAAATTGAACTAGCTACAAAAGAACAGCTAAAGGGAGGAAAAGAATTCCTTATCCTGATGGTTTTACAGAGGAATTCTATCAACTGTAAAAGAAACAATTAAATACCAATACTACAAAAATTTTCCTCAAAAATTGAGAAAGAAAGCACTTTACCAAGCTCCTTTGATGGAATCAATTTAACACTACTATCCAAACCAGGTGAGAATAGAGTACACAGGGAGAATTATAGATGCCAATATCATTCATGAATATGATTCAAAATTTTAAATATAATCTTGTCAGACAGACTACAGCAATTCACCCAAGATGTCATTCATTATGACCAAGTTGGGTTTGTATCAGGGGTGCCAGAATTAGATATTAAGAATACAGTAGCTATGGTTCTGGGTCCTGTACTGTATGAAATGTGACAATAATTGACCATGGCCATCCAAGCCCTTCCAAAGGAACAGGGGCTAGTTTTCTGTCCAAGCTAAACAATGTGGCCCAGTTTTAATTAGACTCACAAATTTGTAAACAGAGGTGAGACTGAAGTATCATCACCTGAGTCAGGGGCAAATATCCTTACTGGGCTCCTGTCCCCATCCAAAATGGCCATTTTCCTTTCCTGCTCAAGGGTTTTATATCCTTTTCCACAGAGGAGGAGGATGACCCACTGCTACCCTATATCGCTGAGATTTTTTCAAGCCCAATCCAAGTAGTAACTAAAAACAGGACATTATCTCCTCTAAGAAGCAGGCTAGACCCACAGGGCCCAATTTCCACCCTGGAACACTTATAACCAGATCTTAACTCTCTTGAAAATGCCTTTTTTTCTCAACATTTTTCAGTGCCTCTTAGAAATCATCTCACCTTACCCTCTGTGCCCTCAGGTGTTACATCTTTGGCTCAGAAAGGTATGGAATTAGTATCTTCCAATGCCCAAATGCCATGTGCCACTTGTCTAGGCTGGTGATCCAGTTGTCCTGTGACAATCACTTTCTATTAGTCATTTGATCTTGAGTGACCATTAAGGGGGAAATGGAAATGAGTCCACTGCTCAAATGCCTCCCCTGCGAATCAGAGAAGCATCCTAGAAACCCCTTGTATCTGTTTATTCTTCTTTCTAATTAATTATTTATTATTAACATTCTTTTCTTTTTAAATTTTGAGTTCCAGATTCTCTTCCTTCTTCCCTCCCTCCCACTAATCCCTTACCCACTGAGAAGGTAAGCAAAATGACATTTTAAATATGAAATCATGCAAAAGATACTTCTATATCACAAAAAAAACAAAAGAAAAATAGAGAAAATTATACTTCAGCTTCACCCAGAATTTATCAGTTGTCTCGATGGAGGTGGAAAGCATCTTTTTTCATCATGAAATCTTTGAAATTGACTTGGGTTTTATTGATCAGAGTAGCCAAGTCTTTCATAGTTGATCATCATTACACATAACTATTATTGTGCATGAAGATCTTCTGGTTCTTCATGCTTTGCATCAGTTCATATAAATCTTTGCCAGGTTTTGTTTTGGTTTATTTTTCCAAAACAATCCCCTTCATCATTTCTTGTGGCACAATAGGACTCCATCACAATCATATGCTGTAACTCATTCAGCCACGCCCCAGTTGATGGGCACCCCCTCCATAGACAAGTCTTTACCACCACATAAAGAATTGTTATAAATGTATCTTTTAATGTATGGCCCCTTTCCTTTGTTTTTGCTCTCTCTGATAGTGGTCTTTGCTGGGTCAGTAGTTTTATAGCCATTGGTCATAGTTCCAAATTATTCTCCAGAATGGTCGGACCAGTTCACAACTCTGCCAACAGTTTATTAGTGTACTTATTTCTCCTCATCCCCTCCAGTATTTGTCACTTCTGATAGGTGTGAGGCAGTACCACAGATTTGTTTTAATTTGTTTTAATGTAAACTCTAATCAATAGTGATTTAGAACATTTTTCATGACTATGGTTAGCTTTGATTTCTTTAGAAAACTGTCTGTTCATAACCTTTGACCCCTTATCAATTGTGGAATGGTTCTTATTTTTATAAAATTGATTCAGTTCCCTATATATTTGAGAAATTAGGTCTTTATTAGAAAAACTTGCTGTAATTTTTAAAATATTACTTCATTGTCAATGGCACCATTTAGCAAAATGTAGTTTCCCTAATTATATTTTTTAATTAGGTCTATTTTTGCTTTTGCTTTGTCTGAGATCATGATTGCTACCCTTTCCTTTTTTTCAACTTCAGCTAAAGCATAATAGATTCTGCTTTAGCCCTTTATTTTAATTTTCTATATGACTTTCTGTGGCAAATATATGTCTTGTAAAGAACATATTGTTGAATTCTGGTCTCTAATCCATTTTCGTATCCATTGTGGTTTTATGTGTGATTTCCTCCCATTCACATTCGCAGCCATGATTACCATTAATTTCCCTCGGTTCTATTTTCATCTGTTTGTCCTTCTCTCTCTCTTTTTATCTTGTCCCTCCTCTAAAGTCTGTTTTGCTGCTCAATACTGCCTCCCTTAATACACTCTACCTTTGATTGTTACTTCCTCTCATATCTCTTATCCCTCCCTATCCTCTCCTATTTCCCTTTTGGGTAAAATAGATTTCTATACCCAACTGCATGTGTGGGGGGGGGGCGTATTTTCTTCCCTCTTTGAACCAATTCTAATGTGAGGTTAAAGCAGTGCTCATTACCCCACACACACTTTCCCCTACTATAAAAGTTATTCTTTGTGCACCTCTTTTATATGAGAAAATGTTACTCATTCTACCTCTCCTTTCTCCTTCTCCCAGTGCATCTTTCTTTCTTACTCCTTTGGGAGTTTTTGATTTTGTTTGTTTTGGAAATCATCCCAACGTTATTGACTCACACTAATATCTTCTGTCTTTGTAGACCCCTAATAATGTTAAAATTCTTAGGAGTTATAAACTGTGTAGGAATATAGTTTAGACATATTAATTCCCTTATGATTTCTCTTTCATGCTTACTTTGTTTTTTGCTTCTATTCAGTTTTATGTTGAATGCCAAATTTTCTATTCAGGTCTGATCTTTTCATCAAAAATATTTGAAAGTCCTCTGTTTCAGTAAATACCCATTCCCTGCCCTACAAAAGATTATATTCAGTTTCGCTGGGTCGGTGATTCATGACTAACTCCTTTGTCTTCTACACTATTACATTTCAAGTAACTTGTGTGATCCTGATTGTGGCTTAACACTTTTTTAATTGCTTCTTTCTGAATGTTTACAATATTTTCTCCTTGACCTGGGAGCTCTGGAACTTGGATATAATATTTCTAGGAGTTTTCACTTTGGGATCTCTTTCAGGAGACAATTGGTAGATTCTTTCAATTTCTATTTTTCTCTCTGGATCTAAGATACCAAGGCAGTTTTCCTTTATAATTTCTTGAAATATGATGTCTAAGGTTTTTGTTTGTTTTGTTATGGTTTTCAGTTAATCCAATAATGCTTAAATTCTCTGTCTTCAACCTATTTTCCAGGTTAGTTGTTTTAGCAATGAGATATTTCACATTTTCTTCTACTTTTTTCATCCTTTGACTTTGTTTCATTATTTCTTGTTGTTTCATGGAGTCATTAGCATCCACTTGCCTGATTCTACTTTTTAAGGAATTTCTTCAGTGAGCTTTTGTATCTCTTTTTCTATTTAGTCAATCCTGCTTTTTAAGTGGTTCTTCTCAGCATATTTTTGTGCCTCTTTTACAATTAAGTAAATCCTGTTGGGTGATATTTTCTTCAGTATTTTTTGTGTCTCTTTTACCAACCTGTTAATTCTCTTTTCATAATTTTCTTGCATCACCCATTTCTTGTCCCACATTTTCCTTTACCACTCTTATCTCTTTAACTCTTCCAAGAATTCTCATTGAGTTTGCATTTAATTAGCATTTTTCTTTGAGACTTTGGTTGTAGACATTTTCATATTGTTGTCTTCTGAGTTTATTTTGTGGTCTTCTGCCACCACAGTAGCTCTTTATGGGCACATTCTTTTTTATGGTTTGCTCATTTTTCCAGCCTATTGCTTGACTTTGAACTTATTTTAAAGTTGGGTTCTGCTCACCTGGAGGTGGGGAAACACTGTCTCAAGCTTTAGGCTATTTTCATGCTGCTATTTTCAGAGCTACAAGCACTAGTGCTCTTTTCTGACTTGAAACTGTGACCAAGGCTCTTGCTCTTTTGTGACCAAATATAAGAACTCCTCCTTGCCCTGGAACTGTGACCAAGAACTACTTATGAGCAATGCGATTGCCAATCAACACCAGCTACTCTAAGTGCCACCCCTATAACTCCTTCTGAACAATTATTCAACTCCCTTACTGTCTCTGAGCTAAGAGTTCCTAAAGCTACATCCACTACTGTTGCCACTATTGCAGCTGCCTTCAAAGCCTACCACTTGTACTGGCACCAACTCTAAGACAACACCCTAGTGTCACAGACCTTTCCTGCTTACCTCAGTTGTCTTAACATGGAAGATGTCTCCATCTGACATTTTTGGCTGCAGGGGAACATTTTTTGGCTGTTTCTGGGTGAAGACCAGAGTGCAGACCAGGAAAGCAGTGACCACACTTCTCCCAGGATAATTTTTCAAGAGCAATGACATCATGGGATGACGTCTTGACTTACAGGTGGACTGAGTTTAAGTGAAGCATTATTGCACAAAGTCATCAGCCTCACTCTCTCTTCTAGAGTCATCAAAGTCTAGTGGCAAGACAAAAGTCAAGAAAATTGACAAGGGTCAAGATGCAATGGATGGCTGTGGCATCTTCAATGTCTGATCAAGCTCTAAGCACCCCCAGAACATGCTTCATCTGCCTTCATGGACCTTGAAACAAATTGTTCTCATCTATTCATTCTGCCAGGGCAAGTCTTCACATGCTTGGGATAGACATCTTCCTAACTCACCCATGGGTTTGAGGCCTGTCAGTTCCTCTCAACTTGGTTTAGCCTGTCTGCTGAGACAGTTTTACTAGTGTGACTGCTGCACATGCTACAATTTCTTGGAACCACAGGTGAGAGTTTGGTGAAAGGTGGATAGCAAAGATAGAAGTTTCCAAGAGAGAAGTAGATTCAGTGCCAGGAGCATGGCATAAAACTAATCTGCCAAGAGTTTCAAAAAAAAATCTTGCTACAAAGACTTTAGACACCAACCTCCCTATCCCTTTTCCTGACTTCTCCCTCCCCTTTGAAAAGTGGGCCACTATCTTCACTATTGGATGGTCAAAAAAAATGTCAAGCCCCCTCTCCACCCCAAAAATAATCATTTGACTAAATAATCTCCCTTTATAATCCAATATTTAAAAAATCATCTTCATGCCATCTCTTGACCTCTATCATAAAGCTCCTTTCCCCCACTAAGGTAAGTTAACACATAACCAGGCTGGAGGTCATGTCAAAAAGAATGATTGATTTAGATGCATACTTTTCCACCTCCACCCTTAGCCCCCTCCCAATGATTTTCACAAATACACCCACTGATAATCATTTTTCATATGCCTTCCCAGACATGACTGTGAGACCCAGGGAGCCATTTGGGGTCCTGGGCTTGGGGATACAGTGGATCATGTTATGAGGCTCCCACATCCATATTTATTAGAAAATTTATTTATTTAGAGTTGGAGGAATCCAGTTTACTGAGTCATTTGGCACCACCAGAAAAGAGAGAAAAAGAAAGAGACAGAGAGAGAGAGAGAGAGGAACTTGGCTAGAAATCTTCCATAAACAACCTCCAAAAGGACCATTTATGGCCACTCCTAGAGGGCCAGCATCCGTCTGCCCTCATATTGTCAGGTTGACAAGAGGAGAAAAAAAATTAACTAAAAGCCAAATCAAATAAATGTGCAACTCATAAATTCTGCAGCTAAAAATTTACCCCTGAGGGATGGTGACAATGACACTATGGCTGTCTCCCCCCTGTTCCTTCCCTCATAAAGGGGGATGATAAGTGATGCCCGTGCTTCTAGGGTACCAAGAGGCCCTGAACAGAAGCACCGGGCTGGGGTGGCTTCCTCCTACTGGCTTCATTAACTCTTTTATTTCCCCACACCAATGGCGGGGTGAATCTCCTCTCCTCTGATGATGATGTCAACATTGCCATGTCCCAGACAGGTTGCTTAGCAACGTGGACCAAGTCCTGAGTGCTGAGAGGCGGCTGAGCACTTATCCATCTTCCCTCATCTCTAAGTGCAAGTGAACACTCACTCCATTTGTGAGACAACTCCGGATTGAAGGGAAGAGGGAGGAGAGAGTGGGACAGACTATTATAATGTCAAGGTTTTTGTTTATGTTGGGCAAAGGGCTTACTTTTATTCATCCTTTTTATGGGGCAGGGGGAGGAAGAGGGATTGGAAGAGTGTTGAGAGCTGGTCCAAGGACTTAGTGTGTCATTCCTCTGGGAAAGCTCATTCTAAGGACTGCTATGCCAGCTCCCTGTCTAGTGTGCCATGAGGGGAAAAAAAAACAACAGAGGTAAGAGAGACAGGTGGGCAGCCCATAGAAAGAGGTGGACCCCTGTCATATTGTCCCAGGAAAAGGGTGGCCCCCTGTGCAGGTGGGTTGCGGGGGTGCCTTTCCAGGACCAGTCTTGGGGGCATTCCTCTCCTTGGCCAGTAACTCTGCCTGAATCCAATTTTCAGGAATACTCTCTATCAAGTTGGCAATCTCTCATTGCCTTTTGTCCAAGGGTCCGACATGCCCACTTAGAAACTCTAAAGTATTCTCTTCGTGGTGCTTCAAAGACTGTGAAGGCTGAGAGACAAAGAAATTACTCTGTATCTGAGCCACATACTTAGGAACTGAGACAATTCCATTTGTACGTTTGTTTAATGCTGAAGAGAGAGAATGTTTGTTCACATTGAGACCAGAAATATGAAAAACAGAGATGAGTGCTTCAATTCAAACTGGCCTAGAAATAACATAGAAGTAACCATGGGGCCATGAGGTGGTTGAATACCTGTCACTTGGGCAGGTGTCCCCATTCAAACGTGATAGACAGGTTTGAGAATTCAGGATTGAGTTTCAGTATCAGCCAGTTAGTCTCGGGGAATGATTACAAAGACAAAAATAAAACAGCCCCTGTCCTCAAGGAACTTACAGTTCAGTGAGACAGAACAAGTGCATGGGTATTGAATAATGGCAATATATATCCCACAAAAATATAGTTTAAAAGAAGGATCATGTAGGATCAAATGGTAGGAACCTTGGGTCACAGAGGTCAAGAAGGATAAGAAATGGGAAATAGACTTCCCATGGAACAAGAACTCTCACCCAAAGGCATAAAATCCCCTCTGTTCTGTCGAAAGACACAGCCAAGGCCACATCTTCTGCAAGGAGCATTCCTGGCACCCTAACTAGTTCCCTCTCTCTCCAATGATCTTGTATATAATTTTATTACATATTCCTACATAATATTATATAGTTGATAGATATGTGTAATTTATTTCGCATATATTTCCATCATATATATCCTATGTAACATGATTTATAATTATATATGAATTACCTTGTATATATTTATATGTGTATATAATTTATAAGTATAAAAATTACTTTGAATATGTTTATATTATATATTATATGTGATATATAATTCATAATTTGTATCAATTGTCTTGCATATTTATGATATAT
>CM053769.1:463782339-463837605 GCA_028658325.1 Potorous gilbertii | reverse complement strand
CATAACATGCTATGTGTTATAATTTTATATGCATATACCACTTAATTTGAAAGTCATTATGCATGTTACTCTATATATTATGTTATAATTATATATATACACTTTTGAAAAACATATATAACATATGTGCCCTATATGACATATTTTATGAAGTATAATATATTCCCTATATAATAGATTTATTATATAAGTGTATAAGTTATCTTCCATATATTTTATAATATATCTCCAACATATATATCCAATTATAATATATTATAAATAGATATATATACAAGTTATTTTATATACATTTATATATAACATTATATATATTATGCAATTTTAAAGAATATTACCTTGTAAGTTTATTTGACATCTGTACTCTATGTAGTATATATCACATATGCATCTATTGCTCTATGCATCTCTCAGTTCCTTTGCATGAGAAGGACATTGTATAGGTTTCTGTCATTCCATCTACCTGCAGGCCATGCCTACCTCTCACCAGCCTCATCTCCTACATTTGAATGGAAGGTCCTTGTTTCATCCTTGGGAACTGGATCCTATGTCCTCACCACCATACCTGGAACATTACTGGTGCCTGATCAGTGTTTGTTGACTAACACGATTAGGACACTGTGGATGCCATACTTTCCTGCTCGGTCAGGAAAAGCAAAAAATGTAGATTTCCTTTCAATAAAACCCTGCTATGTCCCCAAACTGAAAAATGTTGCCTTGTAAGTTTTGGGGGGTTTTCAATAGATTTTTTTATTGATAATTTTTTTTTTTGCATCACCTAGCTTTCTCCCTATACAAAGAGTGTGCTGGGGCCAGTCAAAGAGGGACAATCATTAAAATTTTAGTGCAAGCATTTACACATTAGAAATTGGCAAATGTTAAAAAAAATCAGAACTTGATTTATTATTTCGTTGAGTGTCTACATTTTAAGAAATGATGGAAAAAATAATAATGCTAATGAAACTTAAAAGTGTGTCCTGCCAAGGACAGAGGCAGAGATGTCTTAGAGTTCTTCTTTGAGGCTAGTTTTGCTCTTGAATTACATTTATTTATTTTGTAACTCTTGTTTTTTCATTTACATTCTTGTAATCATTGTACATCTTGGTTTTTTGGTTCTGTTGGCCTCACTCTGCACCAGTTCATGTAAGTCTTCCCAGGCTTCTTCATATTCGTCACACACATTATTTCTTACAGCTTAATAATAATCCTTTACGCTGATGCACCACAATTTGTTGAGCCATTCCCCAATCGATGGGCATCAATTTTGTTTTCAATTCTTTGCCACCACAAAAAGAGCTGCTAAAATATTTTTGGGTTTTATGGGGACTTCTTCTTATTGATGGCTTCCTTGGGGTATAAGCCTAGGAGGAGGATCTTCCGGTCAAAGGGTAGCAGTGTGTTAGTCACTTTATCTTCATAATACCAAACTGGTTTCCAAAGGGTTGTACTGGTACAGCTCCATCAACAGTGTATTAGTATGCTCATCTTCCCACAGTCCCTCCAACAATGGTCATCTTTGCCAGTTTGGTTGGTGTGAGATGAAACCTCAGAGTTGTTAACATTTGAATTCCACTCAAGTTGATTTAGAGCATTCTTTCATATTGTTACTAAGACCTCACAATTTTTTTTCCTTGTGAGAACAGTCTGTTTATATGTTTTGGCCACTTATCTATTGGGAAGTGACTTTTGGTCTTTCCGTTAGTTTTCTATATATCTTGACTGCCCAACACTGATCAGAGAGATCTGATACACAAAGGACCTCATTTTACCTATCTACTTACCTCTCCCTCCTCCCTTCCTCTTCCCATGGGGCCAGTGGGCACCCCTAGGCTTTCTTTGTGGAGTAGCTCATCTGATGTTGCAAGGATTTACTGCCCTCCTTACAAACCCATCAAGCTGAACTCATCCAGGGAATTTTCTCCATCAGTCCCTTATGAAGAGAAGAGTTAAGGAAATATTTTCACTGTCAGAATTCTGATTTCTGTATGGATCAGGAAACTATCTTTTACGCTAATATAAATTTTGGAAGGCAATTCCTACCCAGTGACTGCAGTGAAGGGCTTGGGAGTGATATCTGTCTTTTAGGAGAGAAAGAAGATGCCGTATACCTGTTTCTCTGAGACCCACTGCTCTATCACACTAATGAAGGGAATCAGCTAGTTATGGCTTTAAAAAAGCCCTCGTTAAGTTATTATAATAACTATTTGCTTAGTTATCAGAACCCATTAAATCAGGCTTTTCTCCTTCTCCTCGAGTGATCAAAGAATTGATTACCTGTTACCCTTCAGGTATCAGTCTGTGGTACATGTGTGACTGACTTAGAAGTGGCTCTTTCTGTTGGGGTTTATTTTCCTAAATGTGGCTGTTCCAATCTGAATATTCATTTCACTCTGGTTAGTTTCAGGTTTCCAACCTTAAGCCTTCATCCTGGTCAAAGCAAGGGGAGATGTTCTTGTGAGGCAGTCCTTGCCTCACATCACCAACAGGGAGACTGAATAAATCAGCCTGGAGTCAAAGTGAAATTTTCCCCAACTTGATCCCACTGCTACATCCTCCCACCCCTTCACACATAAAACTTACTGTCAGAGGGACTTACATGGTGAGGATTAATCAGGCAATTCTCCAAGCCCTCTAAGCACCTAGTTCTGGTGACTAATTTACCTTTCCTATTGCAAACCCCTAATTTTTTATCCCAATCGATAGATCCAAATATGCCTCCCCATCCATCACCAACAGGGGGGTGAATTTCCACTATTTATATAATTCCTATAAGACGAGACAAAAATGTCCAGCATCTGAGAGATATTTTAACATTATAGAGTACAGAGAGAGGGCAAGGGAAAAGGAGGAAAAGAGAGAGATATAAGAAGAAAGGTGGAAGAGAGAGAGAGCAGCAGCCCCTGGGAAACTTTAAAAACAGTCTTCTCAGAGAAGGCAGAATCTAAAAAGTAACAGAAGGCAATCCACTGTGGAAAGAAAGCACCAGTAAGAAACTTGCCAAGAGCCTTGGATCAAATGGATCTGACTAAGGGAAGGAGAGAAGTGGGGGGCTAATCAAAAGAAACCCTCATTTGTTGGGGTAAGGATGGATGGACTTTGACTTACTCAAGATATTAAAGCAAAAAGACCAGAATAACAAAAGGAAACTTTGGCTGTATGGAGTAGCAAACAGTAACTCTGGTCTAAGTAGTGATAAATATTATTCATCTATAATATGAAGGGCTTTATTTGTACTTCTTATGCTATGAATATGCAGTATTTTAAGTTTTGTACTTTTATCTTCACAACAGCCCTGGAAGTGGGTGCTATTAAGTCTATTTAGCAGAAAAGAAAATTTAGTCAGGGAGACAGTGAATGACTTGTCCAGGATCACAGAGATAGTAAATGTGAGGTGGCATCTGAACTTGGCTCTCCCTGACTCTAGGCTCAGCACTTGATTTGTTGTGCCACCTGCCTGCCTCTCAGTACTTGAGATTTCAGGATCCAGGAAGAGTTAAGTAAATGAAGGATTTTCCTTCTTCCTACTCTGATCATGGGGCTGTAGCTTGAGAACTGGAAGGAACCTTAGAAGTCACTGAATGCAACAACCTCATTTTACAGATGAACAAACTGAGGCACAGAGATAATCCATGACTTGTCCATGGTCATATTGCAAAGGTCTGGAATCTCCAAGTCTAGTGTTCCATATGCTATCTCATGGATTCTCTTAGAGCAAGGTTCTCAAAAGGCTCTTTCCACATCTACAAAAAATATTCAAATTCCACAATTCCTCAACTGCAAGTCATGAAATCCATCCTCTGGGCAGGAGGCTGTTACCCCAGGAGGTGTTAGAGCCTGAGGGAAAGTTCATGGCCCAGCAAGCTACTGTCTACCCACAGGGACACGGAGCAAGGGTTTCTTAGTTTCTTCATTGGTAAAATGAGGGAGGGAAAAGAAAAACAGATTCATATTAGCATAGCACATCAAAGTTTGCAGAATGCTTTCCTTAAGACAACCCTGTGAAGCACATATGGCAAGGATTTTCCCACATTTTGTTGATTGGGAAGGTTTGTCTTAGTCATCAACCTGCTATGCCAACACCACCACTCCCATTCCTATTGCTTCTGTACCCTCCAAACTGGGCCTCCAGCACCTGCTTCAAGAACCCTTCAAGCCTTTTCCCTTTCCCACCCCAACATTCTTCACTCTAGTCATATTCTCATACTTCAGTGCTACTTCCCCCATCCCCATCTCTTTCCCCACCTTCCTCTGGGCACCACAATCAAAGTCCTGCCACTACTGGTTGTAGAAAGTGTGGGAGGGTCAATGAACTCTGCTCTAGATATCTACTCACCCTTCCCATGATTCTCAGACCAAGTCTCCCCTCCCTGGTCCCCCGTCCCTGCTTTCCCCTGTTAAAATGTAGGCTGCCTGAGGGCAGAGGTTGTCTCATTTTTGTATATGTAGCCCTAGAACCTAACCTGGTACTTGGAACAATTGCACATGTATAACCTCTATCAGTTGCTTGCCATCTTGGGGAGGGGAAAGAGGAAGGATGGAGGGAGAAAAATTTGGAATTCAAAATCTTTCAAAAACCAAATGTTGAAAATTGTCTTTACCATGATTAGAAAAAAGCAAAATATTATTAGATAAACAAACAAAAAAATCCCATGTTT
Source organism: Potorous gilbertii (assembly GCA_028658325.1). Classification (NCBI taxonomy): domain Eukaryota; kingdom Metazoa; phylum Chordata; class Mammalia; order Diprotodontia; family Potoroidae; genus Potorous; species Potorous gilbertii. The sequence goes on along the minus strand of CM053769.1, from coordinate 463,832,950 downwards.
ATGCATTTGCCCTGTTGTCAAGTAGGGCTAATCTCTCCCAACCAAATCTCAATTCATCCTTCTGTTTCTGTGAGCAATGCCAGCATCTTGAGGAGAGGTGCCCATGACCCTCAGCTTATTTATAGAAAGCTAGCTTTCTATTATCACATTAATAATAATTTTAAAAATAACCTGAGTTTCTTGCACTTCAAGGAATCAAGGCATGTTACATCTCTATCTCCTTTGATCCTCTCAACAGTCCTGGGGATTTTCTATGACTCATCTAGAAGACTCTCTGCTGCCCCAGCCCATCCGAAACCCTCTAGATCTGTGACTGCGAACCATTCAACCTTTACTTCTTTGTCTCCTAAATGTATGAGGATAGTTACTGAGTTTATTCAGCAGTGCTGATTTTCTTGACAATGTGGTTGACCCAATCTGGAAAATAGATTGGGATTTTGGCCATTGGAAGGCAAGATGGAGAGAAGTAGCATTGGGGGAAAACTGCTTTGATTTCCAAAAAAAAAAAAAATAGGAATAGAAATAGCAAAGGGAAAAATAAGAGACCCAAGAAGCCATTATTCTCATTTCCCTGTGCCTGATATATTAATTTCTGCCACTAAAGCAATCTTCGTCTAGGGTCCACAACTGCTTAGAGTAGAATACTCCCTCTTTCAAAGGCTTATTTCCTTAAATGGAAAAACTAATGGGGACTGGGTATTCTTTTTTCCACACATAATTCATTTAAGAAAATTTTCTCAAATGACTTTTTTTAGCTTTTTTTCCCCAAGTTTATGTGCATCCTGACCCAAGAAGATATAAATTACCATCGGGAAAAGGGGGCATACATCCGCTATCCCATGACACAAACACAAAGATTTCATTTTCTTGATACTTTTATTTTGCTGTTAATAAAATTGGGTGGTTAAACCTCCATGGTAGAATCTCAATATAACACTAGAGTTAAGCTTTAACACCAGCAAAAACTCTATTAAAATATTACCTCAGAGACTAAATTTGAATCCTTGCACTATTGGTCAGATTGGGCTACAAGATGAAGATGAGGCAGGAACTGGAGTGGTCTGTTAAGATCACAGACACAAAAATGCATTTTTTCCATTAGATTAGTTCCCTTACAGGGAAGGAAAAAGACAGTAGGTAAGAACACTCCCAGACTATGTTAACTTGGCACATCTATTGAGAGGAGGTGAAAGAGATTTGTGAAAGGAGTTGCAGGCATGAAGACTTTGATTTACTTCATATCTTCTCTGGAAACTTACCTGAAAAGCTAGGAGCACATTAACATTGGAGGAAGAAAGAGCCAGGATACCAATGGGACATCTTGGGGGAACAATGCCCTAATTCTTCAGAAGACTACTTTTTCTCTGAGAAAGTAGAGAGTTTATGTTACCAAAAAAAGAGAGAGAGTGAGAGAGAGAGAGAGAGAGAGAGAGATCAGTGGTAGATCCCATTTGGACATATTTTTATTGTGGGCCATGATCTTCAAAGAAAATTATAATAGCAATCACAGAGAATCATGGTGCCTTGAGCTGGAACTAACCTCTAAAAAATCGTGTCCAACCTCCCTATTTTTTACAGAGGCATAGACACACTTCAGGATTATGAAGTAACTTGACCAAGGTCACAAAAGGAATCTGTGCCAGAGGTATGCCTAGAATTTAGATCTTCTTACTATGGTCCAGGGAACCATTGAGGGATCTTCTGTAACCTTGAACTCTATCTTGTAGGTGCTTCAAAAAATCTTTTCCTTTATGAAACCTATCCCTTTCACATCAGAGTTGAACTGCTAGAAATCTACTGATAGTCCCACTGCTGAACTTCTGGCCTTTAGATAAATACACAGAAGAATATTAATTTCACACCATGCCTACAAAATGACTTCTGAATGTACATTGGACTAGTTCAATCAGTGAATTTAGCAGAGGTGAAAGATAGATTTAAGTAGGGAGTATTTAGGGATTAGGAGCTGGTTTTCACAGTGAAATGGGAGACAATCTAACAAATCTATCCGAAATAAGATCAACAACTTAAAATTTAAACCAATCTTGAGTATATATTTGAACTTGGATATGCAGATATGGCGCTCAAGTCCCCAAGGTTCAGCCGTTCACTCAAAGGATCAACAGCCCTATAGACAGCTAAATTACTAGGAAAGCCAGGGAATTTATCAAACATGAATTTCAAAGTGGATTCTAGCCTCCAGGAAAAATGGGCGCCCATTAATGTACATACACAACAAATATTGTCTGCAAGCTCCTGGTCTCTTTCTTTTTGACAATAAATGGACTGAAGTTCTCAATTTACATAAAGAGGGACAAAGAACATTACCCCTTTGATGGAAGCTCGTGAGTCCAAGCAGGTGAAGCTATTTACAAATATCGAATCTGCAGCAAGGCAGTAAGGGAACAGGTGTGCCACAAAGAAATCATTGACCCTGTTCCCTGCCTCATGGTACATTATTTATAACAAACTCCAATTTGTGAATGTTAACATTAAACAGGTTTCACACACAGCAAGGGAAGTCATACAACCTCAACATGTATTATGAATGAAAACAGGACAGCACCAATGAAATTAGTTAAAGGGGCCGCACTGGACCAGAAGGAGCATGGCAGTATCCCCATCCCCATTTGTGAGCTGTCCTTGGAAAACTTGGGTGATCTTTAGCCCCTAACCTCAATATTTACTTTATTGACCAAAAGAAATGTTAACTTCATCCGTTGTTGACAGATCATTTATCAAAAAAAATTTTAAATAATGGAATATTTCATTGGTGAGATAGCTCAGGAAATTAGCCACCAGCCTCTTGGGTTCAGGACTTCAGACTGAAGTCACCCAGAGGAAAGTTACTGGATATTTTTAATCAGATTATTGGACAAACTTCTCCATGAAGTCACTGTGACAGGTTTTCTTCTACTTATGGTGGATGCCAACCCATGTGAAAACACCACAGTACCATTGACAATGTGCTAATTTGCAGACCCTCTGCTTCCCCAAAGAAGTCTCACAGCAGCATGATAAGGGTACTACTCTCCTTTTGGAAGGCTCTGGACCATGCCAAGGCCATCAAAAAATCACTTTGGAAATCTCCTCTACTCTTAGATATTTTTTGTCTACCCAGATGAGAATGAAGACAGACTTGTCTTTTTTCATTAGATTTCCATGACTTTTCCCAATACATCAAAATCTATTAAGCACTTACTATATGTCAGGCATCGTGCTGGGCACTGGATTTTCAAAGACAATATGAAAAATTATTCCTGCCCCCAAGAAGTTTATGTTCTCCTTGGAAGAAATAATGTGTAAACTGATAGGTAAATGAAGGGGATTTGAAGAATAAAGAGCTTGTAACAAGCAAAGGTATCAGGAAAGTCTTCCTGTAGACACCTGAGCAGGGCCTAGAAAGGAGCCCTGAATTCTAAGGGCATAGATACTTTTGCTTTGCATAGTCATTGAATAGACAGAATCAGCAGAAAAAGCCATCACTCCAAGTGTTTGAATCCCTTTCCATGCTGTCCTCACTTCAGGTTTTCTAGATTCTGGCTCCAAGAAGTACATGTCTCCCAAGTCTTCAAATGGGTATTTTTCTACCTCATTCAGACTGCATGCTCTTCCTCATTATGGAGCAGTGAAGCCAATGAATGGTTTGATGAAGAAAATGGATCATAAGATAATAGGAAAATAAATCTTCAAAAAACCTTAAAGACCACTAAATCCAACTCCCTCATGTTGCGGATAAGGAAACTGAGATAGAGAGATATTGACTTCCCCAGGGTCACACACAACTGCCCAATTTCATTAAATTGTTGGACTCCCTCCAACTGTTGAGGTCAGGAAACCATAATGTTGAAGTTTGGGGTGCTTGGGACCCCAAAACACTGACATCCTAGGTCCTGCCTGAATGAATTCGACTCAAGTCTTCTTTTAGCCAAAGTAAAAACAAAGTTTATTCAAGAATCACCATATTGGGTAGACTCTTACAGAACCCAAGCATTTGTGACCCTTATACTGACAAGTGGGCTAGGCTGAATCTCAGCTAGACAGAATCTGAGCTAGATTGAATCTGAATGCATTCATGAAGACAAGATGGAACTTATATATACAGAAAGACTGAGGGAGGGATCTGGGGGGTGGTCTAGTAGTCTGCGGTGATGGAAGGAGGGATTTAGGGAGGGCTTTGAGGAGGAGTCTAAGGAAGATCTTGATGGGATTGGCATGACTTGAGGTCAGAACCAAGAGAGTAGGATTTTGATATGATCAAGGGTGGGAAACAGCTGGAGGCAATCAAGAGGTAACAGACCATGAAGGGTGAGGGTGGGAAGTAGGTGAGGCCAATCCAGAAGTAGAATCAAGGATGGAAAGCAGCCAGAGGCAATTGGAAAAAGGGATAATGAAAGGCTTATGGCCTCAGGTGAACACCAGATCAAGTGGGAAGATGCATGGAGAGTTCAAGGAGGTTCCTACAGTCTGTACCCCATCACAGTCATGTTGATATTAATCAATCCACTTTTTTCCTTTGCATATTCCTGTAGCTATCTTTCCATGAATCTTCCACAGAGATCACATTGCATATGCCAGGAACATTTTTCTGATGTCTTTAGTATTTCATAAATGGTAGTGCCATATTTAGGCTGACCATCCATTAGCCTTCGTTTGACTCCACTACCTCCTTTTCTAATCAACCATGTCTTTGACATTCCCCTATCCCACTTCTCATTCCCAAACTATCATGAGTAACATGCTATAGCTATGTATTATTCCATCATCTTTGGCATAATTTGAAGTTTCCACACTTCCAGGATTTAGGCATTCCATAGTTGGCAGTTGTGTAGCATCTGTAACAGAATGATCATTTAAATATATGCCCATTTGTGGCCAGAAGAAACTCAGGATCTTGAAAGCATTACGCCATTTCTAAAATGTGATCCAGTCCATTTTGTTCTCCTATTCAATTCTGACCCAAACCATTGTATTTCTGCAAAGATCTCTGAGATTGAGTCACACATGATTGCCCATTCCACTACATGCTCTCATCAGGGGTGGTACACATTCTTCATCCATGTAGTCCTCCCAGGGTGGATTGCCAGACTGATTATTTCTTGAAAGACCATGAGGTCTTCCTTGAGGAAGTCAGTTCATGTTCTTGGGCTCCTGACAATCAATACAGTACTGTTCCATCTCTCAGCTAATCATCTCTGGTTATTCTGCATTCTGAGAGAATTCTCTTTCTTTTCTTCAGACTTTCTGGATTCCTTTAAGGCCCAACTAAAATCCCATCTTCAACAGGAAACTTTTCCTAACCCCTCTTCATTCCAGAGTTCTCTCTCTCTTAATTATTTCCTCTTTACCCTGCATATAGCTTGCTTTGCATGTATTTGTTTGCATGCCCCCCCCCACATTAGAATATAAGTACCTTGAGGGCAGGGGCTGTCTTTTGCCTCTCTTCTATATCTTGAACAATTAGCCTAGTACCTGGAACATAGTAGGTGCTTAATAAATGTTTTTTGATAGGTAGGTTAGACCACACTGAATACCCTGAGTCAGTAAAATGTAAACTCTTTGAGGTTAATACCTGCTTTGCCTGTCTCCATAAACTCAGCACCTTGTACAGAGCCACACATTTGCTCAATGCTCAAAGCACTGGCCTGAGTGGGATAGTTATGCCTCCCAGTTATAAGAATCCTTAACAGGGTTTATTCTAGGAATGTGCGCTAGGCAAGTCACTTACCTTCTGCCTGCCTCAGTTTCCACATCAGTAAAATGGAGATGATAAAAGCCCTCACTCCCTTTCCAGAGTTACTGTAAGGATCAAATGAGATAATATTTGTGAGGCACTTGGCAAACCTTAAAGTACCACATAAACGTTAGCTTAATGTTAGTTAATTTATTATTATATTACTATTGTTGCTATTAACTCATAAAAAGCTTATTTTCTCTTCTATACATGGAATAATGAATGGTTGAGAATTTCAAATTACCTAGAAAAATAAAAATGGGGTGCCCTGTTTTCAGGAGCATCTTCAGAACCTCCACAGTTTTAGCCAAGGAAGAGATGGGCCCTACGCTGTACCCTACAGCCAAGCAGTGCCCACAATATGATTGCCTACACGTTTCTTCAAGTCAAAATATATTTATCATCTTGCATAAGTTATGACCCCAGCTTTCCCACCAGAAGATCATATCACAATCAAAAACACACGCCATGCAGGTGGCTAGCATGATTTATTAAATTTGCTCAATTGCAGGCTTTAGGAAGTTCCTCCATACAGGAGAATTTCCCAAATATTGAAAACATATGTACATAGGACAAAGCTCAAGGAAAAAAAAAGACTTTATTATAATGCATCACACATAATAAATGTTTGTTTAACAAAGTCTTATGAACTTTCCACATTAATCAAAAGTGAATGCTACATGATTTTGTATAATTAACTAGGAAGTCATATTACAAGTGATAAATATCGCGGACAATAAAATGAAGCAAACTAATATTGACCTTCTGAGTTCATTAATAATGCAGGTTCTTGAGAGTCCACAGCACAATTATTACACAGTTAATTGAAGGGTCAAGTTTCCCAAAGATTAATAATGAGCATTGCGTCAGTCTGTTCATCAGAGATTTAAGAAGAGGCAAAAACAGTCCCCTTTTGGCCCGCTAAAAAGATGGAGCTCGGACTCAGGTTGTAGGGATAATGCTTTTTCTTGCAGAGGCATGTACTGAAAAGGAACACACACACACACACACACACACACCATTATGTGGGTAACCCACAGAGAGGATTCCATAGAATCATTAGAGAAAGGGGGGTAATGGGTAATAGATGGGGGAACCTAGTCAAATAATCAACAAGCAATTACTGCTGTCCTACTATGTTGCAAATGCTAAAGACATAAAGATAAAACGAAGAATCCCTGATCTAGGGAATTATACTCTACTGGGTGGGATGGCATGTGCACCTCTAAGTATTTAAGGACAATTTAAGCCCTAGGTAGTTAGTGACAGAGGGCATGAAGTCACCCACCACTTCTCTCCACTGCCCTTTGGGTGACCCTCCACTTTTAATCCTTTGGAGCCTATCATATTCCGTAACTCACAATCTGGAGGTATGACTAGGAGAAAAATGGTGTTGAAAAACAGCTCTTTGTTTCCAGAGGAAGCCTGGGGTATCATTTCCCAAAGACCACCCACCCTCTCTTCCACCTCCAGATCAATGCTTCGCCCAGCTCAAAAGAGCATCCATTCAGCTCTATCTCATTGTTGGGACAATGGAGAATGTTTCTTCGTGGCCTCCACCACCCACACTGAGAAGCAAACTCTTTTAAGGGTTGATGGGTCTCATGCAGGAGGCTTGGCAATGAAACAAGGCCTGCTGCATTCCAGTGGAAATAAATCTATCAACAAACAACAGCACTCTCACTGCTTTCAAAGTGCTTTATATCCATTATCTCATTTGAGCCACACCACAACCTCGTGAGGGGAGGTGGGGAGGGTTCTGACTCTCCTTGTGCCCGTTTTGTAGATGAGAAACTGAACCTTCAAGAGGTTAAGAGACTTGCCAAGGATCCTGCAGCCAGTAAATGGCAAGATCTGAACCTAGGTCTTCCCAACTCTGTGGCCAGCAATGTACTTATCCACCATGCCATATCAAAGGAGCTAAGCACATGCTCCTAACTGAAAAGCTTCCATTGGGTCTGGTCAGCTATTAGATTTCTGTGGGACCTTAATGAAGCTCCACATTTCTCTGCATCTTGAGCTTTCCCTCCTCAAATTTTCTTTATTTATAGTCATTATTTATTTCATGAGTATAGCTTAGGGTAGCTTTTTATGGGTTCATGGACCCCTTTGGCCCTGGACCCCTTCTCATAATTATATTTTTAAATGTATAAAATAAAATCCTAACAATTGCAAAGGATGTTGAAAAATAGTTATCAAATAGTTTCTTTCTTCCCAAGTTCCTGGGTCCCAGACTAAGAACCCCTGGCTGGTGAATGACACTGTCTCCTGGAAGGAATTTGTAAACAAATAAGGAATTTGGATTGACCAAGTGGATGAAGACTGCATATTGCCCTGATTACAACAGGTTCTAGACGCCCTGTAGAGATTGTCAGTATGGATATTTGGAACTGACCAGGAGTCAGACACGAAGAGCAAAAAGGCTAAATTACAGTGAGAAGATGCCCAAGTTCATTTCATGAACCCAACCCTCCTGAGAAAGCAAAACCAGTTTTTTGATGGCACCATTCTCCTGGAATTGTGTATGGCAGGGAAACACAGAATCCAACAGTCCCTAGAGAACTAACAATAACTGTCCTATCAAGGACAGAGGAAAGGCAGGGAGGTTGTGAGCAGGTGACCACATCTACACAAAGAGTAGCTTGTAAGATGAACAGGAGTAGAAGGTGGGCCAGTCATAGGGCAAGAGGAAGGGATGGCATGTGGACAGTCAGAGAGGTCCACATATATTTATGCTATCAGGAGAAATAGAGGAAGACATCCAGCATGTTGGGTAGACTATCATTCAGTTGTTTCAGTCATATACAGCTCTTCATGACCCTATTTGAGGTTTGCTTGGCAAAAAATATTGGATTGCTTTGCCATTTCCTTCTCCAGCTCATTTTACAGATGAGGAAAGTGAGGTACACAGGAGTAAGTGATTCGTCCAGGGTCACACAATTAGTAAGTGTCTGAGGCTGGAAGTGATTTGAATTTGCAAAGATGAATCTTCTTGACTCTAGGACCAGTGATCTACCTATCCACTGTGCCACCAAGCTGCCCTATTAGGTATCGCAAATTTATAGGACGACACTGACATCAATAGCACAGAATGGAGGGGACTTTCATATCAAAGAAATGACTGTGCCATTGGAGAATTTGAGTGCAGAACTTGGAGAGAAGAGCTGAATGCAATTCCTACTCCCTGCAACTTCCTAGTTGTGTGACCCCATTTAACTCTTTAAGCTCCCTGAGTCTCAGTTCTCTTGTTGGTAAATTGGAAACAATAATACCTAGGTTACCCCACTTGTGCATTATTGTGAGGGACAAAAGGCAGAAGGCATAGAAGGTGCCTCCCTGACTTAAAGTATGATATTATGGGGTGGCAATTATGATGATGTATCAGACACATGCCTGGAAGTAGATATGAGATAATCCCTACTCTCCAGAACATGGTAGCTGCCAAGGAAGAAAGGTGAGTATCCCGAAAAACAAGGATACAAGGGAAAGGAGGAAGATTTCAAAGGAAGAAGGGCTTGATCATGGGTGGTTTCATGAAGGAGGGGGCACCTGAGATGGGTCATGAAGGAAAGATGGGACTTCAAGAGATGGAAGGAATGGAGGAGAGATGGACGACAGGGAAGCAAATGAGCAAAGACTCTTAAGACAGGAGAGCGTAGGGCCTAAATGAGAGTGCTCTGGTTTGGCTGCACTAGGCAGCCACAAAAGGTTGTTTTTTGGTTTTTTTTTTTTCATTTTGTTTTGTTCTTGTGAATAGGAAGATGAGTACAGTTATTTTAAGGAGAATGGATTGGAGAGGGAAGAGACGACAGGCAGTAAGATCAGTTGAAATATTATTACAATACCCCAGGCAGAAAAAACCTGAATAAGGGCAGTCATGGGGTGACTTAGCAGAGAACATAGATGCAACTTCCAGATGTCTGAATGTTAAGGAGACAGAGCAGGAAGAGGCAAAAGTAGAGCCTGCCTGCCTTCCTTTCATCCCCTCAGCCTTCCCCATAACCTGGAGCCCCCACCACCCACGTAAGATCTTAAACGATCCATGAAGAAAATGAAAAACATGGAGGTGTTGTGTTCATTAATTCAATAAGCACTTACTAGACCTTGGCACAAAGGGAAAACCCTGGGCACCAGGTTCCTTCCCTCAGGGAGTCTCTGCTCTCTTGGAGTGAGATAATGCAGATTCTTATAAGCATAAACACAAGGTAACAAGATTGGCAGGGGCACTAACCCCTGGAGAGATCAGGAAAGGACTTTGATAGGGGGTGGTTCTCCAATTGAATCTTAAAGGAAGCAAGGGATTCTGGGTGGTGGAGGGGACAAGAAGAGAGGACATCATGGGGGCCTGTTCTCCTTCAAGCAATGGCAGAGTCAGTGGCTCTCTTCTTCTTGCTCTTTTGATAGCCCCAAAATCCACAACCAAATGTCTTCCCCCCAGGGCAGGTGGAAGAGGGAGGAAGGCAGCAGTACATCCCTCACCCATTGTTGCCGCTTACTCCCTGATGTCTGAGAGAAGAGCTGACAACACAGAACCATGACTGTGCTACTGGTGACACAAATGTGATTCCATTAATAGCTGGATGGAGCTCACCACTTGGCACTGAAACTGTTGCCATCCCTGGTCTGGTCCAGACTGGTAGCAATGAGCTCAGATGCTAAGTTCCAAATTCCATTACCCATCCCTTGGGCAGCTAGATCCCCTAACTTATTACTTCTTGGGTTGCAATGGGAGAGGGGTACAGATAAAGAGATTGCCATGAATGCCTCCTCTGCCTTTCCCAATCCCATTAATGAAGGCCTGTTTACTTAAGAGAATTTCTTTCCCCTTTAGGGAGACTTGCTATTGTACACTGACTCCATTTAAAATATGTGCATGTGTACATACATTCATATGTACATACATGTATCAGGAGTTCTTTCACAATGCCTAGCACCACACTGGACATGTCTTTGTGCTTCCCAATTAATCCCAAGCCTATCAGTCTCCTTATTTTCCAGCACAGTCCATCTCAGGTGGCATCCTTGCTGACTGATGGTTCATCTGGTTGTCTTGCCTTACCTCACCTTTCTTCTCAGTACAAACAAGTCAATGAGTTCCAAGGGTCCACTTTTCTAGGCTACATCATAGGCCTACTATAGAGAGAGGAAAATAGGAGGGGAGGAAAGAGGGAAGCAAAGAAAGAGAGAGACAAGAAGTAAAAGAGGAGACAAAGGGAAAGAAAGTGGGAGGGAGGAAAGGAGAGAAGGGAGGGAGAAAAGAAGAGAAGGCGAAAGGGAAGGTGGGAGAAAAGAAGGAAAGGTAAGAAAGGAGAGAGGGAGGGAAGGAAAGAAGGAAGGAAGGAAGGAAGGAGGGAGGGAAAGTAGGAATTTATTAAACAGTATTTGCCAAGCATTGCTTTAAGCTCTAGAGATTGGAGTGTGTCTCTGCCCTAGAGAAACTTATATTTTAATAAGGGGAGATAATACATAGAGGTGACCCAGGAAGAATACAGATAGAACCATAAGGAGTTAAATTATCATGCCCTTTCAACAAGCAATGGTGATATTGATTTGATTACTGATCCAGTGCAAGAGTAGAGGGAGAGAAGATATAGACAGAGAGGCAGGGTGAGTGGTCAAAGAAGACTTGAGACATCATCTTCCCAGTGCATCCCAGTACATTGGACCTAGTGAGTTTGCCCTACCAATCAAGACACCTCTGGCCTGTGGTGGGAGCTCCAAAGCCGAATATACTAAGCCCCCAATATCACAGTCTCTGGAGGGCCTGGCATCCAGGCAGATGACAAAAATGGCCTGGGCGGATAAGTAGGACGCATGTGTGTCATGACCATGCTGACCATTAGGTTTCCAACAACAGACCTGTGTCAGAGCCACTGGTTCTGAGTACAGGCAGCTCCTAACTCTGGGACTTTATGAGTCCCATCCCCTACCTTCAAGAGTGCACTTGACAATGTGTTAAATAAACATGAAGCCCAAGCATCATTTTGCTTCCAAAAGTGCAAACACTGTGTTACTCTAATGATTAAATATTGTTTGAATAGACAACCAAGTGCCGGGTCGCTTTTGACTTTCACAGTTGACTCTTTCCCGGTGCTTCATTTTATGTATTAATTACTTTGTGTTCAGACAAAGGCTTTAATTAGAGGCATAAAGGTTTCCTGAAGAGTGAAGAAATGGCTTCATCTGCACTGAACTGAGGATAAGCAGGCATTTCTAGGACAGGAACTTGCCAATAGAAATGCTTGAACTGAGCCTGTATCCAGTTGACATTAACTAAACACAACCTCATAAAATATTGTTTGGGGATGCTACCTGACAGGAAAAATGATTCAGACTGCTTTTAGGTCCTTATGGAGAGAATAAATTAACAGTAGGTTAGTGCCAACACAAAGGAGATACTTGCCTTTCAACAGGAAAAGAGTCAAAGAATCACAGACAAAGTTAGAAGGAACCTCAGAGGTGATCTAGTCTAAGCCCTTCGGCTAACAGGTGAGCAAACTGAGGCCCAGGGAGGTCATAACAAAGTCAAACAGGTAGCCAATAGCATAACCTGTATTACAAGTCTAAGTCCTCCAACTCCAGATCCACTACTCTTTCACTTGACTTCTGCTGTCCCTAGTACTTCTTCAGATAGGTGTCCAACCTATGCACCATTGTTGCTGGGACAACCAGGAAGTAAATTTAAAATGTAACTAATATTTTGTCTATTAAAGTACAAGAGATCAGATTGTTTCTTATAATAAATCTAGAACAAAGAGGGGAAAAAAATCACCTTGGTTCCAGGGAAGTGAAACTTCACAGCATCGTAGAAAGATAGGCACACTAATGCATTTTGGTGGAGTGGCAAATTAGTTCAACTGTCCTAGAAAATAATTGTGCCAAGGAAATGAATAAAGTTCTACATCCTTTGATCCATAGATGCCACTGTTAGGCACAGGCCCTTAGGAAGTCAAAGGTAGCAGAAATATGCCATCTGAACAGAAGCATTTATAATAGCACTTTTTGAAGTAATACAGACCTGGAAACAAAGTAGACGACCATCAATTGGGAAAAGGGCTACAAAAACAGAGTGGCACATGAATATAATGGAAATTATTATGCCAGGAGAAATAATGACTATGAGAAACACAAGAAGGAAGGATGTCCCAGGGTGAGAAGGCAACTAGATTCTGCCACCAACTCCATTAGCCTGCGGAATCTCTTGTGGCTTTGAGGAATATCCTCATCACCAGGGCACTGGGCTCCTTTCAGAAAGTGTATTAACCTGAGATCAGGAGAGCAACATCTCAAAAGAAACACAGACAAGTGTTCATGGATACCCGGCAATCAGGTGGGAGAAAGGCAGCTGAAATGCAAAATAATCTACTTTTTTGACACATAAACTCTGTCTGGTTCAGCACCTCTGGCATCCTCAGTCCTTTCCACTCCTTGAACAGGAAGGACATTTTTTTATCATTACACAGGATCTGCCTTTCAGTCACACACAACTGCAATAAGGTTCCCCCAAATTCCACTTGATGGATTAGAACTTGGCAGAAAATATCTGCACAGGCTCCATTACTCCTAGGAGGAAAAATCTAAGTCTGCTCTAAAGATTGGCCTTCATCCACTATTACAATGGATTTCCTTGTTTCCTCAAAAATCAGCTCAAGGACTGAAGTCCTTCCAACCCACTCCCCCCATCTTTTAAGGTCCTTCCCCCATTCCCCAAATAACCTTTCTTTCACATATTTGGTATATACTTATCTGTGCATATGTTGTATGTCTCATATATGTAAGATATATACATATAATGTGTGTATGTGTGTGTATATATGACAGGCAGCTATGTGCTATAGTGGATAGAGCATGGGGCCTACAGTCAGGAAGATCTGAGTCAAATCCAGTCTCACATACTTCCTAGCTGTGTGACCCTGGGTAAATCACTTAACCTCTGCATGTATTCAGCTCCTCATCTGGAAAATGGGGATAATCACAGCACCTATTTCAAATAGTTCAAATGATAAAATGAACATAAAGACAGTGTCTGGCATGTGGGAGGCTCCATAGAAATGCTTCTTCCCCTCCCCTTTCCCTTCTTAAGAGTATGTTTGGGTGAATCACGGGGATTCAGCCCGAGATGGTACAATGCGCAAGCACCCCCAGCACTCCCCCTTGACTCAGCTTTCTGCTCTGTAAGGACCTACTCCAGGTGATATTACATCTAACTAGCTGTGATCATTTCAGCATCCAGCTGAATGGATGTATGAATTCTTCCATCCTACAATATTCTAGTTCATTCTCTTATGTTTCATTGATTTCCTTTTGAATGGATTTCATGGAACCAACATTTCTCTGGTCCTTATCATCCCACGTCCAAATCTGTGCCCGTTCCAGTACAGGGTCCTTCTATCGGAACCTTTAGGCTCCCCAGCAGAATTGGATAGTGAGAATAGGAGTGGAATGTCAGTGGACTTTGGGATCAAATTCTGACTCTGCCACATGCTATCCACATGATCTTGGGCAAATCACTTCGTGTGTCTGGGCCTCAGTTTCCTCATACATAAAATGAAATGACTCTACTAGGTCCCAGACCTGGAGCCAGAAGAAAGCTCAGAAGCCACATAGTCAGACCCCCTCATTTTATAGATGAATGGACTGATGTTCATGGAGGGGAGGGGAGGGGAGTCACCCAAGGTTGTGTCAACACTAAGCATCCATGACAGAAAGCTCAGTCTTTTGGATCCTGAGCCGCAGTCTTTTCTGCTCATCCACCTCTCCTTTGAGAATCCCTAAGCTTAAAATACTATGAAAAATCAACATATACATAATATGTGTATTAGATCTCTCTATATGTCTACTTTACCTATGTATGTGTTTATATATGTGTATCTATATTAACTGCCTCCCCCCAACACTTCAAGTGTTCAAAGACAGACAACAGGACCTACAGAATATTCACTCCTTCAAACCTACTGAAAGTTTTAGGAAATCCTAACAGATGGCCTCTTGCTGTATCCTTTCACTCAAATGAATTTTATTTATTAACCATTTATTAAGCTTATTATTTGCTTACTGTGTGAAGTTGCAGTGCCAACAGGAATGCGCAGAAAGCAAAAGTACAGTTCCTGCCTCAAGTACCTTATATTCTGAAGGGGGAGACAACATGGAAAGAACTAGCTACATGTAAGATATAGGCAGATAGATGGAAGGGCATGTCAGAGGGGAGGGCTCTAGGAGATGGGAGGATTTTTTCTTCACCACCTATTCTCATGGCCTAAAGCCTTCACCCACCAAACCCCTAGCATCCTGACTCATTCCTTTTATCTGTATCTCTCAATGGTCCTAAAAGTTCATCAGTGTGGAGGGAGGAAACCTGCAGAGTTTCCAGAGAACAATGGTACTAGGAACTTTGCACCAATATTTCCAAATCCAATAGTCAGACTAGCTGAAAATTTTATAATATAAATCACCAATTAAATAATACAGACCAAAATCAATGGCACTTGTCATTTCTGTCTGAAGTTCATAGCTAAAATAAGTCTTGGATAAGCTCTGAGGGTGCAAAGGACAAAGAAGATACAAATAAAGACATTTTTAAGAATTTTACAGGTGGATATATAGAGTGCAATAAGAAAACAACAAGATTTCAAACCAGCAGACATCTGGTTAAACCTAGATCTAATACTTAATGACTGAGTCTCTCTTCTTTTATAGGCCATGGTTTCCTTCTCTATAAAATGAGGTACTTAGAGTGCCTGGTCTGTAAGGCATCTTCACAGCACTAAACCCAATGATGCTGACTTTTGTTCCAGGTTAAAATGTTAGCTAAAACATCCTCAGGTGAATGACACAATCTTAAAATAGTATTTATGAGGTATTCAGGGAGAACTAGTACCCCTAGAGTGAGGGCTTGACAAGTCCTTCTCAGGGCTGCTCATCCACCTTTGGTGTCCACCTGTCACTCAGTCCTCACCTGTGACTCCAAGAAACTGTTGTAGGAGCAGTGGCCAAGCCTCAGTACCATCTCAGCAGATGGACTAAACCAGATGAAGCATTACCGACACTGATGAATTAGGGGGATGTCTACCCCAAGCATGTGAAGATTCTTCCAGTGGAATGAGCAGTTGAGGACAATTTGTTCCAATGATCATGAAAGTTCCTGACCTTCACGGGCACTATGAAGAGCTTAGAGCTTGGTTAAACATTGAAGATGCCAAGGTCATCCACTGCATCCCAGGCCAGTCATGATGACCTTGGTCCTGCCACTGGACATTGATGACTCTGTAAAAGAGAGTGAGGCTGACAATTTGGTGCAATTCTGTCTCACTTAAATCCAATTCATGAGCAAGTCAAGACATCATCCCATGATGTCACTGATACTCTTCAAAAACAAAGGATGAACATTATGTCCCAAAAAAGTGTTGTCTTGACTTTAGTGAGTGGAGTTTCAATACAACAAATATATTTATCGACCCTCTGCATGATGCACTCATGTGAAACACCAAGAGGGGATCCAAAAGTAACACCCTTGGATCAGCACTTGCCACCCAACAACAGAGGATGGTAGAATGTGGGAAAGCTAGATACTATGACAAAGAAAGAGTCACTGAGTGGCTGAAGTGAAGTCAAGAGTTCAGTCCATATGGAGAGTTAAGAATTATTGTATTTCATGTTTCATTTATCTTTTGCATTAATTAAAATGCAACACAAAACTGTCATAAAGGCACAACAGCCAAAAAGAATAAGAAGTCATGGGGAAGAATGAAGATTTCCAGATGTTCCTGCCTGTAGATACCATTATCCTGTTTGCAGTAAGACTCAGAAATACCTCAGGACTTCCTCCACGAGATGAATCATCACCCATTCATCTCTCTCCGCACAAGTATTTAGGAAACACCTCTTGTACAAAACTCGATGCTGGGCTTCAGAGGACACACAGATGAAAAACACAGTCACTGATTTCTATGGCATATAAAACTGCCTCCAAGATGAGGCAGAGTCAATCAAAATGTTCTAGAAAGAAAAATGACTAAGGAAAAGATATGCAAACTCAACTTTGCATTCACATGTGACAAACTAAGTGGATGAAGAATGCCCATCATCCGTATAAACATAGCAAATAGTTGCATGGGCACCACATCATGAATGTAAGGACTGCAGACAGATACCTAACCAGGCCCAGAACAGGTAGCAGATACAAAGCTAAATGGCATTTGGAAAATGGGACAGTGTATTCAAGGATGTCAAATTACTCTGTCAGTTCATCTCATTGACCTTAATATTCCCCAAGTGATGTTTTGTGGCTACAATTCATGAAACATCATGATCCCAGGAAAATCAAATTTAAAGGTGACCCAAAGGAATGGAAAAAATGTATTGGGGTATATTGGCTATAGCATATTGTCAACAATGACTTGTGTGCAAAAAGTGGCAGGAATGATGTCATTATTAATATGTGGGACTGGAAAGAGAAGTGGTGTTGTCATGTAACTGGAGTGAGGAGGAGCAGATGGGCAGCTTGAGCATGGTACCAAAAGCCATCAAATTTTAAAAGAACCACAGAAAGTCCATCAGAATGCTGGGTAGGATATTGATGGAGAATGTGTGTTAGGTTGTGGATACGAGCCACAAAAGACAGAAAATACATGGCTTACTGAGCTCTGATCTCCTCTAGTCTGGGGAGCAGCCACAACAATGCGACCAGAGACCTAACAAAGTAATGAATCATGACTGCTACCTCCCCCTGCATTTCTCATACTTTCAGATTATAGCTAAGATAAAGTAGGACCTGATACACACCAGGCCAATGGATGCCAACGGTGGCATGAGACCATGATCTTGACATTTATTCAGAGAATGTCAGCCTTCAAATGTTTGCACTCTCTGCATTTCATCTCAGGTTGGGTGGAAATGTCCACAGACAGATCCCCAGACACTGAAATAAAATTCCATGTGGTTCCATTTGTAGAAGCGAATCTGAAACCAGGTGGCTTTGAGAGGCAAGTTCCCACAGTCCTTGTCTCTCCCATGGTTTCTCTGGATGTTTGGAATGTTTTCTTAAGATAATTATGTGAACAAGATTCATGTTTATAATTTCAAACTTTCATACCAAGTGTACCAATTATAGGTTTGTCAGATTCATTTTGCAAACCCCAATTTTTGGCCATAAAAATATGCTTATAATACAACTATCTGAGGCCAAATGAAGTGCTTTCTTTGGGGGGAAATGCTTTAAAATGTCTCCTTCACCATTGGTAAAATCTTTGGAGTGCAAAATATTCACAAAAAAACCAATAATTACTGGTTGTCATTTTATTTTAGTGGTTCGATGTCCTAAAAGTCCTTTGACATTTTTTTCAATCAGTCAGCTCATGAACATGCTAGTCTCTTGTGTTACTTACGAAACATCCCTAGGGAAAGAATTTTACAAATAACCCAAATAACCAAGTTGTCTTGGTTTCAAAAGAGAAAAATGGACAACTTCCTGGGCCCAGAACAGGTGGAGGAGCCCACCTGGATTACATTTGGGGAATTGGGCAGGGCTGTCAGAGATCCCAAGCTGCTAGTCTCCAATATCTTAATTTCATCAAAACAACTTAATTTTCCTATAAAAATATACATTCACAGTCTTTGTGAGGGTGATGGCCTGAACCTCTCTCATATGAGGACCAACCTCCCTCAGCCTGGAGAGGGTCATCAGAGAGTTGGGCAGGGTGGGATGCTCAAAGACTATCTCCTAAATTCTAGGGGCAAAGGGCTACAATATGTACTATGGAGAGAGTAAAATGATGAATAATGATGATGGTGATGATAACAAAAGTATTTTCATAACTATCTAGGATTTGCAAGGACAAAAGTCAGGCTGTTGAGCCAAGCAGAATATTTCTTGTAACCGAGGACCCCTTGGATGGCAGGACTTGCCACCAGGTGTGCTGAAACACCTAGGCACAGCGTCATCAGAAACAGATGGATTTCCATTAGGACGAAAAGGTCCATATTTTCCCAGGTCTTAAATTGGATTCTCATCATTATTTCCATACAGGTTTTTTTTATGTGTGTGGTTTAATATAGCTGTACCTTTCTCTAACAACCACATGCTCTTTCTTTGACACATCTGAAGATAGAGTATCTTCAGGGAAATGTAGAACCAAGAGCCATAAGACACTGGGTTACAGTTCAGAAGAATTTGCAATTTAAGTATATGAGGACTGAGAAAGAGATGGTGATGCATCGTGAAACGTATCTTTCAGCTGCTCCATCTACAAGTAGGTTAATTAAGTCACCGAGGTCTGCCTAGAAAAGTGTAAAACACAGCTATCAAGTGAACCCTTCTCCAGGGTTACTCAATTTATACCCCACACCATCCTCCACCTGAGAGAGAGGCTGAGCCCTCCTTCAAGCTTCCCAAAGAGACAGGCCTTCAGAGGATCTGTCCTCACAATACAAGCAGTTGGGAAAGTTACAAAAAAGTCATTCTGTTCTCTTGGAAAATTAGCCCCTGACCTGCTTTGTGTCTGAGGCTTCGGGAGTGAGCACCACAGGATAGAGCACCCAGAGAGGAGAAGAGCACAGCTGGGGCCATGGGTGTAAGGAGCACATGAGGTGAGGGAGCTGGAAGAAGAGACTGGGGGGGACATGATATGACTCGGGTTGGGGAGGGGGTCTCTGAAGGACCATCATGTGCAGGAGGCATAGCCCTGTTTTGGTTGGTCCCTGACAGCAGAACCAATAGTGATGGGGGAGTGTGTAAAGGGACAGATTAAGCATTCTAAGGCAGATGCTTTCAAAGGAGAAGAAAACCATATACTGCTATAAGGACCAACTTGCTCATTCAAAAACTAAGAGCCTGGTCTGTTAGCTATTAAATGCACAGGGAGGCTATGGTATCACAGTCAGTCAATAAGCATTGATGAAGTGCTTTCTGTGTGTCACACACTGCACTAAGTACTCAGGATACAAAGAAAGGTGAGATAGTCTCTGACCTCAAGGATCTCACAGTCTAAAGTCAGGAGACAACATTCAAATAGCTTTGAACAAACAAGCTCTAGACAGGATGAACTGAGATAATCAATAGCGGGGAGGCACTAGCTGGAAGGCTTCCTGGAGGAGGTGAGATTGGCAGAAGCAGAAGGAAACCCCCAGCAGCCCTTGGACTGCGCATATGGGAGCGTCTAAGCAGGACAAGAAAACACCAGATGAAAGGAGACTGCCCCAACTGAAATGGAAGCTAAAACATGGCCCCACTCAGCCTCCTTTTGTGGACTCAGAGGTGCTGAAGCAACAGAGACAGACTCTCATTCCATAAGACTTCACATGTGTACCTCTTTAAATGTGTTTGTTTTGGACCCTACTGACTGACCCGTTGCTGATGACGTGCTCGCCTTTGCTTCCAATTCAACTCAGTCAACACAATTGTTCATCCAGCACAAGGCAAGGTTCTCTACTGGTTCCTTTATCACTGGCTACAGAACTGAAGAGTGGCCCCTTCTGCCTCCAGGCTCTTCCCAGGAAAGACTGGGGGAGGGGAATGTATAGGGGTAGTTGGGGGGGAGATCTGTCTTGGATATCAATATCATCAATACCCATCGCCACAGTCCTCTCTCACTCACTTTTCAACCTGCTCCAATCTGGTTTCCAGACTCATCACTCAACTGAAAGTGCTCTCTCCAAGGTTACCACCAATCTCTTATCTGTTCAATAGCTCTTTATCATTCCTCATGCTTTTTTTTAATCTCTCTTCTGTATTTGACACTCTTAACCACCTCCTCCCCCAGGACTTTCTCTCCTCCCTAGATGCTCACGACATTGCTCTCCTATTCCCCATCAGGATTCTCCTTTCAGTTTCCTTTGCCAGACAACCCCCAAACTAACCAAGAATATCCCCCAAAAATCTGTCCTGGGTTCTCTCTATAAAGAGAATGTATATTAAATGTGTATGTATATACCCATGCACACAAACATATATGTATGTGTGTATGTATGCACAATGAGCTTCGCTCCAACCAAATTGGCCTATATGTGACATCTCATCTCCCATTGCCATAGCTTTGCCCAGGCTATTCTCCCTTCCTGGTATGTCTTCCCCTCTCACCTTTACTCCCTCGAATCCTCAGGTCTCAATGGCTCGTGCAGCATTTCCCAGGCTCTAACAGATCCTACTCCAGGTAAGGGGCTGTCAGAAAGGTCCCCATGATGAATGCTATGCCTCTCATGTGAGGACATCTGAGGCAAGCTCAGACAGGTTCAGTCCCTCTGAATTCCCTTTTGAGCCCAAAGTTCTGTGTTCCCAGGACTCCTCAGAGGAGTAGAAGATGGATATAGGGGAACCAGAAGTTCTTCACCATCAGCTCATTCACTAGGGAGAAGCAACGACCAGGGTCAGTGAAGGAAACACCCATAGTAGATGGCATCATGGACTTCTGAAGTCAAGGAGTCGATGTCCACCACTAGACAGCCCTCTCCTAACAGCTTGGGACCTAATTCAGTGAGCATGGACATTTCAGATGCTGCTTCTCTCAAAGTCCACATTCCTGTAAGGACCAAATGGAACAACTTCACTCTAAATGATCCCTCAGAAATGCAAAGGAGGAAGCAGTAAGTGCCCCATGATTTTTTTTCATCTGTTTGCTGGTTGGAAATAAAGTTCAATCTGGTTGGTTTGTCCAGGAAAATACCCAGTTTCCTCCTAGATGACAGCATGGAAACAGCTCTGCTAAATAATCAAACTTCACGTTCTGTAGGTCATCCTCATAGTCCCCCAAACTGGAGTGGATCAAGTCAGCACTTAGGTACTTGCAGCAGCAGAATCTTTTCAGATTCAAAAATAAATGCATAGCCAAGTTAGAAGGCAAGACAAAAACCTCTATTCATAGCCTTTAGAGGGCAATGGCTGACAAGGCCCCAGTCAACACACTTAAATTGTTCAAGGAAAAGTGAAATTTCCACAATGCTGTCCACTTTATGTCCTTCTTTCCTCACAACAATCTTGGTAGGTAAGCAGTCTTGGCCTCATTTTCCCATTTTACAAATGAAAGCACAGGGTCTTAGAGGTTGTTACACATTTATGGGAGCAACAGTCAATCAAAGTACCCAATATGTATATATACATGCAGATATTTATATGCATATATATGTACAGAGAGACAGAAGAGAGGAATGAGAGGGGTCTGGAAGAAGGAATGAAGTGGAGAGAGAATGAGGGAGATAGAGAGGGAGGAAAGAAATGAAGAAAGGGAGAAGGAAGGCAGAAAGGAGGCCCTTCCTTGAGCTCCATCAATGGTCCATAACTGTCAAGTCACAAACTCATAGAGCATCCCTCAGTTTTCCTTCTTTCCACTCAGATGGCTAGTCAAATGTGTTTAATATCTCTCTGATGAGATCTCTTATGCATACAGATATACTCGGGTTAGACCAGAGATGGGACTCTAAAGGGAAGCCTGCCCCTATGCAGGAAGACTGGCACCTGCTCTGCCACCTGTAGACTGAGCAAGGCACCTTGGACAGGGAAAGATGAAGTGACTTTCTTAAGTTCATAGAGCCAGTATATGTAACATGCTGATACCTGTGTGTCTATATACGCACAAAATATACATCTATAACAGATAGATGATAGATAGATAGATAGATGGATGGATAGATGGATGGATGAATGGGGAGAGAAAGAAAGAGAAAGAGAGAGAGAGATAAACAGAGGCAAAGACAACACAGAAAGAGACAGTAATAGCCATACCTAGATAGATAAGGGCCTAGCCCTAGGCTGGGGGTCATGAAAAATGAACTTCAAACATTCCCTTTCATAATGACTAGCTGCTTGACCCTGTGCTGATTACTTAACCTCTATTTGCCTCAGTTTCCTTATCTGCAAAATAAGGGTGACAACACCACCAGGTTGGTGTGAACATTGAATTAGACTTCATATGTTTAATGCTTTTCCAACCTTAAAGTGCTACATATACATCAGTTATTGTCAGAATTATTATTGTGGTTATTTTTATTAGTAGATTATTAGTAGATGGAGTATCAGGTTTGGAGTTAGAAAGGCCTGAGTTCAAATCTGACCTCAGACACTTAACAGTTGTGTGACCCTAGATAAGTCACTGAAACTTATTTGCCCCAGTTTCCTCATCTGTAAAATGAGCTTAAGAAAGAAATGACAAACTCCTCTAGGATCTCTGCTAAGAAAGCCCCAGTGGGGTCAGGAAGAGTTGGGCACAGCTGAAAAAGGATTCAACCACAACCACAAAATTATCATACACATTTATAAAAAGGTAGTGCAGTGTAGTGTACTGTACCCATGAAAACATACATAGATATAAACATTAAGTCATCTGAAGACATACAAAGAAAATTTTCACCAGGAGAGTCAGATGCTATATTTCTGTATCCTCTACAGAGGGAATAGGGTGCCACACACCAGAGATTAGGGCAAACATCAAGCCTAAGAGGCACCACACCCTTTTCCAGAGAAAGAAGATTTGGGTTCAAATCCAGAACCAAGGGGTCATAAATCAGATCAGGTCAAGTTAGGTTTTGGAAGAACTGCCACAGTAAAAATGCATAGGACAGAGGCAGGACATGGCACTAGAGGCAAAGGATTGGAAGCTGGGAACTAGGGTCAGGAATTAGGAGTTGGGAGTTGGGGGGGAAGTCAGGGCTCAGGGTCAGGTCTTGGGGTCTGGGGCTAAAGGTTGGAAGCTGGGGGCTGGCCATACTGAAGCATCAAACCAGGAGTTCCTGCTTGTCAGGACTCATGCTCTTGAGTGTGTTGGTCTAATGACTATCTGCCAATATAATCCAACAAGCATTTATTTATTGAGATCTTACTGACCATCAGGTACCCCCCCCATGTTAAAGGCACAAAGACAGCATGGCAGCTTTCTGATCGGGTGTGTGGGATCAGAGGGCATGAGAAGCTGAGGATGACCTGAAGGCATGAGAAGGACAGTGATGTCCTGGACAGACAGGAGGAGACTTGTCTTTCATTTCCTAACCTCTTTCCACGGCTCTGGCATCTTTACACAACATATATTGCAAAATTTGATAAGCCCATCTGTTGCTCAGCCTAGTCACTCATACAAGCATCTTGTCCTCACTATGCCAGACAACACCTGTTCTTAGTGACAACAACACATAATTCTTGACTGATACCTGAAAAGGACCAAGGCAAGCCATTTGCCCTCTCTTTGCCTCAGTTTTCTCATCTGTCACAGGAGGACATCTAATTAGATGGCCTTTAGCTCTCTACCAATTTCCTCAGTGCTGCTGCCTCAGTTAATTAATGGACTTACCCAAGGGCACCCAACCAGTAAGTGACTGACCTGGAATTTGAACTCAGCTCCTTGGACTTCACTCCTAGTACTCCTTCCACCTCACTACTGCCGATTTTGCTCCGTATTCAGGCTTTGAAATATTTCAGACATACAAAACAATGCAAACTCCCCTTATTTTTTTAAAGATTCTCTTGCTTGCCAAATGATCTCAAAATCGCTATAAATATTTATAAGTGACAAAAGCTAAACGGGGAAAGCCATCTGATTAATAATAAAGTGAGCGAACTAAATGCTCTTAACCTTTTATGATGAATTAGAGGCTGGATCGAAGTGGTCCAGGTGGCTGATGGGGTGTGAATCACCTCCCCTTGCTCTTTGCTTTGAAGGAAGGTTTAATGTCATCACTAGCCCAGGCAGCATGCCGCCAGAAGGCACCAGCAGTTGGCCACAAATGTCTTCCATCCTGACTGAGGCACAAATCCTGAGAGCCCAAGTTGCAGCCCCATCATTATCCTCTGAAAAAGCAGCCATCATGGCCCACTGAGATACAAAGAACCAATTGAGAGGGCATTGGGGAACAGTTTTTCCCATATGACTCCTCTTAGCTTTAGGGCTTAGGTCTTGGTGGGATAAATGCCTCTCCCTGCCCCTAGGGGTGATGTCAGAGCCAGGGGCTCAGAGACCTGGCAATGAGTGCCTGGGTGCTTTCCCTCCAGTCAAAGTCCAGGGGAGTTTTCTGTCCGTATTGATCACCCAAAGGATGGCAAGTTTACCACACTAATTCTGCATTCCAAGGGGCTTGTCAGCTCATTCCACATCCTTCCTATTTATCAACTCTAGGAAGTTCAATTCTTTTTCTCTCCATATTTTAAAAGGATCCCCTTGGGGCTGCATGTAATCTAGCTCTGGGTCTCTCAAATCTAAGTATTTTCATGGACACATCTCCGTACATCTGTCTTTAGACAGTTGTGCCCAGAGGCACACATGGTACTATACATTTCAAAAGACTGCAGTGTTGCTATCAGGCATGGGATAATTCACAAGGAGGGACTGACTTTGGCCATCACCATTTTATCTTCACCCCAAGGATGGGGAAAGAGGCATTGACAAGCATTCCCAAAGTGGGAACTGATTGGCCCAGGGTCACCTTGTAAAATGCCTGCTCCTTTCCATAGCAAGTCCTCCCCTGGCAAAGGCAGGGTTTGGCCATTTGTGCTGACAGCCCAAAGACACAATCCACTAGAATCTCCCCCAGTCCCCATGCTCAGTGTTTCCACTGAGCAGTGAATGGATCTCCCCAAATCCTTGCACTTTAAAGAGCCCTCATTACTCTGGCCCACAAGAGGACCTAAGAAAGGGTAAGAAGAGTGGACAGAATTAACAAATGCTCATTGTGGGAGCCATATGAAGTCACCTAGGGCACGAGGAACTGGAGGTTACTGTTTACAAGAAAACTGCTGGAGAGTATTTGTGAGGACAAGTTAGGAGATGCCCTAAAGAAAATCAATTCCAACTAGTCTTTCAAATGTTTTTAAAAGCTGGAGGTTGATTGAGTGGTTCATTTATTCAATTCCTTTTTTGAACCCCTGCTGGGCACTGAGCATTTTACATGGAGCCAATTAGCATAAAGGACCAAGGAATCTTCCCACTTCCAGGGTCAGATTAAATAAGATCCAAAAGTGTTACTTCTGCTGGGTCTGGGTAAAGCAGGGGAACTAATGAGGCCAGGGTCACAGGTTCAATCCCCATAAAGACCACTTCGTTTTGCAAAGAAAACAAAACAAAAACAAAACCCTTCATTTTCTAGCCACAAATTTTGCTCTTAACACAAAGCAGTCTCTCATGACCCCCAAATGAGAAAAACTCCTCCCAAGAACTGGATCCGTGAGAAACATGGCTGGTTCTCCTCCTGACAGGGGAGAAGTGCCATCCTTCTTGGTTCCCAGAGGACAGAACTAAGACACAAGAGGGTTTGTAGGGTGGGGAGTGGCAGAGATGAAGATTTTAGCTTTACATGAGGAAAAATTTGTTCAAAGTGGGAAAGGCTGCCCTAGGAGTCATGAAATGAGTTCTTCCTCAGTGGAGGTGAACAAGAAAATCTTGGATGATGACTTGTTGAAATATTCTTTGGGGATTAGTGGGGCTATATACTCTCTCAAGTCCCTTTTGGCCCCAACGATCTATGATTCTGTCAAGAACAGCTCCCTGGCTCTTCTGCTAGCCTGAATTAATTTGAGGAGGATCTTTCCATGTCACTGGTAATCCCAAGGTGAGAGATGAGCAGGATTGGGTTTCATGAGAAGCATGGAAAACCAAGGGCACAGTCAAGATAATTCCAAACCACAGAGTAAGGGTCTTGAGGAGATGCCCATCAAAGCTGACCTTGGGGATAACTACCCTCTCCAGCAGACAGTGTTGGAGAGTGTTTCCGTCTCCTCTACTGCTCCTCCCTCCCAAGAGTCCAAGATGCTTCAGACTTCATCCTGGTGGATCAGGGCACCTGCTCCAGAATTCCGCCTGGGCCTGCCTTCCCTGGCAGCTTCCTGACCTGCTAAATGTTCTTCTTCCTCCCATACTAACAAATGCTTATCTGCTGCCTCTTCCTTGAGGTCCCTGCATTCTGCTGAGATAATTTTACACGTTTCCAGAGCACTTCACGGGTTCCAAAGCACTTTGGACACATCACCTCATTTGATCCTTGCATGTAAGATACTGTGGATAGTACGCATTTATTATCTCCATTTTACAGATGAGGCAATTGAGGCTAAAGAGGTTACGTGAATTAATAAATGGGAAAAGGAGGCCTTCTGGCTCCAGGTCCAGCTATCTGAATGATAATTATGCCTACAGACTCCAATCTTCTTTTAACATATTTGCATTTTATGGGATGTTGGGATTATAACCATTAGCTCCCTAATGACAAGTCTTTTAGAGGCTGAAGCAGGTGAAATATTCAGGGACACACAGGTGCCTTCTGGTGCCCCTCAAATTCATCAATGTGATTTAACAAGCATTTATTAAATGCTTCCTTAGGCCAGAACCTAAGTGAAGCATTCAAATTGCCTGCCAGGTCACCCAGGTCCCTGATTCTAGCTGGACCAGTCCTGACCCAGCTCAAGAAAAGCCAGCACACCACTATCACTTTCACTGGTGCATCTCTTTCCCAGACAAATGTTCATATTTCAGTCTTTGATAAGGAAGCCAGCAGGCAACGTGGCGGGGAGGGGAGAGGGGGAGGTGAGTTTTGTTATACATTTGTGTTTGTGAGGGAATTGGGAGAGGACAAAGTTCCATCTCCTGGTGAACAAAAATATCTGAACTTAATAATTACTTGGAACCCAATTAATATGAGAAAGGCTGCCCTGACTCTCCAAGGACAGTCATTTAATCTACTGTACAGGTGGATCGTACCTGCCATGGCAGACTGTGATTAGCAAACGCCAGGAGGGGCTTCTCAATGGCACCTTGAGGGGTTTAAGGAAAAAAAAACAATTGGAGTCTAGGATCATGGGATTGTCCAAGTGGCCCCAAAGCCACACACATTTTCATACAACAATTCAACCCCTCTTTGTGGAAGACTGAGCTGGAAAGAAATGAGATATTTTTTCTGGCCAAAAAATACTTTAGTGATAAAATTAAACTTCAATTCATGTGTGTTTTTTTAGTAGAAAAATGAACTTTTCTAGGCAGAATTATTGACTGGCCAAACCATGTTATTGTTCTAGAGGGTACCCTTATGCCCTGATGAAGCTTCTGTCTTCTCCACCCCTTTTGATGTTGCATGATTCCCATTAGCATCTCTTTATAGCCCATGCACAAGGGTTCTTGAACATTATGGGGTGCCAATAGGCCCCTCAGCCCCTCCAACAGAGAACTCTTATTTTGTTCCCTACCGGACCACCTCCTTTCCTAAATATATGTATATATATCCATTTCAATCTTTCAGAGATTCCTTTATTTGAAGCTATAAAGAATCACTAGTCCACAGGGATTAAAGATATAGACTTTTGGACCATCAAAAAGCAGAGAATCATTGAAAACAACTCACCTCTTCCCAGGGACAATCCATTCAATTTTTCTTCCTCCTTCAAAGTTCGGGGCCCAACTTACTTTCATCAGAGAAGAGCTACCATAGCTCATCATGAGCAATCCATGCATTTCACCCAGTTTGTTTTTCTAGTGTAGATGACTAGACCATTTTCTTTTGCATTGCTGTACATTTCACTGAGATTATGATTTCTCCTGTAACATTGTCAATGAAAATCAAACACTGCAAATATACTGGCATCTCTGGTCCATTTCATGCCTATTTGTTGTGACTTCAATTTCATCAACAAATATCTGTAAGATGACTGGACATAACGTTGAATTTCATGCCAATCTCTCTATGGTGTTCTCTTCTCAACTAATTTTTTCCCTTTCATGAAGCAACACTATCATAGTCTTTCATCATCCTCTACCAAAAGATTTTGGAAGAAAACATATTCTTTATACTTATGAACAACCTCTTTTTCCAGTTCTAGACATGATTATACCCCAACTGTTTTCAATGGGGTTTAAACAAGGGAATTTCTAGGCCACAGAAGCATGTTTATCTCTATCTTTGGATCAACCTCTTAACATTTCAAGAGGTTGAGAATTTTAATTCTGTGGTTTGGGGCAAGGTAGTGTTTCCATACTCCATCTCCTTTGGGGAAAAGTCACAATCTCAGTTTTCTCATCTATAAAATAAGGATAGTAACAGCAGCTCTCTCCCAGGGATGCTGAGAGACTCCAGCGAGATGTATAGTAAAGCCCTCTGTGAGTCTCTAAAAGCTTATAAATGCAAGTTGCAACTGTTAGAGACACGGATGCAGAAACAAGATTAGGTCCTTCCCTAAAGTATAGGAAGTGCCCAGAGGATTCCTGTTCTTTCAGGGTAAGTCCCCACTCATCCCAAGGAGAGGCCAGCCCTCAGATTATGAACCTTAAGAGACAAGGCCAAAGTCTGTGTCCCCTGTCGCCCCCATAGTACAAGGCTTGGCACTGTCAGAATGCACTTTCATGGAGCCCTTCAAGGGCTTTCCAAATATTGTCTAATCTGAGCCTCAAAATGCTCTAGGAGGCCAGTGTTATCATCCCCATTTTACAGATGAGAAAATTGTGATCTGCCTCGGGTTTCCCCAGCTAATCATGAATATATAGGTATACATAATAAGGATAACTATATAAAAATGAATATCTAAGGCAGCTCTTCCTGGCTCCAGACTGGTGTTCTGTACACTATACCAATCAGTCAACCAGACAACAAGTATTCCTTATGCAGCTACTATGTGCCAAGGACTGTGCTAAGCACTAGACATACAAAAAAAGGCAAACTGTCCTTGTGTTCAAGAAGCTCACATTCAAATGGGAGAGACAATGTGCAAGTAACCCCACGCATACAAGATAAAGGCAGAGGAGAGGCAGGTTATTTGAAGAGTGTGCAGATAAGTGGTTTAACGACAGGCTGTCTAGAAAGGAAAATGCATGCAGGATGTACTTTTAGGCTTAATTTGCATTATTAACATTTTCTCCAAGACTTCCTTAAGCCTTTGCTGATTTCTGAAGTAAAAGTGTTCACACTGAAAACTTAACAATCGCTCTAAGATAGCCAATAAGAACTGGTTGTACCTGCCCTTGTGTGAGAGGGAAGATGCTGAAAGGGATTCAGGGTGGGGTGCAGCAGAGAAATGGCTCCTTCAAGAGAGAGGGAGACTTTAGCTGAGTCTTGTAGTAGGCCAGAGAATTTTATATATGTGTGTGTATGTGTGCATATGTGTGTATCTATATATGTGTGTATATGTATGTATGTACACACACACACACAGACACACACACACACACACATATGTACACACACACACACAGACACACACACACACACACACACACACACACACACATATATACCCCTACCCCACTGTCTTAATACAAAAAAGGATGAACAATGTCGATAAGTTTTTCCTAAGGATCTAGTAGGTCTCCCACATTGCACTGGACTGGGAGGCTGGGATTTTATCTTGGATACACCTACTGTGTCCATTCTCCCTACCTTCACCTAAGGGGGTGCAGAATATAGAAGGGTTGAATCTCTAGCCAGAAGGAAATTGTCCTCCGCTTCTAAAAATTGAGGAGACAAAAGAAGAAGGCACCTTAGTAACAAATCAGTGACAGCCACAGGATTAGGACACAGAAGTTTCTGCCTCCAGCAGCTGGCCAAGCCCCCAGCCCCTACAGTGTCTGTAAATTCAGGTGTAAATCTCTGAAGGGCTCGTGACAAGTGCAGTGACAGCCAGGCCATTACTGGTGATGGGAGACCTTCCAAAGAGGTATCTTTGAATTATAGGAATCTTATTAGAAGCCTCTGACCTCTTGAATTTGCCATGGGTAAGCTGCCAGAAAACCTCAGGCTCCTACTTATGCCAGCTCCCCCAGCCCCACCCCCACCAAGAGAGAGAGGCTGAAATGTACAGACAGAACTACAGCTAGCTGGGTGGGGTGGTAGAGGGGGCAGGAGGAGGGAGGAAGAGACAGACAGAAAAAGACAGAGAGAGAAAAGAGAGGAGAGAGAAAGAGACAGTAGGACAGAGACAGACAGACAAGGAGACAGAAGCAGAGAGAAGTGGGGACAGAGACAGAGAGAAATGGGCAGAGAGAGACAGAGAGAAAAGAGAAACTAAAGTGGAAGGAGAAAAAAAGGAGAGAAGAAAGAAATAGAAGAGGTAGAGCAAATTTAATAATACATTTAGTCATAGAATAGGTAGGTAGATAGATGATGACAGATGATAGATAGATAGATAGATAGATAGATAGATAGATAGATAGATAGATAGATGGATAGATGGATGGATGGATAGACAGACAGACAGACAGACAGACAGACAGACAGACAGATAGATAGATAGATAGATGGATGGATGGATGGATGGATAGATAGGAAAGTTAAAGGATTATGCATTTAAACAGTATCTACTTGTGCTAAGGCATTGTGCTAAGTACTTTACAAATATATCATTAGAAAGAACAGGAGGGTAATACATATCACTTATAAGAATAGAATATAATTATTCTATATATCTATGGCACTTCATCATCAAGGCAGTATATAAATATTACTATTATTATCTGTGTATATAGAATTACAATCTTTTTTTCATCTCTTTTCTTGTGTAATGTCAGCTTTCCTCCCTGGAAAGATTCCCCAGATTTGAAGAAAAGAGGCCCACACTGCTCTGTACCCCAAGTACGTCTCACCTGTTGAAGGAGTCATCTTGTCTCATTTGAGCTGATAAATCCATCCTGTTCCACCACCCCAACCTCTACCATGGCATTTGTAGGGAGAGGAAGCAGAGGATTCATTTACACCAGAGAATTACTTCCATGAGTCACAGGGGTAGACAGGAAGGCCTACTCTTCAGGAGACCCTTGGATACCTTACAGGGCTGCCATCTTGGACTCTACATACACATGACCACAATGGAAATAAGCCAGGGGGGTGTCCTCTGGGAATTGCTGACATGGGCAGAAGGAAGCCTAGACAGATCAGCGTGTAATGGGGCCCAGCCCAGGCTGGCCCACATGCTTTGAATGTCCTGGGGCCTTCCCTCCCCATTACCACAGAACATTTTGGAGCCTCTTGCTTCCCTCCAGGCTCAGTCTCAACATTCTCACATAAAGGAATTCAGTCCTTCCAGTGCCCCAGAAAGAAATGGCTGGGATCTGCCTCTATACACTTCACTAGCTGGTAGATCTTCATTCTACAGCCAAGTTCTGTGGTTGATGCTCCTGTGTCAATCTCCCTACTAGAATATCAGGTCATTTTCAGTCGTGACTATTTCTTTCCAGTCTGTTTGTCCTCTGCTTAGCATGGTGCCATATATATAGTAGGAGCCAAATAAATGCTTGATGCATACCTGCATTGTACAGAATGGCAAGGATCATAGGATCTGAGAGCTTGGTTGAGTGGGATATTAGCAGTAATTTAGTCCAGTTTTACAGACAAGGAAATTGAGGCCAAAAATGTTAGTCAATGGCAGAGTTGGAATTTGAACCCGGGTCCTCAGACTCCAGGTGATCCTACTTTCTATCTGAAAAGGCAGAGTGTACTGAGAGGGAAGGGGGGATGCCTTCAAACACAAAATGTTGGGACTGAGCTGGGTTTGGAGGAGCTGATTCCTGCCATCACATAGCTCTCCCCTGGCCCAACTTGGAATTTTCTTTTCAAGGCCAAGATATGGGCTCCCCATCCATTTCCAAGAGCAAGAGCAAGAGGCCTCTGTGCGTCTCTCCCTTCCCCAGCTCTTTTGTCTCTACAGGGATGGAGCCCGGACATTTTGCACTACTAGGGACCAGGCTAGGACCAAGGATATCCCAAGTCCCCGCCACGTTGGCTGGTTAATCTGCATCCACAGGATTTGTGTGACGTAAGCTGCTGAGGTTCAAGGGTGTTTCCTGAGCCCAGCTTACTGGGGACTGCCTTTCCTCTGGGGCCCAAGCCAAGCTCTACATCAAAGGCTGATTGAGCAGAAAATACGTGCTCATACTCACAGCGGTGCTCCATTATAGCATAAGTATGCTTGTAAATATTCACTACATGTTATTACGCCATTTGAACCAAGAATATTGCAAGGTGAAAGGTCGGCCCTAATACTCTCTCAGGAGGCAGCAGTTTTGAATATAACCAAATGGGATAATGGTCAGGAATGCCCAGAGGGGGCAATGCCGCACATCGGGTGGAATTGTGCCGTGAGTTTTAAGTTTTCCGGACAACAAAGATGCCAGCGAGATGTCTCCTAAGCAGTCATTATTAATGGAATGACAAGGCTAATGTTAAGCAGGATGTCTTGCCTATAATAAATCTTGTCCCTGTGCCATTAGTAGTCCTTACAACTGCAAATCGCAGTTAGGTTATAACCTAACATGGCAGAATTTTATCCTCTCAATCTCTAATGTATTTTATAATGCTGTTAAAGGCAGGAATCGCAACTGTTTAAGCTCACTTAATCTAGGAGAAGTTTAAACACGAATTTTAAATGCAAAAAACTGCTTTGATATTAGTTTTTCTTAATTAAATAGATCTGTCTAAGAAGAAGGTCTTTTTAAACATGCATCACGCTGTATTAGATGAGCAATCTGGAATTTAAAATGCGACACTTCACTGGGATGCAACTTGGAATGCCTGATGCGAGCGGATAATTGACGATAGGAAGGGATGTCGCTCATTTGCTTGTTAAAGTACAAATGTACTCTTCACTCAGCTCTTTCGAAGGAATCATTTATTTCATCCTGAAAACCCATGGCTTTTGTAAAGATTATCTTCCCACTTAAAGACAGAAGAACTGGATTGTTTGCCAAGTCTGTCTTTGGCTTGGACTTCCTGAGGAGGTCAACAAACACTCTCCAGACAAATGAGGAGAATCCATATTACAACCGGAGGAAAGAAAACATGAAATCTTTAAGCCAGGTTACAGTACTCACTACACTCATGCATTGTGTTGGTCTGAGCTGAAAACTGTCAAGGCAGCAGCTGCTGCAGGGGAGGGCAATGAGATCTACCTTCCAAAGCTATTGCTAATCAATCAGGGATCATGAGAGAAGAAAGAGGACCAAAGCCTGTTCAACCAAACCACACCAGTAAATTCATGCTTCTCCTTGGATCTGAAATATATTGAGCATGTGTTATCCACTGAGATAGCATAAACCTGGGCTGGCAAACCTTAAACCCTCACACAAATGTGGCCAAACCTTCAATTATATTGATTTGAGGTGCTCCCAAATGGAAAAAATTCTTCTCCTGATGAGATCTGCAACTCCTTGCTTCTCATGTTGGGGCATTGTCTAGGGATCTAAGAGGCTAAATGACTTGGTCCCGGAAGGAGAGCATAGTTTAAACCCAGGTGTTCCTGGCTTGAGAGCAACCCTCTGTCTACTATGACCATGAAGTGTCTCATATCACAATGACACTGAATAAAAATGGTACTCAAGGTGGAAATGTTTTCAGTTCTATTGAACTTAAACCCTAAAAGATATCTGCCATGTTCCCCACCAGAAAAAAAATCTAGATAAGAAGAAAAAGATAGAGACAGGAAAGGATCTGGGAGATCATCTCATTGCCCTAAGAGAGCTGAGGCAGGCAAGGCCCATGGAGCACACTCATACAAAGGTCACTAGGGAGAGTATTTGAACTCAGGTCTTCTGGTACCAATGTAAATGTATTTCCCACTGTATCAATTCTAATTATTTCTACCTATGGAGCTGGATCTTGAGGAGACTGGAAATTGTATGTCTGTCAACTCACCGACCTGACATGTGGAATCCATGACCCAAGGGCATTAAAGGTCACAGATGCAGGTGATGAGGAGAAACACACACACACACACACACACACACACACACACATTCACAGAATAACAGAGTCTAAATTGGAAGAACCTCTGAAACCTCCAAACTGAACCCTAGCTGAACACAACATGCCACAAAACACCAAGATGCAGTCATTCAGCCCTGGCTCCAGGGAGAAGTCCACTATCCTTCAGCATCCATCCATGCGGGGACTGATTTGTTAGAAGGTTGTTTTGTTTTTCTGACATGGAGCCTAAACTTGCCTCTTTGTCCCATTGCTCCCAGTTCTGGCTCCCAAGATGAGTATTTCTGATGTCCTTCCATTTAATAAGCCCTTCAAATACCTAAATGTGCCATCTTGCTCTCCTGGGGTCTTCACTTCTTCAGGTAAACAGGCTCCTTCTTTTAACTGATGCTCACATGGCATCCTGATAAGGGGAAAGGTGTCTGTTTGGGCCTCTAACGCTCAAGAGTGAAATTAGTCTGTGTAGATTAATTTGTTCACCATGGCAATTCCCTCCAAATATAAATGCTTCTTTGAACTGAGAAAAGGAAATGTTCTAAGGTTTAGACTGAAATGACAGAATCTGAAACTTGAGGAGGACCACAGGGGTCACAGATGATAAGCCTTGCAAAGGCAAGAATTTTCTCTTTATTTGCTCGCCTAGTTTTTAGCACAGTGCCTAGCATATAGTAGGCACTTAATAAGTGTTTATTGAACTGAATTGAAATCGAGTTCAAGCTGATGAAAGTGAATTCTCTATAATGTCCCCAACAAGTAAAGATCTCCCAGGATGATGGGACAGTCCTTTCATGTCAGAATGACTCTCACTCCTGGATAGAGACCAAAGAGACCTCTTAGTCACTTTCTCCTATTTGTCCTTAACCTTTTGGATAATTTCTTAAATTATATTTTTAATTTATGGAAGAAAATAAGCATTTCTATAACACAATACAATAAAAGTGATTGAACATGAAACTGCAAATCTACTATAGACATCATATCATTCATCACACAAGGTCATAAGACCAACTGGCAGATTCAGAATCAGGGTGTGGGCATAACATTATTAGGGCTGAAGCTTGAGATCGCTGAGGGGCCTAATGGAACGGGAAAGACCTGATGCAGACAGATCTCTCCCCGCCCCCCCCACCCCCGCCCCTGTCCAGCAGCTACTGCAATGGTCTGGGTGTGAGAGGAGGAGGGTCTACACAAGGGGTGGGGCGGGGCAAAGGAGAGAAGGGGACGTGTTCCAAGAGATGGTACAGGGAAAGAAAATATCAGTACATTGCAACTTACCGGGGGAGGGGAGGGGGGTAGTGAGGAGTCAAAGACACCTCCCAGATAGTCAGCCCGAGAGGCTTAGAGAATCCCAAGAAAGGGCAAACTCAATCCCTGCCCTCAAGGAGTTTAATTGTAAAGGGGGACATATTTATAAATAGAAAAGGCTCCATGAAAAACTCTGAGCCTTAGGCCTCTGGTCTGGAAGGCTCAAGTTCAAATCCAACCTCATTCACTCCCTAGCTAGTTGATGACACTGAGTGAGTCACTTCCCCTCTGTCTGCCTTAGTTTCCTCATATGTAAAATGAGGATAATAGCCCCTCCCTCCCAGGGTTGTTGGGAGGACATGAGATAGCATTTGTAAAGCCCTTACAGCACAACCAGCTTTGGGGGGGGGGGGGAAGGGGGGCGGGGAATCATTCCTCAGGTATGGGTGGGGCTACATGAACCCTGTGATTAGCATTATCAAAAGTTAACATAGACGACCTCAGGACCGTATTGGGAAACCAGCTTCTCCTGCTCAGCTGCTGGCTAGCTCCAGGGGAAAGGAAAGGAGAATGGGCTGGCAGAAAGAAGTGGGCTGTCCTTGGGCTTCCTCTTTTAACTAGGCAGATGAGCTGGATCATTCTTTCATTTCTTCACTTTTTTAACCTGTAAAATGAGGACTTTGGACCACAGGGTCCTCCAAGCCCCTCTTATTCCAACCTCCTTTTGAAAAATGAGTGCAAGGCAACCATTTTAGTGGTTCCTCACCCTAAATTACTTACTGGTATGAAGATAAATTAGAAATACTGTTACATAGTCAATTCATTACTTTGTCCTTCTTTCACTTAGTAAAACATTTAATTAGTATTTACTAGAAAATTACTATCAATTACTAAACATTGCTACAAATCACTGGCCAAATGGATAAATTCCCTCTCTCTCTCCCACTGAAAAGAAATTCAATTACTAACTTTAAGTAATTGGGGGTAATTTATTTCTTTGAGGGCAGAGAGCTCGAGACAAACGGGAAGGAGTTTAGCAAAGAGCAGGGGAGATGATTAAGACACTCAGAGGATCTGATTTATGAGGAAAACTGAAGTAGTTAAACCCACATGGTTGAGCCAAGCAAGTTCACCCATAGAAGAGTGAAACCACTTGCAAATGTGCAGCCTGATAGAAGCATCCAGTGAATGGTTTGACAAGAAGATGGCCCTACCCAGAGGGAAGGAAGGGGGAGGTGGAAAAAGTTGACATCATCTCAGAGCTTAGCTTCTCTGACCATCAAATTGGAAAATGGATAGTAGACTACTCTAGGACGATGGTGGGGGCATAGTCATCGGGGATAATTACTACCTGACAGGGCAAACCAATCAATCACTAAGCATTTATCAAATGTCTACTATGTGCCAGCTTCTGTGTCAGGGACTAGGAATGTAAGGATGAAAATAAACAGAATCTATCCTCAAGAAGCTTAGAGTTCTGGTATACCAAAAGGTCTATGGAAATAAGCCACCATTTCAAAAGAACTCATTTTGGAAACACTTTGCATCATTGTTCTTTGTTTGTAAGAGGACTATGACATCAGGAAGGTGATATGACTTACAAGTGAACCAGATTGAAGTGAGGGAGGACTGGGCCAAGTCAGCGGCCTAGGTCTCTCCTCCAGGTATGAAGATAAGTTAGAGTGAATGAAATAGAGCAATTCTTCATTACTATAGAATGTAAACTCCTTGAGGGTAGATCTGTTTTGTGGTGGTAACTATCATCTGCAAGTTTGATAAGCATACAACATCTGTGCATTTATCCAGTTCATTGATGAAAATATCAAACAGCACAGAGCTAAGCACAGATCCCTGGAGTACTCCACTGGAGACCTCCTGCCACATTGACACTGAACCAGTTTGAGTCTGGCCATTCAACCACTTAAAAAACTATATGATTGTATGATTGTCAAATTCATCTCCATCTTCTCCACAGATTAATATGAGCTACTTTTTCATAGCTTTGCAAAAATCTTGGTAGACTACTTCCTCAGCATTCCTCTCATATCTTAGCTTAGTAAGACTAAGCCCATCAAAAGGAAATGTTTGTATTTAATATAAAGACTTTTATCTTTGCTTCAGTTCTCTTATAAGGGGAATTGCTGTTAAAGCTACATCATTCACATATGATCAGAACACAGTGATGATGTAATAAGCCCTCATCTGGAGTGCTGTCTCATCTGTCACCTGGTCCACAAGGATACCTTCATATCATTCACTATAAACCAGAACATACCCTTAGATCCTTAAAGGTAATATTTCTGCCTCCAAGTCAGACCAATAAACTCATCTCAAAAAAAGTTGATACTTCTCAAGTCCAAACCAAGCAAGAGGTGTCTTTTTGAAATAAAAAAATTGACTCAAGTTTGTCCTCAACTACCAGAACATCTCACTAAGCAGGAGTTCTGTGAAAGTTTGGACATGCCTTATTTAATCTTCTCTTCTCCTTATGTACTGTTGCAGTTCATTTAATAATCTGTCTTAAAAATAATAATTAGAGTAGCTAACATCCATATAGTGCTTTATGGTTTATAAAGCACTTCTACATATTTGATCCTCCTAATTCCCCTGTGATATAGTTTCTAGGATGGTCCCCTACTTTACATACAAGAAATTTAGAGGTTAAGGAACTTCCCTAGACTCCCAGAGTGACTGAGGCAAGATTCAATTTCAGCCTTTCTTGGCTCTAGGTCCAACTATTAATTGAACCAGACAGTGAAGTTAAAAGACAAAAGTTGTATACTCTCTACCTGTACAGAGCTTACATTCTAGCAAGAGAATTCAACATGTACATACAAAGATCCACAAAAGCTAGATACAAAATAGATGCAAGGTAATTTTGTGAGGAAGGTCCCTAGTTGGTGGGGAGATCAAAAAGGCTTTAGAAGGAAGGGAGCTCTTGAGCTGTGTCTTGAAAGAAACAAGGGTTCCCAGAGTCAAAGACAAGGAGGCAAAGCATTCTAGGCACAGGGAACAGTCATTACAAATGCATTGAGTCTGGAGATGGATTGTAATGCAGGAGAAAGAATGAAAAGACTAGTTAGACTGAGTAGCGAGCACAAAAATGGAGTAATGTGCAATAAAACTTGAGTGGCAGGTTGGAGTCCATGAATGAGTTTAAATACTAAGTTTACATTTGATGCTGTAGATAATAGGAAGTCATATGGAGCTTGTCAATCAGAAGACTGGTGACATGGTCAAACTTACACCTTCAGAACAATCTTTCTTTTACTGTTTTATGGAGAACTCACACAGGACAAACGTTCACATGGTGGTCAGAAGTGATACAAGGACCCTTTCAAGGTCTCTCTTAAAAACTTTGGAATTTATTGTGTAACATGGGAGACACTGGCACAGGACTAATCAGCATGGCATGGCCACATAGGAGAAGGTTCTGTGTTCTATGAGCAAAGCAAAATTGAAACAGCTCAAAGGAGACACAGGATGCACAAATTTAGAGTAGCCACCCCAAATGTTCACACAAACTGTGCTCAACCTATAGTGGAACATTCCAGGCTCATATTGGTCTGATCAGTCACAGTGAGACACGCTGAAACTTCACTCTAGCATAATGATGTCATTTTTGTTGTCTTTAAGAAAAAAGGACAACAACCTTTGGAAAGCAGCTGGTTAGACAGCTTTTTCAAAGAGCTTAGTTAAGAAAAGAAAGACATACAAATATAAATGTGTATATATGCATGTGTGTACTGTTTTTTTCAGCATAAGGAATGTTGGGCATGAAGGAACCCATAAATAGGGAGAGACTGAGGATGAGAGATGATGATGGAGGCGATTTGGAGAAGAAGACTGGAGAAAGGAAGTCATAGAAATGTGTAGAGGAGATCAAATCAATAAGTAAAAGGGCCACCTCTTCATTAGAGAACAGAAGAGAGCAGAATAGAATGGAGGATGATATTAAAGGTTTGGACCATGTAGATAAGTGCTGAAGAGAGAGTTCAAGGAGAATGGTTATAGTTTTCTAAATATATTAACTCCTTAGCTAGGAGGAAGAGGAGGAGATGAAATGGGAGGTTTGAAGAAGGAAGAGGTTTGAACAGCCACTGTGGGGGATGTATTGACATTGGATACTAGAGAGAAACATTTCTAAGAAACATTGTCCAATGGCACCCTGGCTATTTGTCACATAATATTTTGAGCACTTTGTGATTGGTACACAATGTTTAATTGATGTAAAATAAATTTAAAACTTAGGGTATAGATTTTGAAACATTATATATCATCTCTAAATCCTGATGTTCCTTTTTTTAGAATTCTTTTGTCCTTTAACAAAAGGGCAAAACCCTTTCATATTAAATTAAATATATTATATTTTTATGGGTTGTATGATAGAAGAACTTCAGTCCCACCTCTTTTCCATCTCTAATACTATAAATTCCTTGAAGGAAAGGATAATGTCTGGTTTTTTAAGCTCCCTCAGAACCTTGAGCATCACATTGCACATAGTAGGCACTTGATAAATAGTTGTTTTATTTAATGATCATAAAAAGTCATTTGTTTAATGATGAATGCATGACCTTGTCATCAATGAAGAAAATGTACCGTGCAAAGTAAATTATCTTGTGTGTGTGTGTGTGTGTGTGTGTGTGTTTAATGAAATAACCTGCCTTGAGGGAAAAGATCTCATATCCTATTAGTTTTAAGAATGTCTCACTGCCACCATATACATGAAAAAAATGATATAAATGAAAAAGTACTTATCAGGTGCTAATTATGCCCACAGGGAATGATCTCTGGGTCAGGAGGCAAGGCTGCTGGTGAGAAGATGGCCAAAGAATAAAGTACAAGATGAGAGGACTCAAAAGCTCTTGGGCCTGAAGGCAAAGCCCAACTATAAAATATACCTTGAAAATCCATGTAAGAACCCTAAAAATGTGGCTTCTAAGAATGTTACATACAGGAGAACATGTCTGTAAAAGAGATGGAAAGAATTCAGCTTTGATGTCATTCTGTGCCACTGGAGACATTGCATGCTTCTACCCCTGTCCGTGGTGCTGATCTCTATGGCAGCTGTAGTACTAACCATAGTGTACATGCTGCACCTTTTTGCTATAAGTAAGGCTCCTCTTTTGGAATGGCTCTTACTGCAGACAAATTTCAAAGCATAGAAGCATCTAACATCCAGAGCTTCTCTTCCTAAATGTATAACATGATTATTTTCTTTACCACATATTCCAACTTTTCACCATATGCAGTACAATATTGGATTACATATTATCCTAGAGTTTTCTCTGATTATCTGCAGACCATCCATCAATGAGTATTTATTAAGGGCTCCCAATGTTCTAATGTTCGTGAGTTGTTGAATCCAAATAGAAAAACTCCCTGGCTGAGTAAGGACTGAGAGAGGGAAGAGAGCTTTGACTTTCAAACTTTGGCAGAGTTTGCTATTCCAATGGAGTCCATCTAATAGATGGACTGGATCATCAGATTTCAGGCTGACCTAGCTGTACTTTCCTTCTTCTGTACCCTTCTCAGTAGAAGAGTAGATCTCTATGCCCTGCCCCCTTGGCTCCCACTCAGCTGGGTCACATATGGACTAGGTACATATGTTCCAAAAAATTGTCCTGGAGGGCTCATTAGGAACTTGAATGATTGGTAATATCTAATTTTTCCCTAGCATTTTAAAGTTTATAGAATACATGCCTCCTAACAACCATGATCCAAGTTTAGAGATGAGGAAGCAAACTTAGAAAAGTTAAGTATCTGGCTCAAGATCACACAGGCAGAAAGTACTAGAAACAAGTCTTGAAGGCAGGTCCTCTGACTCCAGAGCTGGGAGTGTCTCTCCAAAATACCACACTGATAGACTTCATCAGTATTATAACAAAGAAAGCAGTAGAAGCAAGGGCACTGGGCAGGGATTGGATTCTAATTTTGTCTCTGATACAAACTTCCTGTGTGTCTTTGAGCAAATCATTTCCCCATTCTGGGACTCAGTTTTCTAATCTTATAATCATAAAATGAGATGATTATATTGAGGCTTCATGACCATTCCATCTAAAAGTCTCAAGTCATAGTGGCCATTAATAGTCCATCTGAAGGGTATAGCAGGGAGAGCTCTGTATGAGGTATTTCCTTTAAGCCTGAGTCATATAATCATCTATATTAAATTCATCTGCAGTCTTGTTTTATCATCATCATAGTTAACACTTCTAGTGATCTTTAAGGTTTACGAAGTGCTCTATGTATATCATTTCATTTGAGCCTCACAATAACCCTATGAAGTAGATATTATTGACATGTCCATTTTACAGATGAGGAAACTGGGGCTTATAGAGGCTAAGTGACTTGCCTAGGGTCACATAGCCAGTAAATGTTTGAGGCAGGATTTGCATCTAGATCTTCTCAATTTCCAGTCTTGACTGCTATCCTCATTGTCTGCCTCTTGAGGGGAGGTATGTCATCTTAAGCAGTGTGACAGAGTAAATAGTGTCCAGTATATGGAGTTAGGAAGACCTGGGTTTAAATCCCACCTTTGACTCACCTTGTCCCTTGCTAATGAATCATCAGTTGGCTCCCTAACCCCTCTAGAATGAAATCTAAAGTCCTCTGTTTGGCATTCAAGGTCCTCACAACTTTGCTCCTTCCTCTATTTCCAGTGATTTTCCATATTATTCCTCTTTACGGACTCTGCAGTCTAAGTATCCTGTTCTAGCTGCTCTTCCTCACCCATCACGTTCTACCTCTAGTCTCCATGCCTTTGCATGGGAGTATTCTCCCTCCTTCCTTCTGCCTCCAAAAATACCTGGTTTCCTTCCAGCCTCAGCCATCATCCTCCCCAGAAATGTTTTCCTGGTCCTCCCACATGCAGGGCATCCCCCTCCCAATAATTTTGATATGCCTATGTATGTACCTGTTGTCTCCCCGACAAGAATAGAAGATCTTTGGTGGCAAAGACTATTTCTCATTTATCTTTTTAGCCTCAACATCTGGCTTTGGGGAACATGTAAGTATGTAATAAATTATTGTGGTTTATTTGATTGACTTATTAATATTGGGACAATGACCAAGTCATTTAACCACTCAGTACCTCTTTTCCTCATCTGTGAAATGGGGATGATCCTAATACTTAAAGGACCTATATCACAAAGCTGTGACTCTTAAATGAGACACTATAAGTAAAAAATTTGGAAAATTTTAAAGGTCTCTAGAAATGTGCATTCTCCATGTTTCCAGCACCTAGGACAATGCATTTCCCAGAGCAAGAGATCTTTTCTACAAGTAACTCAGAATCATTTGCTCCATAAAGCCATAGTACAGGAGGTGACCTCAAGAAATAATGGAGTAATTCTCCTGCCCTCTCTGAGAACTGAGAATTTATCCCATTTTAAAAGGCCTCACTACTCTTACACTTTCGAGAAGCCAGGACAGCTGAGTTGGGAGGCCAGCAAGCAGCAGCTGCAGGCAATAGCCCTGAGGACTGCATCAGCCTCTCTCCCACTCAGAGGCTGCCTGCAGGCAGTAGATAAAATCAGGCAGAAGGATACCCTCTGGGCTGGTATTTTTTGGCTGGCCCATTATTTTGCTGCTTGCAGAGGTGTTTGTTGTGGAGGGAGAGAGAGAGGTAGTGAGCCAGGTGAGACCTCTTTGTGGTAGAGCTGTGTGTCTCTGGGGAGTCTGGTTATCTGGGTGACTTTCCTTGTCTCTGTGTTTCTCTGCATTTGTGTGAGTCCCTAGGGAAATCCTGTGTGCTGGGCTATGATGCACACTGCTTTAGGTCTTTGATGCCTCATCAAGAGAACCAAAGGGCATGTGCCCCAATGGCAGTGACCACTGGGGCATGAAAACTTTGGGTCCGGTGTACTCTCTGCATGCTCCAGGAGACCTCTGTCAAGGACAGCTGAACGCCTTCTGATCTTTTCCCTAGTTTTGCAGAGGCATGCCTGTATCAGTAGACCCTGACAATAAGGAGGAGAATGTTCTGTGGTGATCCTCCCATTCTCTAGGAGGAAAGTGAATGACTGAAGGAAGTTATGGAGTTTCCTTCTGAAAGTCTAGAGAGCCCATCCCCACTATCAGCTGAAAGGAGAGAACTAGGAATTTAGGGCTGGAAGGCACCTTAGAATTCATCTGGTTCAATCTTCTCACTACATGGATTAGAAAATTAAGGCTCAATAAAATTAAAAGATTTGCTAAAGATCACAAAAGTAGCAAATCCTGGTCACCTGATGCCCAATACAGTGATCTTTTCACTGACTTAACTTGGCCTGACCATATTTCACAAGGACTTTGAGGTGAAAGCTGTGTTCATTTGAGCAAGAATTCCGATGAAGATAACACTCCAAGTTTTCATCAACTAGATCTGGGAAATTTCTATTGTGTCTCAGCAGCAGCTGACATGGTACCAAGGGTAAAGGAGGAATCCAGGGAGAGGGTCCTATGGGAGGTGAAAATCAGGAGCACTCCTAAGGAAACTGCATCTCAAATCTTGAGAAGAATCTTTATTCAGTGAAGAAGGAAATAAGTATTCATATGGAACCTACTATGTGCCAGCCACTGAGTTAGACACATTTTGTAGTTATCTCATTTTATCCTCATAGATTGCTATGGAAAGCAATCCTGTCATTATCACCATTTTACAATGGAGGAAACTGAGGTATCAAGAGTCAAGTGACTTGCCCAGGGTCACACAACTAGTATACATATATATGTGTGTGTGTGTGTGTGTGTGTGTGTGTGTGTGTGTGTGTGTACATATGGTGTATATATGTGTGTATGTGTGTATATGTTTATGTGTTTGTATATCTAGATTTGAATTCAAGTTTTCCTGACTCCAGCATTCTATGTACTGTACCACCCGGCAGTTT
This sequence comes from Potorous gilbertii, assembly GCA_028658325.1. NCBI lineage: Eukaryota > Metazoa > Chordata > Mammalia > Diprotodontia > Potoroidae > Potorous > Potorous gilbertii. The sequence goes on along the minus strand of CM053769.1, from coordinate 463,788,466 downwards.
CATAAGCTTTGAGTCATCTTTGAGTCTGTCATCCCTCTCACCTTACCTTCAATTGGCACCAAGTGCTATCCCTTTCATCTCAGTGGTATCACTTGGATTCTTCCAGCCCTATGGCTACCATCCTAGTTCCTTAGTTCTCACCTGGGCAATGGCAACACCAGTCTGATTAGACCATGATCCTCCTTGGAAACCTTCAGTGCCTCCCTATTACCACATCAGGCAGTAATTTATTAAGACTCTACTGACTGTGCTGATAAAGAGGGTACAGATACATAAAATAAAATAATTCCCACTTATACTCTAAAGTACAAAGGAGGTAAATCCAAGGTGGTTTGAGAAGGCAGTACTAGCAGCTGGGAGATTAGGAAGGGCTTCCTAAGAAAGCAGGGCCTGAGTCAGGGCTCCCCAGAAAACAAGGACTCAGTGAAGAGGGAGTACATTTCAATCATGTGGAATGGTCAGTGCAGAGGCAGAAAGTTGGCAGAGAGAATTCCAAGGGAAGAGGATCAGAGAAAAACCCTGTTTGTTTGGACTGCAGAATATGGGAGGGGAAAATATGAGTAATGAGCCTGAAAAAATGGGTTGGAGTTGGACTGTGAAGGGTTTAAGAGCTGAACAGAGGAGTTTACATTTTATTCTAGAAGCAATAGGAAGCCACTGGACTTTATTGAGTAAGAGGTTGATATAATCAGATCTAAGTTTAAGGAAAATCACTTTGGCAGCCCTATGGAAGATGGATTGGAGTGGAGACAGACTTGAGTCATAGGCCAATTAGAAGGCTGTTGCAATAAGGGTGATGAGAACATGAACTGGGGTGGGATCTGTATGAGTAGAGAGAAGGGGATTTATATGAGAGATGTGACAAAATCTGGCAACTGATTGTGTATGTGGGTGAGGGAGAGTGAGGAAAGCAGGATGACACCAAGGTTCTGAACCCTGAGAGAGATCAAACAAAATGATGATGCCTCTGAGAGAAATAAGGGAGTCTGGAATATGCAAGTGCCCTCACAGTTTAGTGGCAGCCCACTTTTCCTATGACATTTGTCACTATTCTCTTCAGATAATATGATTTCCATTCATCTAGTCAACAAACGAACACATACTAGGTGGCAGTCCATCACCTCAAGGGGGTTCTACTTTATCAGGAGAGATAATGTATGTGTACAAATGCCCAAGGGAAGCATTTTGGCACAAAGGATAGAGAGCTGGCCTCAGGGCTGTGACAATCTGGATTCAGATCCTGCCTCTGACTCATTGACATCCTGTCTGTGTGACCTGGGCTAAGTGACTTAGCAGCACTTAGCACTATACCTGTCACACAGTAAGCACTTAATAAATACTTGCTAATTGACTGATTGACTTTCACTGGAACCTGAATAACCCATAGCAGGAGGATGATATTCATCCCCTGGAGCCACCATGATCATGGTCACTTGCTTCCTTTAGAGACAAGACGTCCTTGTTGGTGGTCTTTTTAAATTACTTGAGCCATGGGAGGGTGGATTTTTTTCATTCCCTCCACCAATTTCCAAACATTATGATTTTTAATGCACAGTAATAGTTTGATGAATCTCCAATGGAAAATGGTGACTGCACCATTGATGTGTTAATGAATCATACCACTGTCTTTCAGACTCACTAACATATCATTAAATGTTTGGATGCTCCTAACATACATACATGCATACACATACATGCACATGCAGCACTGCACATCAGATAGCTTTTTCACTCTCTGCTATTAAAGTATGCCTAGGGGAGGGATCTCTATCACTTGGGTTGGCAAAAGAACTGCGATACTGCAAACATTTTGGAAATTGGCTTTAATATCTCCACTATGTCATTTCCCACTTCATCCATTTTACTATTCTACATGTGGTGTTAAGAATTGTTCTATTTTCTAACACTTTGAATCCCTTTATATGATCAGCAAAGACCACAGTGATAATTACACTGAGGTTATCAGTGTACTAGATAAAGGTCAAACAGTACTTCTAGGAAATGAATCAACATTCAGCTTACTCCCTTCTGCTTGTCTCATGTCATGGTATTCCCTCACCTGCTCCATACAACCTTATCCCAACAATCCATATACTTCATGTCAGTGTTATTCTCAGCATCATGCTAGAGAGTGGTTCAGAACTGCTAAAAGGAGGAGTCCAGTGATTCCTGACCAGTCTTACCCTGAGAGGGCCATGGATCCACAGAAACAGGCAGGATCTTTCTGCAAAATCCCCTTGGACAGAGGACCTAGAATCACACAATCTCTTTTAGGACCAGAATTCAGTCCCTTATAATTCTCAGGTTCTGCAACAATTTGCATTTGTTTCTACATCCAAAAAAAAAAAAATAACGTACTTGTTAGCAGCCTTAAGTCCTCAAGACTTATGTGAAATTTCTTCACCAATTGTGTCTCCTTTTATGGACAAAAGAAATCACTAAAAAGCCAGTGGCTATAAGAGCTGCAAACAAAATGAACCTTTAAAAAGCTAATGACTTCAGGGTGATTGTAGAGACACATAAAGTATGTTCGGGGCTTACACTATTTGTCATTAACACATATTGTGAAAGCTTGGCTAATATAATGTGACACAAAATTAGTCAAACACAATTCATGCAATATTGTTTAATTTTACTCTTCATTTAACTTGGTTTTAAGCAAAATCATTATGTCACATGATAACACTGACTTGAGCAAGAAATATTTTCTAATGGGTTCTGCACGTAGAAATGAGTTATTACTGGCTCCATGCTGAACACATTCTTAACTATGGAAACTCGAAAGCTAATAGCTTCATCATGTTTTGACAACATCTACATACTTTATGCATTATTTACAAGAAAGATATAAAAATGAAACCACTGAATATCTCACACAATACTTCACAGTCATAGTTAACTGGTTAAAAATATAACACATTCATCTTCCAGAGACTGACTATTTGCATACAGATATTTGCATACCGTGTTGTGCAGTGCTGTTAATGGACAATGTAACCTTTGTACTTTCCCTCTGATGTGTACAGGATACTCATTAAGTATAGAATAATGGTAAAAATAAGTCTTCGGGTGATATACATTGCAGAAATTATTCCCTAGAGCAGGAAGGAAAGGTAAAATGTGGGTGGGAAAATGTTTAATTGAATTAATTCCTCATTTTCTCTATTTTTATTTTGCAATTCATAGGCAAAGCAATTTGACAAGTATATGTCAATGACATGAATTGAGAAAGATTTCATCTCCATTATTCAAAGTGTCAGTCTCCTCCCAGTCCAATAGTAAAACAATGCTTCTGCTGGAGATGGAGATAAATGTGGGGTGTGGAACACACACACCTGTTAAGTGGGCAGTGCTTTTCTGGCTAGGAGAATGCATTACTGCCACCCACAAGGCATGCTGCCCTCCCATCAAGCATCAGGGCAATGCGGACAACTCTCTCATTGACATCAAAAGCTAATAATGAGCTGCTCATTAAACCTGACCCTAGATTTCAGACAAGTAGCTCCCAATAATGCAAAAGATTCTGTTACTTAAGTGCTTAACTACCAAAATCTCCCCTTTTCTCTGCTGGTAATTTCTAATCTAATAACTGAGGAAAAGGGAAATTGTTGATCTCTAAAACCAGAAGGGGGGAGTCCTCTGCTTTCTGTCTGCAGAAAAAAACACAAAATTCTAATATTTAATTCAATGAGGATTTGTTATTTAGTATGTCTGTTGGGTGCCAAGCACCACACTAAACACTGAGGAGTCAAAGATCAAAAGAAGAAAAAGGAAAAAAAATGAACACTTCCTGACCTCAAAGACCTCACATTTTATGGGCAGGGCCAGGGGAGAAGAGGGGAGGGACAACACTAAGTGCAAAAGTAAGTCAAGACAAAAACCCATGTCAAATCATTCCATTGCATATGGGGAGAACTACCAGCAGGGTGATCTGAAAACAGCCTGGAAAGAGTTAGGTGGCCCCATTGGCAGAAGGAAGAGAGAGAAACGTTCTCAGGATGACCCAGAGTTGAAAGAACATGGAGTAAGAAGAGCCAGTAGACTCACAGTCTCACAGGAAGGGAGTAGTGATGTGTTATTAATTTGGAAAGAAAAGTTGGAGACAGATTGTGAAGGATTTTCAGTCCTTCTTGTCCAAGCCTTTGGAGGTCAAGTCACTGACAGTCCTCTCACAGAAATCACTATAACTTTAGCATCCTATGTAGAGTCTCAGCAATCCCAAGGGACACTTCACTCCAGATCTCTTTTGGCAGAATTTCTGTTATTTTGGCTCAGAGAGATCTTTTGAAATTTTGTAGGAAGATGTTATTTATTTGAAATATATGGTAAGTACTAAGACGCTGTCCCCCTAAAAAAGCAAAGATAACAAAGTCGCATTTCCTCCAATGGCAGTGATGCCAATCACTCAGAAGCATCAGGAACAGAGCTGGGATAGACAGAGGATTCCACTGGGCAGAGAATCTCACCAGGGTTCAGACACTGTAATCTTGCCCCAGTGTGAGAAATGACAGTCATTACTAGGCATTCCAGTGAGTGTTTTGTTGCTAACTAAAATGTGCAGAGGTTAACATAAGACCTATATTCTTATTCCTACTCTACCTCTTATAACATACCAATATGGCGGCCCCTTGAAGACTCAATAAAATATCTTCTTGGGTTTCTATGGGCCCTGCAAAATCATCCTGCTTTAATCAACCTAGTAATGAGCTTATCTCAATATAGCAAGGCAAGTCCTTAGAGAATGCTCTCATTCTGCCCGAGTCAAGCCTCAAAGTCCTTTTCACTTGGTAGTAACCACCAGAACTTGGACTCTCCTGATTTAGCCCATGATGTCCCGAGGCCAACTATGTACCCTGAAAAGACTTTGGAGGAAGAATTTATTGGCATACCTTCATGCATAATTTAATGTATTGTCCATGTCTTTGATAAGGCATGCAAATAATAAATTTTTATAATAGAAATAACATTGTAATAACTTAATGGGATGGCATTGAGGAAGAGGTGTTATTTATATAATTTTTAGTTTTTGTTTGGAAGGCCTGCTTTTATTCCATTCCTAGGTGTCATACAGTTTGCCAAGATCTACTCATCCCTAACAATTATTGCAAAGTGTCAACAAACTTTAGAGAAATTAAAGAGATTTTCGAAATCACTATTAACAATCCCTTCATTTTATAGATGGGGAAACAAGCCCATGGAGTCAAAGTGATTTTCTAAGGACACAATTATAGAAAGAGTAATCATCTGGGTAGAATTTCATGAATACAGCATGAAGGATGTCAGCGACAACTCTACCTCTCCAGAGAAGTTCCAGTAGCCTTTGAGTTAAACCAACAGCTTCACCCAGTCAGCACAACAAGGTCTACTGACCAAGTCTGTCTTGTAAATACTTTTTCTCCTGCTTCAGAGGTGACTCTGTCAGGTGTAATGTTAATTAGAGTTAAAGATCTTCCTCACCATTAATAGGCCTTACCTCTAGCCCATTAAGAGAAGCTTGATTAGGGAGGCTTTGTTTTCTAGGAAGGCTCACACCTTTTTTAAATTAATGAGGCACTAGGTCATGAGGGTTGTGCCCTCTGGCTCTGAAAAGTGTGTATATATACTCTGAGTTGAGGTTTTGTTTTGGGGCCTTGGAAGAAAGTTCCTGGCCAGGTAAGACTCTAGGTAACCATCCTTCCCCCTTTGAAAACCCAGATGCTGATGCTTCCCTCTCCGGCAACTATGTATGTTAACTATGGTCAGACAGTTGGATCTGTCCATTGACTTGTGATGTATGTATTGCTTATGGTTAGACAGTTAGAAGCCCTGTCTGTTGGTCTTTATTTCTCTGCTTATATTTTCTCTGTTGGTGAACGTAATTAAAGTAGCTTGTTGACCCCTCAAAAGTTGCTTTCTTTAGAAAAAAAGATCGGGGCGGAGCCAAGATGGCGGGGGGCGGAGCCAAGATGGCGGAGTAGAAAGACTCACCTAAGCTAGGTCCGAACCCACAGCCCATAGATTTCCTGTAAAAAGAACTCCTGACAAATTCTGGAACAGTGGAAGCCGCGCAGAAACACAGTGAAGGAGATTTCCGTTGCAGAGAGCCCTGAAGAACCGACCACAAAGGTACCCGGACGGGAGCGGAGTC
>CM053769.1:463758110-463781839 GCA_028658325.1 Potorous gilbertii | reverse complement strand
AAAAAATTTTTTTAAAAAAAAAAAAAAAAAAAAAAAAAAAAAAAAAAAAAAAAAAGATCTAAGAACTTGTGCATCAGGCCCTCCTGTGTATGCTGGGATGCTCGCTGCTGCACCAGGACACTGATATCTGAGTTAGGGTGAATGATTTCCTTTCAACACTCATATGCCTCTAGTCACTGGCAGTAGGTCATATAGCTTAACTTAGAATTTCAGTTTAGCCAGAACAGAAATGGGCAGAGTGTTTCTGGTGACGTTTTTCCTGTATTACTACTATAACCATACTTAAACTTATGCTTTTCCTACACGTTGTTGCTCAGTCATTTTGATCATGTCTGACTCTTTTTGATCCCATTTGAGGTTTTCTTGGCAAAGATACTAGAGTGGTTTGCCACTTCCTTTTCCAGCTCATTTTACAGTTGAGGAAACTGAGGGGAAAGGGTGAAGTGACTTGCCCAGGGTCGCACAGGGTCAGTAAGTCCAGGTTTGAACTCATTAAGGTGAGTCTTCCTGACTGTAGGCCAGGAGCTCTATCCACTGTCTTCTTCCTGCACACAACAGGCCATTGAAGAGCGAGAACTAAATCCCAGTTCCCTAACTCTCAATTTAGGGCTCTTTTCATTAAATCCGATTAACCATTCCTAAATTTAAGAAACTCAGATTTTGTAACATTGACATGGCTGACTTCTTTCTTTTCTGGAAATATTACTTAAATATGCTTCTAAAATACTCCTGCGTTTCTCTCTCTCCCCCACCTCATTCTCCTTCTCCAAGTCTTTCCATATCCTTATCTGTCTCTCTGTCTCTATGTGTACCTCTATGTCTCTTTCAATCTCTCTGTTTCTTTCTCTTTCTCTATTTCCCTCTGTGAGTCTTTGTCTCTGACTCTATCTCTGTTTCTCTCTCTCTCACACGCATGCATACACACACACACACACACACACACACACTTGCGCACACACACATACACGAACTCTTTAGAGCTGATTACCAGTAACTTCTATGTTGACCTTATAGGACTGCCTTCTCTTTGGAGAGAGATGGAGCAGTTCGTCACAGTGGGCCTCCCGGGTGCAGTCAAAATTCCTCCTGATGCTTGCATGATGTAGTTGACCATGTACTCAGAGGGACCTGCTGCGACTCAGCCTCACTCACTTCATTCCCCCTCCAAATGGCCTCCACCACAGTCCCAGATGGTGAACGGCTCTTTCTACTAAGCCCCTCATCTCCCAATGGACCTTCCCTCTTTAATAAACATGCTATTTGTAAGTCAACATAAAACATACCTAAACACATTTCCTTTAATCAAGGCAATCTAATATTCCAGTCATTTGCTTTTTCACTTTTGGCCCCTTGGATGTATATTGCTCTTCTTTTACTGTAGAAATGGCAGTGCTTCTGAAAAGGGCAGGTGGGCTCTGAAAGAGCAGGGAGGGGCCTTGGCTCTTTTATGGAAAGGCTAGATTGACTTCAGAATCAGGCAGCTGTCTGCAGCAGAAATGCAGGACTTAACTTTCCTTCACTGCTGAAGTCTTTGGACTCGCATTCATGTGTGTGTGTGCACACTCTTGTAAAGGTTCTTTCTTCTCAAGGTAAATAAAATTGCCGAACCTCAAAAACATGCTATTATTACAGTCGAGTGCTAAGGTGTGCCGAAGAGGAAATAACTCTCCGAGGGATAAATTACATGTGATGAGGGCCAAAAGAATACAGTTCCTATTTCAGGAAGTCTTCCAGGCAAAAGCTGAGATTTGGCAGTTTTAGCGTTCCTTTCAAGACAATCCGCATACACCAAAAACATTATTCTTCCCTGGGCCCCCCAGAGGCCGTGGCGATCATCTGGATGTTCAGTTATTCCACTCCCTCAAATTCCACCCAGATCTTCTTTATTAATTTTAATTTGTCATCAATAACCTGACAGGCCCTCTTTCGGTGGGACTGCTGGATTAACCATTTCACTTGCGGTGGCAGCTATTAAAACTGCGCTCACGATTAGCAGTAATGAGGTCAAAGCGACTAATGCAGGCCTGCGCCGTCGCTACCAGCAAAATGTACAACACAAGAGGATTTATTATGCTCACTTGCTGAAATGTAATTTAAAAACAGGATATTGCCACCTGCCAGGCAGGCGCAGAGGGTAATCCAGACCATTTAAACATTTCCTGCTAATATGTTTGTTTGCTCCTGGCAGACACTCCCTTCTACTCCAACAACTATTGGGAAAATCGAGTTAATCATCGCTATCTCCTTAATATAAGCATGAGCAGGTGAATAAATCACCAGGTGATTAGGCAAGACAACTGTAAATTATGATGATTTAATCATCAATATTACCAACAAGAAAAAAAATTAGTATCTCAGATGTTTTCCCACACTCCATTTCCTTTTGTGACTTGGGAGTCTGTTGGCTGATGGAGAAAAACCCTGGGTGCAGTGGGTGACCTTCAGGCCTGGTAGGCTTTCTCATGGCAGGATTCCCTTTAAAGAAGGTGAAGGTGAGCCTCTTTGGAGGTGTGACTGGCCATCTGCCACGAGGGAAAGAGCAGGAGTCAGGAGTGACAGTGAAGATGAACCCATCATCTTTTATCATCTACAAAACTCTTCTCTGAATTAGCGGACCCTTGTAAGTTTAAGGGGTGCCTAACTTTGTGCTGAAACTCATAATAAGAGATTCAAATTTGCCACACACATCAAACACTACCAAACCTAAAGCAGACATGCTGGCATGATGTCAATCCCTGTGTAACACGTCATGATGACCTCCTGCATGTTTATATTATCGACCCCTCAACCCTAAAAATATACCTTTGAGCCTGTTACAAAGACCTCGTTAACAGCAAACATGTGAACCCCCAGAAAGAGACTGTCCACCAACCCTGGAACACCTCCACTCAGCCAGGTTTGGGAATGGTCAGAGGACCAGGGAGATTCACCCACACAAGGATGGAAATGATTAGATAGCCCTCTATTCAACTAAAGCACCAGACAGCCCCTGCTTGCCTCCCAGAGCGTCCCTGCTAAGGACTTGGCTCATGCTGTCTGAGTTCAAGAAAGTTTTTAAATTTCCCATTTGGGGAAATGTGATGTTTTCTTAGTCCATTTTCATTAGGATTACCTAAAATACAAATTTTTTCAGGCTAATTTTAGGGTGTGGGTAAAAGTATGCCTCTTACTGTCCAATAGCTCACTGCCAACCATGATCAGACCCTCATACAAAGAGGTCTGGGAGTCACTGCCTGGCTGGGTTTTTTGAGACATCTCAGCAGGGTCATCTTGGGCTCTTTCAAAGAGCAAATGAACAAATCCCTCATTTCTTCAGTGCAAAAATTCAGAGGGCAAAAGTATGCTGGCACACATCAGGGTGTGCTTTGGGACTCCAAAAAGCAGCCTCGCTCCTGAATTCCACAGCCCTGAAGGAGGCCATTTTAACTCCCTTCTCCTCAGGCCAGAGCCTGTCACACAACTTTTATCTGGAAATCCATGAATATTTAAAGTTGGCTGCACTATTTGAGCAATAGGAAAGAAGCCAGAGCATCCTGCCCCAGCCTTTGGAAAGTGCGTGGATCCCTGTCCGAAGAGGCAGATGCCTGCCACAGCTTCCCCTCTCCGGCCAGGCAACCAGCTCCCTGCAAGGCACCCTGCCCTCTCTACACACACACACACACACACACACACACACACACACACACACACACACACACACATACACATCTTCCTATATCAGCGCCACTGGAGTGGATGATGGGTACAGTGTTTGTAATTCCACATCAAGCTCTCCCCGCTCATGCCGTTTACTGGGGCTGCTGCTTTGGCAGGTTATCCCAGGGCCTCTACTCATCTGACATGTCAGGTCTACAATCAAACAAAGAGAAAGAGAGAATTCCCTTTTACAGGGAGGCAAGCTGAATGCTATTACCCATGTATTTGTCACCAACCTGCACATCCCAGCCTCTAATGTGCCATCAGATTGGGTGCTACAAAGTGCTGAGCCGGGGACATGCATTTCTCCGTAACTACCTGCTGTCAACCATTATTTTAAGGATCCTGTGATTTTCTTTTATTTTGAGTAGAAAAAAACAAGGCAGCTGCAGTAATAAAAAAAGGCATATCAATGAGTCCTTTCCTGGCAGATTTGTCCTGGGTGTGGAGACAGGGCGGGCATTTGTTTGGCTGAGAGACAGGGAGGCAGAACGTTGGGAGGGTGTTCTTTGAATGAAGCCCCCTTTAGAGCCAGGCAGAGTGGGAAACAAGATAAAAATACCCAAAGAGAGAATCCCAAAGCCTCAGATCAGGGAGGAAACAGCTCTCCATATGTGAGGCAGTATCTGGATAAATATGAAAATACACACACGTCTGGAAATCGTGAGGTAACAAAGGTGTTCTGGGGTGTGCGGGGACAAAAGGGTCCAGGAGAGATTTGTTTTTCAGACCAGCTTCATGCCCTGATGACAGTTCTCAAGCCTGTCAACCACATCCAGTGTTGGGAGTTCTAATGATCCAAAAGGAGCCATGACTTCTATTGGGGGATAGCCAAGACCTGATGTTTAATGACGTTCAAAGTCACAAGTGAAAACATTGGCTTATCTACACTAGGTAATGCTTACCTCTTAGCTAGTGATATTTGCAACATGATGTTTTCTTGTTCCCTGAATGACACAGTTTTAGCCAGGGTTAATGCCAGAAGTTTCTTTGCTTGAATACCTGAATTAATTACAAGAATTTTGTTTTTCTTTTCTTAATGAGAGTGTATAGAGAAGAGAGAAAGAAAACAAATGCTTGTTAGTAAATAAAGTCTTTTTTTAACAGCTCCTATATACTACTGTCTACTCCTTGGAGGGAAGTGATAAAGGACCGAGAGAGAGAGAGAGAGAGAGAGAGAGAGAGAGAGAGAAAGTGGCATTATGTATTTATGTTTAATTGTGATTCGGAACAACACCAGTGCAATTCCATCTGTGATGCTGCCTCCAACCAAGCCTCTTCTAAAAAAAGAAAAAAAGATGTGCATTTTCATTTTTGTCCTTGACTTTTGAATGTTACATACATTGATTTGGAATCTGACTTGAGCATGTGAAAATGAAAACAAGGAGCCTTGTTACACAGTGTTCTACATAGACTCAGGTTTGTGACCAGGGTGGCAAACAAAGAACCAAATGCCTCAGTGCTCTTCCATGGAAAGTGGGAGCAGCCGGACAGTCCCAAACAATGAAATATGACCCCAACAAAGAGTGATTAATGGCTTTCGAAGCTGGGATACCGTGTCGACCAGAGAGACTTTGGGTAGGTCTTTGAAGAGGACATGAAAAGAGCTTTGAGCTTTAACTATTTACCATTCCATTCACCAATGGAGCATGGAAAATGCAGAAACAAATATCCAAACGTGCTTTTCCCAGGACTTTGAGCCCCCCATCAGATCTCATGTAAGGATGTCTTCTGGCAATCTACATAATGGATGGCCAGGGAAGGAGAGAGTTGACAGAGACAGCTCTGGTTATGGAGGATTTCTTAGCCACGTCTTTGCACCCTTGGTTTTGTCACACATTCCACCTGGGACAGACCTTAACAAGGGCTGAACACCCCAGTTTGAATCACAGACTGTCTCTGTAAAAAGCAACCTGTTTACATAGGAAAATGGGAAGGGTTTGTGGCATTCCAAAGGGAGAGCAACTAGCAGGTAGTCCTGTGAGCAGACAAATCCTTCCACAGTCCAATATCTCTTAAAACATCCTTATTTTCAGGCTCACAGCCATTGCGAGAGTCTAGAGGTTCATTTTTCATTGGCAATATAAATTTATTTCCAAGATAAAGAAAATGTCTTTTATTTTTGAAGGGACATATTCATTATGTAATTATCCTTAACTTACAAGGATAAAGTCCACTAGCTTTTATTAACCTTTCATTTTTTTCCTGTATTATTCAAATTGCATGTCTACACAGCCTTAATCTGCTCCCCACCCCTTAAGCAGCTATAAACCCGTTATACTCCTGGTACCATGTTGAATTTACATTTGGAGCCAGAAATGCCAGTTTGACAATTACCAACAACAAAGGAAAAGTCAAAAATACCAAAATACATCCCAATGCACACCCATATACAGCCATCCTAATACCAATAGAAATTGATCTAATGTGATCTCATCTGTCTAAGCCTTCATGACTTTCATCCTCTGCCCACCCCCAAGAATTGATATTCTCTCTCCCTTTTGAAATTTGGTGCCCATATGGTGCCCCCCTGCATAGACTTAAGTTCTTTGGGGACAGTACTTGTTTTTTCTTTGTATGCCCAAGACCTAGAATGATACCTTGTACATAGTAAGTACTCAATAAGTAATTGTTGAAATAAATTTAATTGAAAGTACTGAATCTCTTTTCAGTGGAGATTATTTCAACTTTGGAAAAGTAAAGTCCTAGCTCAGATTTCGATAAGACAAACTCTATTGGATTGGGCTTTAGGGGCTAGTTGGTGGGGAGGTTGTATTTTCTAAAGGGAATGACATGATTTTTTTTTCTTTTCTTCTTTTTCTTTTTCTTTTTTAAGAGCTTTGATAAACTAGTTGATATCTTACTAGATGAGGTGGTGCTATAGCAGTGGATTTGGAGTCAAGAAGACCTGAGTCCAAATGCAGCCTCAGACCCTTATTAGCCATGAGATCCTGGCCAAGACACTTCATGGCCATCTGCTTCTGTTTTCTTACCTCCATTTTGGAGGTAGTAACAGCACCTCTCCCAGGACTGCTGTAAGGATCAAATGAGATAAGATGTGTCAAATGCTGAGCACAGTGCCAGGCATATAGTCGGTGCTTCATAAAACGTTATTCCCTTTTCTAAATCAAGGACTTGGGGCACAATTCATGTTCCCCCATCTGAAGGGGCTAGCACTCCACTTCAATAGTCATTTGTTAACTACAGCTAGAAATGTAGCAGAAAATACACTATTTACCTTTGGATGATGGAAGAGGCAGAAGAGTGATTGGCTTTCTCATAGTTTCATTAATAAATGGCTCATACTTTTCAGGTCCTATCAAGTCCACACCACAAGTGGCTCACACAATCTGTATAGGCCATGACACTCATCACCTGAATTGGAAATTCTCTCCTAAAGAGAGAGTCTAGACCTGGATCTTGGCACCAAGTACTCTTGTTCAGTCATTCCAGACATGACTGACTCTTTGTGAGCCCATTTGGCTTTTCTTGGCAAAGGCACTGAAATAGGTTGTCATTTCCTTTCCTAGTTCATTTTACAGATGAGGAAACTGAGGCAAATGGGGTTTAGTGACTTGCCCAGGGTCATACAGCTAGTAACTGTTTCAGGTCAATTTTGAATTCAGGAAGAAGAGTCTTCCTGACGACAACCCATATACTTTGTCTACTGTGCCATCTAGCTGCCCCCAAGTACTCTAGTTATAGGACAAAAACGCAGGTCAGGCCCTAAAGGCTTAGGTGAGTGGTGAGGTGGGACAGTGGATTCATACTGACCCCAAAATCTGGAAACTGAGTTATAATCCCACCTCACAAACTAACTCTCTCTATGACCCTGGCCAAGACACTTGAATGTGTGTCTGCCTCAGTTTCTTCTTCTGTAAAATTGGAATACTAATAGTACCTACTACTAAGGGTTGTTGTGAAAATAAAATGAAGTAACATTTGTAAACCTTAAAGTGCTTTATGATTGCTAGTGACTATTATTATATGGCAGGGAATTGTGTGTATTGAAATGCTTTGGGTTTTTTATTTGTTTTTTTTTTAATTTACTGATCTTTACACAGGCATGGGAAGGTCATTTTTGAAAAGTTTTAAAATAAAGATAAAAAATTCAAGAATATAGATGATAAAAACCCTTCCTTAAGCAATTATTTTTATGACAAAACAGGAAGATGATAAATGTTGAAGAAAATATGGGAGAGTTGGAACACTAATTCATTGTTGGTGGAGCTATAAGATGATCTAACCATTCTGGAGAACAATTTGGAACTATGCCCAAAGGGCTACAAAAATGTGCATACCCTTTGACCCAATAATATCACTTCCAGGAATGTATCCTAGAGAGATCATAAAAATGGGGAAAGGACCCACGTGTACAAAGATATTTATAGCATCTCTTTTTGTGGTGGCCAAGAACTGGAAATATAGGGGATGCTCATCAATCAGGGAATGGCTGAACAAGTCGTAGTATATGAGTATAATGGAATACTATTGTGTTATAAGACATGATGAACAGGAAGACTTCAGAGAGGCCTGGAAGGACTTATATGATCTGATGCTGAGTGAAAGGAGAAGGACCAGCATAACATTGTACACAGTAACAGCCACAATACACGAGGACTGTTTCTGATAAACTTAGCCCCTCACAGCAATGAAAGGAGCTAAAACATTCCCAAAGGACTCTTGAGGCAAAATGCCATCCACATCCAGAGAAAGATCTATGGAATCAGAACGCAGAATGAAGCAGAATATTTTGTCTTGTGTTCTGTTTGGTTTAGTTTTGGTTTTTCTCATGGTTTCTCCCATTTGTTTTGATACTCCTATGCAACATGACTAATGTGAAAATATGTTTAATAAGAATATATTGTAGAACATGTATAAGATTATATACCATCTCAGGGAGGGAAGAGAAAGGGAGGGGGAGACAATTTAAGACTCATGGAAGTGACTGTTGAAAACTGAAAACAAATAAATTATTTAATTTTTTTAAAAAGAAATTATTTTTTGTATTTTTAGATTTATATATTGCTGATGGTGTGTTTTTTTTCAAGTAGAGTTCATTCATTCATTGGACAAGCATTTATTAAGTACCTACTGAGTGTCAGGCCCTGGTCTAGGCCCTGAGTACACAAACACAAAAATAAAGCACTCCCTTCTTGAAAGAAACATGAACCCGTAACAGTAAGTTGAACTAGATACCAAGTGAATGCTAACTCACTTCTGAGAAGGAGAGCAGAGACAATTGGGAGGATCAATAGAGGCACCAGTGTTGAGGGGTGATGCTCACCCCATGCCAAGCCAGGTAAAGAGTTGGCCATTTAGGCTACCGGGCGTGGAGGGTCATCTGGGATATGACATGGTCTAACCACTGCGCACATGTCCTTGGACAAGGTACGTGATTGCCCCTGACTCCCCTTCCACCTCCAGGCACAATTTTCTGGTGTATAAAAAGGGGAGGCCAAACCTTGCCTCCCACCATCTCAGATGATGGAGAATGTCTGATAATCAATAGTTTTAGACCATATAAAATAACAAGATAGTATGAAAAATAGAAGCATTTACCTGACAAAACAGACACAAGAGCTATGCAACATAAAATACCTTTTATACAAAGTTTGATCTAAATAATTGAAGACACATTTATTGTGCATGGGTTTATTTACGTTAGGTAAAATTTTTAAATGACAGTTTTACCTAACTAATCTATGTAATGCCTTCTCAGTTAAGTTACTAAAAATTATCTTACTAAGTCAAAAAAAATAATAATAACAGAGTTCCTCTGGAAGAGTAAAGGGTCAGAAACTTCAAGGAAACCAGGGGGGAAAAGATGGGAAAGAACTAGATTCAGCATATCAGAACTCACACCATACTATAAGGGGAGAAGTGTTGAAGGAAAAATGGATAATTTTGATGATTTTAAACTAAAAATTTCCTGGATAAATAAAATCTATGCAGGCAAGAATAGAGAGAAAGAAATGTGCGGGGAGGGGAGCAGGGGAACTCTCATAAGCAATCTCCCAGATAGAATGTGATTGGGTCAGGAATACTGTTGTGGTGTAGGAAGTGATAAGCTGGCGGAGTTAGAAAAATGAGGAAATGCTTGGACTTATAAAGAAGCTACCCACCATCAGAGAAACAGATAAGTGGAACTAAACCTAGTACAACCCTATATATATATGTGTATATATGTGCATGTTTATGGATATGTATACTTGTATGGATGTACATGCATGCATATATAAAAATATCTCCATGCTTACTTGTAGCCTCAGGGAGGGGTAAAATAATCATCCATGAGAGGGTCTGATAGGAGAGAGTCATGACATTCCATGCAAGACCCAGCCTCTGCCCTTGTGTGCACTTGTCTCCCTACAGCTAGCTCAATCAGAAGGCATTTACAGGGCCGGACAATGGAGAGGGAGAGTGCTCATCAAGACCTTGATTGTTCATTTCCAGGCTTCTGAAATTAGCCCATTTAGCTTCAGAAGCTCTCATAGAGAGGAAGCTTTTTCCTGGCATCCTACCACATTAGCCCCTCAGCAGTTCCCTCTGCTCCTGGCTCTCCCCTTTGGGGCCAAACTGAATGGATGTAATCTCTCCTCCAGACGACAGGATCTTCAAATCATTCAAATACTTGAAGATACTTACCATGTCCCTGGTGTCTTCTCTGCTTAACCTTCACCAGTTCTTTCACCTGTCCTTCCTATGGAAATGTCCTGCTTGGCCTTCTCCAGCTCATCAATGTACTCCTTAAACTGAGTTAGCCAGAAATGAACACAATTTTCTGGGTATGGCCTGACCAAGGCAGAGCCAGAAGGCCCCTTACCACCTTATTCCTGATCCTTCAGTGCACCCAAAGGTCACAGTGGCTTTCTCCATGGACATATCACACTATTGATATAAGTAAAGCTTTGTTGTGGGTCAGTCCTGTCTGAACTCTTCATGACCCTGTTTGGGGTTTTCTTGGCAAAGATACTACAGTGGTTTGCCATTGCCTTCTCTAGATCATTTTACAGATGAGGAAATTGAGGCAAACAGGGTTAAGTGACTTGCTTAGGGTCACACAGCTAGTAAGTTTACACAGCCAGGTTTGAACTCAGGAAGATGAGTAGTACTTCTGATTCTAGGCTCAGCACTCTATCCCTGGCACCCCCTAATGCTGAAACTCCCCAACTGTGATCAAATGGACTGCTCTTTCATCACAGTCTTCCTACCTGATGCTTATGAAGTTGACTTTTAGAACCCAACTGCAAGACTATATGTTCAAGTTCACCTTCTTAGAGCCAGCCCAAACTTTTAACTTGCTGAGATCTTTTTGAATCTTTCCTGTGGTATCCAGCCTCAGGTATTTACTAGCTGTGTGACCCTGAACAAGTCACTTAACCTCTGTTTGCCTCAGTTTTCTCTACTATAAAATGAAAATAATAAAAGTACCCCTTTCCCAAATTGTTGTAAGGCGCTAATGAGAAATTGGCAGTTTTTCACCAATCTTAAAGTGTCACATAAGTACAAGCAACTGCTAGGAATATTGTTGTTCTATCTCTATATATTATACCACTATGTCATCTAGAAATCTGATGAGCTTATCAGCCATTCCTTTAACTCAGTCCTTAATAAAAAGCAATTAAATCACAGCTTTTTCTTTGTATCTCTAGCGCTTAGCACAATGCTTCCCTCCTAGTAAGCATTCACTAAATTCTTGGTCAGACTAACACGACCAAATAAAGATTCCTGTGGCACTCCAATAAAGACTTGTGTTCTTAACCTTTGGTTCTTGAGTTTAAAGTACTACAGTTCATAAACCTTGCATTCAAATATTTTAGGAAGTTACCACAGTATATCTTTGGTAGAACAATCTTGCACTTTGCTCTTTGCACATTTTGGCATGAAAGTTTCTTGTGACTACAATAACATGCCTTAATGATCAAAAGAAGTAAGCATAATTACATGCATTCCATTATCAAGGGATAACTAACATCCTCTGCTTTACCAAGCAAAAAAAAAAAAAAAAAGACCTTAAACAAAGTGTCCAGGATATAAGAACTTGGGTGTGGTGAGCTGGTTCCCAGTTCCTCTGTCTATAATGAGCCCACTGACTTGGCTGATCCCCTCTTAGGGAGGGGCAGGAAATTGACATACAGAAGAAAAATATTGCAGTGATGATGGGAAAAGGTTTGGAGTTTTTGCTGCGAAGATTTTAGATGATGGAAAGCAAGGAAAACAAAACCCAAATAAGTGTCTAATCACATTTACTGGCACAAAGAAGGCTTTGGGTCAGCCATGATGAAGGTAATTGTTAACCAGTCAATCCTCAGCCAGTGCCCTTTGTGTGCACGGTTCCTCTGGCTTCACCAGAGGAAGCCTGAACCATCTCAGTCCAGGGTCACCCTGCTCTAGTGTAAGGCCCCAGGCTCTCTGAAAAGGCCCAAACCTCTTTTCTGTCTCTTGCTACAGAATCCTTCTACTTCTTAAAGAGTTTTTTTTAAATTCACAAAAGGAAAAAGAGCAAAAGAGGGATACAAATAAACAGGGTGATTTTGTTACTACTAAATTCAGGTTGTCTCAAGCAGTCACCACCCAAGAGGGGGTCCAGATGCAAGCCTATCCACTGACCCAACACTTGGGCCTCTCTGAATTCTCTTGAGTTTGTTCCCTCCCCTTTCTGCACCCAGTTCCTTACCCTTTGGGGGCTTGTTTAGACACTTCCTGCTGTGGTCACAGTACTAAGCAATCATTCTCGCTGAAAAACTGACTTTCTGTACAACAGTGGCCAAGCTTGTCATCTCATGAGGCAGCTAAATGGTGCAACAGAAGAGTGACGTTGGAATTGGGAAGACCTGCATTCAAAGCCAGCCTGGGAAACTTCCTAGCTGTTTAGCCATGGACAAGTCACTTGACCACTGCCTACTCCGGTTTCCTCATCTGTAAAAAAAATCTGTAAGATTGTGAGCACCTACTTCACAAAATTGTTCTGAGAACCAAAGGAGATAAGATGCAAAGTTTTCCAAACCTTAAAGCACAATTAATGCTATACTTATCACCCAATCTTCAAGATATAGTTCTTCAAATGTAATATTCAATATTCCCTTGGAGATAGGTCCAAATCCTCTGCATCCAGAGACAGAGACAGCCACACACATGCGCGCTTGCATGCATGTGTGCATGCGTGCGTGTGCACACATGCACACACACACACACACACACACACACACATACACAGCATTTCCTAAACCTGCAATCCAAGCCCCTCCCAGGCTCCAGATGGATAGTGGATATTATCCCAAGGAGTCAGCCCTCTGCACTTTTCATTCACTGTCACAAGAAGAATTTGAGAAGCCTCCTCTCCAGGACCTTTCTTCTCCAGCCTCATGTTGACTCCAATTTTGTAAACGTGTAACAAGTGAGCAGATGAAGCCGCCTGAACCCCACCAGGCCTATGACACTAATGGGTGGGCACAGCGGCCTCACACATCAAGCCGCCTAATGATTACATTACAATCTTGTGATATTATTCAGAATGACTTCAGATAAATGCATGATAAACTAGAAGCTGTGCTGCCCTTATTACAGAGCTGATAAGGTGGCTAATCAGTGTCCAAGTATGTGTCATTCCATAAATTATGAACCAGGGTTTGATGTGAATTCCCCAAGAGACCACAGCTTCGAATCGCCTGTGAGGCAATGGGCGGAGAAATGAATCCTGAAAACAACAGCCAATTTGAGTCTGTTGGTGCCTAATAAAAGGCTAAGAAATAAACTGAAAGGTTTAGGATGTGGGGTTTTAATCCACTTGCAGAATTTCTTCACGATGCCAATATACCTTCTTTTGAAGGGAAAAACAATTTAAATTCTGAATCTACTCAATAGGGAAACAGACCCCTTGGTCCCTCAGCAGGGAGATGGCCTGTAGGAAATGCCTTGGAATATTTAAATTCCAGGTCCTTTTTATTAAAACAAAATTCTCCTAAAGTAAGTCAGAAATTAAGATGGAAGTCAAATGTCTATGCTGTGGAGAGACTGGTGGTAAAAATGAAATTGTAGCTCAAGATACTTAAGGCAAGTTCATTGTGGAATGATAGTTCCGAAGTGGAAGATTGGTCCTCCCAAATATTTACTCAGGAGTCCAACCTCTCCTTCCAGAATTATCTCACCATTGGGAAGGACATCAAGAGGAGACTTGCCTCCAAACCCTGCCTTTTCCGATTGCTGTCTGTAGGACCTTGGGGGAGTGGCTTCTCTAGGGCTGAGATTCCTTACCTGTACAAAAGGGGTACTGGACTGGGTGGTGTCTGGGGTCCCTCCCAGCTCCAGCCCTACTGTGCAAAGGACAATCCATGAGGAGAGGACATCTGGCCCAAGTGAGTCATAACACAGAACTTCCTCTCCCTCAAACAGGCCTAGAAACAGCTAGGTGGTACAGTGCTTATTGAGCTGGACCAAGCATCAGGAAGACCACAGTTCAAATCTGACTTCAGATACTTTTTATTATGTAATCCCAGCAAGGTAGCTAAGGGGTGCAGTGGATAGAGGGCAAGACCTGGAGTCAGGAAGACTCATCTTCCCAAGTTCAAATCTGTCCTCAGACACTTACTAGTTGTGTGACCTGAGCAAGTCACTTCACCCTGTTTGCCTCTGTTTCCTCATCTATAAAATGAGCTGGAGAAGAAAATGGCCAACCTCTCCAATATCTCTGTCAAAAAAAACCCCAAATAGAGTCACAAAGAATTGGACAGAACCAAAAAAACAACTAGGGGAAAAAACCACCCCCCAACAACAAAAACAGGAAACCTGTTTAACCTCTGCCTGCCTCAGTTTCCTCATCTGTAGGAAATGAGGATAACACTGGCACCCCCCTTCTAAGGTTGTCATGAGCATCAAATGAGATCATATTTATAAAGTGGTTTACAAACATTGAAGTGTTATAGAAGTGTCCGTACTTGTTTTCCTTTTCATTGTAATCAGTATTCCACATGACCAGTACCTTCTGGAGCTGCCATATATGACCAGGCAACAGTCCAAAGGGCCTAATATAGCAGGACAGAAAGTCAGGCTTCACTTACACTCAAGACTTTGATTTAAGAACCTGAATCCAAAAATCCAGCTCACAGCCCAAGGCTGTGATTGAAGAAAACAAAGCATGAGCATCTTTAGGTCTTGCTCCTCAGGCACTGATATTTAATCACCAGGGAAATGGGACTCACTCAATAATTCAATCCCATACTCCACTTGTTCTGTGATCTCCTTGATCCACAATTCAATGACAAAGTCTTTCTGGCTCTGCTCTGTGGGCAATGCTGGGCTGAGATGGAGGGCCACAAAGTAACCCTGCCTTCATGTAGCTAACACACCATCCAACAAATCCATAGAACTCAGGGTCAGGAGCAATGGGGGCCAAGGAGAGATACAGATAAAGCACCTAGGAAAATTGGATGAGAGAGAAAAGTCTTACACCTGGGGGTGTTTGGTCAGCCTGACAGAAGAGATGGGCCCTGAGCTGACCCTGGATGGTTCTGATTGGCAGAAGGAAGAAGTAAGCAAGTTTAGGGTGTGCCTCTCCCCCATTTAATTTCACTATAATGACTTTGGGGGGAGAGGAAAGGTGACCACAGAGACATGGGTTGGAGAGCTGTTAGATCAGAAAGACAGAACTACTCCCAGCAATATGAATGACAGCATCAGCCCCCTGCCATCCGGTGTCCACATGGACAAGGTAAGGAAATGGGGGAGATCCCAGGTCTCTGAGAGAGCATCATCTAAAATGGCCTTTGTGCTCCTGAGAGGACAAGAGGAAGGGAATCATGTAAAACCACTTCCTCTAAGGGCACTGCAACTTGGACAAGCCAGATTACCTACTTGGCTTCCTCTGGGGGTGTGTACTTGTATCCCATGTTCACTGAGTTCCTATGGAAAGGTTGTGCTGTGTCCTGCCTGAGGTCTTGGTCCCAGAGCCCCTCAAAGGGAGGGGGGCAGTGATGATTCTTGATCATTAGTTTAAGAGCAGGCATGCTCGGCTCCACCCCTTCCAGTCCTATGTCTTTTCTTGCCTGTGTGTGACTCAGAGGTTAATGACCTCAGGCTGTCATTCCTGGCCAATCTGGCCTTCCCCCTGAGCTCCAGTGTCATCTTTCCAGCTCTCTGGAGGACATTTCCACTAAATGTAGACTTAATATGTATAAAACCATCTTGCCTTCATGCTCATGTCTACCTGTCCTCCTTCCCATTTCACTTTCCTAGATGATACCACCAACCAGCCAATCACCCAACTTCTTCAGCCATAACTTTGTTATCTAGCCTGTCCGTTAGATCCCGGCTGTTACCCCTCCCACCCCAACTCAAGCCTTTATTCCCTCCCACCTGATCCATTTTTCATACTCACCTTATGGGTCTCCCTGCCCAACTATGGGATGGATGATATGACGTTAGAGGAGGCTCTGGTGGAAAAGAACAGGCTGCAAACTGAACAAGATCCATAAGTGATGTAGCAACTTAGAACGCTCCCTCCATGGGAGCGTGAGAGTGGCACTTTTATAAAACACTGCCCGTTGGGCATCTCATTGGGAGCCTCCCAACAACCGTATAAGGTGGTGCTCACAGTAATTCTTAATTTCCACACACAGCTGAAGATAAGGAGGCTGAGAAGGAGATGTTTAAGGGCTTTCCCAGAGTCACAGCTAGCGTTACAGAGATGGGATTCAAACACAGGACTTCCTGGTTCCAAGTCCAACTATCACACAACACTACTTTAAAAAAAAAAGTCTAGGTATCTTGAAGACTCTTACAGATAAATGCAATGTGTCTCCTCCAGTCCCCATATAATGGAAGATCCTGAAGGCAGACCGCTTGCTTTTTCTATCTTAGTCTCTTCAGCATGTAGAAAAAGTACCTGGCACATTGTAGGCATTAATAGATGCAAATCTCATGGAATAGAATGGATCAGGCTGAGAGCCATGTTGGGAAGGGAGGAGCCCAAAACCCTTTGTGATGGACTAAAGAAGAGGGATTTCTGAAAAGACAGAAAGATGGGTGCAAATGATAAGCCAGGCTAAGACCAAGTCTGTATGGACTCGATACCAAGAGGAGATGTAAAGGTTAAATAGATTCTACTTCACCCTTACTGAATTTCATGAAGGAATGTTTCATGAAGGAATGTGAGTGGCTGCTGCCTTAATCACTGCAGAACAGAATGACTCACCCCATTGTCATCAGAACCAAATGAAACATTGAAGACACTGAGCAGCCCCCCTGGAATGGGAATGAAGGTTAATGGCAAAATCAATGACTTCCATTTTGAGTGAGTTGCTTAGAAGAAGACACTCCAGTTCAGAAGATGAGTCGTTTGAGTGGGGAATATGGTGGCTGGAGGCAGAAGAGAAGCAATCACCACCCACACAGACATAGGCTGGGAAACACAAGTATGTCATCACTATGACGAGGCAACTCTCAATACTTAACAGAAACTAAATTAACATCTAAAGTTCTTCCAGTCTCTTTCATCCAAGAAGAAAACATTAAAATAGGAAAGCCAGCAACAGTCCCCCAATGGTTTTCCTCCCGTTGTACATGTCCTTTCCTTACCACAGTAGGAATCCCTAGCCCAGAGCGACAATATTTGTCCAATAAATCAAAGCCAAATGGTTTGATCTGTCAGCATGGTTTTAATATTATCAACACCAAAAAAAAGCAAGCTTATGTCATTTTTGGTGGCAACTGTATTGGTGCTCAAAGCACATGGCTTTGTCAGAATCTCTTTTTGTTGTTATCATTCAGTTGTTTTCAGTCATGTCCAAGTCATGAAGATTTGGGGTTTTCTTGACAAAGATATTAGAGTGGTTCTCCATTTCCTTCTCCAGTTCATTTTACAGATGAGGAAACTAAGGCAAACAGGGTTAAATGACTTGCCCAAGGTCACACAACTCGTAAGTGTCTGAGACCAGATTTGAACTCAGATCTTCCTGACTCCAGGCTGGGATCCCTATCCACTGTGCCATATAGCTTTAAGTCAACTTACACACACACACACACACACACACACACACACACACACACAAATGATGCTCATCCTTTCAAGAACAGATGAAATTTTTATTTACAATTCTTAATGGAAACTTTATTATACCTTTGCCTTCTTAAAAAGGGGTTACTGGATATAATTTTACTTTTTCTAGAAGACTCAGAATATATGTATGTATATACATGTGTGTATATTATATATATTTATGTTTATATTAAATATGCATTTATATAGATATAGATACATACACATATAACCATTATTGTATTTAAGGGTAATATAGTTCTTTGAGTTCTGGTAAAACTTTCTATTAATTCCCTCAATCTCTGGCTGCCAGTTCTCTCTTCTCATTGATACTTGTCTGCCTCTGACAGAATAAAGACCTTTCTTCTTGTCTACTATTTTATAAATTGTTGCAGGCTGAGAAATCAGGATCATAGGATTTTAGATTTAGGGTTAGAAGGAAGCCTTAGGCAGGAGTTATTAACCCAAAGGTGCCCAAACTTGTTTTAAATTATATTTTTAAAAATACATTTCAAGTTAATTGGTTTCTTTACTAATCCTAGATATTTTCTTTTTATGTATTTTTAAACATTCTTCTTAAAAAGAGTCCATAGGATTCATAATACAGTCAAAGAGGTCCATGACACACACAAAGAAGATTAAGAACCCCTGCCTTAGAGGAACTAAGGCCCTGAGATTTGAAATGACTTACCCAAGGTCACTTGGTTAATAAGTGGATCATCCAGGATTTGACTCCAAGTCCTCAGGATACAAGTGTGTTCAGAAGAATATGTTATTTAACCATCAATAAGACTGAGATAGGGTACTGGGAATGAGATACATGATTGGGAGTGAGACACATGCCAGAAGATATTTTCTGGCGACTATTTTCATCCCTGATTCTCTTTTTCTTTCTTCTGATTAAAATCTCCATTTCAGAAATCTAGGATTATAGGACGGATAGTCTCTGGATAAATGGATGTTGTACTTTCTCAGCACCTTCCCTAAGTTGTATTTTACTAAGACCTGGGGTTTCTCATTCTCTCATGGAACCCCAGAAAATTATACCAGATTCTATTTACTTAGGTTGTCATAACCTTCCCCAAAACAAAGCTGCAGTGTCTTCATCAACATATTTATTCCTAGGGCAGAGCCAAGATGGTAGAGTACAGGCAGCAGCCCAGCAGAACTCTCAATATTTCTCTTCAAACAACTTTTAAAATAGCTTCTCAAAACAGATTTTGGAGTGATAGAGCCAACAAGAGGTCAGAGTGAGATATTTTTTGAGCCTAAAACAATTTAGGAGGTCTGCAGGAGAGCTTTGGAACATGGGAATGAGTGCTGGCACCAGCTGTGGAGCTTGGAGGCCTCTACCACAGCAGCAGCAGCTTTAGGAGATCCTAGCCCAGAGACAGAAAGGGGGCCAGACAACTGTTCAGAAAGAGATTTCAGGAGATCCTTCACTGGCACTAACTGGCAACTGTATTGGCATAAGCTGTTTTTTTATAGCAGTTCCAGGGTGGAGAGGAGCTCTTTTCATCAGTCAGGAGGAAGGAAGACCCTTGCTCACAGTCCCGAGGCAAGGTGAAGCACTAGCTTTTGTGACTGCAGGAAAGCAGAGGACCTGCTTCCAGGTCCAGGACTAAGAGAAGAGCTAGCACTTTCAGGCTCATGGGAGCAGGTGCCTTCGTGGGTAAAGATCAGAGCACAGACCAGCAGAGCAGCGACTACACCTATTCTGGGGTTCTATCACCCCGGAAGCACTGAGAACCTGCAGACCCCAAAACTAGTTCAGAAAATAGACACTCAAAGAAGCCTGAAGTTTGGGACAAAGCCTCCCCACCACCAGGGGTGCAGATCCCAACTTTAAAATAAAATTCAAAGTCAATAAATAGGCTGAAAAAATGAACAAACAGCAACAGCAGCTGCGATGAAAAGGACCGAGTCATAAAAAGCCACTATGGTGGCAGGGAAGACCAAGACATAAACTCAGAAGAAGATAACAAAATGGAAACAGCTACAATCACATCCTCAAAAATACACTAATTCAACCCAAGGCAGGAAAACCTCCTGGAAGAGCTAAAGAAAGAGATAAGTGTGGTAGAGGAAAATTTGAGAAAAGAAATGAGAGTGATGCAAGAAATTATGAAAACAGAATTAACAGCTTGACAAAAGACACACACACAAAGAAAATAACACCTTAAAAAAAACAGAATTGGCCAAATGGTAAAAAAAAAAAAAAGGCACAAATATTCAATTAAGAAAAGAACTAAAAAACAGAATAGACCAAATGGAAAAAGGAGGTTCAAAAAACAATTCACTGATGAAAAGAATGCCTTGTAAAGCAGGATAGGCCAAATTGGGATTTGAGAGGGAGGGAAGCACAATAGCTCAGTAAAGAAAATAATTCCTTAAAAATTAAAATTGTGCAAGTGGAAGCTAAGGACTACACAAGACAACAAGAAAAAAATAAAACAAAGTCAAAAGAAGGAAAAAATTGAAAATGTGAAATACTGCATCAAAAAAAATGAAGAGAGATAATTAAAGAATTACTAGACTATCTAAAAGCATGATTGAAAAAATAACCTAGATAACATCTTTCACAAAATTATCAAGGAAAACAGCCTTAATGTCTTAGATCCAGAGGGTAAAATAGAAATTGAAAGAATCCACTGTTTACCTCCTGAAAGAGATTGCAAAATGAAAACTCTGGAAATACTATAGCCAAATTCTAGAGCTCCCAGGTCAAGGAAAAATATTGCAAGCAACCGAAAGGAAACAATTCATATGTCATGTAGTCATAGTAAGGATCACATAAGATTTAGCAATTTCCATATTAAAGGAGCCCAGGATTTGGAATACAATATTCTCGAAGGCTAAGGATTCCAGGATTACAACCAAGATTAAGCTACTGGAAATGGGTATTAAATGAGAGGGCATCAATCATTCCTGATGAAAAGATCATAGTTAAATAGAAATTTTGACAAATGCAGGACTCAAAAGAAGCATAAAAGGTAAAAATGAAAAAGTAATCATAAAAGACCCAATACAGTTGAACTGTTTATATTCTTTTATGGGAAAATGATACATGTAACCCCTAAGAACTATCATTATATCATATGTATATATATATTTATATATATATATATATATATATATATATATATATATGTGTGTGTGTGTGTGTGTGTGTGTGTGTATGTATGTATGTATGTTTGCATGTTTATATGTATGTTTGTATGTATTCACTCAGTTGAGTATAGAAATCTATCTTACCCAGTAGGGAAATAGGAGGGGAAGGGATAAGTGATATGGGAATGAGGAGGGAGCAATGAAAGGGAAGGTGGATTAAGGGAAGTAGTGGCCAGAAGCAAAACTTTTGAGGAGGAACAGGATAAAAAGAGAAAGAAGAATAAATAGAAGAAAATAGGATTGACAAAAATACATGGACATCATAATTGTAAATATGAATGGATTGAGTTCATCCATAAAATGGAAGCAAATAGCAAAATGACTTAGAAACCAGAATCTAACAATATGCTGTTTACAATAGGCACAATTCAAACAGAAACACACACAAAGTTAAAATAAAAGGCTGAAGCAAAATCTACTACTCTCAGCTGAAGCTCTATTTAAAAAAAGGCAGGAGTAGTAATTATGAACTCAAATAAAGCAAAAACAATAATCAATCTCGTTAAAAAAGATAATCAGAGAAACTACATTTTGTTAAAAGGTGCCATAGACAATGAAGCAACATAAAACATTTTTACAGCAAATATTTCTGATAAAGGCCTCATTTCTCAAATGCATAGGGAAATGAGTCAAATTTATAACAATAAGAGCCATTTCCTAATTGATAAATGGTGAGAGAATACAAACATACAGTTTTCAGAAGAAGAAATACAAGCTACCTGTAGTAATATAAGAATTCTCTAAATCACTATTTATTAGAAAAATGAAAATTAAAAAAACCTGAGGTACCATCTCACATCTATCAGAAAAGATATCAATTTCTATCAGACAATGCTGAAGGGGATGAGGGAAAAATACATTAATAAACTATTTGTGGAGTTGTGAACTGGTTCAAACATTCTAGAGAACAGTATGCCCAAAGGAAGATTAAACTTTGTATATCTGTGATCCAGTAATACCACTTTTAAGTCTATAACCCAAAGAGATCAAAGGAAAAATGTACAAAATGTACAAAAATGTACAAAAATATTTTAGGTGCTCTTTTTTCAGTAACAGAATTGAAAAATGAGGGGATGGTCATCAATAGGGAATGGTCAGACAAGTTGTGGTATATGATTATAATGGAAAACTATTGTGCCATACAAAATTATTAAGGGAGGAAGGAAGGGTTGGTTTAAAAGAAAACATGGCAAGACATACAAACTAATGCAAAGTGAAGTGAGAAGAACCAGGATACCATTGTGCCTACATAGTAATAACAATATTATATTGATGACCAATTGTGAAAGACTTGGTCTACTCTAATCAGTACAATAATCCAAGATAATTCGAAAAGTCTTGGGATGGAAAAATGTTATCCATCTCCAGAGAGAGGACTGATGAATTCTGAGTCCAAGCTGAAGTATGATTTTCTCACTTTCTTTATCTGTTTTCACTTTTTTGCAATAAGGCTAATATGGAAGTATGTTTTACATGATTTCACATACATAACTGATATCATTTGCTTGCTTTCTCGGTGATCCAAGGAGGTGTTGAAGGAAGGGAGAGAATTTGGAACTCAAAATTTTAAAAGAAAAGAATGTTACGTTTCTTCTGAAGCTTTTATATTGAATTTTCCATTGAGATCTGGTCTTTTTGTTACAAATACCTGAAAGTCTTTCACTTTATCAACCATCCATTCATTTTTCATTCAGGATTATATTTAACTTTGCTGGGTAAGCTATTCTGGGATGCAATCTAGCTCCTTTTGTTCTTGAAAACATAATGTTTCGAGTCCTATGGTCTTTCAATTTTATATTATAGGGCAGTAATTGTCAAAACTATTGGGGAGGAGCCAAGATGGCACAGAAGAAAGATTCACATATGCTAGCTCTGAACCCACAGCCCATGGATTTCCTGTAAAAAGAACTCCCAACAAATTCTGGAGCAGGGGAAGACGCGCAGCAACAGAGTGAAGAGATTTCTGTTCCAGAGAGCTCTGAAAAACCAACCCCAAAGGTCTATCGCACACTGGGCGGGAGTGGAGTCCAGAACTTCCCTGGTCATGCGGCACCAAGAGGAACAGATCCAGCGGATCCAAGCAGGCTTCAGGGACAGAATCTCTGGGGGCCGCAAAGGTCCCCCCACCCACAGGCACTACAGGTCAGTGAGAGAGACTTCTGGGCTGGCTGAGAGGGGAGCAGGTTGTCTCCATAACTCAGGCCTCCTTGGGAGGCAGTGGCAGAGGCAGCAGGTGGTCAGAGACTCCTGGAGCAGGCAGGAGCTGGGGTTCATTACGGAAGGTGCATCAACCCCCTGAGGGAACCGAGCCTGAGGGCCGGCCCTGCCCCAACCTGAGCACCAGAACTTAATCTCACATTGAATAACAGCCATGCCTGCCGCTGAAAGCCCTGAGGCTGGGGAGCAACAATTGAATCTCAGACTCCAAGCACTAGCTGGGCGGATCTGGGTGGGGGTGGAGAGAAATCTCAGAAGTCAAGTAACTGGCTGGGAAAATGCCCAGAAAAGGGAAAAAAAAAAATAAAGACCACAGAAGGTTACTTTCTTAGTGACCAGATGTTTCCTCCTTTCCTTTCTGATGAGGAAGAACAATGCTTACCATCAGGTAAAGACATAGGAGCCAAGGCCTCTGTTTCCCAAACAGATATCCAATGGGCTCAGGTCATGGAAGAGCTCAAAAAGGATTTTGAAAATCAAGTTAGACAGGTGGAGGAAAAACTCAGAAGAGAAATGAGAGAGATGAAAGAAAAGCATGAAAAATGGGTCAATACCTTAATAAAGGAGACCCAAAAAAACTGCTGAAGAAAATAACACCTTGAAAAATAGG
>CM053769.1:463717828-463757610 GCA_028658325.1 Potorous gilbertii | reverse complement strand
ATATAAGATAAATGAATGAAATATTTCCTTTCAACCAACATTAACTTCATACCTACTATGTACTATGCCTTATTCTAGACATAGGTATGTATTAGACCAGATCCCTGCCCTCAGGCAGCTTACCACAAAAGCCTCTTAATTGTCTTAATGATATTGCTTTCTCTCTGTAAACTATTTCCTACTTATACCATACGTAATTATATATTTGTGTGTACATATATACACATGTGCAACACGTATATGCATGTATGTGTTTATGTGTATGTGGCTATTTGTCTCTCCTATTAGATTAGGAGCTCCTTGAGGGCAGGGATTATCTTTTGCCTCTTTTTCTATTCCCAGGACTATATACAGTGCCTGGCACACAGTAGAAGCTTAAGAAATGTGGATTGTCACACAACAGCACAATAAGTGCTTATTGACTGACTTACCTGGCATATAATGGAAGAACCTTGCATCCCTGAGCTTTCTTATCCTTTGGATCTGAGCAATGGGTCCTGCTGAACAGACAGGCAGAAGACCCACAGCCAGAACCTTCCCTGCATTGGTTGGGATCATCCACAGATGACAGGATATAATCTGTTACCCCTCCCAGCTTTAGAAGCTTGGCAGCCTGATAAGATTTACCAGAGTCCAAGGTCAGCTCCACACCATGTTGCAACATCAGTAAGGCCCAGCACCTAGGTCAGCAGCTACTGTCAACACTCAGACAAATCCTTCTCCCACGTTTCTAGGAGCTGGAAATAAGCCTTCTGAGTAAGGTCTAGGGAAGGAATCCAAATGGGGACAAGGTTTTCAGTGGGAAAGAATAATTGCAGTAAATAGAGAAAATGAGGCCATTTAGGTCAAACCCAAACTACAGCTCTAACCTCTGACCAGGTCTCCAGGTCCATGTCTCTGATTGCACACATGACTTCACTTAAGTTTTTGGTCATTTGACAACTGACAGTCTCATCATCTCTGGACTAGAAAGACCAGAAAGGCCCTCCCTCCACAGTCACCCAGCCAGGCCCTTCCTCAAACAGAAGTCATCTCTGCTGCACCCATGACAAAGGGTGGCCCAATCTTCAAAGGAAGCCCTTGATGCAGGGGAGGAGGGAGCCAAGAGCAGGGAGCAGAGAGAGCCTTCTCCTTCCAGGGACACCTGTGCCATGGAGGGAGAGCCCACAGTGTCAGGAACAGCTCTTTTGTCTTGGCATGAACCTAAATTGGTCTCTTTGCCACTTCCACCCTTTGTCCTGGTTCTGGCCCCTGGGCACAGACTGAAGTTGAATCCCTCTTCCCCAGGAAAAGCCTTCATATACTGAAACCCTCCCAGTCTGACAGGCTAAAAACCCTGGTGTTGGAGGACTAAAGGATCGTAGAAGTAGAAGTGGAGAGGACCATAGAGGCCCCTCAGCCCAACACCTTCATTTTAGTGACCCAGGTAAGCAGGAGCAGAGCCAGGATTGCCCACTGACTCAAAGCTCAGCACTCTCTTCAAGGGCATTGGCACTCCTCCCCCATCTCCTCACGAGCCCAGGAGGTGACTGGTGGTGTTTCTTCCCTTCACTTGCCTCTGAGTTGGTCTCCTTCTTCCCCATTCTCACTGAACCCATCCTAATCCAGGGTCTTGCCACTTCAGACCTCAAAGAGCAATGGACTTTAAACCTGTCAGATGCATCCCTTTGGGAAATGTCCACATGAATTGTGACTCTCTGTGTGTGGTTGTTTAAATGGGCCAAATTAATCAATCAGCAAGTATTTCTTCAACATATTTTGTTGTGGTTATTGTTCAGATGTTTTAGTCATCTCTAACTCTTCCTGACCCCATTTGGAGTTTTCCTGGCAAAGATATTGGAGCAGTCTGCCATTTCTTTCCCTAGTCATGTACAGATAAGGAAATTGAGGCAAATATGGTTAAGTGACTTGCATAGGTCAACAGCTTTGATCTCAGGTTTTCCTGACTTAAGACTCAGGGATCTATCCATTGCACCACCTAGATAACCTCTTAATCACCTACTATGGGCCAATTACGGTACAGTTATAAGGATACAAAGACAGTCTAGGCACTCAAGCCACTTACAACATATGTAAACAGGTAAGAATAATAAGAAGAGCTGTAGATAGACATATAGATAAAAAATACGCACACATACCCACACATATATGCATATACATGTATACATCCATATGTAAGGTGGAGTGGGGGAGGGAGTCATGAACAACTGGTTCAGCTCAAAATGGCCAGTGTGTAGATGTGGGGCTAGAACTGGCCATGGAAATGTTGGAGTAACCCTCCTAGATAACAGAGCTGAGGAAATCAAGAAAGAGAGGAGGGCCCAGGACAGACAGCCCAGGACACACCCACGCACAAGAGACATAATATAGAAGGAAACAGAAGAAGTCATGAAAACTCAGGGAGGAGAGACTGTCCTGGAGGAAAGGGTTGTCAATGGTGTCAAGGACTATAGGAAATCAAAGACATAGGGATGGAGCTAGGGCTAGCCCCTTGGGCAATTAGAGAACCTCAGGAAGTCTGGAGAATATTGTTTCAATTTCATGATAAACTGATGAGAAATTGAGTCACAAGCTTCTAGGAGTTTGATTAGGATAGGAAGGAAAGAGACATAGAATAGCATGAAGGGAGAGCAGTACCAGGAGGTGGCTTTTTAAGATTGCAGGGCCCTGGGAATGTTTGTAGACAATGGGAAATGATCCCACAGAATGGAAAACATGGAGGCAAGAGGGGGTAGAATCTGCCATTGTGTACAGAAAATGGTTATGCACAGTTGTCTCCTCCATTTCACTGTGAACTCCCAGAGGAAAAGGACTAGCTTTTACCTGTTTTGTATCCCCAGCACTTAGTACAGTGTGGAGTGTTTAATAAATACTTACTGACTGACAGATTAACTGAGACGAGGGGGAATAGGTCAGGGGGGTAAGCAAAGGACTTGACTTTGGTTAGTTGAAGGACCACCTCTAGAGAATGGGAGATGAATAGGAGGGACGTTGAGGTGTTGGCCTCTATTTTTCCTTTAAATGATAAGGCAACATCTTCCACTGAAGAGGGTGGAAAAAGGTGCTGTACATGGTTTGAGGAGAGAATCGAAGGTTTGAAACAGGTGAGTTAATTATGAAAAAGTACAGGTACTGCCAGGCAGACAGAAGGGCACCTTAGAAACTGATCCTATAGATCAGTAGCAATCTAGTCAGCATGGCCATGTCTTCCTCCAGCATCATTCAGTAGTCAGTGGATAAGCATAAGAAAGGCTGATGGAGAGATTAAGTCAAAGATAGGATTTGGTGAGGTGAAGGGAAAGCAGTATATGTTTGAAGTAGTAAAGTATGTGGTTAAAATGGAGAAGAGAGGAAAAGTAAGCAAATGACAGTCTATCATAGCACTGGCAGATGTAGGGACTTGAAGTTATGATGAGGAAGAAAAATAGATGTAGGAGGAATGAAACACAAGAAGAAAGGGAAGGATGCTAAGCTATGTTAAATGGAGCCATTTAAGAGATCTTAATTGTGGAAATGGAACACATGTGGATAATGGCAGATCAAGGCTATGACCATCTCCATGTATGACTAAAGGGGGAGTCAAGATGAAGTTGAAAACGTTGATGCATTGGGAGGTCAAAGTGTTGGAGGAGACATCAATAAATACATTAAAATACCAAGGGCAGCAAGAAGGAAGGTTAGGTTGGAGACTGAGATAGAATTGCCATAAGGATTAGATGTAATGATAAGTCATTGTGTATCCTTCATTTTCAAAGAGGACCAATGGTATCACAGATGATGTCTTGACTTGGGCATGAATTGAATTTAAGAGAGGTGGCATTATTCAAAGTTGTCTGCCTCACTCTCTCTTCCTGAGTCATTAAAATCCAGTGGCAAAACAGAAGTCAAGACAAGGAGCAATGGCCCAGGATGCAGAGGATGATCTTGGAATCTTCAGTTCCTGATCACGTAAGTGCTCCAGAGTATCTGCTTCAGCCACCTTCATAGCCAATGGAACAAATTGTTTTCCTTTGCCCCTTCTGCCATGGAAAAGCTTTACATGCTTAGGACAGACATCACCTTAACTCACCAATGGGTCTCAGATCCATCAGTTACTTACATCTTCTTGGAGTCTCAGGTGAAAATGGGATGAAGGGTAGACACCAAAGGTGTATCCACAACCCTGGGAAGGTCTCAACAAGCCCTCACACCAGAGGAGCTAATCCACTTGAATACTCCATATACCCCATAGTGATAAATAAACCTCAGCACAAATCTCAAAGGATAAATTGCTGATAGTGGCAATGGGGTGTCTGGAAGGGGCAAAGGGGACCAAGAAACATACTTGCTCCTTCTTCTCCTGGACCAGTGACATTGGATTTATGGTCTTGGGGAACCCAGGGTCACTTTCTCATCATGGTCTGTCACCAAAAGAGGATTGTGGTCCAGGAAGAGAGGATCTTCAACAGTTCACAGTCTAGAGGAGATGAAGAAAACCTCTGGTCAATTAGAGATCAATGGCAATGTCCTTCTCAGGAACTTTATGAAGGCCTTGCAGATGGTAAGCACTGCATCAGCCCCTATTGAATTAATTAGTTAAATAATTAATGAAAAACACCTGGCTTCATCAGGTGCCTCCATCAAGGAATGGAATCCAGTGAATTTAAAATAACACAGAGGACTGTTTGTGGAAGCCAAAAATTCCATAGTGTCCATTGATTGGGGAGTGCCTGGGTAGATCTCAGGATGGAATGTACCTAAATATGCTTGTGCCATAAGAGATAACAAATATGATGGATTCCAAGGACCACAAGAAGATTTACATGGACTGTTGCAAAGTCACATAATCAGCCCCTAAAAAATAAGATACCCAGTGACTTCAATGATTCAAATGAAAGAAATGCTAAAAGTTAGTCAAATTTACCCTAATGATAATAACCCATGAAGGTGTCAAGAGCAGATGAGGAAATCCAGCTCACTCCCCAGGTAGAGAGGAGGGCTGAAGGGAGCCATAAGGGCAGAACTTTAGTGATGTTGCCAGCATAGTCAATAGTGCTTAACAGATGCTTGTTGACTGACTGACTGCTTATTTTGCCTCATGGTTTTCTTTGTTAAAAGGAAGGGTACAGCAGGAATTATTAAAGAATCACTGTGATTCAAAAAAACGTCATCAATAAAAAATTATAAAGAAATAAAGAGAGGCAGCATGGTCAATGGATAGAGTCTAGCAGACATGTCTTTGAGTCTGATCTCTGACCTCAGTTTATTATTTGAGCTGACTGAAGCCTGAGGATAACACATTGTGAAGGGGAGTCAACTGAGGATAACATGGGTTGAGACAAAGAAGTCCTTTGTGTCCCTCCCTCTGTTCTAGAACCATTGATTCAGTCGTTCTGGACCTTCAGCTCACTGAGGACTGGGACTAGTCAGATTCCTCATCTTTTCACCCCCCACAGGGTCCAGGCCAGCACCTCTACCAGAGTATGCCTCCATAGATAGAGTTAGGATGGATTAATCACCACCTTGGTCCTTGAGATGATTTGGTAATTGACTTAAATGGTTATTTAGAAGCCATGGCCTAGAGAACCTAGATCAAATATGGCCTCAGATACTTTCTAGCTGTGTGATCTTGGGCAAGTCATTTACCTCTAGTAGTCATAGTTTCCTCAGTTGTAAAATGCGGACAATAACAGCGCCTGCCTGCCAGGGTTGTCATGACACTCAAATGAAACCAAAATTGTGAAATGCTTAGCACAGTACCTTACACATAATAGGCACTATATCAGTGTTATTCCCTTGTAAGAAAATTAGGTCCAATCATGAGATCACAAGGTTTAGTGCTGGTAGAGGCAGCTAAGTGGCTCTGGGGTTTGGAGTCAGAGAGAGCTGAGTTCTCCTAGCTGTATGACCCTGGGCAAGTCACTTATCCCATTTACTTCAGTGCCCCATCTGTATGGAGAAGGAAATGGCACTATCTTTGCCAAGAAAATCCCAAATGGGGTCACAGACTGTCAAACATGACTGGAAAATGGCAACATAAATTAACATACAATGACCTTAAGTGTATAGCCCAGTTGTCAAATCTTAAAGCACAGGAAACAGTACCTGAAAGCTGAAGAGGCTTGCAAGGCAGAATTAGAACTCGGTTCTTTGAACTCCAAATCCGGTATTCTTTATATTGTACAAATTAACCTTATATTATAAGAGAGGATACTTCTTTGAGATGAATAAAATTAAGACTTTCTGTCCCTGAAATTTTGTGATTCTAGCTCTCTCTGAGAGGTTTTCTCAAAGACTCAAATAGAGTTCTGAACCATTTGCATGCTAGCACTAATATCTGAGTACCAGATAAATCGAGAGATAAGCTTTATGAGGTCAGGAATTCAGGATAATGTGGGTGAACAGTAAAAGTCTGATGACTGAATGAACACATGAATAAGTGACTGAATGAATGAAAGTCTGGTTATGGATGAACATAAAGACCATATGTCAGTTATCTTAGATTAAAAGAAAGTTTAGCTCCCAATTGAAGATTTCCAATCCAGAAAAGTTTGTGTTTGAGAAAGGGCAAAAGCTGAACATAGAGATGTTGAGAGCAGTGCTGGATTTCATAGGGCCATGCCTTAATTGAGCAGAAGATATGAGGAAGCTGAGCTTCCTAAGACATTGGGGAATTCTTAAGACATGGAATTTGTGTACAGTACAGGATGTCAGGTCAAGCTTCTGGCCTTACCCCACCTGCAGAACCTTACCTGCTATAACAGACAATAGGAAGAAGACCCCAGGAGCACAGGACTCCCAGTTAGAGTCTCCATTGGTTTTCAGGGTTTCTAGCTTTCCCCAGCTGAAGGGGCATCTGATACACTATGCACCCACTTTAGAAGTTGGACTGGAATTGGGGGTGGCTTGTTGCCAGCTCTTCCAAGATCAGCCAGCTGACAACTATCCTGGGCTGGAGGTCTCCTCGGCTTCCCAAAGGGGCCCCTTCTTCACCAGACCATTACACACATCACATGGATAGCTGGGCTTCATCTCTGCACTCATGGAAGGAAGGCCAGGGCATCTATTAATCTTGACTCCTGGCCTCAGGAGCAAGCTAAGCATGGAAGGTAACAGCCCAGATCCCTGGGGGATGCAGCCACAGCTGGATCTTAGCAGGGTGGTCTGGTCACAGGCTATAGGCCAGGCAATGGGGGGGATGTCCCAACGTCGTAGCAGAGAGATTAAGCAAAGAAGGTCACTTGAGATTCGATGTGTACCTCGCAGAGGGTCTGGCATATGGTAGGCATTTAATAAAAGCTTACTGGTTGAGTGATTAATGAATGAATACAATGAAAATAGGCCTCTTATCTATCTTAAAGAAAATCCTTAGTTATTTTCTTACTACTGAAAAGACCCTTGAATACCCACACATTGGGGAGTGGCTGAGCAGTCTGTGGCATAGTGCCCTCCCTACTTGTGCAGTCCTCCAGGTCTCCATCAGCACAGTTGGCAGTCACCCCACTGGCATGCATGGCTCTGTCATTTTTGTGCAGTATGCTTGGTTGTTCTTCTCTCTCAAAGAGAACCACAGTGACATCACTAAGCTAGAGTCAAGCCACAGTGTATCTGTCTGTGGCCGATTAGACCAATACGAGCTCGGCATGCTTGGGTCTGTGTGAACATTTAGGGTGGATTCTCTAAATCTGCATATCTCACAGTATATATATAAGGGAGGCACCTGATTGTCATGCAACCAGCCAATGACTTCCAAGATGCCCAGGATACATCCAGATAATCCTCCACTCAAATGGAGATTCAGTGCCATTCCAAACCTTTAAAGAAAGTCGTTTTCTGAGACTCCATTGTTTCTCCTGTTCATCCTCTCCCTTCTGACCCAGTAGATCTACACCAGCGGTGGGGAACCTGCAGTCTCAAGTCCACATGTGGCCCTCTAGGTCCTCAAAAGTGTCCCTTTATCTGAATCCAAATTTCACAGAACAAATCCCCTTAATAGAAGGACTTGGACTCAGTAAAACTTGGACTCAATCAAAAAACTGCACTCAAGGAACTAAAAGTTTAGTTTAGACTCTAAACCTTCAAAGAGATCACAAGATTTTACAGTGTTCTAGGAACCTAAGAAGATGAATATGAACTTATGGAAAGCGGAGTGAGAAGAACCAGGGAACAACTTCTACAAGAACGACCTTCTCCACGTTGGATTTGTGCATTGCCTGTGTCGGCTTGGTCTCCGTCCCATATCCCATATAAGCTGTCCAAATGTGGCTCAGAACGAGGCATGAACAGGTGTCTCTGGAATCCTTCTTGTTCCTCTTTGACTTTGATTCCTGCCAGAGTGGAGCAGAAAGAGTTACAAGCTGGCTGGGTTCTTCTCCTTTGAAAGAGAGGGACACTGACCTACAATGATATCTATCTACTGTCCAGATATTGCTGATCTAAGGGATTTGTTTTTAGTTTCAAGTTACTTTCTAGTCCCTACCCCTTGAAGAAAAGATACTCCATACTTAGTTTGACAACTTGACTTCTCACCAAATGTTAGTCATACACACAAAAAAATCACAAATAATGAATGAGTAAAACTATTAAGCCAAGTTGATAGCAAACAGAAATCCAAAAATTTATATTGGTTAGAAAAAACATAGAGTGAATGAGTTCTCCCAGGCAAGTGGGGCACAGTGTATAGATCACTTGACTTGTAGACAGGTAGATGTGAATTTGAATTCAACCTCAGGCACTTACTGGTTGTATGCCTTTGGGCAAATCATTTAATGTCTGTTTGCCTTAGTTTCCTCAACTCTAAAATAGGGATAATGATAAGCATTTACCTTGCAAAGGTGTTGTGGGGATTAAATGTGATATTTGTTAAAAAAAAAAAATTGTTGGCACACAGTAGGTGCTTTGTAAATGTTTATTCCCTTTACTCTGCCCCTTCCACTGAGAGCAAGAAAGTTCAATCAAGAGAAAAGATCCCCAATTTCACCCAGGGGAAAATCCTTTAGAGTCTCTAAGGAGGCACTCTGGAAATCACTGACTTGTTGAAGATCTAGCTTCTCCCTACATATATGTCTTCCAAAGTCTGTTCTCTCTCTCTTTCCACATCTCTGCTCAAAGAGTCTACAGCCAGGTGTGTCTGCCTCTGGAAACAGAAAAGAAGACTATTTGTCCTCTCCACGGTTTTCACCAACTCCCCCCTTAAGAAAGCAAAGTCATCAGCATCTCCAATGAGGATAATCTTAGGCAGATGCTCCTATCTGGAGGACCAGTTAACATAAAAACAAAGACAACTGTGAAACACTGAAATATTCTAATGGAAGAAATGAGCATCCCTCATTCCTGAGGACAGCTGATGAAGCAGTAATGGACAGAGACAGGGGTGGGGCATTCAGGGAGCAGAAGGAGACATGTTGCTTCAGACATGATCCCTTCAGTCATATCTGCGTACAATATAGATGTATACCTACACAATCTCTACATTGTCTATACTTTGTATATGAGTGCTTGGCTTGGCTCTCCCTATTTGTGGCAAGTGCTTTGTTTTTTCTTTTTCTCAATGGGGAAGAAGGAAGGGGAAAATAAATATTTATTCAGTGAAAAATAAAATCAAATAAAGCTTTAAAAAAAAGAAGAGGAAATTTGTTTTCCAGGTAGAGATGAAAGGTCACAAGCATCAACAGTGTTCTCAGATCTTGGCACAGTGACTTAGAGTTGGAAGAGACCTTGGAGTCCACCTAGACTGGCCTCTTCTCTTCATTTTATCAATAACAAAGTTTTAGCCCAGAAAGATGTAACTACCGATTCAAAGTGACACAGAGAGGAAGCAAAAGAGGCAAGATGTGAACACAGGTCCTCTGAACCCAAACCATGTTCTTTCGACTTCATTAAGCTACTTCTCAAAGATCCAGCCTCCAGCCCATGGCCACCACGCCCCCCCTCCAAAAGGTTGTTTTTAAATTCATTGTTGATGGTGCTTTCTCTAAGTTGTCTTTATTTTGTTGTGGGAATTGCCAGCTTTTTCAGGTGATGTCTTTCTCCTCATCCAACACAATTAAGGGAAGAATGAAACTGAACCACCATCTCCCTACTCCCCCATCATGTTCTTCCCAAGGTTCACCAAGTCCTGAGCCTCCTGAAAATCCAGATGTTGACTCCCTTCAAATAGAAACTCCCAGAATGGAGTTGATGATCTAGTCATTCCTTCCCAGGCACCAAATCACTTGAATAATGCTGAAAGGTGAGAAGCACACAGTTTGGTTTGTGTGTATACACACGTGTGTATGTGTACTCACATGTGCATATGTGTGCACTGTGTGTGTGTGTTTTGTCCTGACACACTAGCACTTCTACTTTCTGGTTAAGTGTTTTTTATGTTAAATGTCCCAATGAGGTTGTTTGGTTGGGCAGCCCAGTGGGGCCAGAATTATCTGAATAATTTTTCTTTGATTTGCATTTATTTAACTCTAAATTAGTCCTAACACTAATTTAATTTAAATTCTTCATTAACTCTTAACAACTCTCAAAAATAAAATTAAAATTACTAAATTCATATACTCATATAAAATATATATAAATATATGTATATAGTATTTACATCATATACTTTGTATTTGTGTATATATACTATGTATGTATATGTATACAATATATGCATAGTATATACTGTGTCTGCATATATGTATAAGTATGTGTGTGTGTGTGTATATGTATACATATATATATACATATACACACACACACACATTGTTCACCACACACCTCAGTAGAATGTAATCTCCCTGAGGGCAGAGATTGTTTGGTTTTTTGTTTCTATGTCCCTAATGCCCAATACAGAGCTTGGAACTTAGTAAGGCTTTAAAAACATTTGTTTTTAAAATGTTTAGAAATGTTTATTCCATTGAATTGCGGAAAGTTAAGGTGGGTCTCCCAGGCTTCAGTTGTGTAATGGACACAACTAAGCTCACATTCAAACCGGAAAGCTATTTTTAACTGTTTTCTTTTCTCCAGGTTCTCCAATCTCAGTCACATTCCTGGTGCTCCATATTAATTGCCTGCATACTATGAAACCCAAACTAAGATGCTGAGCCTCGAAATTACCTGCATTTTTTTTTTGTCTTTTAAGGAAAAAAAACCCAACTAGTTACCACTGGCCGTATTTATTAGGAACCATCTGTTACACCTCTAATTAAAACATCCTTGTAACAAGCTTGTTAGTGCACAAAATATGGCATGTATAGGATATTATTCATGAAGCAGGATTTGGGTAAATGAAGCAAATACCTTAAAATCCTATTAGTTAAACAAAGTAACACATTAGTATTTTGACCCAAAATACAAGTGAGTCTAGATCAACTTGGCACCCAGAAAGGAGTTGATAATTTCTCCAAATCCTCCTCCATTCTTCTCTAATATACAGTCAGATGGCCTCTGATAATTGCAGTATCAAATCTTTGCCTCGATTTTCAACTGCAGGTGATTTCGAATGATTAAAGACGCACAACAGGGAATAAACAAAAATGCTTACATGCAATTATTTTTAATTAGTATTTGGCTATAAAGTGTATGCCTTCATAAAAAAGTCTGTTATTCCCATAAACATCTGTTACCATACACCCAAGGAAACACACTGTAAGTCTGTCATCACATCCCCAAAACAGAAAACGCTAAGGAAGGCTGGACAGGAAAGCCGACACTTGGAGTTGGGGAAACAAAAGGCATCAGCCGAACGCCCAAAACAGACAGGGGGCCACACCTCTCAATCAAGCAGCTCACAATCAAAGGAAGAGCTGGGACCGATGGAATTCTGCTGCAAAGGTTAAAATAGATGAAGGGGCCCTTGGAAAACAATAGAATGTCTGGGCACAAGACAATTTCGTGTTCGTTGACTCATTTTGCCCCGTGCACATAATCAAACGACTTCCTGCTTGCAGGATTCCTGGGGCTGCTCCTTTTTCCAGCCTTATTTTTCAACATGAATGCATCAAAAACTTTGGGAAACCTGGTGGGTCCCTGGAGGGGAGCCTTTGCCAGGTCCCCCAGGGGCCTTCCTCCAGCCAGGGGAAAGAATCGAAGTGAGCATGCTACCCCCTAGAAGTGGGGGGTGGGGGGAGAGAGATACAGGGAAATAAATGAATACCTTAGTAATTGATAGGTGGAGATAAGAGTGCTCTGTGGAATACGAGGGGAAAATGAAGGGGAGGGAGAGAGAAGCTTGCCTGTGAATTAGAGTCAGTGGGAATGATTAGGCCCAGCTCAGCGCAGCTCTGCAAAAGCTCTGGAAAATGCCTAGCTAGGGGGACCCCCGCCCCAGCAGCCCCAACCCAAGCAAGTGGCGCCTTACCTCGTGACTATTTTTATTAAATGCACAATTCAAGTGCTGGAAGAAGTCCTGTTCATCTGCATGAAAATGCAAACAATAATTGAATTAAGTCCCACAAATCATCAAGTAGGGCAGAATTGGATGAGGAGGCCCTGCTCAAATTAAGCAAAGAATCATGGTCCCTCCAATGGAGCTCCACTGGGACCAATGAGCCTTCATTGCTATGAGCCAGCCCACTAGGAGGGAAGAAATGGAGGGGTGGAGAAAGGGAGCAAGGAAAGCCCTCTGGGCTCTCAGTGGACACTGGCCACATGGTCCATTGTCAAGTCTCCCCTGTCCCAATTTTACTGAGGTGCCCTGGTCCCAGAGGTGGGAGATGGGGGCAGAATAAGGAATTCCCAGATGAGAAAACTCCCTCCACCAAAGCAGGCCAGCATCTCCTCTGAAGATGAGTCATCTGAAGGCTTCCCAGAGCACCAAGAGGTGAACAGTTCTGGAAGCCAGGTCTTCTTGGTCCCAGGTCTGTATCAGGGCCAGGTTGCCTCTCACCTTGATCATGGATCTTCTTAGAGCTTAAGGGGAAGGGGAGGAAAAGCGTGAGCAAAGTAAGACCAAAACATCCCTGACCATGGACGTGGTGCATTACTGCTTGTGAAGTTCTTCAGGTATATTAAAGTAATTGATGCTCCCATTCATCTTGAGAGAACTCGGTAAGGAGGTCAATCACCTCTATGCAGATTAGGTGCCAATAGGTCTTTGATGGTCCGAACAGGTAATAAGGGTAAGAACTGGAATTTTCAGAGCTTTTTATGGCTCCCAATGTTTTCCACACAACAATCTTGCGTAAGAGGATCACTATTATTTTTCACATTGGACAGATCAATCAATCAGTCAGTCAATAAGCATTTATTAGGCACCTGCTCTGGGCTGAAGCAGCTGGTGGTACTGTGGATAAAGAACTGGCCCTGAAGCCAGAAAGATCTCAGTTCAAATCTAGCCTCAGGCATATACCAGCTGTGTGTGGCCCTAGGCAAATCAACCCCACCTGTCTCAAACTCTTCCTCTGTAAATGAGGATGCTGAGATGTCTCAGTTTCATGAGGATCAAATGAGATAA
Organism: Potorous gilbertii; assembly: GCA_028658325.1. Classification (NCBI taxonomy): domain Eukaryota; kingdom Metazoa; phylum Chordata; class Mammalia; order Diprotodontia; family Potoroidae; genus Potorous; species Potorous gilbertii. The sequence continues at coordinate 463,744,202 of CM053769.1, read as the reverse complement.
TATTAGTTAAGTACTTTGCGAACTTTAAAGCACTTTATAAATGCATGCTCTCACTCATTATTATCAGGTGCTCTATTAGGTCCTGGAAACACAGCTCTCTTTGCCTCATGGAGCTTACTTTCTATCAGGGGAGACAACATATATATATATACATATATACATATACATATATATATATATATATATATATATATATATAATTCTCTGCACAATAAAAGTAAATGTAATAAAGGCAAAACACCTATCTGCTCTTTAGGGAGGGTAGTTAGGGGAGCTAGTTCAAGGAAGCCAGCTCTAGGTGGTGGTGAGTAGCCGGTTGCCCTATGGTTAGAGAGTACCAAAGGTTACCATCAAGCCCAGAGCTCACCCCATCACACACACACACACACACACACACACACACACACACACACACACACACACACACACAGGAATGAACCAGGATCTGCCCGTGTAGATCCCAGAACATTGGAGCTGGACATGAGTTTAGACCTGACTGGACCAATCCAAAGCAAGGCAGTCAATTCCACAAGTACTTATACTATGCACCCACTCCGTGCTGGGTCCTGTCCCTGGTGCCTCTAAATTAGAGGCTTACTGGCCAGCAGGGAGAGATGAGAAGGAATCTAAGACCTAGAGACCCCCGAGATCCTGCCCCAGGTCACACAGACTCTAAGCAACTGAGTCAGGACAGCAAGCCAGGTCTCCTAGAGCCCTGTACAGTGCCTCAAAGTTGTTCATGTCTGCATCAGAGGCCACGTGTGTGATTGTAAGCATCTGCCCCAGCCCAACAGAACATTGCCCCTACCCCACGCCAGAAAGGTCAAGTGCATCCATCTGAGCAGGTCTTGCACATGAATTCTGCCTAAAGAAGCATCTACAGCCATGAGGGACTTCCCCACCATCTGAGACTGTGGAATTTTAAAAGATGACCCATAGAAGGAAACCATGGCCCAGGGAAGTGAGGAGAGGGGGAGAAAACTGAAGGAATTCTGCCTGAAGAAGCTTGACCTCAGTAAACCTAAATGGGTGACTAAACCATCAGGTCAACGAGGCCACAGACATCACCTATTGAAGCTTCCCTAGTGCCTAGCATACTGCTGAACATACATTAAGCACTCATATGTTACTCTGGCTCTCGTTGATTGGTCAACAGTAGGTCCCAGCTCAAGCCCCACCTAATCATTGTGTGGTCTCCCATGGCTCAGAGGGAATGTAAATAGCTTTACTTCTGATTGGACCAGAAACCCTGAGGGTCTTCCCCTCCCAGATTGATTTTTTTTTACAAGGTAAAAGGGGTCATTCCTTGACTTGTTCTTACCTAGCCTTAATCATTGAACAGATGTTGCCTCCATCAAAATAATACCTGGGAAAGACTTTAGCTTAAAAAGGCCAAGGTCTCTCACTGAATCTCCAGTCATCTAGATCTATAGCTCACTCCTGGACCCAGATGGCTCCAGAGGAGAGAGTGAAGCTGGAGTCCTCCCTCCCTCAAACCCACTTGCAAGTCAGGGCATCACTTTCTTGATGTCATGGTCCTCTTCGAGAACAAAGAACAACGTGTGTGTGTATGTGTGTGTTCCCAGAACAATGGGAAAGAAGAAAAGAAGGCTCACCTCCATCCCAAAGACAGGGAAATCACCTTAAAAATCACAGGGCACTTCCTGGCATGAATCTCCAAATAGACAGAAGCTACTTCCCAATGGGAATGTCACAGAGAATAATCCCTCACTGAGAGCCAAGCCCAGCCCACAGAAGGAAGGTCTACCTTGCCTTTGGTCAGCTCCCTTGCCTCCCACCAAGAGTCCTTCATTTTTCAATGACAACCATACGATTGTGATTTCCCTTGCTTACAGATGACATCCATGGCAATCTGTTCAAATGCCCCTCACCCTTTACTTCCACAGCTCTGGGATACAGGTAGGAGAGGTTGTTTGCATGTTGGTGTGTGCTCACGCACATTGAGGAGATGCCAGATTACTTACCTGATTGCTCAGGAAAGGAGGCCCTGCTCAGACATCAGCTTTTGAGCCTTGGGTCATACACACAGGCATTTAAAGGTAAGTGCTCTTGTGTTTCTTCTAAATCCTGAGAGCTCAAATACACGGATTACCTGGAATTATCCTGTCCTTGCCATGATTAGATAGTGGGGCGCAGCAGGAGAACACTGGCCTCTTGGTCAGGAAAGAAATGTAGGTTCTCCTAAGTGGCTTTCCCTACTATGAGCTCAGTAACTTTGGGCAAATAATTTAACCTCTGTCGGCCTTAATACTGTCTCAGTAAAATGGTTATAGCAGAACTTGTCTTGCACAGGGGAGGTGGGGATATAAATTACAGTGAAACACTCCTCTTACCCATACCTCAGAGCTGGGTCATTTTCAATGACTAGTTTATGTAGATTACATTATTTTTGTTCAATTTACTCCAGCAAGCATTTATGAAGTGCCGACTGCATAAAGGACATTATTTTAGAGGCATGGCTTAGACTGAAGTCCTTGTCAACTCAATCTGTAGTTGAGACAGTCTAAGATTCTCTCTTGTCACTCTGGCAGAGACAAAGACAAAAAATGAAACCATCTCTGTTCTCGTTAATTTGTCTATACCAATGGAAGGTAAGGTAAGAGAAACCAAAGATGAAATTAAGATTACATGTGGAGAGACCCAAAAGGAAGGGTTAAGAGTGACAAGAAAACTGGGAAAATCCCCCCCCAAAAAAATGACATGCAAGAGTCTGGTTTTTAGCATCCAAATCATAGTTGACATTTCCAAAGTGCATGAGAAACACTGATTTTTTTTTCTTTCTGAATGGTCCCATAAAGCAGGCCCTCACCATGAAACCATTAGCATGTGCTGCCTCCCGGAAAGTAGATTTAAACAGAATAGCTGGGGAATGGGAATTGGAAACCCCTGAATGTGAGGGGATGTTAGAAACTCTGCAATCACCAAAAATGGGGCCAGGGTAGGATTGTGTGTTTACTCAGTGTTCTCCGATGCTGAAGAGAAAGCCATTACATCATCAGAATATTTACAATCATCTCAGCCACAGTCAGTGGATGCAATGAAATGGCCCCCTGAGTCTTGTGGGAGACAGTCCATTGGCTCCAGCCAAAGTCTAGTGGCCTATATTGAAAAATTGTAATGAGCTTTTGGAAATGCATTTCGGTCATCTGCATTTCAATATCCATTGGCCTAAGTCTACTGAATCCTCCTTTCTCTTTGATACCAAAGCCTTCTACTCTTATCATTCACTATGTTTAGATGTAGTTTAGTGGATAGAACAATGGGATGAAAGTCTAGAAGATATGAGTTCAAATCCTGCCTCAGACCCTTAGCAGATGTGTGACCCCAGACGTGTCACTTAAATTCTATCTGCTTCAGCGTCCTTATCTGTAAAATGAGGTAATAATGGTACCCACCTCCCAGAGTTGCTGTGCTGAATTTCATCACATATTTGTAATAATATTTACTAGGAGACAATATTTAAGGTATTTAGCACAGTACTTGCCACTTGGTAAGTCTTTCTTATTGTCCTTGGATTGCACCTACATCTGCCCAAGCCCACTCTTGAAGGGTCTCTGCCTACCTGATGTCTATCTTGATACATTAAAGCTTGCAGGGCTGAAAGAAGGGTACTTCTCCACTACTCTGAGCTGGCCTCCTTCCATCATGTGTCTACCCAGCCTGACTTCTCCCAAACAATCCCTCATGTCCTTGTTTTTTCTTTTTTCAGTCTACCTATTCTAATGGAGATGGTGATCCTCTTGAGAGTAGCATTGCCATTTCTGTCCTTGCTCCTCATGGACAACTCCAGCACCTTGTCTATTGTAGGCTAACTTAAGGAATGCTTGTTGTAATGAATGCACTTGAATTCATCACATTATAGGAAGGGCACTGATAAACTAGAGAATGATTGAGGGAGGGCAGCAAACCACTTCCCATCCTTCACATACAAAGCAAATTAGGACATTCATCAAGAGCTTCTTCTTTGGCCCCCTCACAGCACTCAGAAGCCCTCTCCTACTGTATTCTCCCACTTTATTCTCTATTTCACTCAAAGAGGTGACCCTTTCTCTTGGCCAAGGCAAATCCCCCTATATCCACCGTGATCGCACCCTGTCTTATTTTCTCTAGATTTCCCATCTATCATTCTCACTCTTTCTCGTTCCCACCTCTCCCTGTCTACTCTCTACTTTCTCAAGCCTCCAAGCATCTCAATGTCTTCCCCATCCCTAAAATTCTTTACCAGATCTTCCCCCACTTGCCATCGATTTGCCTACCTTTCTTTTCCTCTTCTCAGCTAAACTCCTTGAGGAAGTCAGCTATAATCAGCATTTCCATTTCCTGACTTTCTTCTAAACCCTATATAATCTGAAACTTTGATTGGTAATCAAAGTTACCAATGATCTCTTAATTTCTGACTCTAATGGCATTTTTTCCGGTCTTCATGGTTCTTGACTTCTCTTCAGAATTCAATATCATTGGTCCCTTATCTTTCTGTGTAGGGTCTCAGGACCTTACTCTCTCCTGGTTCTTCTTCTGCCTGACTGTTCTCTCAGTCTTTGTTGCTGGATTTTCTTCTATGTCATTCCCACTAACCAGGGCTCTATCCTGAGCCCTCATCTCTTTGCTCTGGATATTCTCTACCTTGATGATCTCATTAGCTCCCATGGGTTAAAAAATTTCATCTCCATAGAAAAGATTTCCAAATCTTAGCACCCAGCCCTAATCTCTCTTCTGACCTCCAGTTTCTCATCACCATCATCTATTGACCTAGATGCCAGGTTGGCATCTCAAACTCAACATGCCCCGAGCTGAATTCATCCTATTTTCTCCAAGCCAACCCCTCTCCTGAATTTGCCTACTCTTATGGAGGTCACAACCACCATCTGAGGCATGTAGTTCCCAACCTAGAAATCACCCTCAACTCCTCATTCACACTCAGTCCTTGGATGTAACCCATGTCCAAATTTTGTCATTTTCTACTCTGTAATCTCTCACAATACTTTTTCTTCTTACACCTTACACAGTCACCACTCTAGCTCGCCCCCCGCCCCAACCCCTATTGTCAGCAGACCTCCCATTGTTTTCCCATCCTCAAATCTCAGGTTTCAGTGTGTCACCCATTCTCTCCATCCCAAATGATTCAACAAGCTCCAGTGGCTCCCTATTACTTCCAGCAGCAAGTTGAATAGCTTTGATATTTATAGCTCTTCACAAAATGAACCCACTCAATTCTTTGAGACAAATGATTATTAAGTAATCAATTATTAGGGTAACCCAGGATTTTTTTCCCTTCTTATATCCTCATTGTCTAGTAGGTTAAGTAGTATTTGAAGGACATTGCTGATAAGGAGATCTTAACTTTCTCCTCAATCTTGTTCAGACCCCACCCAAGACGGGATTCCCACTTCTACTCACACTTGGGTGGGGGGAGATACATCTTTTGTCTAGATTGCCCAGGCTGAGGGTGGTGTGAGAGTAAGAATGCTCCAAGTCACTCTTCCTAGCCTCTTATTAGAGTAAGTCCAATCTCCTTATAATATTCATTCTCTCTACATGTTAACCAATTAGAGTTGGTTTCCACTTACAGGAACACTCACTCTTTCAAAGGCATATAAGTTTTGAGTGAGTTCCATGAGGGTTCTTTGGCAATTGAGAATGCCACTGACCCTTTTTCCCAATTATCCACTACCATAATTAATAAAATTACTCATTACTCAGACACTAGGTCTCTCAAACTTTTTATGTCACAGCTCCTAGTGTTCCTACACATTATTCAACTCCATTAACTACAATTCAGCCATATTGATCTATTTTCTGTGCTTCAAACATAACATGCCATCTCTTGTCTCTGTCCCTGGTACCTGGAATGCTCTCCATCCTCACCCTAACCTGTTAGAATCTGTGAGTTCCTGCAACACTCAGCTTAATCTCCCCCTTCTGAAGGAGGCCTTTCCCAGTCCCCTACATACTAGAGGTTTCCCCGCTAAGATTTCCTCTCACCTACTCTGCATTTGTCCATATGTATCTATTTCTGTGCATGCTACCTTTCCCCACTGAAATGTAAGTTCCCTGTGGGCAGGGATCATTTTTTCTTTTTTTTTTTTTAAATCATGAGCTCTTAGCAGACTGCCTAGTGCATAGTCAGGGCTTAATCAATGTTTGTTGATTGATTAATTGATTGATTGACCTCCTGCTATATGAACATGGGTTGATTGAATCTAAGGGGGAAATGACTTTGTTGTCAGTATTTTGCTCAGTAACAAAGGCATGATATTTCTCAAGCAATAGTTAATGTACTCTTTGGGTATCAGAACTGAGTCAGATGTGTCCCAGGTTCTGAAAGAAAGTCCAATCTGTCATTGGACCATCATGTTGGAGATGTTGATTGTTAAGTAACTGCCAGAAATCTCACTTGCTCCCTCACTAAAAAGCCTCATCACCTTGGCATGAACTTCTTCCTGGTAAAAATATGAGCTTCCCTCACCTGGCACAAAATAAGAATTGGTAAAAGAGAAAGAAAGAAAGAAAGAAAGAAAGAAAGAAAGAAAGAAAGAAAGAAAGAAAGAAAGAAAAAAGAAAGAAAGAAAGAAGGAAAGAAAGAAAGAAGGAAAGAAAGAAAGAAAGAAAGAAAGAAAGAAAGAAAGAAAGAAAGAAGGAAAGAAAGAAGGAAGGAAGGAAGGAAGGGAAGGAAGGAAGGAAGGAAGAAAAAAGGAAGGAAAGAAGGAAGAAAAAAGGAAGGAAGGAAAGAAAGAAAAAAGGAAGGAAGGAAAGAAAGAAAGAAATAGGAAGGAAGAATGAAAAAGAAAGAATGAAAAGAAAGAAGAAAACCTAAAGTTTGCATGGAAAGTTTGTGAGATGAATCATCTGAATAATTCTGGATTTTAATTCCTCAAATTGAAGTCTGACTTCAAAATCCTAGTGAGCAAATATATAGATGATACTGACAACATAGTTAACAAGGTCAATGTGGAGAAGTACCTACAAATACTACAGTCAAATACAGTGGTCAATATCAATACCATCCTTTCTAAATCACCATTGATTAGAGAAATGCAAATTAAACATCTCTGAGATACCACCTCACACCTATCAGATTGATTAATATTACAGAAAAGAAAAATGATACACGTTGGAAAACGTGGAAAAATTGAAACACTAGTGTATTATTGGTGAAGCTGTGAACTGATCCAACCATTCTGGAAAGCAATTAAAAGCTCTGCCCAAAGAGCTATAAAACTTTAATCCAGCAATACCACCACTAGATCTGTATGCCAAAGACATCACAAAAATGTGGAAAGGACACACATGGACAAAAATATTTAGAACAGCTCTTTTTACGGTGACAAAGAATTGTAAACTGAGGGGATTCTCATCATTTGGGGAATGGATGAACAAGTTGTGGTATATGAATGTAATGGAACACTACTGGCCCTAGAAAGATTTACATGAACTGAGTGAAGTGAGCAAAACCAAAACATTGTGCACAGTAACAGTCACATTGTGTAATGACAGACTTTGATAGACTTAGCTCTTCTCAACAATGCAAGGATCTAAGATAACTCCAAAAGACTCCTGATAGAAAATGCTGTCCATATCTAGAGAAAGAACAATGGAATCTGAATACAGATTGAAGCAGACTATTTTCTCCTTTCCTTCCTTTTGTTTTTTTCTTTCTCATGTTTTTTTCCTTCTGTTCTGATTCTTCTTTACAACATGACTAATGTGGAAATATGTCTAATATGATTGTACATGCATAGCCCAAATAAGATGGCATGTCATGTTGGGGCGGGGAAATAGAGGGAGGGAAAAAATTTAGAACTCAAAATCGTATAAAACTGAATGTTGAAAAGTAATAATAAATTAATTAATTTTAAAAATTTCAATACTATCCTGTCAAAGCTCAAGATTACCACCCATACTTCTGTTCAATAAACTAAACGTCTTTATGGAGCTTACTTTTTAGGGGGAGGACTTTGGGGACATTTGTTGGGAGGCATCTGTTGTATCAACACAATATGTATCAGTATTTTTTTAAATTTCATCTTGAGGATGTAAATAGAAGTGGGACATCATTCAATTCCAGAATTCCTCGTCAACTCCCAGGAAAAGGTTTCTTTTTGCCAAGAAATCCCTCCAGTATGTACATGTGTAAATTCCTATGTGTATTGTCCATTTGTTTCTCACTAGCTGATACACTCTCCAGGACTGTGCTGCTATCATAGATGTGTTAAGAAAAAAAATGATCTGACATTCCCCAACTTCTCCAGGTCCCCCAAGTGAAGAATGTTCCAAGTAATGGATTAGGAATGGTTGAGAGCAGTACCCACCCAAACCACATTAAGATGGAACTGAAAACAATACAACTTATGGTCAGAGTTGAAATGAAATAAATCTGTTCTCCCAAGAGTCAGACCAGAGCCTTCAGAATCATCTGGATGCAATAATGACAAATGGAGACAGAATTTACGTTATTTTTGCATGGGGAACTGGAGGTGCCATTAGAAGCCCCACTTTATGTAAGGAACTCACTTTAAGAAGAACTTTTAGATTGACACAGCCTATACTGCACTTTAATCCCATGAGGGAATAACACAGGTGCAGGGACTCCCATTGTACAGAAGAGAAAACTGAGGCTCAGAGCAGAGGAGTCATTTATTCAGGGACAAATAACTACTATGCCAATAATAAGGTGCATATAAGTCTAGGATTCAAAATCAAGTCTCCTAGTGAACACCAAGGGTAATGATATTTTCAAATACATCACATGACCTCTCAAAAAGGCTCAAGATCATGTCCATTTATGTCAAAGGCAAATTTGGAAAGGTTGCATACTATAGACATTGACTTCCATGATTATTGGTATTGGAGAGTCCTTGGGACTTATATGCCTCTGATTCAAATCACAAATGTGATTTGAAAAGCCTATGCTTTTTGAAGCACAGCCAAGTACAGGTGCTGGGCCACAACAAGGACAGGACTGGAGTGGGCCTCAAGGAGTCATGCCAGCAGCAGCAGCTGTGGGTCCCAGATTCCTCAACTCATAAATGCCAAAGAAAGCTTCAAAGTTCAGTGCAAAAGCTCTTTCACTTGAGTGAGAAGGGAATGAAGAGGTCTAGCCCTGGCCCCAGGCAGCTGCAGCTTCCATTGTTGGAGCCCTGGCCTAAAACCCCTGGGGGAACTGAGCAGCTGATCTGGATCTCAACCTTGAGTAGTGGCCCTGGGATGAGGAGGAGAGCTGGATGATATGGTGGAGCTGGTGGAGTCTCTAGAGAAGAAATCCTGCTCACAGACCAGAGTGCAGGCTAGGAGAGAAATAAACTCCTCTCCCTTGATTGTGCCACCTTGGAGGAACTGAAAACTTACAGGTCCCAGAGTATACCCTCTCCTTGACAAAGAACTCAAAAGCCAAGTAACTGGCTGGGAAAATACCCCCCAAAAGGGAAAAAGAATAAGACAATAGGAGGTTACGTTCATGGTAAGCAGATATTTTCTTCCTGATGAGGAAGAACAGTTTAGATCTTCAGAGGAAGACTTAAAAGTCGAGGTTTTTGCATGCAAAACCTCCAAAATAAATATGCAATGGTCTCAGGCCATGGAAGAGCTCAAAAAGGATTTTGAAAATTAAGTAAGAGAGGTGGAGGAAAAATTGGGAATTGAAATGAGAGTAATGCAAGAAAATCATGAAAAGCAAGTCAACAGTTTATTAAAGGAGACCCAAAAAATGCTGAAGAAATTAACACCTTTAAAAATAGACTAACTCAAATGGCAAAACAGGTCCAAAAAGCCATTGAGGAGAAGAATGTTTTAAAGAGCAGAATTAGCTAAATGGAAGAAACTGAAGAAAATTGTTCTTTCAAAATTAGAATGGAGCAGATGGAAACTAATGACTTTATAAGAAACCAAGAAATTACAAAACAAAACCAAAGGAATGAAAAAATAGAAGACAATGTGAAATATTTCACTGGAAAAACAACTGACCTGGAAAATAGATCCAGGAGAAACAATTTAAAAATTATGTGACTACCTGAAAGCCATGATCAAAAAAAGAGCCTAGACATCATCTTTCATGAAATTATCAAGGAAAATTGCCCTGATATTCTGGAACCAGAGGGTAAAATAAATATTGAAAACATCCACTGACCACCTCCTGAAAGAGATCCAAAAAGAGAAACTCCTAGGAATATTGTAGCCAAATTCCAGAGTTCCCAGGTCAAAGACAAAATATTGCAAGCAGCCCGAAAGAAACAATTCAAGTACTGTGAAAATACAATCAAGATAACACAGAATCTTGCAGCTTCTACATTAAGGGGCAGAAGGGCTTGGAATATGATATTCCAGAAGTCAAAGAAACTAGGACTAAAACCAAGAATCACCTACCCAGCAAAACTGAGTATAATATTTCAAGGGGAAAAAATTGCTATTCAATGAAATAGAGGACTTTCAAGCATTCTTGTTGAAAAGACCAGAGCTGAATAGAAAATTTGACTTTCAAACACAAGAATCAAGAAAAGCATGAAAAGGTAAACAGGAAAGAGAAATCATAAGGGACTTACTAAAACTGAACTGTTTACATTCCTACATGGAAAGACAATATTTGTGACTCTTGAAACTTTTCTCAGTATTTTGGTAGTTGGAGGGATTATACACACACACACACACACACACACACACACACACACACACACACACACGTACATATAGATAGATAGAGGGCACAAAGTGAGTTGAATAGGAAGGGATGATATCTAAACAAATAAAACTAAGATGCAAGAGAGGAATATATTGAGAGGTGAAAGGGAGAAAAGGAATGGGGCAAACTGTCTCATACGAAAGGTAAGAAAAAGTGTTTTCAATGGAAGAGAAAAAGGGTAGGTGAGAGGGAAAAAATGAAACTCTCATCACATTTGGCTTAAGGAGGGAGTAACATGGACACTCAATTTGGTATGAAAATCTCTCTTACACTACAGGAAAGTAGGGGAGAAAGGGCTAAGTGGGGTATGGACAGGATGATAGAATGGAGGGCAAATGAGAGGAGGTGATAATTAGAAGTAAGCACTTTTGGGGAGGGATAAGATCAAAAGAGAGAAGAGAATAAAAGGGCAGACAGGATAAGTTGGAAAGAAATAAAGGCAGTCTTTCACAACATGGCTATTATGGAAGTCTTTAGCAAAACTACACATATGCAGCCTACATTGAATTGCTTGCCTTCTTATTAGGAATGAGTAGGGAGGGAGGAAGGGAGAGAAGTTGAAACTCAAAATTTTAGTAACAAATGTTGAGAATTGTTTTTGCACATAACTGAGAAATAAGAAATGTAGGTAATGAGGTATAAAAATCTATCTTGCCCTACAAGAAAATAGAAAAGATGGGAATAAGGGAAGGGAGGGGTGTGGTAGAAGAGAGGGCAGATTGCGGGAAGAGGTAATCAAAATGCATAGTGTTTTGGGGTGGGCGGGGAGGAGAGAGAAGAGGAGAAAATATGGAAGTCAAAATTTTGTGGAAATGAATGTTGAAAACTAAAAATAAGCAAATAAATTGGGGGGAAAAAAGAAGGCAGTGGGTTGTGATGCCCTCTGGCTCTGAAAAATGCATAAGTACTCTGAGGTGAGGTTTTACTTTGGGAATTACTCATTGGAAGGTTTTGTTTGGCCAGAAGGAACTCTGGTCAGCAATTAAGGAACCCCTCACCTTGAAAAACCCAGATGTTGGTGCTTTTCTCTATGGTAACTATGTATATATGTAATGGTCAGACAGTTGGATCTGTCTGTTGATCTATGATATATATATTACTTATTCCAGGCAGTGGGAAGCACTGTCTGTTGATCTTTATTTCTCTGTATTTTCTCTAAAGTAAAGGGTGCTTACTTTTTCCCCTGAACTAAGTGAATGATACACGAGATTGATTAAAGTGATTATTGACCCCTCAAAATAAAAAAGCCTATGTTTTTCAAGAGACTGTTTAAATAATGTTTAACTGATTTCTTAAAGACAAACATTCATTCAACTCAAGAAGCATTTACTAAGTACCTACTGTGTGCCAGATACAGTGCTAGATGCTGAGGTAAAAAAGGCAAAGCAACTTCTGTCCTCAAGGATCTTCCATTCTCTAAGAGGTCAATGGAACACACACATACCCTGGTGAGTTAGTGTGAAATATTTACAAAGCAATTTCAAGAGGGAGTGATCATTGACTCATGGCTTTAGTCCCATGGGAACATTTGGCAGCACTGGCCCAATTGAAGATAGCCAGACTCCAGTTGAGAGTGTCCCTCCTCCCAAGCCTCCACCCTCCCCTTACAAATGCATGTATGAACTCTCAGGTGGATATATGCAGTGAGGGAGCAGGAGAGGAGTGGCACACAACTACTTCTGAAACCACTTGCGCAAAAATCTCTCACAGCTCTGCTTGATTGACTCACATTGGATACTATGGTATCAATTTCCAAAATATGGTTTAAAGACATACATTTGCCCCTGAAAATGGCCTGGAACACACACATACACACACACACACACACAAACACATACCCACGCATGCATGCACATACTCATGCACGCATATGCATATAACTTCACAGTAAAAAGTTACATTCTTTAGAGAAAAAAATCTTCCCAACATATTAGAAATAAGCCCTTTTCCCCTCCAATTTTAGAAGTGTTAGCTAATGCAAAGCAGCCTGATATAAGAAGAAAATATTTCTTTTAGGTTCAGAGGCTCTGGGTTTGAATGCCAGTGATGATTGTTGGCACTTTTTGACCTTGGTCACCCCAAGTGCCCTCTCTCCAACCTTCAGCCTATGACCTAACCTAGGAGGGACTGACCTAGATGGTCATAGTTGCTTGAAACCTCAGTTTCCTCTTCTATCCAGTGAGGGTATCAGTCCTTCCAACTCCAGTCCATTTAAGATTGGAGGTCCAAGTAAAGAAGACAAGGCACAATCCAACTGATCCCATGGACTTGGACTTGGAAGGAGGGGAATGGGCCATAGAAACCAGATGATCTTGGCTATCTAAGCCTCACTTTCTTCATCTGATAATGAAGATGGCTCCTTCTGCAGCCTAATCTTGCAAGGTTATTGAATGAGTCAAGAGCAGTGATGGAGAGGATTTAGTAAACTGCACAGCACCACAGAAAAGGGAGTGGCAATGTCTGTTCTGAAACTCAGACTTAGCTTTCCTACCATCCTTTGGTGTAGTTGAGTGCATGTCTTCACGATGTTTATACAAGATTCTAGAAACAGTCACAACCTCCTCTAAGAGACAGCCAGGTGACTCAGTGGGTAGAGTACCAGAAAGAGTCAGAGAGTTCAGAGTTCAAATCCAGGCTCAGCCATTGCCTGGGTGACTCTGGGTTAAGTCACTTAACCCTATTTGCTTCAGGTCGCTCCATACTTCTCATACATGGTTGTTTTAAGGATCAAACAAGATAATATTTGTAAAAAATGTTGAGCACAGTGCCCTGTAAGTGTGCATTCTCTTCCACTTTATCTATCTAAGACTGCAAAATTGGGAATATGGAAAGCCTGATCCTTAAGGCATTCTCATTGTCCAGTGAGTCCATCTACAGCCAGTTGCCAGATGGAGACCCAGTCTGGGCTGGCCTTGACTAACTTTTCTAAGGAGCCATTCTGTCTTGTGGGAGACAAAGTTATAAGACTGGTTTTCTGGAAAGCAATATAGAAACAGATTTATTTTATTTTATTTTTATTGCAAACAACTAAATAAAAGCTAGAGAAACAATAGCTTCATTTTTTACTGCTGGTCTTCAAATTATGGGAAACTTGTCTCTTCTCCAGATTGGGTTGGCCTGGGGCCAGAGGGGACAGCTCCATTCCCAGCCTTACCCTCACACTTTTGGTGGGTAAGATAAAAACCCTTAATTTAAAAAATGTGAACTAAGCCCAGAGAAGGGGCCAAAGCGGTTCCCTAACCTTGGCCAGCCACAGAGCAGGCTTATTGCTTCGTCTCCGTTTGCTTCGGCCTCTGGAAATCAAATACTGAGAACATGAAACTTTAACAAAGGACAGCTCAAGTATTTTGATGAGCTCTTATAAATCAAGTTTTAATAACTGGTGCAATGGAGAAAAGCATCTGGCTGATCCTCCAATCCTTGTGGCATGCCACTTGTCAGAGCCTCCCAGTGTTCTTTGGGCTCTCCCCACGCTACTCCACCAGCCACTTCACTACTAGGAGAAGAAGGGCATCATCACCTGCCTCCATGCCTTTGGCCAGTCCACTCCTTTTTTGTCTAATTACTCCAATTTGAGATGATTTGTCATAATACCATCACAAAAGTCAATGTCAGGACTGGATGATGTTTTATCACTTGAAAAATAAATCTCTCAGCTTCCCTCCATTTATACTTTGTAAATGTTTAGCATCATCTCAGCATTCATCTTACATTTAAAATTCATTATGCACTTGTCATTTCATTGAAATTGAATGCTGTCTCTTAATTTCACATGAATGAATGTTAAATCCAGTCTTACTTTTTTTTAAAATATATGTTGATTTTCAACAATTACAGCTAAAAACCTATTGTTGTGTACATAAAGCATCAAAGGAGCGCTTTCTGGGGAAAATTAAATGTGCTGTAAGTTCTGCTATCGGTAACAAGGAACAGGCAGCATGGGAAAGTTGATTGAAATAATCTTCTGTTCTGGTGGGAGGATAAACAAGGCAGACATTGTCATGAGTACCAACAGCACCACTCTCTCAGAAATTGCTTTCATTTCATAGTCATTCATTCATTCCTCCATTCATTCATTCATTTTTTCATTCATTCATTTACACAAATATGTTGTTTTCCCTCAATAGAACATCAGCCCCTTGAAGACAAGGACAGTCTTGCTTTTGTCTTTGTGTCTCCAGTGAGACCTTGCCTAAGAAAGGTACTGAACAAACGTAGTGAATGGCAGAGAATATCTCTAGGACCAGATCCTGACCATAAATGGAAGTTTCATTTATTCCAGCTTGTTAATTGATCACCCAGGGGTAGCTCCCCTCCTGGAGTAAGCAAAATCCAAACAGATAGGCGTTTGAATCACCGAGTATCTGCTCACCATTCCTCAGGTCATTCCCCCTGCTCATCAGTAACCTCCACCAATACTTCTAGGAACAAATACAAGTTCTGCTCTTTGGTATTTAAAACTGTTTACAAACAGGTCCTAACCTAAGTTCTCTTCTGTTGAGACAGTGGAAAGAAAGTTGGATTTGAGTTTGAATCATCCTGCTTCAGACACTTAATTAACTGTGTGACCTTGGGTGAGTCACTTAACCTCCATCAGCCTCTGTTTCCTCAACAGTAAAACAGGGATAGTTATAGCACCTACCTCCCAGGTTGTAGTGAGGATCAAGTGAGATAGTGTGTATAAAGTACTTAGCACAGAACCTGATACGTGGTAGGTGCTTATTAAATACTTGTTTCTTCATTCCAGTTAAGCTAAACTCCTCTCCCTCCAGTTCTTCACCCACAACAATCATCTCCCTTCTCTGTTCCTTTGCCCTGGCTAAACCCCATACCTGGAACACATTGCCTCCTCCTCTTGCCTATTAAAAGCCCTCCAGTCCCTCAAAGATGACTTCTGACCTGAGACCTTTCTGAATTCCACAGCAGAGTCCTCTTCAGCCTCTGAGGTCCTGGGCTCTCATCCCAGCTTTGTGGTTTACTCTCTGTGTGACCTAAAATAATCCAGTTTCCTTCCCTATAATGTAAGAGCTTTGGAGTAGATGGTCCTTTGTGGTGTACCGGAGATACCCACTTCTGTTGCTGGCTCCCCAAGGCCATGCTTTCCTGCCCCTGACCCCATCCCGGTGTCTCCAGTTTCCTCCCTCATGTCTCAACCTCTGCTTCTGTCCATGTATTCCCATCTCAATCTTGTAATCTCAAGTCCCCATTTCTGCCTATTTGGGATTGGTTGGTAAGGAAATAAGAGATCTCTGGGAACATCTATTCATACAAGATACCTTGTTCCTCAATTCATAGTTAGATTTCGCATATAAAACTCTCCATAAAAGAAAACTAAGTATTTCTCATGTCTTGCACATTTGCACCATTTATTTGTCTAAAGTTGGCGATTTTCCCAGCAGTCACATTCAGACTAAACTTTGTTTTTAACCAACTTCACTTTCTAGAGTCCATGAGAAATATTTTGTAAATGCAAAGAGTGAATGAGAAGGCAGTATAACTGATCAGGTCAGGTATTTCTAACCACAGTAAGAAAGAAGGCCCAATGTCTCATTCTCCATAATCTTTTGGGAGAAAGCAACAACTGAGTTCTCCCATAAGGTTATGTGAGCTGATAAACAGGCCCCAGATGATTTATTTAAAAATGTATTGTTGGCTATAATGGGGTTCAGATTAAGTTTTTAGTCTTTATCACCACCACAGACTAATTAGGTCTATAGTTGACTTGGGTAATATTGGCCAATCAAGGAAATCATGGTGGGAGATATTTCTGGTGGTTATTTTTCTAGCTTTGTTTTTCTTTTCACAATGGTACCAGCGGGTATTCTATGGCTCTATAGAAAAGGAATGATTAATTCAAAGTTCAGGTGCAAGACAGGGTCAGGAAAGAAATGTTACTGGATACTATGAGCATTTCCAGATGAATTTGTGGTTCGAAACATCATTTTATGATGCATTTTCCATTTTGTTATCAGGGGAAGTATGATGGGTGACATGCAGCTGATCATGGTGTTTTGGTGCAATGCCGTGTGATGGGCTTTTCATAAAAATTAGCTGACATTGTCACGAGTCTACAAGTAAATTTATGGCTTTCATACTGGACCGCCATTCCCAGAGCAATTTCCAATCACTTGGGCTTTTTATTAAGTTTATTGTTCTTTTATTGCTCAGTGGAGTGGAAGCAGTGAGATTACAAATAAATGTAAGTTTCACTGGATAGGAAGTCAAGCTTGTAGAATTAGAAAAGAAGCAAGGGGAAGGAGAGCAAAAATTAATTTGAATCATTGGTGATTTGAAACATCCCAAGCTGACATTCCTTGTCAACTACCTCCGCATAGATACAGACGTCAGAGGCTTCAGGGCCATCCACTCCCAGGTTTGCACACAACAGTCTTGGGGGTGGGGAGGGGGGAACTTTCACTGCAAACTGATGCCTGGGAGTCTGGCATATCCCTCATGGCCTCATCCTTCCCCACCTCCACCCAGTTCCCTTTTCTATGTGTGGTATCTGCTTGATGATGGCACACAAGAGGGTGGCAAACATCTTCCCTGCTGTCCATCAAGTGGTAGTCACATAAGTCAGCCCAACACTCCATTCACCTTTTTTCTCCCCAAAGAAATAACATTTACCACTGCATTTAATCTCTGAACTAAAAGAGAAGAAAATCAGCCTCAGGTAGGGAAAAACCATCATAGGCACTTAAGTTAAAGAAAAATGAACATTATCTTTATTTTTTCACATAGGTTGAAGGAAAGAGTTGATTCTGCCATTGACTAATAGAGTGACTCTAAACATGCCCAAAGTGTAGGAATGAGAGATGATGCCACAAACACTGAGAATTAGGTCACTTTCTTCTATAGTCATTTTTCCTCCTGATTGTCATGTGTTAGGAGGAGGGGTCAGGGAGGGGAACAGAGATGGAAGAGAGGAGGGAGGAGTTGACCTTCTGCCTCACAAAACTTTTACAAATAATAGAAGTTTATATATCACCCATCCCACCTTCTCATCTGACAAATATGGAAGCTATGGCCCAGGGAAGGGAAATGAATTGCCGAGGTAGGAAATAACAGATCTTAATTTCAAATTTAGGCCCTCTGATCTCTTTCCACTGGTTCACAGAAGTTCACTGACCTTCATAGGCCTCAGTTTCTTCAGCTGTAAACTGAGAAAATTTGTCTAAGATCTCTGAGATTTCATCAGACTCTAAGTCTATAAGGTTACAATCCTTGGTATCTACAACAATGCAAATGCTGTGAATAATAGGTCAAAACTGGCAATTCTAAACACACATGGCAAATGATCTCAGAGATATCACATCTCTGTGTCAGTGGAATGGGACTCATGGCTGATATTTTTGTTCTGAAAGAGCACACTTTATCCAAAAGCAAGATAAACTAGGAGAGCATTGTACATTAAGAAGATAATTCATGTAAAATAATCCAGGAGGCAAAACAGCAGGGAAGCATGTTAGAAAGCAATGGGATAAAGAACAGAGGTAAGAAGAAGGGTGATGATCATCATGTTAGAAAATGGACCACCTGAATGGAAAGAGGAAATGAATATCTATTCATTCCCATGATTTCCTCTGTAAAGCCCAATAGCATGGTTCAGAGTAAGATAGTGATAAGTTACTCTCAATTATCCAGGTATCTTTTGAGACTACTCACTATGACCAAAACAAAGCATTTAATAATTTCTTGATATCTTCCAGTGATAATTACATCCTTCAAAAGATGGAGGAACCAATAAAGGATTTTTAAAAAATATCTTGTGTTCTCCCACAAGGAGAAATGGGTTTGCTGAGATAAAGATCCTAGTAACCTTGGGTGGAAATAAATGCTCCAACTTGGATAAATGTTCTTAGAATTTGTGAAAGAAAAAAAAGCAATCTGATGCACATCTGAGGGGAATGGATTCTAAAGGGTTAAGAGAAAATGTAAGTTGGATACAATGACCTCAAATTTTATATAGGAAGAATAAAAAGTTCGGAAGAATGACAATCTGAGGATAGACAAAGAAAAAGAATTCATATAAAGAGAAAAAAGGAGTCATCAAAAGAATCTGATGTGAATAGTAGGGAGTTCAGTGACTAATTCTGCCTGAGAGTAAATTTCATGGAGGCTGAATACAAAAACATAGGACAGTCCTGTCATGGTGTTAGGCATCCCAACACTGAGATAAACTGAGGCAAGTGAGGAAAACTAACACCAATAACAAAGTATCTATGGGAAATGTATTGGGGAAAAGGGCAGGCTCCAAGAGTGGATGGTATATTCGATGGCCCTTGAGTACAGAAAGAAGGTTGAGCTGTCAGTTCAGTTTTGATCTTGTTTTCTCTTTGCAGGAGAATGGTCTCTGCATTGGAGAGGACAGAAGAAAACTGGCTCATAGGAAGGTCAAAGCAAGAGCAGAACACCCAAATTCCCCATCTCAGGCCAGTCACCAGGCCCAATCCAACTTCAGCTGTGGCATGTGTGGCTGCTGAAGGATGGAAGAGGATAGGAGAGACATCCTCAGATTGGAGAAGGACAAAAGTCCTGACCTTGAAGAAAGGGGAGCTTGTGTGGTCTGGAAACCATAAGCCTGTGATCTCAATGCTGATTCCTAGTAAAATTCTATTACTGAAAGGAGTACAAAAGGAATTTTGGGAAAAAGGCAGTGTCCAGTAAGAAGCAAAGTGGTTTCATCAAGGCCAGACTATACCGTGCCAATTCCATTTACCCTTTTTGTCAGTTATCTGACTAAGATTGCTATAAATACAGATTACCTACATTTGGCAGAGCTTTTGACAGAGATTCTCATGTTCCACTTGTGGAAAAGATGGTGAAATGTGGACTAGAGGAGAAGAGAGATGGATCTAGAGCTGGGTGAGTGACTGAAGCCAGAGGAGAGGCTAAAGTAATGTGGAAAGTGACCTCCTGGAAAGAGGTCACTAATGGAGTGGACCAGAAGTCTATGCTGGGCTCTGGGCTGCTTGAGCTTTGTTTCACTGACTCGGACAAGGGACAGTTGGCATCTGCCTGTAATTTTCCAAAGACACAAAACTGCAAGGAATGGATCACAAACATCCTTGATGCCCATCCCAGAATCCAATAAATTCAATAAGGTGAAACTTACCAGTTCAGAAGTAAGCGATTAATTCAAGACTGGCAGGAGGAAGAAAAAGATCTGGATCATCAGCTCTTCATAAAGAGAATGGGAGAGGCTCTCATGGCCCAGCACAGTTGGCTTGGTTTGGAGGTCATGGGTTTCTCCTGCTGCCCAAGGCCCCTCTCCTAGGTCTTCAGAAGTCCTGCCTCTTATTCTGACAGACAAGCATGTCCCTCAAAGCCTGCCTCTCCCCTCAGGTTACCACTTATCGGAAAGTCAATTTAGACCTGGAAAGGATCCCAGAGGTCATCCCATCCAACACCCCTGTTTAGGAAGAGGAAACTCGAGAGGAGAGACTTATCCAAGGTCTCACAGGTAGGACATGGCAGGCAATCCAGAATTCTACTCCAGACTCTCTGGCTTCAATCTGGTCCCCTTCCCACCATTCTCTGCTGCTTTCTTTCATAACCACTCCAGACTTACAATCAGCTTGTCACAAGAAGAAAAACGACTGATAAAACATTGACACAAAGGTGTTAAAGACACATAACGATCCATTCACCCTTCAAGAGTGAATGTCTGGTGATGAAATTTCAGCTCATGTTGGGGAGATAATGGAAGGCCATGTTCCTTGTTCATAGACTGGGTTCCAAATATGCCAAGGTAGATACATCACATGCAGACAGGTCTAACCCTGGAGAAGGAAGTGCTTGGAAGACTAGGTCAGCACCTTTTGGAAGTAGAGGTGGAAGAAGCCAGTGAACAATTCAGGAGGCCACACAAGGATAGCAGAGGGAACAGAGGCCAGTTGCAAGGAGTGCTGAGTCAGAGCCAAGACCTCACAGCATAGAGCTGGGAAACTAGACTTGGTATGAAAGATGGTAGCAGAAGAAACTAGCAAGTCCTCCTTGAGTTCCAGAATGACAAAACATTGGAATAATGGAAAGAAAATGGTGGTTCTAAAACCTTCCCTGAAGTACCTGGGATTTCCAGGTCAGTTCTTGAAATATCCCTTTCCTGGAAATGACATGTTTTACACACAGTAGGAAAACTCAAAGAATGAGGCGGGCATTTCTAAACACAGCCAACGTGTCAATTTGGTTTGTACTCCAGCCACTTGTAACAAAGGGGGCCTCCTTCTGAGTGAAGAGAATGACAGTGACAATGATGAGGACTGTTTGGAGGGTGGACGTTTGTGGGTAGTAACAGCAATGTAAAGTCAAAAAGTAGCTAACACTGAGGGTGTCTGTAAACTTGGGTGAGGAAAAGCCTTTCATCTTGATTTAGGCTCACCTTTCATTTCCTTTGAAATGTTATGTATTGTGTTTTATGCATTTCAAAACATGATTCTGAGAAAGAGCCCAAGACCTTCATCAGCCTGCCAAAGGATCCCTGACACCTGGAAGACTCAGAGGCCCTGAGTTAGACAATGATTGTGTGTCTCAAAGGCGGAGCAAGCTAATGGTTAGGCACCATCAGGAGAATTTTATCTTCCTCAAACATTAAGTCCAACAGTGAGGCAGCTCAATGCTCCAGTGGTCAGAGCTTTAGTCTAAGAGTCAAAAAGATTGACTTCAAATGCTGCCTCTGAAGGCTCACCAAAATCACTTTGTATATATCTGTGTTTTATGTACAATTATATGCTTTTATTATATGTATTTTATCACTTCAAAATTATGCTATATATACATATCAGGAGCTGTATGAGCATGACAAATCATGTCATCTCTCTGTCTCAGTTTCCTTATCTATAAAATGGGAAAGATAATGGTACCTACTTCCCAGAGTTGTTATGAGGAAAAAGAGAGATAACATTTGCAAAGCACTTTGCTTTGCAGTGCTATTATTATATTTATGTTTATTGTTGGTGTGTCATTGTAAGAGAAAGAGGCAGGCCCTTCTCAACATAGTCATTCTGGATCATTGTTCCATTACTGGGAAGCCTAGGGAAGTGAGGCTCAGGAGGATGGGACCTACCCAAGATGACCCAGGGAAATGGTAACAGGTCTAGGTCACAAAAACAAAGCTTCTGGGGCTGAGGCTCCCCTCCGTTGCTCTTCAGAGAAGGATCTGGAGCCCATGACAGCCCCTCCTAGCTTCAGAGACCTTCCTTCAATTGTCCCCTTTTATCTTTCCTGCCCCTTCCAGCGTCCCCTCGAGATCCCCTCCATCTCCTGTCTGATCTTCTTCGCTCCTGGTTCTGTGCACGTTGTTTCCCCCGCTAGACTGGGAATGCCTTGAGAGCAGGCACCTGGCTCTTGCCTTCCTTACCTCATTAGCACTTACCACGGTGCCCACATAAAGTAGGTGCTTAATAAATGCTTGTTGGCTGATGAATGCAGAAGGCATTTTTCTTCCAAGTTAAGAGGGCATTTATAATGATTATTTGTAACTAATTCTATCCTGCTCAGTTTGCCAGATGCTTGTCGTGGGCTCCTCATGCTTGTCTCTCCAGCTCCTGTCTCTAGGCCATTGTCATGACTGTTCCAGGGCCAACAATGCACCTCACCCTCAGTTGTTCCTTTAAAATGTGGTTCGGTCAGCACCTTGGGCAGGGAGCTTCCGCTGATTCTCCCCTACTGTCCCTGGCTGGTGTGGAGTTACTTTGTATATATTGTATGATCCCCTTTAGAATTCTGCTGGACAGTGAGCTCTAGGCATGTAGAGTAATATAACACAGATAGATGGATGTACTAGGTGACTCTCCCATTAGATCGTGGGCTTCTTGTGAGCAGTGAGAGTTTTGTTCTTTGCACATGTGTCTCCATCCCCCCATCACTAGAAGGACTTCAGCACCGGTTGATGCACTCATCTTACTGAGTTTAAATCCAGCCTCAGACATTTACTAACTTTATGACCCTAGGCAAGTTACTTAACCCTATTTGACTCAATTTCCTGATCTATAAAATGATTGGAGAAAGAAATAACAAATTTGTCAAGAAAAAAAAACAACTGGACAACAACAACAAATATGATTTCACCTGTGAATAGGAATATTTGGAGAACTATTCCCTATCAAGAGGGCCTTCCATATTACTAGTCAACATTTTAGGGGAGTATGTCTTACTCATTGTTCATCCAGGGCCTGCCTTCTCAGTCTCTCTAAGGGGTAATCTAGTCAGCTCCCAAGGGTTTAATTACTGTCTCTGTACAGTCATGTCTAGTACTAATCTTTTTACTAAACTCTTGATCCAAATCACCAGTGACCTGCTTGATATCTGCACTTGGATGTTCCCTGAGATCT
The DNA here is from genome assembly GCA_028658325.1 of Potorous gilbertii. Classification (NCBI taxonomy): domain Eukaryota; kingdom Metazoa; phylum Chordata; class Mammalia; order Diprotodontia; family Potoroidae; genus Potorous; species Potorous gilbertii. The sequence goes on along the minus strand of CM053769.1, from coordinate 463,721,177 downwards.
CCCAAACAGAACTCATCCACTTTCCTCTTGTAGATGCCCTTCTCCCAAATTCTAAGAGCATGGAGGTTGAGGGCAGGGACTATTCATTTTCTGTCTTTAATCCTCAACCCTAGCACAGTGCCCACAGGAAGCACTCAATAAATGTTCTTCAATTTTAAGCATCTTGAGTGCGGGGACTGTCTCTTGCCTCTTTTTGTATTCTCAGGCTTAGCACAGTATCTGTCTGGCGTATAGTACGTGCTTTCTTGTTGTTAATGTTCAGCCATTTCATAATCTCCATGACCCTATTTGGGGTTTTCCTGGCAAAGATACTGAGGTGGTTTGCATTTTCCTTCTGTAGCTCATTTTACAGATGGGAAAACTGAGGTGAGTGGCTTGCCTAGGGTCACACAGCTAGAAAGTGTCTGAGACCAGACTTGAACTCAGGAAAATGAGTCTTCCTGACTCCAGACCCTGTGCTCTATCTACTGTATCACCTAGCTGTCCAGTAAGTACTTAATAAATGTTTATTGATTGATGGCAGCTAACTGAATCATTGGCTGCCTCAATCAGTATCTGATGATTGGTTACCTCAGCTTTTGATGCAATTCTAGAGTTTATTCTGAAATGAATAAAACAGCTTGACATTCCACTACCATGTTTTAGTTATTACCTAAGAAGCTGACCTTGACTAACTACTATTATTCCTTTTAGAGGCCTAAGAACTCTTATACTTCGGGCCCTCTTTGTGAAGTGTACCCAGTCAGTGGACATTGAAGTCCCTGTCTATACATTACCAGGAAGAAAGGAACTCATTCTCATCCAAGGAAACTCATTCTATTTCTAGGCAGCTCTGATTTGTGGAAAGAGATTTTATTGAGCAGAAATTTGCTTCCTTCCTGTGTCTTCAACCCAGTGGTCCTAGCTTTTCCTACTTAAGTCATCTAGAATAGCTCCAACCTGTTTCTCAGATGATATGTATTTACCCCAAGTCTTTGCTTCTCCAGGTTGAATTCCCCTAGTTCCTTCTGCCATTCTTTATGAGACTTGGCTCTGAACTCCCTGTCAATTCCACTCACCCACATCTGGTCTCCTTCAGTGCTGAGTAGTCCTAGCATTTTATTTCTACAAGTAAACATGGAGTGGAGTAGAGGCTTCCCTTTGGAGGTCTTCAAGTAGGGGCCAGATGATCCTGAGGGGGTCATGGGATGCTGTTGAGAAGGTCTTTGCTGAGGCACAGGTTAAACTAAACGACTCTGATGTCCTTCTCAGTGCTAAAACACTGAGCTGGAAAACTAGTGACCTTCATTTAAAAAAAAGTTATTATTTATTTACTTTTAGTTTTCAGCTTCACTTTTATAAGATTTTGAATTCTAAATTTTTCCCCTCCCCAAGACACTATGCAATCTGTTATAGGCTATACATGTACAATCATATTAAACATGTTTCACATTAGTAATGCTGTAAAGAAGAATCAGAACCAAAAGGAAAAACCATGAGAAAGCAAAAGCAAAACATAAAACAGAGAAATTATTATGCCTCTATCTGTATTCAGATTCCACAGTTCTTTCCCTGGATATGGACAGCACTTTCTATCATGAGTCTTTTGGAGTTGTCTTAGATCCTTGCACTGCTGAGAAGACCTAACTATCACAATCTGTCTTTACACGATGTGGCTGTTACCATGTACAATGTTCTTCTGGTTCTGCTCACTTCACTCAGCATCAATTCATGTAAATCTTTCCAGATTTTTCTGAAGTTTTCTTGCTTGTTGTTCTTATGAAGCAATAGCATTTCATTACATTCACATAGCACAACTTGTTCAGCCATCCCCTCAACTGATGATCATACTCTCAGTTTCCAATTCTTTGCCACCACAAAAAGAGCTGCTATAAATATTGTTGTGCATGTGGGTCCTTTTCCCTTTTTTATGATCTCTTTGGGATACAGACCAAATAGTGTAGTAGTATTGCTGGGTCAAAGGGTATGCACATTTTTATAGTCCTTTGGACATAGTTCCAAAATGCTCTCCAGAATGATTGGATCAGTTCACAACTCCACCAACAATGCATTAGTGTTTTTCACACATCTCCAACATTTATCATTTTCCTTTCTTTCATGTTAGTCAATTTGATAGGTGTGATGTGATACCTCAGAGTTGTTTCTAATTTGCATTTCTCTAATTAATAGTGATTTAGAGCATTTTTTCATATGACTATAAATAACTTTAATTTCTTCATCTGAAAACTGCCTCCTCATATCCTTTGACCATTTGTTAATTAGGGAATGACTTGGATTCTTATAAATTTGATTCAGTTCTCTATATATTTTAGAAATGAGGCCTTTATCAGAGATAGTGGCTATAAAAATTGTTTCCCAGCTTTCTTCTTTCCTTCTCATCTTGATTGCATTGGTTTTGTTTGTGCAAAACCTTTTTTATATAACATAATCAAAATTATCCATTTTGCATGTTATAATGCTTTCTATCTCTTGTTTGGTCATAAATTCTCCTGTTTTCCATAGATCTGGCAGGTAAACTATTCTCTGCTCTCCCAGTTTGCTTATAGTGTCAGCCTTTATATTGAAATTGTTTACCCATTTTGTCTTTACTTTGATATACTATGCCTAGTTTCTGCCCTACTATTTTCTAACTTTTCCAGCAGTTTTTTGTCAAATAGTGAGTTCTTATCCTAGAAGCTGGGGTCTTTAGATTAATCAAACCGTAGATTACTATAGTCATTATGTACCTACTGTGTCTTGTGTACCTAATCTATTCCACCAATCCACTATTCCATTTCTTAGCCAGTACCAAGTAGTTTTAATGATTGCTGTTTGCAGTTTTAGATCTGGAAAGGCTAGGCTACCTACCCTTGCATTTCTTTTTATTAATTCCCTTGATATTCTGGACCTTTTTTTCTTCTAGATGAATTTTGTTACTATTCTTTCTAGCTCTAGAAAATAAGTTTTTTAGGGGCGGAGCCAAGATGGCGGAGTAGAAAGACTCACCTAAGCTAGGTCCGAACCCACAGCCCATAGATTTCCTGTAAAAAGAACTCCTGACAAATTCTGGAACAGTGGAAGCCGCGCAGAAACACAGTGAAGGAGATTTCCGTTGCAGAGAGCCCTGAAGAACCGACCACAAAGGTACCCGGACGGGAGCGGAGTCCTGCCCTGCGGAGCCCTGCCCGGCCCAGCGCTCCCCTCCCCCGCCCCAGCAACGCGGTACTGAGAGGAGCCAGCAGAGCCCAGCGGGCGGCAGGGACCTGGATCTCCGGGTGGCCGCGAAGGTCCCTCGACCCACAGACACACAGGTCAGTGAGAGGGACGGGCTGAGAGGGGAGCGGGGGATCTCCGGGACTCGGATCCCCTG
>CM053769.1:463676586-463717328 GCA_028658325.1 Potorous gilbertii | reverse complement strand
ACAGGACAAAAGAGAAGATGGGGTAAGGGAAGGGAGGGATGATAGAAGAGAGGGCAGATTGGTGATATGGGTAATTAGAATGTCCAGTGTATTGGGGAGGGGGGAGGGGACTAATGGGGAGAAAATTTTGGAACCCAAAATCTTGTGAAAATGAATGTAAAAAGTTAAATAAATTTATTTAAAAAAATTAAAAAAAAAAAAAAAAAAAAAAATAAAAGAAAATAAGTTTTTGTTGTTTGTTGATATGGTACTGAATAAGTAAATTAATTTAGGTAGAATTGTCATTTTTATTATATTAGCTCAGTCTACCCATGTGCAACTAATATTTTTCCAGTTATTTAGTTCTGACTTTATTTGTGTGAAAAGTGTTGTAACTGTGTTCAGATAGTTCCTGGGTTTGTCTTGGCAGGTAGACTCCCAAATATTTTACGTTGCCTATAGTTACTTTAAATGGAATTTCTCTATCTCTTGCTGTCAAGCTTAGTTATATATAGAAATACTGATGATTTAGGTAGGTTTATTTTATATTCTGAAACTTTTCAAGTAGGCGACCTTCACATTTTATAGGAATGTTTATGAAATCATAAACTCTTAGAGTCTGAAGGGACCATCAACTAGGTCTCTGACTCCAATCTCTCCTGGACATTACAACTGACAAGGGTCAGTCGTAGATCCACAGGAGTTCTTTCTTGCTTACATACCCCTCCTCATCTCCAGTATAACACCCCTCTCTTTTTACCTTTCTTAAAAATCACCGGGAAAATCAAGGCCCCAGGCACCTCAAATCCTTCCAGACAAAAAGCTCTTCGATCTCAATTAAACCCTTCCCATTGCAAGGTAAGCAAGTTTTATTCATCATTTTGTTTTCTCTTCATCTCTCATTTCATAGTTAATCTCTCCCTCAGTTTCCACTCCCTGCCAAATAACTCATACAGTCTATGAAGTTGTTTCATTAGGTATATTTGAAATTCCTTCATGTAACCAAGCACCTAAGTTCCCAAAGATATTGCAGCCAGGAGCTTAACTCAGAACTCCTTTGGGTAGTAGCCTGAGCTGCATTTTGATCTCAGCCTCTACTTTTCTTCACTAGGCTCAGTAATGTCCGTGAGACTCAAACACCCTGAAATGGGAGTGCAGGAGCCATCACACATGTGCTGATATAGGGTGTGCCATCAGAGCAATGCTCCAAACACAGAGTGGGAACCAGTGGGCTGCACTGCATTCTACTACACTCACAACTTCTCCAATGCACAAATCTTAAGTAAAAGGGGGAGGATGTGTAGTGGCAGTAAGTGAACCTCCCCAACTGTCAATAACTTGCTATTGGCTTTGGAGAAGTCCTTGCTCCAAGGCCAGTTTATCCCTAGGTTCCAAACCTGGGCCAGACTGGCTCCTGAGCCCCTGGGACTCACTTCTCTGGCCCCTTCAGGCAGTTCTCAGCCTCTGGGTATGATGTCAGGCTTGCAGGCTGCAGAGGGGAGACCCACCCATTTGGCATCTGTGAAAACCAAAATGCCAGCAGCAATGTTCAACTAAATTTGCTCTTGAAACACTTGAGCTGCATTATAGCTTCCCCTGTGCCAGTGACAGACAAATGCCTTGCAATAAATCAAAGTTAGGGGCCCAATGCACTAAACACCTTTGTTTAATGATGTGATTGCTTCTTATCTGCAAAATAATGTCACTGATGGCTTTGCTCTTTAGATGCAGTACTAGGTCGGACTGTTGCATGCCAGCCACTGTGCCGTGGCCAGGATATTAGCTGGGATGATGGGCCAAATGGGGATGGATGCAGCCAGGGGGAGCAGGGATCCCCAGAGAGGAAACCTGTTGGACTCTATCAGTGCCCTTGTCTCTGGGGAGTGCTGTCCTGCTCCATTTTGGACTGCCAGGAACCATCCAGATCAGTTTTCTGCTCACTGATACCCCAACACTTCTGGGGTCTGTAGTTTTGTCTGGGAGGGATGGCCTGCCACCCACCTGGATCACAAACCCTTCCTGCCACCAAACTGGTGTCCACATCAGGGCTGGTTAGTCCCAGGGCAGCAGTCCTCTGTGGCCTAGCAGGAACTCCCCAGCAGGGCCATCAGAGAGGCCTACCTGACTTGGTTGGATAAGTCAGGGTTTGTGTTCTAGTGGGATGCCCTGGAAGAGGACAGAATCGCCCCCATACCCTTGTGAAGCATCTGAGGAAGCCTGCACTTAGCAACCTCATGCCAACCTAGGGCGTTAAATGGGTACCCTGAGATGTCACCCATTTGTTTTTGCCTTGATTCTGTTCCCTCCTGTGTACTTGGAGTTGGCTGCCCCATCACCATCATCACCAACAAGTAGCTTTTTTATCTTCCAGCCCTGAGCAGGGAGCCCTGGGGCCCAGACTCACAGAGCAACTGCAGGAGATGCTGCTGCCTGGGAGTAGTGAGGGATGCGGTCCCCATGTTCCCGACCGAGTGGATAACCCAAACTCTGGCCACCATCTATTATTCACAAGGTGGCCGCCAAGCTATTCTCTTTGAACAGAACTCCTGGTGGGGAAGGAAACGGCCCCTGTTTGTTTTTGCTTCTTCTCGGTGCCCCTGCAGAGTCCGGGTTCTCCCTGACTTCAAAGGCGGCCCCCCCAGCACTGGCAGGGAGCCGGCAGAGGCTCTCTCTGCCTGGCAGGGGCGGATGATCGCCTTGCTGGGCTCAGGCTGGGCTCCATAGTGGTTAGGGGCTTTGCCATAATTATGTTAGGTGGGAGCCTCCCCTTGCTTCGTGGTCTCAGGACTGATATTTAGGGGCTAATTCTCTCTGACCAGAGCAGGCAGAGGAGCCCAGAGGAGAGGGAGGAGGGCTCCACACCTGAGCAGGATGCGGGGAGCAAACTCGGCCTCTGGGTGGCATTGCAGATGTGGTACATGCAGTGTGAGATACTCAGTGAGCTTGGGAGTCTGCCTGGCTCCTGGTGCAAGGTGAAGATTGTATGAAAGGAGCCCGAAAGGTCTGGGCAGGCAAGTCATGGGGCTTCACAGGGCCAAGGCTTCACTGAGGGGGCCAGATTGGTGGTGGTGTTAGATTTGATCTTAATGCAGAGAGCCTCTGGGTAGGACACAAGTATCTGTGCATACATGTGGTACACATGTTTATCATGTACACACACTCATCATGCACGTCATGCACACATATCACTTACACACACACTGACATGCAGATCACACTCATACACACACTCACATATGTGTCATGAACTTACATCACACCAACACGTCGCATGATCACACATATAGGATACATGGTCATACACATATATGCTCACACACCATACGTATGTGCTCACACACGATTTACATATGACACTCATGCACATGCTCACGTGCATATCACATGTAGTGTACTCACAACCATCACATACACACTATACCTATCACACACATATCACATGCTCAGACACACACATCATACACATCCTCACCTACATCACATACACAGATTATATGTTTGTACACATCACAAGCTCCCCAAAATGCTTACACATTCATATATATATGCTCACACACTCATACCACATTCATACATTCACACATACATAACATGTTCACACCCTCACACATCACATACACACTCATAACACACATATTCACATACACACATCTTACTTTGTTTTAAAATTTAAGTCTATATCACATCTATCATATGTCTGAGGGAAGGTTTGGCAAGGGAACACATTTGTCTTTAAAGATTAACTCTTCACAAAAATTAATTTTGGATTTCTCTGAGCTAAATCTACAGCCTTCTGACCTGGTTTTCACTCATATTTGAGAAAATACTTTACTGCCAGTTGAGGTGATTGTATCCTCCAAAGTCTGCCTCCTCGGGGTATAGAGGTGACCCTCACTCTCAAAGGCAGCCAAACTGGAGGGCTTCAAGCCCAGACCTGCTGCTGGCCGGGGTGCATGTTGTCCAAAAACCAGGCAAACAGAATGGATTGGCACCATCAGACTGCAAAGTGGGTCTGTTTTTGTCTAGAGAAATTCTGGAAGTCAAGGTACTAAATTATAAAGGAGTTGGGATGGAGACAGTAACAACCCCAAAGGAAGCCCATGACACTTGAAATCCTGAAGTACCTTAATGCTCACTGGCTATAAGCAGAATCTGGCAACTTGTTTTTAAGATCACATATATGTCACATATCATGCACTCACACACATCACATACACATCACACCCACTCTAGGTGTCTTCCTTCCCTCTCTTTTTTTCCTGCCTTCTTTCCCCCCTCTTCCTTCTCTTCTTTTAAAAATTACTTTCAGTCTTTCTTTTCTTTGCCTTTACTTTCATCTTTCCTTCATCTTTATCCTTCCAATTCCTTCCATCCTTTCTTTCTTTTTTTGTCTTTCCTTCATATTCTGTGTTTTTACTTTTTTTCTTTAATTTTTTCTTCATTACTTTTTTCACCTTTATTTTCTTTTATTTCTTTTGTTTTCCTTCCACCATTCTTTTCTTCCTGTCTTCCTTTTTTTGCTTATTCCTTCCTTCCTTCCTTTAATTTTCCTGTTTTCTTTTTCCTCTTTCCTTCTTATTTGCTATCTTTCCTTCCTTTCTTCCTCCTTAGTTTCTTTCTTCTTTCCTTCCTTCTTTCTTTCCTTCCTTTATTTCTTCCTTTTTTCTTCCTTCCTTCTTTCCTTCCTCCCTTCCCTTCTTTTTCCTTCCTTCTATCCTTCCTGACTTCCCTTCTTCATTGCCTTCTTTCTACTGTCCTTCCTTCATTTTCTCCTTCCTTACTCCTTTCCTTTCTTCCTTCTTTACCTCCTTCTTCCTAATACCAGACAAGAATGAAAGATCAGTGGAATTCAGGGGTCTGTGCTCTTTGGTGACCTCAGCAAAGGCCATTTCAACCTCTACCCCAGCCCTAAGCAGAGGCATTGGGCATAGGTATAGATGGGGTCAGGCTGCACTGGGTCCCCTCCTCTTTCCACCACCAGTCCCAACGTGACAGCAGACTGTGACTCATGTGGCAGAGAGTTAGCATCCACCTACTGCTGAGGAGGTGAAAAGGACGGAGGCTGCAGGTAGAAATAGGAACCAAGGAGGAGAAGAGACCACAGCGGCTCAAATACTGTCTGCATTTGCTTTTATTCGCCCAAGGCTCTGAGTGCCTGAGCTGCAGGTACCCTATTTTTAATCCCCTTACAAAAATCACAAAAGGCACCAGTGATTGCACTTTTCAATGAAGTGCTACATTTCCCAGCTCTGACACAAACATGAAAATTTTAATTACAAAGTAAGCCTGTCAGAGAGCTTGTAACAATTCTGGGAGGTAAAAGAAATGTTTTAAACATGTGGGGACCCTTTGGGGTTTCGAAGGGGAAAAAAGGATTTCACAGTGGTAATAGCTCTGTTCTATTAGAATATTTTTGAATGTTGAGGTGCTCTTTAATCCAGTTCCCATGAAAGTTAAGATTGATCGCTGATTACTTGGAGGTAACAAATGGTTAGGGAAACGTTCCCTACATTCCTCCAGCCTGCATTTGATTTTTTGGTGCTCACTTTCCTCTCCTTGTTGAAAATGAGAATAAATTAAATACGACTGGATGGGAATGTTTTCTGCCTGCTGGAGAGAGCTCGCAGCCACCGTCCATCATGTGGGAAAGAGGTTTGAGTTTTTTCTGGGGTGCATCTTGAATATCTTCAATGCCTGGATTAGCTCAAGAACCCTTTTTGCAATTGGGGAAGAAATGAATTAAATTAATTTCATGTTAATGGAAGAGTTTGCGTTGTTTGTGGAGGGAAATTGGTCCCTTTAGGATGACTTCTCTCTATTCAACCTTTCAATGTCACTTATCATTTTAAAAACAGCTTGACCTGGAAGCGAACGCAGCTAAAATTGTGGTGACTGTTAATGACAGTTTTATTGGCCACAGCGCTTGGAGTTCACATGCTGGGGTCTGAATGTCATTGATCTTTCTCCCCTACATGAGAAACACGGCAATCAGTTGGTTGCAGCCCCACATTATAGATAGAGAGAAATAATAACGATGTCACCTTGAGATTCAAAGATCATGGAACAGTAATAGTCTCCTAGCTCATTTCTCCCAACTGTGATGACCTCTCCAGTACTAAATCTTAACAGTCTCAGCATTATTTTTGAATTATTCATGCTAGCCTTTTCCCTCACTACAAAATCAAGGAAAATGAATGCATCATGCTCTGTCAGCTCCACAGGTATTTTGGAAAAAATATAAAATGTTATCAGATATGGGGGAAGGGTGGAGGGAGTGATCTGCCCCAGAACAGGTGACATGCCTATCCTGAGCTGCACCAAAAGTCCCCTGTGTGATGAAGAGGGGATGCACATTCCCCATAAACTCTGAATTACTCATTGGCTAATCACGCTTGTAGATTTTGGAAATGAAACTGTCCGTACTGTTAGGCAAGGAATACCTATGAGGATGTAATTCTGCACTACCTCCTTGAAATGACAGTCAAAAGTTAGAGACAGCAAGGACGTCAGACTTGCTGGCCTTGTTTTTAGGATCCCCAAGCCAATGCACATTTCCTATTTTGATTAAAAATGTGTTCTGACTTCTCATGGAGAGAAAGCCACATGACAACTCCCCTCGTTGATTAGACCTGGATAATAAGGGACTGCTACAGTTTTATTCCAATGATGGATCTCATAAAAAGTGCATGGGGGAATAAAAGAAAATGCATGTAAATGTAAACTCGAGCAGGTATCCTGATTCATCTGTAGCCGGTGACCTTTCCGTTCGTGATGAAAAACAAATGTCAAGTTAGCCGAAGACGGGAGGATCCCGGGCTTTGTGGGGGATTTGGAATGCTATCACACAGACTGTATTAATTTAGCTGGGCATCAATAACCTTGAAATCAGAATTTTGCACGAAAAATCTAGTTTCGTGTTTATTCAGAAACCAGAAATCAAAGGTAACTTTATTTAAAGAAGCCAATGGACTAGGATGCCAACTCCGCAAAAGAAACTGGACACTGCTCAGTTAGGTCTACCTGCCGGCTCCCGTTGGCTCCTATGGCAACAGATTCCTGTGTTATCTGCATATAGAACCTCATGGTTCCTAGTAAAGAATCTCTTTGTTTTGCTTAATTATGCTAATACATATGTGTGGTTATGTTGTTCTTCTTGGGGAGGTGGGGATGTTGTGGATCACTACCATGGAGAAAAGGCACAGGAACCCACTCACACAGCATATTATTCATGGTAATCAGGGAGTGAAGATTTCCCATCCACCCCCCAAGAAAAAATAAATCAGAAAACAATGGTTTATTTTATTAATTTTCTCAGGCCTTCAGGTATCACTGAATTTCAAGATCTCAGATGTAGAAGGGTTCTTGGAGGCCATCTAATCCCAACTATATCTGAACTTATCCTTACCAGCAACAAACCTGACAAGTGGACGCTGAACTTTTGCTTGGAGTCTTCTGAGGACTTGGAATTTCTTACCTCCAAAAGTGGCCCCCAACTTTCCGACTATCATTTCATCAAGTCATAACGATACATGGACCATGTTTATCATCTCATGCTAAAAGTCCATTCCTTAGCACTCTCTTTGTGGGAACTTTCTATTCACTGGTACTTATCTCAAAGAACTGGGTGAGATCTGAGATCAGCTACTCCAACCCCTTAAGTGACTTGAGAGCTATTGGTTGCAAGTGACAAGGCTAGGATTTGAACTTGGAATTCTTTCTTATAATAACAATTAAAGTTTAGGGCAGAAAGATCTAAAAGTGCCTCTGAAACACTGAAGATTTAATTTTGTCCAGTAGAATTTTAGATCTATATATGGTCATTATCTATTATGCAAAAGATTGGATTAATCAACCATGATGAGAACCAACTTTTCATTAATGTTCTATACAGCCATTTGGAGATGCAGAATTGTTACAAAACCCAGCAAAAGGGTAGTGTGACTATATGAGGGTTGAAAATCTCTGGTCTAAAGGCCCAGACACCACAAAAATCAGTAGTTAAAAAAAGAATTCCTATAATAACAACTAACATTTACATGATCTTACTACACGCCAGGTACCTGCCAAACACTTTACAGTTATTACCTTATTTGATCCTTACAACAACACTGGGAGGTGGATGCTATTATTATGCCTATTTTATAGATGAGAAAACTGAGGCAAACAGAAGTAACTTGCCCAGAGTCACACAGTTAGTAAGGATCTGAGGCCATATTTGCACTCAGGTCTTCCTGAACTTCATCCACTATGTCACCTAGCTACCTGTAAGAAACTTCCAACTGGAGTTACACCACGAAAATTGATGCATGCTTCCTGGGTTACTATGATCTTTGAAATCATCTTAAATAGTCAGATTTAGGAAAATGGCTTCTTGATCTTAAAGTGACTGATTTTGGGGGGTGGTATAGAGATAAGGGGGATTTCCTTGTACTCAGAGATCAAAGAAGTCCACATTAAAGGGAGGGTTCTTAAAATGGGCATTAACCTTGACAGCTCTACTACGTTCTAAACCTAAAACAGTAAGTTGTTCATGAAGTTCCATTTGGAAACAATTGTAAGAACATACTTAAAATTAACATGGGAATAATTTGTATCCAAATACCAAGTTTAACTAAGTGAAAAGACAGTTGAGAATATTTGTGAAGTAGGGTTAATTTCTGTTTCCTCTAGGAAGGATAAGCTTTGACTTCAGTCAGATTTTATGCTGTTAAAATGGCAAAAAATCCCCAATCCCGGTGCCATTAACAGGACATCACCCCTAAATGGGGACTTACTGGCATTTAACCTGATCAGGTCAACTCCCAAACTCTGTGAGCACTTCTTTTGGAGATCACTGGCTTTTCTATATCTGCATTCACAACCCTTCCCACCTTGACCTATCTATGAAGCTTTATCAACCCTACAAACATCTTGGGCACTAGACAATCTGGCCAAACTGGCCATCAGGCTACTTTCTATCTACCTGCTTTGTGTCTGCCATCCCTAGAATACTCTCCTCAGTGCCATCACTCAGCATCCTTCATTTCTTTTGAAGCTCAACTCAGCTGTCACCCCATAAATGAGGCCTTTTCTAATCTGTCCAACTGCTAATCTCCCCCTACTCCCACCCTGCAGAAAATGACTTGGAATTTATTTTGCATATACTTGGTATATGATAGTGGGTGCCCAGCTAGTTTGGGAGTTGGGAAAGCCTGGGTTCAAGTTCTGCCTCTGACACACACTGACTCTATGACCATGGGCAAGTCCCTTAGCTTCTCTGCACCCCTGGCAGCTCTCTAAGACTTCAAACTATAGGGCAGGTGCTAAGTCACATAAGGAAGAAAAGCTCCCTTTCAGAAGTTCTCTAGAAAAATGAAGCCACAGGATCCATAAAGCCTAGCATTATATCATATCATGCCATAGCATATATCATAGCATGTTAACATATAGGTATGTGCATACATATACATATCTATTTATATGTAACTGTGTTGTCTATTCCATAGAATAGAAGCTGCTGGAAACCAGGGACTGTTTCATTATTGTCCTCGTGTCCTTAGCTCCCAGCTTAGAGATTGGCACATAGTAGGTCCTTAATAAATGCTTGCTAACTGATTCTTTACTCCATTTTCACAAAATGTCACTCTCCATTTCTCCAGGCCCCCAGGTTCTATTTATGCAACTAGTTCTCCATAACAATAGAAGACAAACCATCTTCCTACTTTCTCCTTTGCTCAAGATCCGTAGTTGCTCAGAGCATGGCCCATCGAATCCCACCTACCTGAGGGAGGCAGTTAACAGGTAGAAGGAGTCAGAAGGCCTGGGTTTAAATTGCATTTCTGCCAGTGACGATCTGAGTGAGCTTTGGGCAAGACCATTTCCCTGGGCTTCAGGTTCCTGATCTGTAACTAGCTTCCTTCCTTAGGTCTGGAACCTTATGCAGCTTGTTACTGAAGGTGCTCTAGAACATTAGAACAAAAAGAACCCCAGAATGCAAGTGAGCCTACCTGTCAAATGTGTTTCACCTCATTGGGCCTTAGTCTTGTCTTCTAGCGTCAATGTTCTATATTTTGGGAGGAGGATGAATACACCCTGAGGCCATAGGAACAACACTGAATTTGGACTCAGGCTGTAGATTCAAATCTGGGCTCTGACATCCACTCCCTGTATAATTTTGGATGAGTTACTAAAGGTCCTGGCTCCCAGTTTCCTCTTCTATAACAATTGACAGCTGTCTTAGGGGATCTCTAAAATGCTTTCTTGCATCTATCACCTCATCATCTTCTTTGGGATGGTTTTGACTTTCCCTCCATGGACAAACTTGGAACCTCATTGCCCATAAAGAGCATGTAAAGGCCCAAACATTGGCATGAAATGTAAGTTAAGTCTTTGTTCTCCACCTGGGCTGCCAGAAGCTTGAGTGAATGAATATATTGTCTATCTAATGGTTAGCCTCTCCTTCCAAGCAGATTGTCACTGGGCTCTTTAAAACATGCATCCCTCCAGTGCCTGATCTTTGCATATTTTAAAGTAAATACTTACACACCCACGTGATGGTAGGTGCTGTGTGCATGTGTGCACTGCCCAGGAACTAGCATCCAATTTAGACAAGGTGTTGTTGGCAGAACACAGATAAATCCTCACTGCTTGACTTTCAAGTGTGAAATCTTGCAGTCATATTTGGAACTCACCCTTCTTAACAATTGTCTGGCTTACAAACTCCTGGAAAGGTGAGAATGATTGAAGGTTGAGAGGGAGTATTGTAGGTTAATCACAAGAACAGAACCACTGTGAAGGCTGCTGGGGGCATTGACAGATAAGGTACCATTCTCTGTTTAGGATTTTTTTTCCTTTTGCCAAGAATGCTTTTCAGAAAAATAGATCTTCCTTGGTTCCTTTCAGATTTCTAGCCTCTGCTGGGGTGTTTGGATACTGAAAAATGGAAAGGACAGGTTGGTGAGGGCCATTTGTTCACCTGTTTGTGAAAAGGACTCACTTCTAACTTCCACTTCAGAAAGACTGAAGAAACCTCACTTTAATCTTCTCCAGAATAAGGTGGAATCCCCAAAAAGCCCTAGAGAAGGAAAGCACAATTAACTCACTTCAATAATGTAGAAATGTTTTTCCCTCAAAATCAATTTCTTTTCTCCACCATCATGTTACCACCTGCAGCACCACTGGGTGCAATAGTTATGGTAGAAGCTCTCTATTACCTAAACAGATCCTTAGAACAAAGACTACATGGCTACTTCTGGGAGAAAGATCTATAATTTGCTAAAAAGAATGAGAAGCAGGCATGTAAAATTCTTTTGTCTCTTGAGTGACATGATGGATGTGGCTGTTATTAAGAGGGTTGTGTTTAATTTTGGGCCCACTCTTCTTCCTACAAATCCTAGAAAGATCCCTCAAAGAGAAACGATGGGTAAATTCTTTGGGAATGTTGTCCTTCCAAATCTTCTCTATTAGTTTTTGTTTTGTTTTTTTAATGAGTAGGACATTTGCCCTTCTTTTGGGATCAGAGAGCAGGAGTCCTCCTAAGAGAAATGAATGATCAGTAGTATCTTCATTCTTCCAGACTTCCAGGATAGAATCTTGAGTTAATTTGGACCCATCCTTTTTCTTCATTCCCTAAATCCAATCTACCTTGAAGATCTGTCACTTTTCTTCCTTGAAAACTCTCTTGGAGTCGTTCCTTCCTCTTCTTCCCAACAGCCATTATCCTTATGCAGCTCAAGATAATTCTTTTCTGTTTCTAACTGATCCTTCTTGGCTCCATTTCCTTCCCTTTTCTACTCTCCCCTACACACTCAGAATTTGGGGTACCATCAGTACCTCAGTGGAGTCAGCATCTCATGAATGTGGGCATGTCAGCATCTTCTTTCTTCTCCCCAACCTACTGCATCAACCTCCTGACTGGTCCCCAGTTTCTCTTCCTGCTCCAGTCCCTCTTCATACAGCTTCCAGTTATATTCTTAAAGCATAGCTAGGATCATGTCATTGCCCTGCTCAATTAACTCCAGCAGCTCTTTGCTACCTTTACAATCAAATCCAGGCTCCTCTCTTTGCTCTTTAAAACTCTTCCCAAGCTGGATCCAGGTATATCCCCCTCCCCCATCCTCTCTGCCAGCCTGAATGGCCTCCTTGATGGTCCCCATTTGGTCTCTCATCTTTGTGCTTTTCCACAGCCTTTCTCCCATTCCTGGCAGGCACTGTCTCATCATTTCCACTTCCTGGAATCTCTTCTGTCTTTCAAATCACAGATGAAGTGATGCATCATCCACAATTGGAGTACTATATCCTCAGCCTCTAAAGCCACCAAACTAGACCTTTTTCCTTTTTCACTAGACATGTGATTTCAAGCGGGAATCTCTCTTACCAGTGCAGAGAAATCTAGACTGCAACTTAGAGCTGTAATTAAGACTTGCCCAGAATCACAAGCTACTGTGTGTAAGAGGTGACTTGAGGAAGCCAAGTTTTCCTGATCCAAGGATAGCTCTCCCTTTCCCCAGTGTTCTGCTGTCTCTAACTTGGTATGGACTTTCTACCTCCCTGTGCACATAATGTTTCCCAAATGGAGGGCAAGCTCCCAGAAAGAGTCAATGATTTAGACTAATGCCCTGTATGTCCATCACATGTCCAGCACACAGTGCCTTGGCTAGGACACTCATTCAATGCTTCTGTGTGGAATTGAGCTGAAACTGTGTCTTCTCACCACATATGATTTTCACATATAGCCTTCAATGCAGTCTCCATGGAGGTTCCACCCAAGGCACTTTTAAAAGGTCTCTTACAGTTACCATGTCACCAGTACACCATGTTGGCTCTCCCTGTGTTAACTTTGGTCCCTTTATGTGCCCAAAGTGCCCCTTTGCCATTCATTCATTCATCTCGTGGATATCATCTCACTCCTGGTATCTGCTTCCCAGTTACACACACATACACACACATCCCTTTTTCCCCTTGACTTTCCTAAATCCTATCCATCCTTCAAATGTTTTTCCTGCATTTTCAAAGGGGAACAATGACACATCATGATGTTGCTGCAAAGTAGTGAATAACAGGTGATATCACTGAAGTCATTGTCCAGAGTCATCAGAGTTCAGTGATAGGACAAAAGTCAAGATAACTGGATATGGCCTGGGATGCAGTGGATGACCTTGGCATCTTCTGTGTCTGACTACACTCTTAAGTGCTCCACAGCATCTGCTTTAGCTGCCTTCATGGCCATTGGAAAAATTGTTCTCATTCACCTATTCTACCCACAGAAGTCCTCACATTCTTGGGGTAGACATTCTCCTAACTCATCAATGGGTTTGAGGCCTATTGGTTACTCTCAACTTGGTTTAGCCCATCTGCAAAGATAGTTTTACCATGGTGTGACTGCCGCATGTGCTATAGATTCTTGTATCTGCTCTAAGGATCTTTCTCCCAACACTTCAACCTATTGTCACATCTCCTCTCTGCTCCACTAATATTTAGAATTTTAGAACTGAGTTGGGGATTTAAATGTGCCCTAATGAACTTAAATGGGACTTCCCAAATGCAAGTGCCTGGCTTATGTCTTTTTCCTCCCCAGCAGTCCTTACAGAGATGAGCACAAGACACATACTCCATTCATGCAATGGTAGACTGAGGAGCAGTCACAAAACTCGAGGACTCTGGAGGAGAGAGTGAGGTTGATGACTTTGTGTGGCTCTGCCTCACTTAAATCCAATCCATGCACAAGTCAAGACGTCCTCTTCAAAATGAAAAACAGACAACAACAATACAAAAAATCAGGCTCAGAGTTCATTAGTCTAAACTGCTAAGTGTAGCCTAGAAATAGATGTGAACTTAGCAAATTCTTTAACAGACATGAGGCACAAAAGGACAAAAGATCACTGATGAGTGAGCCAACAGTGGAGGAAGACAACAAGGAAAAGTCCAGGGGCAACTCTGAGAGGATCAGCATCCATAAAGTGGTCAGATTGTAAGAGTTCAAGAAGTTTAGGCAGGGAAGGAAAGGGGCATAACATTGGTGAAAGCAGACTGGAAATTTGGTGATGAAGAGAAAGGGAGAAATTGGACTGTTACTCAAAGGGGAAGGCAGGGGTCTCATGTAGAGCCTATTTAGTAGAATAGAAGCTACTTGAGGGCAACCGTGATGTCCTTTTTCTCTTTATATCCCCAGGGCCTCCTTAAAAACTTTAAGAACTATGATTTCAAGTGATATTGCCCTACTGACTCATCTCCAAGCTGCAGCCTAGGAAGAGTTTTGCCAAATTAGAGGCTCAGCAAAAGAAAAATTCAAATCATATGGAGACAGGAGGTGACCCCATGATCTCCACTGTCCTGTCAGCTTCTAGAATCATCTCAAAGATGCTTCTAAACACTGTCCAGAAAGACAAAATGCCATCCTTTTCCTCAAAAAGCCACTATTTTAACCACCTGTACAATAGTCCACAAAACATTAAATAAAAATAGCAACTTTTCTCAGGACCATTTTCCCCTAAATTCCATTGGAAAAGATGAAATGGATAGTATAATGATGCTAATTCAGACATTATTTCATCAAGTAAAGGTAAAGTTACATAACACTTGGCTTAGCAAATGGGATCAAAAGGGGTTCACCTCTGGATAGAGAAAATGAAAGAGTTAAAACTCAAGAATGGAATCCACAAGCCCTCCATGGGCACCATCCACATGTATCCAACCAAGAATACAAGAACAATGAAGCATCAGTAGCAAATGAGTGGTGCAGATTCATTTATAGAAATGGAACAGTTTATGATAGGGCACTCTCAAAAGAGTGCCGTTGGTACTATGCTGTAGCATCAGTAACTTTGTTTGTCTTAACCTAGCAGTTTGAGTGGAACATAAGTAAAAATTTTGGGGGTGGGAGGAAGGTTTCCCTGGTTTATTTGTAAGCTGCAGTAGGGTTAGAATTAAGATTAATAGATAAATTAATAAGAGTGTGCATTTCCCTTAATCTATGAGGAAATATCAGAATATTCCCCTTGATTGATTTAGGACTCACCTAGGGCATTAATATGGTGCAGTTACGTAGAGCCACAGTGCATAGAGCACACAGCTTCCAGTCAAGAAGACTCATCTTTGAGAGTTCAAGTCTGGCTTCAGGTACTTACTAGCTGTGTGTCCCTGGACAAGCCATTTAACCCTGTTGGCCTCAGTTTCCTCATCTGTAACATGAGTTGAAGAAGGCAGACCACTCCATAATTTTTGTCAAGAAAACCCTAAATGAGATCACAAAGACTGGGATATAACTGAAAAAATAACTGAACAACAGCAGATAGGGTATTAATGAGGAAATGAGCTCATAGCAGTTAACCTGGAAGTATTGTCTGTGTTGCTGTTCAGTTGTTTTTCAGTCATGTCCAACTCTTCATGACCCCATTTGGGGTTTTCTTGGCAGAGACACTGAAGAGGTTTGCCGTTTTCTTCCAAGCCCGGCTCTCTACCCACTGTGCAACTTGAATCCTGTTATATGTACACTGTCTCTTTCAAGTCTCATGACTCTGAGAGACAAATGCTAACACTATCATCATCCCCATTGTAAAGATGAGGAAACTGAGGCTCATTGAGTTTGTGGTCACAAAAGTATTGTCCAGGGTGGAATTCAAACCCAGATCTTCTTGAGTTCATCTGCTATGACTTGTTACCTCAGTAACGAGTTTTGTGCACATCAGTCCTCACACCAACCCTGTGGTACAGTTGCTGTCAATATCAGCATGTCCATTTTACAAGTAAAGAAATTTAAACTCACAAGGACAAGGTACAGGGAACAATTCAACTCCAGATCCTCTCCATCCTAATCCAATACCAATTCCACCGAAGTGGGTTGGTGTCAGCTCAAACTGTTTCTTTAGAGCTGATTGTTAAGTATGCTATATGACCATTTACACCTCAGAAATTGTCAAACATTATTCATTGGGTTTTCATTGGTTAGACTTATGAAGGTGGTGAGGAAAATGTTGACAATGTAGATTAAACTTAAAAGGATGTTGGACAGCCTTTATTTTTTGAGAGTTGCTTGTTAAACATTTATCAGCATACCTCTGAATAATATCCCACCCAAGAACTCTTTGACACACATACCATTACACTAAGAGTAGTATTGGTCCTTGGTTGAGTAAACATAGAAAACTAGAGAATGTTATCATTTTATTAAGATATGAAAATACTTTTCTTTCCTATTTTGTTAATATGAAAATTTCCCTATTCCACAAAGATAGATAAGGTAGTTTTCTTTGTTTCAAGTTGAGATTCAGCTTCTACCTTCAGATCAAGCTAAAGGTTTTATGGCTTTCGTGGCCAGAAGGAAGCTCCAGCCTGTGAATTTCAAGCCCAAAAGAGAACCAGTTCAGTGACTCAAGGTGTGAGAGTCATGATGGACTTGACCCTCTTGATAAATAACAACTCTACGGATCTTGGGCCTTTTGAAAAAAGAACCTGAAATGTCAGATAAAAGGTCACATTAAAAAGATGGCAATAACAATGTAACTGCCATGCATTTAGAGCATTTTAGGGTTTGCAAAGGGTTTTACAAAAATTACATCTCTTTATTTTTACACAATATAAATGGGCATGCCTTCTCCAGCATGCCTTAGCACAAGGACTGCAGTGCACAGGACTCTGCAGGAACTTTTGGGCCTCAGGACAAAGGCACTACTGAGGAAAAAAGGCATGGCGGCTAGGGTCAAGAACACTTGGGGTTTATTCCCGCAACAACAGTACAAGAGATATTATGACTCTCCCCATTTTGTAGATCAAGTTGACAGAAGTTAAGTGACTTACCCAGGTTACATAGCTAGTAAAAGTCCAAGACTAGATTTGAACTCAGTTGTTCCTGATTCCAGTCAAGCATTCTATGTATTTCTGCACCTAGCTGCATCAAATTCAGAAATATCTCTCCAATCAGGAATCAGATTTCAGTGTCTTGGCACCATATCCACATTTAAACACACACACACACACATACACACACACACACACAGGAGCATTTAGTTATTAATGCCTAAAACATCCTTTCATCTCAGAACCCAATGAGGCAGAGGAGAGGTTTACCAATTGTGTGAGTATAAAAACAGCGGTTCATCAGATTCTGTTGACAATTATGTGATGATCAGCTGAAGGCTGTGCACATGACTAGGCACAGCAGTGAGAGAGCAATCGACCTCAAATCTTAAGTCTCGCACATGAGATTTTCAAGTTCTCTGTTGGTATCTGTATGGTTGCTGATTAGATCATCCTGATTTCTGGGGACGTCGTTTAAAAAGTATTGCATCTGTTGAAGCGACAAGTCTGAACGCCTTTGTGCATTGAGGGTCTCCTCATCTTTCTTCATTTTCCTGGTTCTCTTGTCTTTGCTCTTATTTTTCATCAAACCCCCATCATACAGGAACCCTGAGCACATTCCTGTCATTCTGAAGGTGTTTTCATCTTCCCCTAAGTGCCCACTTTTTCTTCAGCAAGCCATGATGTCGTCCATCACCCTTCCAAATGACTACCTCACTTGGCCTTCCAATGCGGTTCATTCTGAGCTATTTTCTCCAGCAGCCCAAGTATTAGAGAACAATTAATGATGTCGGCCTGCTGCTAACATTTTGAAATATTTCTGTTACAGCAAATCAGCCCACTGAAAATAGGAACGTGAGACAAGAGACCTTTCCCTAAGAAATGTTACTGTGTGTGCCTGGCTATCCTCTGCAGGCAACCTTGTTTTAAGAGGCTCATTTTGAAAGATTTCAAAAATGGGCTCCAATTTCTTAAAAGTCTGTGGCCAAAAAATAGAGGAACACTAGTATTTAAAAGCATATTTTGCCTTGTCAGAGGATCATAAGTCTAAGGCTAAAAGGAATCTTGGAGATCAATTTGTCCAACCCTCTCATCTTCCAGATGGGGAAACTGAGGGCCAAGATAGTAAGGAACTTGGGCTCTTGTTGTAGAAGGAGCCCCTACTTTTGGAGTGTGAGAGTGTAAGCTCTCACCTTCCCTCTCCCACTGTGGAAAAGCCACTTCAGGGCCCTGAGCCCTAATTTCCTCTTCTATAAATAAAGGTTTAATCAAATGTATGCTGCCTATTTAGAGGCTGTTTTGGGGACTCCATACAACATCATGTGGAAAGCTGGTGATACACAAACTGTAAAGTGCCAAGGAAATGGAACCATTGTTATGATTCCTCAACTCTGGGACTGATCATTCCTCTCTTGGATTACCAGTAGAATCATTTTGGTTTGGATGATTGAGTTATTTTTGAATTCTACTTATGAATACTAAATTGAATCCTGCATTATGAAATCCATTTTAACTTTTATGGACATCTCTGCCTTCTCTGGGGGCTTCTTTCAGCGTTCGGTTTATTGGGAAAACAGCATTTACTCCTTGCAATGAGGCCCACGGCACTGGCGCATGATAACCAAGAAAATAAGCAACAGAATTCAAGTTTATTTTGTGAAAATATGATCAGCTTCCTGGATTTTCTTAAAATAATCGAAAAGTACCAGGGTCCTCAACATCCTGGGAAAGCTCAGAGAAGCCTGAGAATCTCATCAAGACATTCTCATCCCTGAAACCTCTTCCTAAGCTGACCTTTGCCTGATGTTTCCTATTCAAGAAATCCTTTTGAAAAGGCAAAAGTTTCAAATGGGACATTACAGGTCTGGAGAAATTCCAGGACAGAAAATTGCATTTCCAACAAGAGAACTTCAATGGCTAAGGTGGCACTGGGGAGTCTCCATGACCCTCTTGGTTTGTGCTTAAATCGTCAAAGTTTGACTCCTTTTGGTTCAAAAAAGGCTACTTTCATAAACAGTTTCATAAACGACAGCATATCTAATTCTTTGCCTTTTGAGCAGTGAGCTGAATACAGTGCTAGTGGTCTACTGAGAATTTCTCTAAGACATAAAACAATCTAGTAGGTAAGTTACCAAGCTGTTGACATAGGGAATGAAAATGGAAATTCTGTAGCCGTCTCTTAGATCCCTCGTTTTATACCATACTTTGCCTGATGTGGGCTGATTGGTGCAGTATATCTTGATGTTAGTATCCCATTTCAGAAATGTTCTGACATTATCTATTTGGCAGTTTGAAAAATAGTATAAAACTCCCAATGCATTTGAGCCCACGTTTCAACACAGCAATCACAATCTCCATTTCTACTGATGCAAGGCGCAGGTTTGAACCAAATTCCAGAAGCTTCATTCCTGAGTTGATGGGAATCTGAAAGTCTTTCTGTGCCTAACAAGGTTAGGAAAAACTGGCTTCTTTTCCCCCGCCTCTGTTCTGAAATGAGTTGGTGTTGGATTCAAAATCTTTCAGGAGAAACAAACGTATCAGCACAAAAAAGGTCAGAAAGCAAATTTTTTTAGATGGTGGCGTGAACTGAGAGAGAGGAAATGAAACACCAAGGAGTTGGAAGGTATGATTTAGTAAGTATTTGATCAGAATGAGAGGCAGTTCAATGTAGTGAATAGAGAACTGATCTGGAAGCTAGGAAACCCTAGATTCCAGTCCTGCCTCTGATACACACTGACTAGGTGACTCTGGGCAACTCACTTAACCTTTAAAGGCCCTAAGAAACTCAACAAGTTTTAAGTGCCCTAGAATATGCAACTGCCCCAGTAAAGGCAATCTCCTCACCTGGGAGTTTCCTGTTGTAATGAAATTACAGGTCTAGTCTCTATCCATTGACCATTAGAAAATAATAGTGCAGATGTCTGGAACGGAGGCAAAAACAATGGATATGAGTAATTCAGAGAGACATCAGAAGACAGACATGAGTCAAAAAACAAAGCAAAAGAGAACAGCACACAACAGCCCCAATGAAAAAGGTCATCAATGCCGAGCTTTGAACTCAGGCCAGCAAGGAGAAAAAGGGGTCCGGAACCCCCATCTCCACCAAGAGCTAGGGCCTAAAGACTTGAAATAGCACCTGCACTGAACTCTGTGGCGGCACAGTCCAGTGTCAGTTTATTCCTGCTAGACTGTTACACACCTAGACCTTAGATTTAATTCTCATATATGAAAAACATTGACCGTAGAGAGGTCTTTTTAATTGATTTCATATTAATAATGTTTACTGTGCTCCTACTGTGTGCAAAATAGGTCTTTGCCTTCATTGAGTTCAGTCAATCATCCTTAAATTGAGTTACTTACTCAGGTTCACAAAGCAGTAGGGGTCAGAATCGGTTCTCAGATTCAGGCTTCTGACTCCATAGCTGAGCAATGTAGTAGAAGAATCAGGAAAGCCTGGACTCAAATTTCTCTTCAAATCCTTAATATCTGTGTGCTTCTGGGCAGGTGGCCACCCCTCTCTGGGCTTTGTTTTCCTCATCTATAAAAGAGAGGGATGGACTCCATGATCTCTAAAGCTCCTCCTGGCCCTAAATTCATGATCCTCTAAGACCACAGATGACATACTGCTCCACACATATGCTGGGCATTGGGAGGACTGAGAAGCCCCAGACATGTTTGGAGGTAGATGGAAGGGAGCTAGTGGGGAGAAAGATTGGCTACAGATGCTGCAGGGGGGGACTGTGGGTCCAGGGAGGAAGATGAGCCTCAGTGAATACGTTCACCAAGCTAAGGAGGAGAGGATGTGATGGGACTAAACTTTGTGTGGTGAAGGAGGCTGCTCCCTTGCAATGGTCCAGGTCAACAATGTGAATCTGAGGTGGGGAGGGGCTGTTGGGGGCTTGAAGATAGAGGAAGAGCCCGAGTGGTCAATGCCTGGAATGAACTAATCAAGGAGCGAGAGGAAAAGAGAGGGCTGGATAAAGCAGCAGGTCCCAGAAAAAGATCCAAAGATCCACCCCACAAAAACTCAACTCCAGATTCCCAGCTAGACTTTTCCATATTTGTTTCTATCACTTAAGTGTAGGGGAAGTCAAAGGGGACATCCGATATCTTCCATTTTAGAGTCATAGACTTAGAGATGGAAGAGAATGAGAGGTCCCCTAGTCCAGCCCCTTATTTTATAGGGTAGGGATGGGTCTAAGGCCCAGAAAGAGCTTGAATCACAAGGTAAGTGAAAAGACAAGATTTGAATCTTTGCTCTGTGGCACCACAGCCAGGTCACAATGCCCTCCACCTAGTTCATAAATAGGATGCATTTTCCCAATCCCTGACATTGTCAAATTGCACAAATAAAATTGAATTTCACAAGATCTAACAAATTCCAGGGAAGTCATCCTGTTCTTACTTCCTCAGACCAAGGAAGACAAGTGTTTAATCAGCAGCCGACTCTGTGATCTCCGGAGTTGGTTTCAACAAAGTCAGCAGCTCTGATTCTCTTATTTGAAGAATAAATAGCAGGATAAAACACCTAAGCTCTAAAAACACACTTTCATAAAACCTGACCAAAAGATTTTAAATTCAGCAGTTCAAAATTCTGACATTCAACACCCATCTCTCTCTCTCTCTCTCTCTCTCTCTCTCTCTCTCTCTCTCTCTCTCTCTCTCTCTCTCCCTCTCTCTCCTCAGCCCCCACTCCCTTTCATCCCCTTTCTTGTCTCCTTCTGACTTATACTTATCTCTACTTACCAATACTCTCAAAAAGACATCCCTGTTACTGTCAAGTGCTATTCACCTGATCTTATTACTTTCCTCTGCATTTCTAGAACCTCTGTATTTATAGCAAGTGGTATAACTTAATTGAGTTTCCAACTCTTAATACTAAAAATAATTCACAATTGCTGTACCTTCATTAAATACTTGCCCAGTGCAAGTCACTTTGCTACAAATTTTTTTTTCAATATAATCTTTGCCTACAAGGATCTTAATATCTATCAGAAAGCAGTCAACAAGCATTTCTTGAGCGCCTACAATGTTCTATTTGGTTTTGGCTTGTAGCCTTTCCAAATTGAAGAACTTACCATCAGTATTGTAGTTGACCTTGATGCTGTGTTCATCCTCATTGAAAGCACTTGACAACAAAGCTGAAAACATTATGCTATAAAGCATGGGAGAAAGCACACAGTCCTGTTTCACTCCATTGGTGACTGGGAAGGCACAAGAGCATTGTCCACTATCCAGAACCTGAGCAAACATGCCATCATGAAATTGACATACAAGGCTGATGAACTTCTCTGGGCAATCAAATTTTGCCATAATTTTCCATAAACCCTCATGACTAACAGTGTCAAAGGCCTTCATCTGATCTACAAACATTGTGTACAGACCTCTGTTCTGCTCCTGGCATTTCTCCTGAATGTTGGTGCATGATTTTCTGTTTGTAGATGATTGTACACTCAGTGCAGCCTCTGAAGCTGATATGCAACAAAATATAGATCAGTTCTCTGCTGCCTGTGCTAACTGTGGCCTAATAATCAACACTAAGAAAACACAAGTGCTTCATCAGCCACCACCCCACCATCTATATATGGAACCATAAGTTAAACAAATGGAGAAGTTTTGAATGCTGTGGATAAGTTCACTTACTTTGGTAGTGTACTTTCCAGGGATGTACACATTGACGATGAGGTTGATGCACACATTGCCAGAGCTAGCTCAGTGCTTAAGAGGCTCTGAAGAAAAGTTTGGGAGAGAAGAGGTATTAGACTGATTACCAAACTGAAGGTCTACAGAGCTGTTGTGCTGATCTCATTGTTGTATGCCTGCGAAACATAGACAGTTTACCAACGCCATGCCAGGAAACTGAATCGCTCCCATTTGAACTGTCTTAGGAAGATTCTGAGAATCACCTGGCAGGATAAGTTACCAGACACTGAGGTCCCTGCCAAGCATTCAAACTATGCTTCAGAGAGTGCAACTCTGATGCACTGGCCACATTGTTCAAATGTAAAATGTATGTTTGCCAAAAAGACTATTTTATGGAGAACTCTCATGGGGCAGGCAATCACATGGTGATAAGAAGAAGCAATACAAGGACACCCTCAAGGTCTCTCTCAAGACCTTTGGATTTGATTGTGTGACATGGGAGACACTGGCACAGGACCGTTCAGCATGGCATGCCAACATCAGAGAAGGTGCTGTGCTCTGTGAGCAAAGTAGAATTGAGATAGCACAAAGAAAATGTAGGATGCACAAATTTGGAGTATCCACCCCAAATGTTCACACGGACTATTTGTGGTAGAGCATTCCAAGCTCATATTGGTCTGATCTGCCACAACTGTACACATTGAAACTTCACTTTATCATGGTGATGTCATTTTGGTCCTCTTCAAGAATGAAGGACAACAACTAACAACGTTCCAGAATGAGCACACAAAGGCAAATGCAATAGTTCCTCACCTCCAGGAGTTTACATTCAATTGAGGAGACAATAGAGACACATATAAGGACATGCAAAATAGGTGAAAAAGGGAATGGCAGGTGGGGGGATCAGGAGGGTGGTCATTGAGTCTAGCATTGAAGGACTTCAAAGAGCTCTAAGATCCAGATGTGAGAAGGGGAACTTTCTTCCAGCAATGGGGGACAGCCAGTACAAAGGTGTGTTGGTAGGAGATGGAGTTCTGTTTGGACTGCAGAGTGCAGGAAGAGGAGGCATTTATGATAGTGCTGGACAAGCAGGTTGGAGCCAGGTTGTGAAGAGTTATGAGTACTAGATGGAAAAATTTGTATTTGATCCTATAGACAATAGGAAGCTGCTGGAGTTTATTGAAGTTTATTGGAGTTTCTTTCTTTTGTCATTTCTTAAGTGGGGAGAAAGAAAAAAAGAAACCAAGTAAGAAAGAAGGGAGGGAGGAAAGAAATGAAGAAAGAAAGAAGGGAGGGAGGAAAGAAACAAAGAAAGAGGAAGAAAGAAAGGAAGGAAGGAAAATTTAAAAGAAAGAAAGAAAAAGGAAAAAGAAAAGTCCCCTTCATAATTTATGTGGCAGATGTATGGGAGAAGGGTGACACTTGAGGCCAAGAGGCCACTTCAGAGGGTGTTGGAATAGTCCAAGATAGAGATCTGAATTAGGGTGATGGGAATGCAAGGGGAGGGAAGGGGATAGGTGCAAGGGTGAGGATAAGCCAGATAAACAAGTAACTAACCCAAGTTAGACCCAATATAATATGTAGGTAAATCCAACAGAGAAATGTCCTGCTTCAAGGCAGGATGATCATTTCCAAAGAGCTGACTGCGCTGCTAAGATAGACCAAGGGTTCCTAAGGAGGTGGCTTGATGGGTTTCAGGGAGATAAAAAGGCAGGTAGACCATTTGTATCAGTCCTGAGGAGTAGCCTGTGCAAAGTCACTGAGGAGGCAAGGACAGAACAAGAAGGAAGAACCAGGGCATAGTCCGACAGGGCATCATGAAGAGGTCCAACTGTGACACTCACTTTTTACACTGGAGAAGCCACTTAGTAAATTTACCTCCTCCCCTCCTGCACCCCACAGCAGCCAGGAGTCTTGCATTCAATGCCTGAACTTCTATCTCCTCTCTTCAGGGGGAGCCTGGAAGAGTGAGGCTCTATGTTGGAAGGTGGGCAAGGGAATGTGGATGCTTTCAACCCTGAGACACAGACTGTTACTTGCCTTTTATTATCTTTGTTTCTAATCTAATAAAACTGCATACTAAAATAATGGCCCTTTGCACAAAGGTCTTGGTGGCCCAATCATCTGAGAAGGGAAGGTAGGGGCAAAGCCAGCAGGGCTGTGACAAATAGTATAATGAACAAATCCCATTCCCAGATAAATGATGACCAGGATAGCGAATGTAGCTATGGAGGGTGGGTGTAGGGTTGATTTATGGCCACCCCATCCATGATTCTGATTGCTCACAAAAGATCGCATACAAACTCTGTACAGCTCAATCTCGTACAATTATTACATAATAAATGTTCCACTCTCCTTATTGGGTCAATCAGAGGACTCATCTCATTATCGTATCCTACCCAGGCAACCAACACATAGGGCTGGGGGAAACCCTTGCACTCTGAAGAAATAGGAGTAGTGTTGGAAGCTGGACCCAAATGTATAAAAATCAGAGAGCCTGGATTTCTCTGGAACGTAAGAGCTGTCTATATGGGATTGGGAGGCATGCCAATGTGAGGATCCTGAAAATACTTGTATGATGCCATCTGCTTCTCCAGGATCTTGACCTTGGAGATCCTCTTCATTCCTGCTTTGAGCCTTCTGTCAGCCTGCTTACAGGTTAAATTCACCATGTTCTCTCTTGACTCAGTCACACTGGTAAGACTGTGAGCTGAGGCATCTGCCTTCTCCATATGTGTGTTTATGTGTATACATTATGTATACAGTCACCATATGTCTCAGATTTGCTGGCATAATTCTGATTTAAAATATTCTGCCCCATTCATAAGTCAGAAAACAAAATTCATCATCAGACCATATGTCCTGATTTAGAAGCTGAAAATGTGGTCACTGTGAGGATGCTCCACTTCCAATACTTTATTTCTGACTTCTTATACAAAGGAAATGGGCTTGGGCTCAGGCTAAGAAATAACTGCCTGTTCAGATATTAGTCTGCAGTCACCGTCTTTGTTGTCATCTCCACCAAGAGACTGGCATCACCAGCCCTCATTTCAAAGTGCAATCTAACTGTTTGGATGACTTCTCTTGTGTCTGTTTCCCCTCCACTTTCTCTGTTGGGGCCAGATGTTACCATTTCCATTGAAGGAATGGAACCACCTTTTCTTTGTCCAGTGAAAATTTTGGTGGCTCCGAGGGCATGCTCAGCATTGCTATAATTCTCCTTCCTCTCTTCCCCAACCCCCATCCCTTAATTCTCATTTGAGGTCTCCTGGTCAGAAGAAAAAAAATGAAAAATCACAATCTCAGCATCAATATCCTCACCTCTAAAAACATTTTCAAATCATAAAAACTTGTGCAACATCCCAGCATGGCCACAGTGAGCTCTGCCCTCCCCTGCAGAGACCCAGGAGCAGGATACCCAAGGCTTCACATCACTTAAAACACCCAGTCAAGAACCAACAATGTGCTTCAAGCCAAGCTTTTATGATAAATGGATCAGAAACACTTTGTTTAAAATGTACCCCTGCTAAAAATTCTCAGTTCTACATGAGTCATTAAAATATCTCTTAGCACACTCAAATCCCCCCTCCCTGCAATAGGCTAGCGTTTATATTTGCTGATTATTCCATTCATGAGCAGGTGTGAACCTTGAAGACTGCCTTTTGTTTCCTGGTTCATTTTTTACTTCTGATTCTCTGCATTATCTCTCAGTTTGTAAAGGAATATTTTCATAAGGAAGGTACAGAAGGAACTTTATTTAAAACTCAAAAGACACATTAAGGCTTTACTGGGTGAGCTTAATTTCAGGCTTCCCTCTGTTGTCATCCTGTGAATTGTATGCAATGTGTCCTTTTTTAATATTCCTTAAGAAAGATTCTTGTATCCTTTCCTGCTATGTGGAAGTCAGATTCTTTTTCCCTCACAATTTTGATGAACCCCGATGATTTTCAAATTTTCTTTACATTTTTCTTACCCTTTCCTCCAGATCTCTCTCTTTTTTTTTTTAATATAACCAAAATATCTTTCCAGCTGAGTAATTTTCTGGGCTCATTTTTCTGTTTCCTTTGTAGTTTCTGGCATTCTGATTTCCAGTGAAATTGAAATAAGCCTACTTTTCATTTAGTTGGGTGTTTTATTTGCATTTTCTCTGGATGTTTTTAAAGTCTTCTGTTTCATCCCTATTCTCTTGTTCTGAGATTTCTTGGTATTCTCAGTGCCTTATCTATGCTAGCTTACCATTTTTGATACTTTCATTTTTTTCCCTTTAGTTTCTTCTGTGTGCTCATTAGCATGTTAATATACTTAGAGCGGAACCCTAACTTGATTGCTTATGACTGGGGTAACTGAGACAGGCAGCATCAAATGGGGTAAACTGCACAAAATCCTCTTTATATTTCATGATGCAAAAAATGATACAAGATATAGCTAACTTTAGACAAAGACTATTGAGTGGGGGGGTAGAGGATGATAATTCATTATTATGCTGACTCAGAAGATAAAATATTAGCATTGGAAGGTACTTTGGATGGAGGGAAGGGATCTGTCGAAGTTTGCTCTCTTCCAAAGATGCTACCATGATGTTCCCCTCCATGAGGCATGTGGGAGGGAAGAGAGCACCAGAGTTATTCCCCCTCCCCAGAGGAAAAGAGGGTGAGAGCAGGCAAGAGGCTGGTGTGGACTGGAAAGAAGAGGAAGCCCTGAGAAGAAATTAGAACAGAATGAAGACTTATTTACGGAATGAGGAAGACCTGCTGAAGTCCATTGACCCCACTAGTACCTGGAACCCCAAATTGATTCCCTATTTCTAAACTGGAATCTGAGCTCCTATTCTCTGCTCCTCTCCCACTCTGTGGTGGGGACTCAGGGACTAAAGGCCCCATCCTCTACATTTCTCAGCCTGGGGCAAAGCCCCATTCATCCCTCACTAAATTATATTTCTGATATTGAGGAATTTCTGGAATTGCTGTTAGTACTTGGTGCTTGAATACTTTTTTTCCTGAAGTTTTCCCTCTGTTTTTTCTCCTATGATACTTTTTTATTATCAAGAACATTTACTTTTGTTTATTCATTTATTTTCCAAAGTTTTTCTCCCTTCAAATTTTTCTTTTGAAAGTTTTTGGTAGTTTTATTCTTTGGGATTTGGGGACTTTTTAGACAGTCATTAAGGAGAATACAATATCCGTTGGCACCTCTTGCTCAGCTATCTCCCAAGAAGTCTTTCAATACAGTCTTTCCCTGAGTGCCTACTATGTGCCCCACACTGTTTGGGGACCAGCAGAAGACAAAAACAACATAAAAAACACTGTCTCTCCTTTCCAGAAGCTTGAGGCAGATTGGACTAGATAACACTTAGTCCAATTGGAAAGGATGTTAGCAGCACAGAAGCTGTTAAAAAAGATTTATGTGGTTGCAAACTATCAAATGACATTCATTTACTTACCAGATTCTATTATAATCAACATGGGGAAAACAAGACTTAAATACATGCAACAAATTTGGAACAACAAAAGACAGTTCCAAAATTAAATTCTAAGATGTGCCGTGTTAGCAATATACAGCTCTGTGGGGGGCAGCAAAGTGTGGGGGCGAAAACTTGATTGAGAGTAGGAGAAGACAGAAGCCCAGACTAAACGTTAGAAGAGACTTTGGGAGCTGTGGAGTCCAATTCTTTCACTTGATAGGTGAGTTAACTGTGTCTCAGAGAGCTGAAGTAATTTATCCAAGGTCTCCTCACTGGTTAAGTGTCCAAGACAGGACTGACTCTAAGTTGGATGCCATCTAATATGCTCCCTTGGCTTCAGTCTTGATTTGCCACTAAATTGCCAATTACCATATTTTTAAACTTTTATCCTCTATCCATAGGCCTTGGGTTTCTTTTTTTTTTTTTTTAAATAAAAGTAGGAAGCTAAAGTAGATGATTTCTAAGTTCCTTTCCAGCTACTACATCCTATGAGCCTATAGTTCTAAGTCAGGCAAGGAAAGCTAAATAATGATTTAAGTTGTTAATGGTGGTTCATGGAGAAAGTGGGACTTCGGATGGTTTTTGAAGGATACGTAATCCACCCATTCATCCACTTGTCATCTATTTTTCTATTTGTTCATCCATCTATCCATCCATCCATCCACCCACCCATCCAGCCATCCATTTACCTACTTCCTTTACCCATCCATCCACCCATCTACCTATCCATCCACTCATCATCCACCTACCACCCACCCACTCAGCCATCTAGGCATCCATCCACCTATCATCCATCCACTCATCTGTCCATCCATCCAACAAAACTATAATGTGATCCAGTGGAAAGAGTCCCTAGCTAGGGTTGAGTCCATGTTCTAAAACTCACTGTCATTGTGACTGGGTCAGAATTTCCTCATCTATAAAAAAACAGTGGATTAGACTAGGCAATCTCTAGGGTGTCCTATAGTTAGAAACCCTATGCTATTTTAGGGAAACAAGAAAAGTTTGTGTTGACCAAAGTGCATCATAAAAGTTAACAATTTTGTTCTTGAAAAAAATGCATAATTAAGGTAGGAATGTGGGGAAAAGCTGCCAA
Organism: Potorous gilbertii; assembly: GCA_028658325.1. NCBI lineage: Eukaryota > Metazoa > Chordata > Mammalia > Diprotodontia > Potoroidae > Potorous > Potorous gilbertii. The sequence goes on along the minus strand of CM053769.1, from coordinate 463,688,376 downwards.
CTTTTCTTACCCCAGGTTCATTTGCAGGTTGATCAGGGAACAACCCCTGAACTTAGGTGAACCTTGTTACCCTACTCTCTCCATAATTCCTATTGGAGAAGGGAATCCCTGAAATGGGTTTGGGAGATATAGATGGTAATGAAAGGGAATTATTTAAATTCCAATCTGATAGTTGTTTGGAGCCAGGGATTCAGAATCAGGAAAAAGGCAATCAGAAGAAAAGGCTTAATATACATTAACTGATAGTTCATTCACAGCTCTTGGCTGTGCATTAAAAGAAGTTACAAAGTCATCATGAAGACACTAGCCACTGAACCCTAGCATATGGCAGCAGAAAGCAGAAACCCTAGCAGATGGCCATGCAGAGGCTGAAGAGCTGAAACCCAGAAAATTAGTTGACAGCAGCTCAGTCACAATGAGATGCCAGCATAGGTCTACAGAATCCCACCAGAGACAATGCAAACCTGGTACAAAGCACTCCTAGTCCAGCCTCTCTCCCAAACCTTCCCCTTTTCAGAATTTTCCTGTTCCTGCCAGGAGGCAGCCCCTCTGACTGGCAATGTCAGGGTCATTCTTGTGTTTAAAGGAATCAATGTTTGCTAAGCTGTATTTAATTCTCTGACCAAACCTGTAGTTTGGGGGGATTTGAGACTGTGTTGCCAATTCCCTCGTTGGTCACCTTCCCCTTACCTCACTCTCCCTTCTCCTCTCCCAAGCCAGGAGTTCTTTAGAAGGTATACAGAGTATAGCTGCCTTCTAAACACAGCCCTCTCTAATCTGCAGAGCGCTCTCCGCAGGTAACCCACGGCTAGGAGGACACAAGTTGTGTGACAGGCTCTTTTTCTGATCTGGTCCTTCCAGCAACCCAGAGATAGCCAGTTCAGGCACAGTGCTTTGCATGCAATAGGCACTTAATGCTTGCTGAATTCAATTAGTATTAGTATCTCCACTTTATAAATAAGGAAACTGAAGTTTAGAGACTTAGTGAATTTGTAGAGACAGAGCTAGAAGGGACCTCAAAGGACTCTGATCTCCATGTCTTTGGATGAGAAAGAAACTGAGGCCCAGGAAGAAGTCATTTGTCCAGGATGGCACAGCTAATACATGCCTGAGGTAGTCATTTGAACCCAGGTCTTCCTGATTCCAGACTCAGCCCCTCATCCACATGTTGCAGCTCGATCATGTGTGATGCCCTGAAGTTGCTGGGTGATGGGCCCCCAACCCAGGCAGGCTGGTGCTCAGGTGATGGTCCCAGCACATTATCAGCCCCCCTGCCTAAAGACATTCCAGTTTTGAGGGACCGTCGGGAACTCTTCCTGGCAGGGTCACTTCCCTAGCATGAGGAGGTCTCCAAGCACAACATTAGGGCAGGGCACACAGAAAGGGAAGAAATTCTACTGGGTAGAAATGAGTATGAAAGGAGGAATGAAAAATAGTCATGCCAGTTCTGGATTAGAGAGGCTGCCCCCCCAAAAGAAAACACATGAAAGCCCCCTAAAACAGGGAGGGAGGTTGACAGTGGTTTTGTTCTGTTCCAAGACCATCACACGTTTGTCCAGAGGCTGGGGCTTCCAAACCACATCTGTTTTTATTTGATCATTAGAATATCCCTACATTTCCCAAAGGTGGTGTGGGAAGGATAAGGCTTGACTACTGGATGTTGGTTCTTAGTAACTGCTCTCTAATTTCCCAACAGTAGCATGAGAAAAAGGCTTATTAAACACATTTCTTTGGTTACAAACTATTGGAAATAATCAAAAACCATACTCCTTTAAGCTCTCGGATATCTCTTAATATTTAAAGAAACCAGGGAATTTCACATGGTTGGGTTCAATCCCTTAAAGGATTTTGGTCAAGCCCAAAGGAAATTCACTTGGGGTCTCAAGGAAATGAGGGCTCTAGGATGGAGAGCTGGAAGGATTCGTGCAATAAGAGAATTGGCTAGGACCCAAGTAGCCAATCTGGTCAGCCTGGGCCCCCAAAGCGCTGCCTTCCCCTGCCTCCCTACTACTCAGGTACACTCATTATGCTTAAAGACTTCCTAGTTGGAGACACCCACTACGGACCGATGAAGGTAGCTTGTTCCACCGGGCCAGGTTCCAAAAAGCCTGGATGTGGCTCCTGCCTCTTGGCCTAAAGGAACAATTGGCAATTTCCACTTCTTCCAGGGTTTGTGCTTTGGGTTAAATAAAACAAGTCTAACCTGCTTTCTCATTAAATGGACTTTCAAGTATTTGGAAGCTACTGGGGATGACCTGGTGAAACCCTCTCATTTTACAGATGAGGAAATGGAGACCTAAAGACAAGTGACTTGTTGAAGGTTTCATAGTTTGTGAGTGACAGAATTAGGACCTGATCCCAGGGCCTCTGATTCCCAAGGACCTCCTCCCCCAACTACTGCCCAGTGAAGAAACAATCAAATGATTTGATTTCCTTCCCTCTTTTCCTCCCTCCCTCTTCCTTCCCTTCCTTCCCTTCCCTTCCTTTTCCTTCCTTCCTTCTTTCCTTTCCTCATTCCTCCCTCCCTCTTTTCCTCTCTTGCTTCTTTGTGTTGATGAAACTGTCCTTACACACAGAACTGAATGTATGCATATTTTTCGAACTGACCCTTATATTCTAGTAACCTATGTGAGGTGCAAAGCAGGAGGAGGGCATTAGGTGTAATCCACCTAAAGGGGAGGAAGAATTAATGCAAATTATTTTGGTTTGTGGAAATTCTGAATTTGAAGAATGAACTTGTCTGCAAAGTTAGCACAGTATTGGCTGCGTTAAAACACTTGGTTCCCTATTTTAGGAGAGCCATGATTTAGAGAAATCGATAGAAGAAAACTTTTATTAAGTGCCATCTGTGTGCCTAACATTGCTAAGCCATGGACATACCAGTACAAGCAATGCTTCTATTCTAATGGGAAAGAGGCCACATAAAGAGGAGCTGAGAAGGGAGGGTACTCTCTTGTGGGAACGGTGAGGAGTCTGCCAAGCAATAGCAATGGATGTACCCTGGAGAGATCAGCTCACTTAGGGGTTGGGGTAGGGGAGCTCAGACCTGAATCCCAGATTGTGGTAGAAACACTGTGGAGAGGGAATGAATCGAGATAGCACAGTGAGGAGACCCAGTACTGATACCAGATCCAGCCTTCCCCTCCCCCCCCAGTTCTGAATTAGGATACGAGAACCCTAGGTCACTCAAGAACCAACTCGATGGCATGTCTGATTTGTTGTGCTTGAAAATGAAGATCACTTTTATGGAGGGATTGGCCCCTGGGCTCTGGAGTATTTACAAACATATGTTTCACAGGTTCTAACCAAGGCCATGAGAATAGAAACCTATGGCGGTGCAGAAGATGGAGTCTGCCCCAACTGAGTCTCCCTAGAGCTTAAGGTTAAATTTTCAGTGTAACCATTTGTAACTTTGGAAATTCACAACGGCTAAAACTGGGGCTTGATTTATTATTTTGTTGATTGTCTGGACTTAAGAGAGTGATAGAGAAAGTTCTAAGACTGAAGTGGGGCATGTTATATGTACATTTTATTTTTTCCTTGAGAGTCTGTTCTTAACTGCTTACCACACACCATTGAGTCTCTACGTGAAGAGGCTCAGTGATTCACCAAGTCAGACTTTGGGTGACTCAGATTCTCTCCTAGCTTTCTTTTCCAACTCCCTCATCCCTTCACCACTTGTAATAATGCTGAAGATTTCACTGCAGAGGTTTGAGAGGAGAAAAGCCTCTAGCCCTTTACTGAGCCCCAGCCACTGCCCTGGAATTCCAATCATTTAGTCCAGAGATTAGACTCTTCCTGCATAAATGACAGAAGTTGTCCTTGGAACCTCTCTCCCAGACTGATCCAGCAGCTGTAGATAACAAGTCCCAATGCCAGCCTTCTGAGGTCTCTGTTTTCTGTAAAGAATACAGCACTTTTCAACAACTCATTTGAGCAGAAAAGTTTTGTGTATCACTCCAAATTTAGCTTTAGAGGGTACTTCAGAGTGACCTAGACCCAGTACCCCATTTTGTCAATGAGGAAATGACAAAAATGACAGGAAATGACAGGAGCTGAGGAAATAAATCATCAACCCATTCACATCTCCACATCAACAGGAATCATCAGAGGCAGAATCTGAACTCAGGTCTTCTGCCTCCAAAGCCAATCCTCTTTGCCTTGACTCTTTCTGGCTTCTGTTTTCCTTCTTACTATGGATTTACTAAAAAAATTTTCCACTAAATGTGGAAAATTCAGACAGGAGAAAGGAATCACCTCGCCTTTGCAGATTTCCCCCAAACTTCCTCCTCAAACCACCCTGTGCATACTTGTGCTTTTGGGATAACTAGGTGGGGCAGTGGACAGAATATGTTCATATCTGGTCTCAAACTTTGACTGTCTAACCCTTCACCCTGTTTGTCACAGTTTCCGCATCTGTCAGTTGGTTGGTTAATGCCCTTCATTCCTGAAGAGGACCAAAATGACATCACTATGCTAGAGTCAAGTTTCTGAATGTCCGACTGTGGCTGATCAGACTATACCAGCACCGAATGCTCCACCACAGGTCGGCCACAAATTGTGGAAACATTTGTGTTAGAGATGTCTCTAAATTTGCATATCCTGTATTTCTGCTTTGCTCATGGAGCATAGCACCTTCTCTGATGTAGGTATGCCAGCTGAGTGGACCTGTGCCAGTGTCTCCTATGTCACATAATCAGTTCCAAAGTTCTTCAGAGAGACCCTGAGTCTTTGTCCTTGTATCCTGACCACCACCTGAACGCTTGCCCTTCATGAGTTCTCCATTTGGCAAGATGATTACTTCTGAAATAAACTGGAGAAGAAAATGGAGAACCACTCCAGCATCTTTGCCAAGAAAATCCCAGATGGGGTCATGATGAGTCGGACACAACTGAACCACAACTCACTTAGCTGTTTCCTTGGGGTATTCCTTCCCAACCTCCCATCAGGAATATAAGATCCTTGGGGGCAGGAGATATGTTGTTTTGCTTTTGTATCTTTTGCACCCAGCATAGCCTATTCATTATAGCGGAGGCTTAAGAAATGCTTTATGGCTCAAATTTTTGGGAGCATTTTGGGGTCTGGAAGGCATCAATAGCATTTTTTCAAATTGACAGCATATATGTATGTATGTATTTATATATTTGCTGCTTGTGTGTGCGGGTGTGCGGGTGTGTGTATGGTGAAGTGGGGGTCCGGACTCCAGAAAGATCTGGGTATTCAAGTCTCCCTTTTGACTATTTGTCCATGGTAACTGTTTTTCTCTGGAAAGCCTGGAGGGGACTTCCCCACCCCCAATTTTTTTTTTCTTATTAAAGGGGCCATGCCTTGACTCACTTCTTAAAGAGGGCTGATCATTGAAAAGGGCGTTAATCTCACTCAAAATGAGAACCTGAAAAGGCCTTATCCTAAAAGGGCCAGGGTCTCCCATTGTACCCATCCTGATGAATAGCTGGTCACTGGACCCAGGCGGCTCTGAAGGAGAGTGAGGTTAGTGACCTTGCACAGCCCTCCTTCCATCAAATAAAAGTCAATTACAAGTCATGATGTCAATGTCCTCTTTGAGAACAAAGGACAAACACAACACAACAGCTAGGTGACTGCCTGGGTGGACAGAATGTTGGGCTTGGAGTCCTGCCGTCCCAATTCTGCCTAGATCCATATTAGCTGTGAGGCTGTGGTCAAAGGTAATATGTCATCAAAGAAGGGCGATGATTTAGGGACACTAGAGGGAAGGAGTCCTGGGTGTCAGGGGTGGGGTGGGGGTCTGAGGACAGAGGAAGAGGAGGGGCCTGGGGGCAGATGAGGGGGAGGGGCGGGGGGGGGTGTCAAAGGAAGGGGAGTGGCCTGGGTGGGGTTAGAAGAGGGGGTGGGGCCCAGAGGTTGCCCCTGGAGTTCTGAGGACTTATCCTAGTACAGCTTTCCAGGTACGTACCTGCTGTTCCCGGACCTAAGTTTGTGACCTAAAGCTCTTGTAAGTGAATGAAGGCGCCGGCCGTCAGTTTCCCACTAAGCTTGTACATTTCACTCCGCCAGGGTGGTTAATTTCAGGCTTTCCAGCCTAGTATCCCGCAGGCGGAGCAGGTCTCTTTCTTCTTCTGACTTTACCCAGGGCTCTTTGGCATAGGACACAGTTCTTTAAAGGGCGTCCTTTTTCAACTGGGCTTTTTAGGGCACGAGAGGAGGCAGTTGTTTAGCGTTGTTTGGAAGATTTATGTGTTTAGATGTTTAAATACCCTGTTTACGTTCGTTGTTTCCTGAGGAAAACAGACCAGATTTTCTTTGCCCCTCATTCGTGGCTGTGGTCCCTGGCCCTGTTTGCTCCTTCTTTCCGTATCCTCCATATTCCTTTGGGTCCGGGCTGTTCCCTGTCTCCATTACATCCACCTGCCAATTGGTTTAACTGTTCACATTTTCTTTCTTGATATTCGTTATCACAAATAATAATGCTATGAAAACCCGAGTTAACTCTGGGTCTTTTCCTGCTTTCAGTAACCTCCTTGGCATTTAAACTATGAGTATAATATCAAGGTCAAAGTGCGGCAGCATTTTAGCCATTTTTCTGGAAAATTCCAGATTGTTTTCCAGAATGGTTAAGTGACCAGCAGTGAATGAATCAGCCAGTCTAAATACATACCATCTGTCAATCATATTTTCATCATTTTTGTCTTTGCCACTATGGTGATTATGGGATTATTTTAATTGATATTTCTTTTATTAGGAGTGATTTTGAAACATTTTTCATGTAGTCGCAGATTGTATCTTCAGGAAACTGTTCATATCCTTTGCTCACTTGACTTCTAGGTCTTAATTTTATATATTTGTGTCAATTCCCCTTAGGTTTTGGATATTAGACTTTATTGTAGATATTAAAAAAAACAAATTTCCTCCCCCAATTCCTCCAATTGTAACCTCATTGATTTTTGGGAGGACAAAAGCTTATTGCTTGTGTGTGCTTTTTTTTTTAAAGATATAATCTTCTTAAGCATGTGTCTCATTTAAAATTTTTCCCCATCTATGAGTGTGAAAGATATAACCTCCCATTCTCCACATTTCTTTTTTGAAAAATATATTATTTTTTAATATGTGATTGTTGATTCATTTGAAATTTATGGTAGCCTGTAGTTTAAGGTGCTTATTTCAATCTATTTTTTCTTAACCAATATCTTGTCTAGTTTCACCAGAACCTTTGGCAAATAAAGAGTTCTTTGTTCAGTAGTTTTGTATCACTATAAAAAATTTTTGTATCTTATTTTTCTTCTTTTCTGTGAGTCCTCTATATATCCTGATGGGTTAAGTTCCAGGTAATTAATGCGTTTTGTTCCCTATGTGAAATGGAATTTCTCTTATAATCTTTCTCCTAAATATTGTTAAAAATTTACAGAAATACTGATGATTTTGTAGAATTATTTTGAATCCTGGGGGGAGGGAGGGTGGGAGCTATCAGCCCACTTCCTGAGGTTGGAGGTGTCTGCTTACTGCTCCAGTTCTTTTCAGGGTTGTTGTTGTTGCATTCATTCCTTTGTTGTGAAGAAGACCATGCCATCAGAGGAATGATGACATGACTTGCACTTGACTTTGTTGTGGGAGGGCTGTGCAGGTCACCAGCCTCACTTCTCCTCCAGAGCCATCTGAATCCAGTGACCCAATATTCCTCAGGTTGATTGGAGATGACCCAGGATGCACTGGGAGACCTTGGCTCCTTTAGGCCAAGGTCTTTGCAGGTACTTATTTAGGGTGATGTAATGCCCATTCATTTGCTTAGCTCCATTCCCTTGTTTCCTTCCCTCATAAGTCTTGTTAAACATTTCAAGCTCAACATATGTGAATGTAACTCAGTATTACCTTCCCCCAAATGCATGCCATTTCCAAACTTACCTGTTTCTGCTGAGGGTAGTCATGTTTTTCCAGTTACCTCGGTTTTGCAAACTTGTGATGATACAGTCTCCCGTGCCTTCACATCATCATGTCCAATCAGTTGATTGGGCTTTTTTTTAAAAAATAAAAATGATGATGTCCCATTTTATATTTAGGTGGTTGATTCCATTTGGAATTTGTGTAATACTGTGTAGTACTGATTTTAGTCTCTTTTTAAAATGGATTTATTTTCTGGTTTCATGAGAACCTTTTGGCAAATGGAGTTAGTTCATCGGTAGTTAGCATCAGTTCAGTCAAGTCTTTGGTTGACCTTTACCATATTTCTCCCATGAGGGCTCTCCCCATTTCTTCTCCTTACCCTAATGGGTCCCCACACACATAGCTCCTACTTCCACTCTGTCTCCTCTTCAGGTCATCATGGGTTTGGTACGACTGCCAAAGGGATACTCCTACTAAAGGATAGGTCTAACCACGTGATTCCCCTGTTCAGAAAGCTTCACTGGCTTCCTAGTAGTCCCTATAGGATGGGATTGATGCGCGGGGGTTGAGATCTGGACCCTTAGAAGGAAAAGAACATGTCTTTGAAAGCAATCCAGTGCCTGAATTTTCCCTCACATTTCAGTTACCCAGATCATGGTTGCCTCTGCCCAAAGCATCGGGCCTATCCCAGGCCACCTTGATTACTTAATTAACCTGCTAGATACTCCTTAATCCTGGACCACCTGAAGCTATTTACCTCTCTTTAATCCCATCCAAATTCTCTTTTAGTCTTTTTCTGAGTAAAAGTACCCAGATTTGTTAGAAATCTTGCCTGCTTCTATTGGCATCACAGTACTGTGCACATTTACTAGAAATCCTGCCTGACCCTCTGATGTTGTAATGACACTTCATTACTCTGAGAGAAGGCTTTCATGGTCAAATTCTTTTGAGGCAGCCCCACCCTGTACCCTTGCATTTTGGGGTTCCCAGCACCCCAAACTGCAACAGGGGTTGCTAATTTTTTTGTATGTCTTGGAGCCCTTTGGCAGTCTGGCCAAACCTATAATTTTCGATGCATAAAGATAAGTGCAAGGGAGTATGAAGGAACCCAGTTAAATTGAAATAAAAATGTAAGTCTTTTTCCTGCTGGCACAATCAAGTAACAGGTATTTATGAAATTCTTCCCATATGCTGGGTCCTGGGCTAAGTGCTGAGGATACCAAAAAAAAAAAAAAGCTCAAAACAGTTCCTCTCCTCTAGGAGATAGCATTCCAATGAAGAAAATGGTGTATGCATATATTTAGTTTATACCAGATAATTGTAGGGCAGATGGAAAGTAACCTTAGAGGGTTAGGATGCCTTTAGCAATTGCAGTGGGGGGTGGTGGTGTGGAGAATAGGCCTCAGTGTCCTATAGGACTTGGTGCTTGAGCTGAGTCTTAAAGAAGCCCCAGGTGATAAGAAGTTGGAAGGGGAGTGTTCCAGGTATGGAAGGCAGGCAGTACAAAGGTATGGAGAGGGGTTATCTTTCGTGAGCCAATAGGATTGTATGACTCCCTAATGAATTTATTTCAATTCAGTAAGCGTTTATTAAGTGCCTTCTAGGTGCCAGTCTTGGCTAAGTTCTGGGGATACAAAAAGAGGCAATATACAGTCCCTGCCCTCCTGGAACTCATCAGCTTTTTACTTGTAAGTTTTTCAATTTATTTTAAACTTAAGTTTAATAAGAAAAGGAAAAACATTGTCATGTATGAAATCCAACATGAGAGGAGTCAAATCTAAAGCAATAAATTTCCAAATCAAGAATACCTATAGAATACATACTAGCCCTTGTCCAGCTTCCTTGTACTTTTTCTTGGTTTTCTGCTGTGTACTTTTACTTTTTTTCCTTCTTGTACTCCACTCCCCACCAGAAGGCTGGGTATATATACATATACATATATGGTGTGTCTATATAGCTATGAAACACATACATGTAGATATCTATAAACATACACATATATACACATACACACTCATCTCTGTAAGACTGTTCTATGCATATTTCTGCTTGTCATGTTTCCATGAAGTCTGACCAGCATCTTCTTCCATAAGTCCACATCTTTCCATGTTTTTTCTAAATCCCTCAGAGAAGCTTACAATCTAATGGGGGGACAACATGCTAACAAATATGTACAGAGAGAGCTGAAGTAAATAGGAGACGTTTGACTGAGGGAAGGCATTCGAATTTAGAGGGCTTGGGGAGGCTTCCTGCAGGAGGTGAGGTTTTAATTGGGACTTCAGGGAAGTCAGAAAGGAAGAGGGAGGACATTCTAGGCTTGGGGAACAACCAAAGAAAGCCTGGAACACAGAGATGGAGGGTCTTATTCCTGGAGCATCCAGGAGGCCGGAGTCCCTGGCTCAGGGTGCGTACATGCGTGAGTCTGGTGTAAAAGGATTAGAAAGGCAGGTGGAGGCTGGATCCTGAAGAGCTTTGAATACCAAATTGAACATTTTATTGGCTTCTGGAGGCCTTGGGTCGTCACTGGAGTTTGCTAAGTAGGGGGAGGAGCCATTTAGGGAAATCACTTTAGTGGTTTAACTGAGAATGAATGAGAGTGTGGAGCCTCCGGGCAGCTCTCCACCCCTCACCCCCACTGCCCCCAGCAGGCTTTGACCCTAATCCCAGGGTGAGGTGACGAGGACCTGGGCTCCTGTTGGGAACCCGGGGACTGGGAGGGTCATTGCCTCCACTGTAATTGGGAAGGTGGGGAGGAGGAGGATTTAGGTTAAGACATGCTCTGTATCCCGTTCCAGATGTCTGCAAGGTAGTTGGAGATGTGAGACTGGAGGTCAGCAGAGAGATTAGGGCGGGATAAGCGGATTGGGAAATCTTGGGCCAAAAGAGGGTCTTTAAATCCATGGGAGTATAGAAGGTGAAGAGCTGACTGCCCTGAGGGACACACCCGGAAGAGAGGGCTGGAGCCCAGAAAACCCAGCCTCTCCCCGCCCCCCCCCCGCCCCCTCCCGCCCCGTCGGCCTGACCCACGGGGCCGCTGGCACGTCCTCCCCCTCCCACCTACACCCTTTCACAGAGATGACCATTTTCTATTTAGTATCTAACTAGAAGTGGGGTTAAGAGCGCACGTGAAGGGCGGAGCCAGGAGCTCTGGGCGGGGCGGGGGCGGGGCGGGGGCACCGGACTCAGCCCCTTGGGTGTGGCCTCGCCGAGTTGGGCACACTGGGCATGCGCCCTGGAGAAAGCGAAAGTAGCCTCCATCTCCCCGGCCCCCAACCCCCTCCTCTGCCCCCGTGGCCCCGGGGACAAGTCCAGGCTTGTCCCCTGACGCAGCGGGAGGCAGGAGACGGACGGGACCTGCTGCTGCGAGCCCCGAGTGGTGAGTGTGGCCAGAGACCCGCACCGGCCGACTGGCCGCTGGGCCCGCCCCCTCCAAGGAGGAACCTCCGCACAGCCCCCGTGCACGTGCGGGACCCTCATAGGAGACCCCCAATTCCTGCCCCCCATCCAAGCCTCCTGACCCCGCCAACAGCCAGGCCGCGGAACCCCCCTCACACTGCTGCCCCCAGCTGACCTCCGGGGGTCCCTTGTGGCCGGGGCCTCTCGCTGCCCCCCAGGGCCTGAGATGCGAGGAGAGATGGGCATGTGGGGGGGCTCCATAGAGGGAGACAGTGAGTGGGTGGTCCTGGGTCCCGCGGACACGGAGGAGGTGCATCCTCAGGTGGGTGCGCAGACCGGCGGACCGTGGCCGTGCGGGTGTGCGTGTGGAGAGGTTGGGCGGAGGGATGTAGGGAGAGGTGCGGGGTGTGCGTGTGTAGTTGGGCGGAGGGATGTAGGGAGAGGTGCGGGGTGTGCGTGCGGAGAGGTGCGGGATATACGGAGAGGTGCGGGGTGTGCGTGTGTAGTTGGGCGGAGGGATGTAGGGAGAGGTGCGGG
>CM053769.1:463644085-463676086 GCA_028658325.1 Potorous gilbertii | reverse complement strand
CCCGCCTAGGTCCACCCAGCTAGTGCTTGGGGTCTGAGATTCAAATGCTGCTCCCCAGCCTCAGGGATTTTGGTGGCAGGCCTGGCTGCTATTCAATGGGAGCTTAATTTCTGGTGCTCAGGTGGGGACAGGGCTGCCTCCCAGGCTCAGTTCCCACAGGGGGTTTATGCAGAGACCTTTTGTAATGGAGTTCCTGCTGAGCTCCTGCCTTCTCAAGGAGCCTCTGGCTGCCTGGTGCCTCTGCCACTGCCTCCCTAATATTCTCCAATGAGATATTTCACATTCTCTTCCATTTTTTCATTCTTTTGGTTTTGTTTTGTGATTTCTTGGTTTCTCAGAAAGTCATTAGCCTCCATCTGTTTCATTCTCATTTTGAGAGAACTATTTTCTTCAGTGAGCTTTTGCACCTCTTTTTCCTGAGTCCCGGGGACACCCCGCTCCCCTCTTAGCCCGTCTCTCTCACTGACCTGTGAGTCTGTGAGTGGAGGGACCTTTGCGGCCACTGGAGATTCTGTCCCTGAAGCCTGCTCCGATCTGCTCGCTCTTCTCTGTGCTGCGCGGCCAGGGTAGGGGAGGGCTCCGCTCCCCTCTGGTGCTCGACGCACCTTTGGGATCGGTTTTTCAGGGCTCTCTGGAACGGAAATCTCCTTCACTGTGTTGCTGCGCAGCTTCCACTGTTCCAGAATTTGTTGGGAGTTCTTTTTAGAGGAAATCCATGGGCTGTGGGTTCAGAGATAGCATAGGTGGGTCTTTCTACTCCGCCATCTTGGCTCCGTGCCTCACCTAATATTCTCCAAAGTATTGCCAAGGGAGTTATGGAGTTACAGATAGTCCTCCTCCCTTTTCCCCCGACGTCTGGTGAGAAATAAGTCCCCACAAGGGGGGAGGGCTGCACTCTGGACTCCCTGCCTAAGTGAAATAGTAATGGGATCCTTCCCTCACCAATAAAATACTGTGATATTGATCTTCAACTAGACTGTAGCCTTCAGAATTTAAAAAAGGAAGTCACTTTTGATATTACAAATTTTACTTCAATATCTCTATTATATGAATTTGGATTTAATTTTCAAAAGTCAGTGTACACAACTTAAATTTAAAGAATCATAAATCACTTTCAAGGTCTTGTTATCAAAGATTTTCCTATGTATTTGTAAGAGGCAATCTCTTTTTTACTGGAGAGATCATTTTCCTCCTAGCAGTTAAGACAGCTCTACCTGGGAGAGAGATTCTCTTGCTTGCAAGAGAAATTATTTTACATAGGCTAATTATCTCTCTTTAGGCTAGTAAGATTCTCCCATTTAAGTCTTACCTTGTCTCAGATTAATTTGGACTGAGGCTAAGGAGGAGTCTGACCTCCCAGGTAGTCCTCCCTGGGGAATTCTCTTGGTGAAGGTTCTTTACCAGAGCACTCTAGGAGGCTCCTCAGAGAGAGCTGCCACAGGGCCAGAATTCAATCACTCAACCTCCTGGCTGCCTCGCCAACTGTCACAATGGAAATCGTGATACTGAGACACTGAGGCAACAAAGTTCCAAGAACAAGCAATTTATTGGCAAAGCTAGCAACTGATGGGGTCCAGGACTCCTCAGGACACAAGGACTTTGGGGAATATTCAAAGAGCTTTCTTATAGTCATAAAGAACTGAAGCAAATTACAAAATCTTAAGTAACAAATGTTTATTGATTACTGATTGTTCAGCACAGAGAATGTTAACCACAAGTTGTATCAGCTTACCATAGGGTAGGCCAACACTAGAAATGAGGAACTAACTAGAATCGCTAAGTAGTAAACACTTCTCTTCTCTGACTGGTCAGGCATGACACAAGCTTATTGATTGATAAGCCATGGACTACACTAGCATCATGTGGAAAATCTGCAGTTTTCCTTGATTCAAAATGAAAAATTAAACACACACACAAAGGGCAACTTAAACTCCCAAAGAAGGAAGTCTTACAGAGCAGTGAGTGACAGCTCACAAGAATGAGGATGCTCAACTGTAACAACTTACCAATACAAGCAAGCTGGATTAAGTTTTATAAAGCACAGCAAGTTTGGCAAAAAAGAAAACCAGTCTGACACTACTGATGAACCCTAATTACAAATCTGCATTTCTCACCTGCCTTGAAGCAGCTCCACTGGTTAGGGGCTTCAGTGCCTTCTGGCTCTGCCTCACTCTCCAAGCCACCAGTCTGAAAGAATACCCCAGAGTACACAGGATAAATGGGCTGAGTCTAAGACCAAAGGCCAAGATGAGGGGAAAGGGCACAGAAAAAGCAGCAATCATTTACTATGAAAATCTCCCAGAAGGATGAATTACAAAATTCAAATATCCTGGGCACTTGGAATGACACTAAATACACTGATTCAAAGGCTACTGGGTGGGGTGCAGTGCAGAGTGGGGAGGACAGAGGAGAAGTGAGTCGCAGAGAGTGCAGAGTGAGGAAGACTGGGGGAGCTGAGGGGGCAGGCAGAACTGGGAGGAGTGCATAGGGAAAGAGCTGGGGGGATATAGGGGGTAGAGTTTAGAGGCCAGTCCAGAGATGGGGAGAGCCAGAGAGATACAGAAAGCAGCAGAACTAGCTCACACTTTCTGCTCAGATAAATACTTAGGCAACCGAGTATGTTTATATGTTGGTATTTCTTCCCCATTTGCGGTAACTATGGACATTAGTACAGAAGAGTTAAACAGAATAAAGAAAAGAGAAATTATTCTTGCCTTGTCCAACATTTTTAAACTGGCCTAATTTCAACAGTTCAAGCTTCCATGGCTCATCACAATACAGCCCAGAGAGGCTCTGTAAAGCATCAGCTATCTATCCATCTGCATGAGGGAGAAAATGATACCCACTGAACAGAGAAGTAAAGTAAGTTACAAGCATAATAAAGACTTAGCAAAAATAACTTAACCAAGTTCATCAATTCAGTGGCAAAGCTGTAACTAGACACCAGGAATCCTCATTTCTCTTACCATGAATCCAAGAGATAAATCCCTCACTGATGTCAAGAACACTATAATGAACTTTATTCAAAGGTCAGCTTGGGCTGCCTGCTCCAAGTGGGAGAATGATGAGCTAAAGGTCCAGCTGTCTCCCCAAAATGTATCTGGCCTGGACCCCTTGAGCACCAGAGTCACCTCCAAGTGCAGAGGGAACCAATTGTCACTAAGCCAAGAAAGTCTCTGTCTCCTCTCACCTTTCCACCTGACTCAGAGTGCCCACTGCCTGGGGACCAAGCACAGAATCCAACAATGACCACTTACCTCACCCAACAACCAACATTTTAAACGCTCAAAAATCCCAGTGGAGATGTGGCCGACCCTGAAGGGCTTTTCTCTTGGCTTCCTACTCTGACAATCACGAAGCCAACACCCACCCACCCAGCCTAGCAAAGGAAGACAGCACCAAGTGCTGAAGCAAGATCACCTGAGCCCCTGTGGTCACTGCATTTACCTGCAGTTGTGATTGGGAAGGGGAGAGGAGAGAGGAAGCAGGGAGGGAACATCTTCTAGATGCAAGGCACTGTGTGGCTAAGTCCTTTACAAATATATTATTATTACAAATACTATCATATTTGAGAAATGATGGAGAGTTGGGGCATGGAGGGGAAAAAGGCTTTTCCTGGGATCTCCGAAAATGAAATGCATCCTGTTCAAGGGGAAGAGACATGGAAACCACTCTTTTCTCTAAGCTGTGGCCAGTGCTACTCCCCCAGCATTTACTACAGAAAGGCATGTGCAGCATGGCTGGAACACACCAGGAGATAAGGAAAAGAGGAAACACCCATGGTCATCAGCTTCTTCCTTGATCAGTCCCACTTAGAGGCTGGGAATTCCACATTATCTCATGGAGTTTTCAAGTGGAAAATGTTCAGTTAGCTTCCCTCCTTGCTAATGTCCTGGACCACCCTTGGTCCACCATCCTTTCAGGAGTGTACCTATAATCTTGTTTTTGATATTTTCTTTTTTCCCCAACTACATGTAAAACAATTTTAACATTTTTTTTTACATTTGAGTTTCAAATTCTATCCCTTTCTTCCTCTCTGAAAAGGTAAACAAACTGATAAAAGTTATATGTGTGCAATCAGGTAAAACATTTCCATATTAGTTATTTTGTACAAGAAGACTGGAGCAAATAAGAAAAACTGAAAAATAATATGCTGCACTCTGTATTCAGACAACATCAGTTCTTTCTCTGGAGACAGCA
Source organism: Potorous gilbertii (assembly GCA_028658325.1). NCBI lineage: Eukaryota > Metazoa > Chordata > Mammalia > Diprotodontia > Potoroidae > Potorous > Potorous gilbertii. The sequence continues at coordinate 463,671,886 of CM053769.1, read as the reverse complement.
TTTTTTATCATGAGTCCTTTGCGATTGTCTTGATCATTGGATTGCTGAGAGTAACTGGGTTATTCACAGTTCTTTATCATATAATATTGCTGTGTGCACTGCACACAACATTTCCTTGGTTTTGGTCACTTCACTTCTTATCAGTTCATGTTAGTCTTCTCAGGTTTTTCTGAAATCATCCTGTTTTGTCATTTCTCACAGCACAATAATACTCCATCACAATCATATACCCAACCTGTTCAGTCATTCTCCAATTGATGCGCATCCCTGCAATCTCCAATTCTTAACTACCAGGGAAAGAGCTGCCATAAATAACTTGTGCACCCATAATCTTTAAAAATCCCCACCCCAATTCCTATTCCAACATTTGGAGGGCATTAATGACAAAGAAACCTGTCACTCTCTTGTAGGTCACCCAGGCATGAACCCAGGTATTTTAAAGTGCTCAGGAATAGTAGACATTCCACCAATCCACCAATGACGGATGGATGGATGGATGGATGGATGGATAGGGGGATGAATGAATGTATACCACCAACTGGCAGAAACTGTCAACCCGAGGGGACCACCAGCTACTCCAGAATCCATCACCTTTGGCAGTTTTCCCACTATGAGCAGTAGAGTGGGCCAGACGGTGCTCCACTTTGGCAGTGGGCAGTGGAGTCTTCTGGTGCTAAGGAGTACGTGAGAAGTGCTCCAGCTGGCCACAATACAATAATCACTCTGGTATCTTTGTCATCTAAATCACAATACCAGAAGTATAATGTCCCTCTGTGCCTGGTGGGAGATGGGGACTTAAGGAAAAACAATAATTTGAAAAGACTTCTCAAAAATCAAGGAGAGAGAAAGTATTTCCAAACTCTCTAGGAAGACTCGTCTTCTGCTTGTCTCCCCACAGGGACCAGGTGCACCTTCCATCTACCCTGGGAAGAGCCAGGGCTGAATTCAGAAGCAGCATGCAAATGAGGGAGCAAAAATGGATGTATCTCAAATATACCAGGAAAAAAGGAGAGAATTCTAATGGGAAAATACCAGGCACTGAGCACTCCCTAATCAATGCTGCTGTATCTCACTAGGTTAGACAAGGAACCCAAGGCTAGTTTTTCCGTCCTCATACTCTGAGCACAGAAAAGGACCTCAGTGACCATCCTGCTGGACCAATGCCCTGAGAGGCTCTCCATTACAACACAGTCAAGAGGTAGTCCTCCAGCCAGGCAGGGAGCTCCCCAATGGCTCCCCCAGGGAGTCTGGTGACTTTGGGCAGCCCTGAGAGAGACACTGGGTTTAGGAAATGAAAGAGAAGAGTTATTTTGGCTGGTCCACCACATCAGCACAAATGTCCTTAAATACAGTATCACTGTTTTGAGGCACAGGAGCTAAATGGAAGGAAGGGACGCCAAATATTTCCTGCTCCTTCCTGGGGGTATATGTTCCAAGGCTCCTCCCAGATCCCCTCACTCTGGTCCTAAGGAATGCGATGGGCTTTATGCTGGATGGCCTGTTAGAAGCGGGGGAGTATGGAGAGCAGAGGTGACTGAAGCCCCAGAGGCTTTTGTGCCCACAGACTGCCATCTCCATGACCTTGTGTAAGTGGTCCTCAAGAGATGAAGCAGTTGAAGAACTCATAAACCTGCAGCCGCTCTCAGGAGAAGCTCCTCTGCTCTTGGCTGGGTTGGTGCCAGGTCCTAGGACCTACTGCTCACCTTTGTCCCTTGGCATCATGGATCCACTGACTCTCACACAGGGAAGAGGCTCCAGCGGTGGAGGAATTTCTGAGGAAATTGGGGAGCATTCTTGCAGAAAGTGTGCCAGGACCAGCATCTTACACCATGTAAACCACAAGCCACGTCTACTGGGTACTTGACCTGAACAGCTAAAAAAGAATACTCAACCACACAAAAACATTGCCAATCACTGAGAAGTCACACCAAATAACAGAACTCTCAAGTTCCAAAGCACATTATCATCATGAAGTAAACCAAAACAACAAGAGGAAATGGCAACTGCTGGGAAGGTCATGGGGGCCCATCAATCAGTGTGTCAATCAATAGTCATTCAGGACCTTCTCCAGGCCCAGCTTGAATACGTGTTGGGGAACTCTGCATTGGCCCAACCCCTGCAGAAAGGGACTTAGAATCATGGCCCCAATCCACCAAGTTGTGCACACATATTGTGCGTCCCAGTGATACCACAAGGAGGTCAAAGACCCATGCTACAAAAACATTTGAGGGTCACTTTTTGCTGGAGCATGTAACTGCAAAAGCAGACACCCTGATATCAAATGAGGATCAGCTAAATTCATTAGGATGCAGGAATGGAATGTGACTGTGCTCTGAAAAATTACAAAAGAGAATCTTTTGAAATCAAAACATCTCTGAAGACTCTCAGGTAGCATGCAGGCTATGACCACAGACAAGGGAAGGACGGAAATGCAGAAAGACTTGACAAGACTCCAGAGGCTGGAGGATGAAGCAGGAGACACACATCTTTGGAGCCCAGTGTAGGTAAGTGCTCTGCTTTTCTACACTCATTTGTCACAAGGGAGGGGTTCTAGATTGGGAGAGGGGTGTGGAAGAAGGAAGATGATAGGTAGCGACAGAAAAGGAAACAAAAGACAAGGAAAGAAAGACATATCAATGAAACACTAAAAACAACCCACAGATGAACCTGCAAGCAGAACAGCTCTGGTACTATCATGACAAATTAAGAGCCAGTTAAAGTGTCATCTCTGTCCTTCCTGTATGTTGTATGTTCAAATGTTCATGTTTACTAGGTTTAGTTAAGTTCACACCGAAGGAAAAAACTGTAAATATTTTCCATGGCAGCAGGAACTCAGAATTTCAACAAAATCAACATGTACTTTATACTCAAACTTCAATGCAAAATGAGAAACAGGCCAAAACAAAGGAAAAATGCATCAGACCACGTAGTTTCAGAGTAAGAAGAGGCCCAGAACACAAAAAAGGCCTCCAAGACAGGGAGCAACAAGTAACATCACACAAACTCGACTCGTAGCTAAGAAAAAAATAAAAGCGCTGTTCATAGAGGCCAGGTCACTAAAAAAGCTGGGTCATTACAGATGCTGAGCCAATAGTCAGACCTCGTGAGAGCAGAGACCAAAGTCAGGATCACCACAGGTGATGGTCCAGACCCTGGGATGCCACAGCATCGTAATGAGGCCTCTTCTCCGAGGAGTTCTCAAAGAGAAGGGTTCCACCCATGGGGAAGTCTGGCAAGAAGCACTTTTCATAGAAGCACGGAACTAGAAGGAAAGCAGGTGTTCCTCCCCTTGAGAATGGTTGGGCAAATTAAGTAAGATGAACATGGTAGGATGAGAACCAGGGAAGGTTTGCATGAATGGGTGCACAGAGAAAGTAGTAGAGAAAGGATGTCCTTCATGGCCACAATGCCATAAAAGAAGTCAGCAGCTACTGTTCCAATCAATGCAAGGTCCAACCGTGCCTTCTAAGGACTGAGGAAGACCTGAGCCCTGCGATGAGGACAACACCAATCACAGTCAGATGTGATCAATGACCTTGCTTACATCACCACACAACTGGGTTACAAAGGACAGGTCTACTGGCTATGCATAGAAATAATGGAAGATGAGAGGGATTTGGAGGGGGGAAAATCAATAAAGAACTTAGTTTTTTAAAGATTAAGTAAAATGAACCCATTTATTGTCAGTTGTGTCCATGTGATGTGACACTTCTCCAACAATGGAGAAAATGCTGGTGTGAACACACTGGACAAAGATGTGACACCACTTTTTGTGAAGCACACTTCTGGCCTCTGGCTCACTCTAACACAGGTCTATTTTCACCGTTTAAGTAAAATGAATAAAAGAAATGCAATTTGACAGAGACTGGGGGTTGGGGATTGTCAGTTAAAGCAACGACCCCCACATCAAGCCAACCCAAGAAGGATTTGGTAAGGACTGATGCTGTGCCAGGCACTCCACTGGACACAAAGACAAGCCATTAAGTGATGATGAAAAGTTGGGGAAAATGTAAAAACCTCTGTATCTTCAAAAAACAGGTCAGCTGTGACCTAAAAACAAGGACAGACAGCAGCTGGGACGCACAAGCCAGCAGACACCATATTAAAACAGGGAGTATAAATGTGAAAATTATTTCAACAAATGGGCCGTGTTCAGACCCATGGGTCCGGGTGACTCACATTCTGGGGCACATAAGGAGTGGCTTCATGTCAGGCTGGGGTCATGGCAATTATTGTAGAGAATTCATGAAGGACTCAGAGTGGCTCCCCCACCACTCCCTACATGCACATACATGAGCACATACAGACATTGTGTGAACACACACACACTCACACACACGCTAAAAGGGCACTTACTAGGTGATCCATTACTCTTCTTAAGGCAAATAGATTCTAGAAAAAAACAGATGACCCAGTTTAATGTCCACATGTAGAAAAAGGGTACTATATGTCACTAAGATTGCAGCATCCAAGCACACAGTAGATGGAGCAAAAAAGGTTACAGAGCTTCATCAAAAAGACCAGCAATCAGGCCACAGCTCCCCCTCCTCCTCCCTCTTGTCCTCCTGGATCACTGCTAGCAGCAGCTCCCTCCTCCACACTGCCCTTCTGGCACTCCCCCCCACCCAGGTTAATCCAGCTCATGCACAGACAGGATGTTCCTCCTCTACTCTAGATCCCTCAGTGGCTGCCCAGTGCCTTTCCAAGGCCAAGTGCCCAGCCCAGTGCCCAAAGCTATCTTCCAATTGAGGTTTCACCATCCTTCCTGCCATGCTGGCCTTTCCTCTGTGTCTATAGGTCCCCACACTGCTGGCACTTTCCTCATCAAACACTGTCTAATATTTGGACTGTGTACATCAACATGTCGCCCTCCTGTCTGCTCCAAGAGGGCGAGCCTGCCTTGTTTCTGTCTTTGCAATCCTGACTATTAGTGCAAAGCCTGGATCAGAGAGAGGCACGTGTAGGTATGCATGTGCATGTGCGTTGCACTGGGTACGCACATTTACATGAATATATTGCTGCACTGTGTTGCATACTTGTGTACATGTGCACTGCACATGCAGGTACACAGTCTGTGCAATGGATTACATTGTGTATGACTGCACTGCATTTGCACACAGATGTGCACTTATGCTATACTCACACGTATTATATATGTTCATATGCATGTGTGTGCAGGCACATGCATGTACTATTACACTGTTGCGCACATGCATGCACGTGTCTGTGTGCTGCCCAGCTGAGGCTCACTGAACTTAAGTAATTTGTCCAGGATGATACCACCCAAGCCCCATTTACAAATACCTCATGGACTTGTCATTTGCTAAGAGGAAAAAATAATCTAGATATTTTTTCAAGCCCTGTTCTTAAATCTTAAATCTGAACACAAATGCAGGCAGTTTAAAAGCAGCCATCTGGTTACCTTTCCCCTTTTGAACTTTGAAAAAGAGGGCAGCTCTCTACAAATCTCTAATAAAAGGATCAAGTGGAAGCACAATGTACCCCCAGAAAAAGAGAAAATGAATGAGATGGAAAGAGTCAATGTCAGAAAGACTACGGGAGGACAAGTACACAAAGACACTGGGAGAGAAACTGGGAAATGGTCCATTCTGGAAAAAACAATGTGGAATCACGAGGCAGGTGGGAGGCGGAAGGGCCTGAACCACCCAAAACATGCTACAGGCCATGTGATCAAGAGATCCCATTGCTGGAGGGACAGACCTCATGGGGCTGTAACAGGTAAAATAAGGTAAACTAAGGCATGTAGTTCCAAGCATGATCAATTTATTAGTAAAGTGCAAATTTATCAATTAATAGAATCTCAGCTTCCTCAGCAAAGCTATCCCCCAAGTGAGGGGGATAGCACTCTCTCTCCGTTCCTCTCTCTCTCTTTTTTCTCTCTCTCTTACAGCTATAGAGAGGGAAGAAGAACAGGACTTTGCAGGCACAGCCTTGACCTCATAAATGACGAAATCCATCTGACTGGTTCTAAAGCTGAGGCACAAGGGACAAATGAATGGTTGGAAATTGGGAGGGAGGGACTCACAATCAGCCCCTTCCACTCCCCTCCCCCTCCCCCCAAGTGACTAAGAAGTGCTCTTTCTTTGAGTTGGCCTACAGGGTTAGAGGGAGCAGATCACATTCCTTTCAGAAAAAAAAAATACATTCTTGGACACAAGAAGAGAATGGTGATTAACAAAAAAACTGGATTTCTAAACACAATCCGCCACCGGCTAACTGAAGTTCAGAAGACAATGAACCATGACCTAGGCAGATCAAGGACAAAAATTAATAAACCATAGATAGAATTAATTAAAAACTGATATAGAATCAATCTGATTATTTCAGAAGGAAAGGGCAGAAAGAAAGGTCAGAGAGATACTTCAATATTCCTAGTACTACTGCATAGGGAATGGCACACAATAGGTGCTTAAGAGATGCTCACGGCACAAAGAAGAATCTAACTAAATGAACCACTGAGTCTGACTGTGCTGTGACACAATGAATATGAAACATTTCTGGTTATGGGGAGGGTCTTCTAGAAGGGTTGGTTTTGTAAAAACAAAAGAAATCAAATTTTATTTAAAAACAAGGAAAAAATGAATCTAAAGAACTCAGCAAACTGTGAGAAGATGTATATGAAGTAAGCAAGACCAAGAAAACAACCTACACAGTGACTACAATAGAGAGAAAGGACACTGAACCACTCTAAAAGATCAAAGGAGGTGCAAGAAAGGGGCCACGTAGCCAGGCCCGGGAGGCACAGCTGGCACACTGCTGCTGCCCTCCGAGTGTAGCTTGGCTTGGGTTTTCATCTTACAGGAAAAGCTCATTGGGTAGGAGAAGAGAGACGATTAATCAGTAAATAAATAAAGCCTTAAAATAAAAGGCATCAATAAAATAAAACAAAGACAAACAGCAGAAGTAAAAACATGCCAGTGTCTTCTAAAAGCACAATCAAAATTCTGCTGCATCAAGATCATCCCCGGTGGAAGCCTCCTCCCAGAATAACAGTGAGCTTAGACTCTCCAAGGGCAACCTAGGGACACACCTGCTCTGGACAATGCTAGCAGGAGGCCAAGACTTCAGGTATGACCCAGCAATGGACAGGCCCAGCTCTGCTCTAGGTTTATACAGAAGCTACCATGTTTCCCAAACGCTCCATACATGCAGAGCGTGTGGTTCCCACATCAGGGAAATCACAAACCCTTCAAAAATGAAAGTTTCTATCAGTCCTGCATTCAAACAGAAACCTTTTCTATTGCATACCTATGTCTACCACATCCCTCATGTTCCAAGGGGATAAGATGAGCAAAGTGTTGCAAGGGTATTTCCATATTCTCCAGATGAGATGGATTCAATGTTACCTTTACAAACTATTCTATGCCAAGAAATGAGAAAATCCCAAATCTAATCTGTTAAGGTACCTAAGAAAGCAGCCCAAAGTACTCCCTGAAAGGAAGCAAAGCAAGGGGAGTCAAACCCATCTACTTAATGCCCAGGAGTCTACATATCAATACAACAGTGTTGTGTTGACCAGGTAACTGGGAAATAAACACATTTCCAGGGCAGAAAGAAGGCTATTCTTCTTTTTACAAGGCTCCCCTGGGGTCAAATGCTACTGGAGGTGAGGATGACTCCTAGCTGGGCTGAGCTCCCCAGTACCAGAATATTGGGCATGCATGGAGCCGCCTAGGCCACCCATCATCATCCTTAGGCAACAGAAGTAGATTAAGCCATCAGTTTTCAAAATTGAAGCTCTCTCAGGATGCAGAGATTCACTAAGAATAGGGAATTGCTTTGGGTCTTTGTTCCAGAGATCCACAAGGCCGGCCCAGGGCCATAACTCAGTCATTCAAGCACAGAGGGGATCTCAAGAAAGAACACTAATACCCAACTGCCAAAAGGAACCAAAGGGATGGAAAATGCACATAACCACAATGGGACAGGAGTCACCCTGTGATTTTATTAGTGTCTGTAGGGAACTCCCAGGTGAAGAAACTCCCTCTACAGATGCAAGTTGTTACCTTCTCGGCAACTGACAGTCTGAGAGAGCTTCCCAAAATTGTACTTTTACTGATTTTGTTATACATATTATTTTTTTAATTTATTTTTAGCTTTCAATATTCAATTCCACAGGATTTTTAGTTCCAATCCCCAACACATTTTAAACTGGTTTTTTTTGCAGTGCCTGGGAGGATTGGGGTCCGTGCTTGGCCCCCAGACCACACAGCCAAGATAGAGACTGTATATATAGAAATATATATATATATATATATATATATATATATATAGAGAGAGAGAGAGAGAGAGAGAGAGAGAGAGAGACTGTATATACATACATATATAGAGAGAGACAGACTGTATATGTGTGTGTATATATAAATATATGTGTGTATATGTGTGTGTGTGTGTGTGTGTGTGTGTGTGTGTGTGTGTGTGTGTACAGCATCCCAGAATCACATCTGATTGATCTTAGATCACCTGTAATACAGGTGCCTCTTCTCCTATCCATTAACACAGATGATCAAGAATTGGCTACAGCTGAAAATGTCTAAGGTCACCATGGTGACATACTGCAAGGATAAATGGGGACAGCCCTGACATACCGGTGACCATGACCCTTCACTTCTATTTTAAGAAACAACAATAGTTATGGAAACAAATGAACAATTTGTTCTTCCTAGTTTCCATCAGCAAGTAAGCTGAATGACAGGTTGGAATGCCGCTCACTGGGTTTGGGGTACTGAGGATTTCTTGGGGCTTGGGCAGGTTCCACAGTCACAGCAGTCCCCAGTCACCCTCAGCTTTGGGGATTCTGTGAGTCCATACTCCGTGCTCAAAAATCACAAAACTTAAGAGCTGAAAGGGTCTCTGGAGACCACTTAGTCCTTCCCCCTCATTTTATAGAGAAGAAAACTGAGAAGATGAGCCAGGAAGTGATTTCCCCAAATCCATACCAGTAGGTACTATGTGAGTCTAGATACAAATAACATTCTTCTCATTCCAAACACATCACTGGTCCCATTACTCAGGAAACAGAAATGGTAGGTTTTAATGTATTGATCTGATTAGTCCACATCTCAAAAATTCCAATATACTGTAACCTCAAATGTAGAACTGGTAAGATCAGACACTGAGAGCATCCTAGCTCCATGACTGAAGGATGCTGATTTCTTGGATTAACTTAGAACGGAGATACATACTCCTCAAGAGAAAGGAAACTGAGGGTGAGAACTGAAGGGAAGAGCTTTGAAAGTGATTTGGGACCACAAAACCTTCTAATAAAAAGATCAATCAATAAATCTAAACCAACCACCTTCTGTTGTGATTTGAGTTCACATAGATCAAATAGCAGACGAGTTCTGAACCAGTATGATCCTGACATCCCCCTTCCTTATCTCTGTTCCACTACCATCTTAGATTTCCCAAAACCCAAATTTAAAGAAGGGACACTGGGCAAAGTGTCACAGGCCTATCCCATGAAATTCCACTGTGTTTTGACCAAGTGAGAGCCCACCTGCCAAGTACACCCTCCTGGGTACTACTATTTGCAGAGAGAAGGAAGTCTTCTACTATTAACAGCGATTTGGTGGCAAATGCTTTCAATGTGGAAAATTCACTTGTGTGAATGTTAGGGTGATCATGACTTAATGTCAGCCAGAAAAGGGTTCCTGTGAGTGAAAGAACGTGTGCCCCAGTGCTCCCTCCAAGGGCCAAGACATATAAATTAGGGACCCGATGCTGATTGATGCTATGTCTGACAGAGAGATGCAGACTTAAAATCACCAATCCAAGGCTCAGTTCAGTGGGATTCAAAGGCTTCCATATGACAGCAAATTTTATGGCCTAAATGCGGTGACTTGTATCTAGAACCTTTCAGAGGCTTCATAGCTTGAATATAAAATTCTCCACCTTTTACTCTTTACACAATAATTCAGTCCAACACTATGATGATGCCAAGATTCCTGGACCTAAAATGTACTTTCCATTTGATTAAATACTTGTAAATGCAAAATTAAATACCCAAGTCTTTCATATTACACTAAATTCTTCAAAAACAGTGGGCTCAAACAATTAACTGGCTCTCAGGAAAAGGTTTCCTAAAGTTTGTTCAGGACTTTAAAGTCCTAATTACAATGGCTGAAATAGTATTTATAATAATCTTGGACATAATGGAACAAGAAATCAGTCTGGTACTTATCCAGTCTTAGCATTTCTCCCGAGCTCCAGTCCTGGATCACTAAATGCCTTTTGAACCTCTCAAATGGATGTCCCATTGGCAAATCCAAAACAGACCTCATTATCTTTCTCTATAAACTTCCCTCTTCCCTCAACCAGATGAGGAATGTGGAGCCCCTGGGGAATTTCACAGTATCTATCCAAATACACAGAGGGGGAGCTATATGCTAATAAGCTCAGCTGTCCTCCAAAATGCATCTCAAGGAAACCCCAGAAACTGCTTAATCTCCAAGGGTCTCAGATTTCATCAGTCTCATGACTTGTGTACCAATGCCGACCATATCTCCTCTACCCAGCTGAGTATCCGCTGGGTTCCACAGCCAAAAGCTTTATCCTACCCCTCAAGGATAAACCCAGTAAAAACCCTCTGTGGCCTCAGCTCAGCTAATCCTTAGGCCAGTCATCAATCAGTCAATCTTGACTTTCAAAGATCTCACATTCAAGTCCATTTCTGGTTGTACAAAAGCATTCCCTGCCCAGTGAGTAGGACCTCCAAGGGTCTGCCCTCTATGGGCTGTCTTTGGGTATCCAAGTTGCCTCCACATCAATCTGGCACTGGAGAAGAAAGTCCATGGAGTAAGTCACATGTCTGGTTGAAAAGTGACTATTTCATGGACATTCATTGTTGCTGCATTTGTCCTTTGTTCTTGAAGAGGACCGTGACATCAAGATGATGACATGAATTGCACTTGACTTTGTTTTGAGTGAGGGAGGGCTATGCAACATCACCAACCTCACTTTCCTCTCCTGAGCCATCTGGGTCCAGTAGCCTGATATTCATTAGGATGGCTGGAGATGGCCCAGGATGCAATGTGAGACCCTGGCCCTTTCATGCTTATACGCTAAAACAGAGTGGTTAGACAAGACCTGTGGGCCAACTGACAAGAAAAGGGCCAGGCAAAGTCTGCAGCACCACACAGTCCCCAGACCCAGGGGCCCAGAGGGTAACATGAAGCTTCAATGGTTCACCTCCGCTCCTGGGGCTTCACCCTAAAGAGTTCAAACATCAGGGGGAATCCCTAACTCATCTGAACCACAACTGCTAGTCTATATTTGCCTCAATTAATTGGCTCAGGTGGCAATTCCATGGCTCTGGAACCACAGCCCTGAAGCTATACAGTCCTAACTGGAGAATCAGACAGGGCCACTATATGGGCTATAGGACTGGTCAGCCCTGACCATGAACTATGCTTCACTGCCCCCCAACCACCTAACTTGGTAGTCTCTTCTGGCCAACCACCCAGCAGCAACTCCCCCTGGACAGTAATGCTGCCAAGGCATTAAAAAAGCCTCCACCCACCATATCTTTACCAGAACACAAGCTAATGGAGGGTAGGTGCACACTTACCTTTTGTAGGTAGCAGGTAGTTATTATCTGAGTTATTATTTTTGTCGCAGGTAATTATTACCTGAGCAGTAATATCTATCAAAGTCATTTTAACAAACTCTTGGGCCACAGTTGGACTTGTCACCTCCATCCCTTGCTCCCTGGGGACGTGGCACAAGACACAGTCTCTCCAGGCCTCAGTTTCCTCTTTGCACTGACCTTGAGGCATTCATAATGTTCAAATCAAGTCACCAGCAAACCCAAGGAAGTCACAGCACTTTAGAAGAAAAAGGAAAGAATCTCTAACATAAGCAGTGAGGCAATGCACAAGGCACTGGGCTTGGACTCAGGAAGACCTGAGTTCAAATTCCGCCTCAGACACACACCGGCTGCCCTCCTGGGCAACCATTTAACCTCTGCCTGCCTCAGGTCCCTGATTGCAAAATGGGGGCAAAAGCAGCACCCACCTACTAGAGTCACTGAGAAGTTCAAAACAGACAATGAGCATTAAGCACTTTGCAAACCTTAAAATAGCATATAAATGTTGGTCATCATCATCACATCGTGGTCAATAGCCAAGTTTCACCGAAGCTCCAACACTGGGTAAACCACAATGGCCCGTCTACTAATGCTGAATTTACAGACACGCCTTTCTGGAAAGTTAATTACTTACTGAGGGCTAATAACAATGATAGTAGCTGGCATTTCCATAGAACTTCAGAGTTTGCCAGGCACCTGACATGTTATTTCATTGGCTGCTCACAGAATCTTAGCTTGAAAAAATGTCAGCCCATCCCTGCTGGAACTCAGGGAGAACAGCAGCTCCAGGCTTGATTTAAAAGGGGATAGAGAAGGTGTGGGGGCTTTTGAGGACCGCAAGTCGAATGAGAGTCCAAGAGCAACTAATGCATTATGCCCTCTGGGACTGAGGAGAACAAATATTAAACCTCTTTTACTTGGGGGGCTGTTCCAAATCTTGAACAGAGACCACCATGCCACACCTATACCCCGGTCAGCCCAAGACCATGCCCCTCCATCTTCTCTGACTGATCCAGCCATACCCAATGTCTACAAAGCTGCCCTTGGGCCCTACATGGCCCACTGCCACTTGTCACAGGAATACCTCGCCAGGATAATTAGGGGCTATTTTCCCTCAAACTTTTCTTCCTTCATTGAGCATTTCAAGTAAAGACTACACTTGACTGTGATTTGCATTCTGACAGCCTGAGTTCTTTAATTCTCCATGGCTCCTATTTTTTCTGATAACTGTATTTCTTAGCAGGCCCCATTTTTTCTATGATCTCATATAATATTAGTGACCTGTCAAAATAAAAGAATAAAAATTTAGTTGAGTTTCCAAAAGGGGAGAATCAATAAATGCCAAGGGAGCTGCCTATTCCTTCTAATTACAAGCAAGAAATACAGGTCTTGAATTCTTAAAATGCTATTTTGGGGAGGGCTGGAGTTTTCCCAAGCCTCCTTTTATTGATTCAAGCTTTATATTAAAATTAATTCAATGAAAGTTTGAAATAGTGGATTTCAATTCAAGAGGTATTCTTTGCAGGCACTGAATGAGTCAGGCCATTTTTGAGATGATTCCAATTCTCCTTCCCCAGTAACTCAGTCCAGGCCCAACCACAGCCCTCACCACAAAGCTCCAGATTCATCACACCCGACTTCTCTGTGAAGACAGTGGGGATCAGGAACTGTCACAAGATAGAAAAAGGCAGGAGAGGCTGCTCTGTCATTACAGTCTCTCCCTGGAAAAGGTCACGGGGTAGCCTGGGGTTTTGTTTACTGGCTCTTCTAATTCTGGCTCGCTTGTGCTAAGCAATGCGCCTTTTACAGAAACAGCTATTCCTATGTGATAACACACATCTATAAACAATTCCCTATAATATAATTTCAATTATGAATGTGCTACTCTCTGGCAACACATTTCTCACTGCAACACCAGACATCAGCTGTGTGAAGACGTCCCCTGGCCACCCAAACACTCCTGAACGGACTGGCTTAGGGACAGCTCTCCCGATTGGGTCGCAAAGGAACAAATTCAGACACAATGTTTAAGAAAACTTGTCATGAGCTCTCCCTAGAATCCGTAAGCTGGTGACTGTAGAGTTGGCCTCCTTCCCTTGACATTCAAGGAACCCACAGCCTGGCTCTGAGTCACACAGCCAGCCTCATCTAACTCTATAGCCCTACAGAAGCCTTCTCTCCAGGAGGCCCCTGAGAAATATTTTTATCATTGAGGCACCATTTGAAACTGGACAGATAATTCATACTGCTGTTGGCAGAATGGATTTAGGAAAATGTTCTTTCTCACTAGACTTTTTTTATCAAACATCATACTTAACAATTATACAGTCTAAACGGAAGGAATAAGCATTTATTAAGTAACTACTGTGTCCGCATTGTGCTAAACACTTTACAAATATTACCTCATGTGATCCTCACAACAACCCTGGAGGGAGGGACTAGAATGAGCCCCATTTTACAACCAAGGAAAATGAGTCAGGTAGAAGTTAAGTGACTTGCCAGACTGCATTTCAACTCGGGTCTTCCTGATTTCATGCTTAGTGCTCTATCCACTGCACCACCTAGATGCCTGTCTCTAAAATGTCATTTGAGTTATTTTGTTTGGTTGTTGGGGAGTAAGGGAAGTCCCATTAAGTCAACTCAATCCCTGAAGGTCATTTTCACAGGAGCATCTTTACCCCTATTCCACACTTGTATGATTCACTTTTGAAGTCAAGGGAAAGGCATCCCCTTTATTCCCATTAAATTTAAATCCGGCCCATCACTGGAACTTGCTACAATCTCTTTAGATGCGAATGGAGTCTGTCCTTCACTGTGTTAGCCACTCTCACTCTCATGTTCCTGCCACTTTGGCCAGGGAAGAGCCCCACAAACCCTCAAATACTGGATAAACGTGAATGTTCTAGTCTTCCCATTCCAGGGACAGCAGCCCTGCCAGTTCTTTGGCTTCCTCTTGCTCTGATCTTTAAGTTACAAAATCAAAAGGGTCTTGTCTCAGCCACAAGTCCTAGAACCAATTCTAGGTTCTAGGTAGAAATTAAAGCTGCTCTCACATCCACCTCAACCAATTACAACTAGTAAAGCCTTGTTGTTACTGTTCTAGTGAAAGGCAAGCCTCATCTCCAAATGGGGGGTCAGCCTCCGGCCATGACCTTCACTCTCATCTGCCCTGGCCCTGACAATTCCTTTCCTGCCGCTGGCCTTGGGATCCCCCCTCCTGGCCTCAGCTCTAGAAGTCCACTCTCGAAGGTCAAAAATGCACACTAAGGCAATATTCCTCACTTCCCAGAGTTCCCCACATATCTACTTTCCCAAAGAGCTTCCTCCCATTTGATCAGGGCCAGGGCCAGATGCTGTCAAGTCCTCCAGCTGGCCTGACAAGCCATGAGACTTAATCAGCTGTTGTGCTGAGGGGGTGTGCCAGCAGATGTTTGGAGAATGAGAATCCCTCTTTATTACAGTATCATGCCTCCACATGAGTTCTGGGGTCCAGGTCATGGACATGTCACCTGCAAGTGACTCGGCCTAGGTGCCCCAGGGTGTGCCACCCAATCTTCCTCCTTTGCTCATCTCCACACCGCTGCCGCCTGCACCCCACAGCAGGCTCCCAGTGTCATCTCAGAGATGGAAAGGGGACCTGAGTCATCCACAGGAAGCCTCTGCAGACCTTCCCCAGTGAGTGGTGGCTGGAGGTCGCTGCAGACTGAATATTAAAATCAAACACCAAGGACTTCTTTAGGGCTTGGCATGTGACAGGCAAAAACATGGTTCCTGCCCTCAGGGGCTCATGTTTTGACAGAGGAGGCAGCATGGCAAGAGTTCACGACATGAGAGAGATATTCTGAGTTAGTGGATGGCCACCTGTGAGGGAGAGTCACGAGGAGCCAAGAGGCACTGGGAGGAAGAACCTCTGGTCTGGAGGCAATCAGAACCAAGATGCAAAGATGGGAGATGGGACCACAAAAGGAAATGTGCTGCTTTCTGTGGCACCCACTGCCTCTCTGAAGCATTCACGTAGAGATAGAAGCTGCTCCTGGACCATTTCTCCCTGGGCTATTGGTGCCCCCCACCAGGGTCAAGTCCAGCAAATATCAGTTCTCCTGAAATTCATGTACAGAAAAGGGGTGTGGCACTGCCCAGGCTTCTCCATGTTTTGGCTCACTTCATGAGAATCCCTAGATCAAACCAGGATGGATTTCAGAGGTTCAACTCAAGTGAAATTTTGAGACAGAGGGAGACAAAGACAAAAAAAAAAGCCAGCCTTGTCCTCAGGCAGATGGCATGCTCCTCAGAGCATTACTGAGAATCCTATAGACACCACAGAAGGGAACAGGAGGCAAGGGAGGGGACAGAGGAAGGCTCTGTAGGGCAGCCATTGACTCAGCTGAGCCAGGACCGAGGAGGCTCCTAGGAGCTGGAAGTGGACCAACAGCTTCCGAGGCAGGCACAGGGGACTGTTTAAAATGAAAATGTGATGTTCTTTGGAGAAAAATAATGGGTCCAGGCCCAAGCTGAGTTGATGTCAGCCATATTGGTTAAGTATAATCAATAACATGGTGTATAGCCCATGCTATACACCAGACCAACATTTCAAAACCACCAACCCCAGTGAGCTGAAAGCGACAGGTCGTGGTCCAAAATGCTTTCTTTAGAAATTAAGAGTCATACCAAAGTCTTCCATCTTTGTGCAACTCAGGATTGATACAATGTCTTTTCTATTTTTATTTGCCCACAGTGATACAGAAGACATCTGTTGCATATTTAAGAGGTTAAAAAATAAATGTAAAACTTTGAGAGAATGAATGCCTCATATAGCAAATGCATTTTTCTAATGGATTAGAGCAAGAATTCACTCAAACATCATATTCATTAAAAAGTAAAAGGTTTGCAATGTTCATTTCAAAGGTAAGTTGAAACAAAAGAAAAATTCAGACCATGCCAGTGTGAAGAGGGCTTTGATAATTAACCATTTCTTTAAACTCCAGGAATCTAACCTGCTAATGAGTAAACTATCATTACATTCTTCTTTAAAATATTAAAAAAAAAAAACTAATGAATTTCTTCCTCTTTTCCTGTTAAATTTAGTCACATCTCCCCTAAGACTGATGTCAAAATGGAGCACAGCACCTTGGACAAAGAAAGAGAGAGGAAGGAGAACAGTTGAGGGTCCTGGGGATGAATTTACAGGGTCACCGCTTACTTCCCTCTCATTTATTTTATAGTATCTTTTTGAAAAGGCAAAACTCAATATTTTTTATTTTTTTCTAAGCTCCACATCAAAGTCTAGATCAAATTGTAGCAAGATTTTTTTTAATTGCTCTTCTCCTTGACCTGGCACTTGAAAGACAGTAACAACAAGAGCTCCTTCTCCCTCCCTCCTTTCCTCTTCCTTTCTCTCTCCCTCTCTCTCTCCTCCTCCCATTCTCCCCTCATCTCTCACCCTCTTTTTCTTCTTGTTCTCTCTCTGTCTGTCACACCAACACACACACACACACACACACACACACACACACACACACACACACACACTCTACCACCTCCACCACCATCTTATGCTATGAAGCCAAGAAGGTGGGCAGGTGGATAGGCATGGCTACTCACCATCCACAGTCTGTTAAGACTCCCAGCCGTCTCACATAGGTGTGACTCCAGAGGCAATCAAAGACAGTTAGTGTCCAGCATCCTGGACATTCAGGTTCAGAGTCAGTCTTGAATGACACAGGTTCATTATTTATTCAATACACTAAATGGACTACAATGGCTTCCTTGTTTTTCAACTCTAATCTATAATAATAATAACAGAATTTCCATAGAGTTTTACAATGCTTTGTAAATATGATTTCCTTTGATCCTCACCACTACCCTGGGAGATGGGGTCTGAGGAGTAAAGAAGCTTGTCCTGAGTTATCCTACATCTGAGAGCAAATGTGTGACTGGGTACTGCCAGTGCAGGTAACATCCTGAGGACCTACTGTATGGTGCTGAGTTATCCTACATCTGAGAGCAAATGTGTGACTGGGTACTGCCAGTGCAGATAACATCCCAAGGACCTACTGTATGGAGGGTTGGCAGGAGTTCCAAATGAGTTAGAAAATGGGACAAAGATGACTGGGCAGCTGAACCCTTCTAACATTCCCCTCCAAACAACTTTAAAATAATGCTTCAAGTCAAATTTTGGAGTAACAGAACCAATAAAAAGTCAGAGTGAACCATTTTCCCAGCCTAAGCCACCTTTAGAGGTCAAAAAGAGAGGTCTGTAACACCAGGGTGGGCAGAGACCCTGAGCATGGTAGCATTACCAGTCATGGGCCCTGGAGGTGGTAGCAGCTTTGGGAGCTTTCAACCCAGAGATGGCAACAGGAGCAGATGACAGGGACCCTCTGGTAGCCCTATGTGCAGCTGGAACTGACTGGCCACTCTACTGCACCCATACAATTCTGGGTCACAGTTCCAGGGTGAAGAGGAGCACTGTTGCTTGTGGCAGCTTTCCTGAGTAAGGACCAGAGCATAAGCCAGGAGAGCAGTGACCTCTTCCTAGATCACAACACCTTAGAAGCATCGAAAACAGATCCAAGAGACATAATTCAAGAATTATTGGACAACCTGAAAGCTATGATTAATGAAAGAGCCTAGACATCAAATTTAAAGAAATAATGAAGGAAAACTGCCCTGATATCCTAGAACCAGAGGGTAGAACAGTCACTGAAAAAATCCACCAGTCACCTCCTGAAAGAGATCCCAAAAGAAAATCTCCCAGGAATACTATAGCCAAATGCCAGAGCTCTCAAATCCAGAAGAAAATAGTGCAAGCATCCAGAAATAAACAATTTAAATATTAGAGAGCCAGTCAGGATCACACAAGATTTAGTCACTTCCACGTAAAAGGAGCAGTGAGCTTGGAATATGCCATTTTGGAAAGCAAAGGAGCTAGGATTACAAACAAAATCTATTTAGGAAAAAATGAGTTTATTCCATCAAGTGGGAAAGTGGACATTCAATGAAATAAAGAACTTCCAAGCATTCCTGATGACAAGACTACATCTAAACAGGACATCTGACATTCAAACACAAGACTCAAGAGAAATGTAAAAAATTAAATGTGAAACAGTAATCATAAGGGACTCAATAAAGTTAAACTGTTTTCATTTCCATATGAGAAGATAATACATATAACTTGTAAGAACTTTATCATTATTATGGCAATTGGAAGGACTATCCGTAGACCAAAGGCAAGAATGTGACTCAATTAGGTTGAAATAATCTCACACACACACACACACACACACACACACACACACACACACGTAGGAGTGAGAAAGAGGGATGCATTGGGAGAACAGGGAGGAGAGGAACAGAAAATTATCTGATGTAAAAGAGGTGAACAAGGAAGAACTTTTATAGTAGAGGGAAAATGGGGAATGGCAATGGCAATCCTTGAACTTCAGTATCATAGGAAATGGTTCAAAGAGGAAAGACTATATATACA
This sequence comes from Potorous gilbertii, assembly GCA_028658325.1. Taxonomy (NCBI): domain Eukaryota; kingdom Metazoa; phylum Chordata; class Mammalia; order Diprotodontia; family Potoroidae; genus Potorous; species Potorous gilbertii. Next base: position 463,652,792 of record CM053769.1, on the reverse strand, counting down.
TATATATATGTATATATAGAGAGAGTCAGTATATATATATAGTCAGTATATATACACAGTCATATATATAGATACAGATAAACAGAGAGACAGAAAGACAGAGAGACAGAGAAACAGATAGATAGACAGAAAGACAGACACAGAAATCTATTTTATTCAACAGGGAGGGGAAGGGGATAAGAGATATGGATGGGGGAATAGTAAAAGGGAGGGTGGATTAAGGGAGGCAGTGATCAGAAGCAAAACAAACTTCTGAGGAGACAGGATAGAGACAGAGAAGGACAAACAGAAAATAAGATGGAAGGAGATACACAGTAACCATAACAAGAGGGAAAAGGGATTTAAAAAATGCAAGTGGATAGCAGAATGTATTGAAACGTATATTAGTTGTTGTTCTTCCTTCTGGAAAGGACCCAAATGACATCCTTATGTTGGGAGTCAGGTTATAGTGGTCCAACTGTGGCTGATCAGACCAATATGAGCTTGAAATGCTCTATCACAGATCAGGCACAAATAGTTCATGTGCAAATCTGGAGTGGATTCCCTAAATTTTCACATCTCAGGAAAAAGACTTATTTGAAACAGACACACATAGAGCTAAAATAAAGGGCTAGAGCTGAATCTATTATGTTTCATCTAAAGTAAAAAAAAAAAAAAAAAAGAATCAATCTCAGAAAAAGCAAAAATTAAAAGAAACAATCAGGAAAACTAGGACAAGTAGGTGGCACAATGGATGGAGTGCTTGGTCTAAAGTCAGGAAGACTCAACTTCCTCAGTTCAAGTCTAGTCTCAAATACTTAATAGTTGCATGAGCCTAAACAAATCCCTTAAACTTGTTTGCCTCCATTTTGTCACCTGTTAAAAGAACTGGAGAAGATAATAGCAAACCACTCCAGAATCTCTGCCAGGAAAATTCTGAATGGGGCCAGGGAGAGTCAAACATGCCTGAACAACACCAAAAACACCAATATATTTTTAAGGATTTAATGTTACAAATGGGGGATTGTAGACAATGACCTTAGTTGTGATAATAATCTGAGTCTGATATTTTATTTGCTGAATTCTCAGAGGCAGTCCAGGGTCAGCATTTGTAGAACAGGGATCTGTCCTCACAATTCTGGCCCCCTGGTCAGGTCTTGCTGCACGTCTGAGAGGTGCTAAATGTTTGCAACTGCAGTGCTAAGGTACACAGCCTCCATAATTTTCTTGCAAAATCTTCACTAATCAAATATGCTGGTCTCCTTGACAAAAATTTATCTGGAATTTTGGGAGATGATGATCTAATTCTAAATCATCATCATCTCTGAAAACTCCTTCCATAACTTGACAGAATTTAGACGAAAGCCTTTCTGGGATGAGTCGTTGTTCAGTTGTGTTCGGTAGTGTGGGACTCTCATGACCCCATTTGGGATTTTCTCAGTAGAGACACGAGGGTGATTTTGCCATGTTTTCCTAACTCCAAGTCTGGCATTTAATTTGCTGTGTTACCCACCTACCCAGATGATTTGCTATACCTGTACTACTGGTTCACTTACTGAATTGTAGATTTTATACAAGTGGATAACCTAACCAGTTTTTGTAGCTGACCCCAATTATTGGGGTGTAAAGACATCCTTGAGCAGGCCTAGGGAAAGTGTACTCAACACAATGCCCATGGCAGACAAAGGAGGGAAGGACATGTCTCTCATCCCCTTTCACTATGTTTTTGACTTCTCCTCCTAGGTCTCTGTATTGAGGAAGTCTTTTCTCATGCCAGCTGGGAGATGATGACTATTTGGCATGAAGACACTGATTGCATCATTGTTCTTCAGTTTTTATAAATCAATGTAAAGTTTGGGCAATTATAGGGAACAGCTCCTGTCCAAAGAAAACATTAACACTGTCCTAGATGTTTCCAGCTCTGTATGTGTCTGCATGTCGGGATTCATCAGTCACTTCCAAGAAGACAGCAATGTTCCCTATTAAGTAGCTCTAGCCAGCAGGTCATGTCTTTGGCCTGTATGTGATAAAGGTATCTTTTTTGTTACAGGAAGATAAGACATGAGCTGAAGTCAAATGAGACAATATGAGTACAATATGCTGTGAACCTTAAAGCACTACAAAGACATTCGCCATCACCATGATCTCTCAATGCACTGGTGGCACCACCATGAAAATATTGAAAACCATGACATTTAGAGTAAGTCTTTCCAGAGAATTCCAGCAGGATCTTCAGCAGTGCCAGAGGCACAAACAGTTCAGTCCTTAATTGTTAGAGAGTGTTTGACTGTGGGGCAAAAGTCAACATCTCCTACAGAAAGAACACTGGCACAGCATCTAAGAAGTACACCAGTGTTTGGCCCCCAAAAGCAAGAAAGAAAATGAAGGCCACACAGACTAACACTAATTACTGATGGAAGATGTTCTCCATGGCAAATCCACCAACATTTATTAAGCATCTATCTGATGAAGACAGGGGAAGCCTGGGAGCCAAGCTGCCTGGCTAGGGAGTCACTTCAATTCTCAGAGTTTTAGACCAAAAGCAACTAAGATGGCACACAAGGATCCTGTCATTTCAGGAAGCAATTCCTGGCCCTATCTGAGTTTGACATCAATATTCTCCCCTACACTCTCAGACTTTAGGGTGAAGAGCAGATGGTGGAGGTCACTTGCTTATCCAGAGGGTCCCTATATTGATGGAATCGCACATCTTGCCCTTAAAATAAATGAGTAAGAGACCCTTTTCCCTCCCTGCCCAAGGCAGCCACCTTGGGAAGAGGGGTTCAGAGGGGAATGGTGCCTGTCATATGTGTATCATCCACAATCGACTACAATATGGGGAACGCAATAAAAATCAAACCTTCACCACAATAAATTAATGCTACTACACAACACAACAAATACTCTAAGTCTTTCTTTTCTAGAACAATACTATCTTATATAGAAACAAAGACAAAATTTCAAGCCAGAAAAAAAAGACAAAAAACTGGAGAAGCTGCTGCTAAGTTCCAAGCAAATCAAAGCCTACAATTTAGACTGACCTCTATAAAGATAAAAGCCCATAGGGGAATGGCAGTGTCCACACCAAGTCCTTCACTGGACTAGAAATGATTCTTATTCAAAATTACTCAAAATAAGCAACTGTGATTTGGCCACAGCTTGAACAGTCGGTCAATACACATTTTATTAAAAACCTACTATGTGCCAGGCACTGTGTTACATACTGGGAATATAAACACAAGTAAAAAGTTTCCCAAAAGGATCTAATGGGGAAGACAACACACAAACGTTAACTAAAAAGGGGAGGGGAAAGGAGCTAGTAAGGGAGTGATGAAGATGAGGATGGGGAGAAGACTGCCCTAAGTTCACAATAGAGTCAGTTAAAAGGGCAACACTGTATGCAAATACAGGAAAGCCTTCCTTCCCCTCCCACCCCTCTGTCCTTCCATATTATCCTCATATGTACATAGTTGTTTTCTGGGATACTTCCTCATCATATAGTGAGTTATTGACTTGATTCCCAATTTATCAGTGCCTGGTACTCAACAGCTGCTTAATTCATCTTGGTTGGCTCTTTCTCAACAATAAGTGTCCTCCCAAGTCCTAGGGAGATACTAGAGGCACATGGAGTTACTATAGCTGCCCAAAGGTCACCTCAAAGGTCAATCGAAGATGGGGAGTTTGGGGCAGGCCTTCAACCCCAGGTTTTCCTGACTCCAGTCCCAGCACTCTATCGACCATGCCAACTTGTCTCAATAAAAAACAAATACAATTACAAATATTTTCAAAGGATATTTTACTTACAGAATATATAGCTTGCCTAAATGCATTTCACTCTTTTAACTGCCTAATCTACCTTGCCATTTCTTAATTTAATGAGACTGACTGCATTAAGTGGATTTGTCTATTTTAAGCTATTTTTAGACAGTTCATGGAAAAATCAGTCACCACTCATTTACACACCCTATAACTGTGCCTCTATCTACTATGTATATATGTGTGTGTGCAGTGGGGGGAGGGGGGACAGAGTAAGACATGGAGGAATAAGATTGGAAGAAAGTCCTCTATCCCAGAAGGGAGAAGGATCATTTCAGATCAATATAAGAGGCAAAAATATGAACCACCAGCATGGGCAACCTCAGGAGGAGGCCAGAGCTCTGGTCACTCCCAACCTAAGCATGTACGTACAAACTGCTTCTGAAAATTATCTATGAGAAGCTATGGCTGACATCAGCAAATGAGGAGAACTACTGAGAGAGAATGGAGTTGGGAGAGATTAGGACAACTGGGAGAGAGACAAAGGACATCCATTTATTAAATGATCACATTGTGAGGTTTTCATTTTTGTTTTTTCAAAGAGTAGGTTACTATAGCTATTTAAAGAGCTAGCCCCAGAGGAAGGTGTACCTAGTTTAGGACCCACACTGGCTGGCTGACCCTGGGCAATTCATTTAACCCCCAATGGCCAGGGAAACTGTCCAAGAGTAGAAACAGAGGAGAAGGTAATGTATGGTCAAGACCCTCCCAGCTACTCTACAATGGAAAGAAATGACCAATCTGGCTTTTTATTTTTTTTAAGCAACCTGCAAATAAAGCCCCTAGGTCTGAGATGGATTAAGGAAGGTGTCTATGAGTCCATGGGAGATCCATGTCCACTTTCTTCTACCACACTGGCTCCAAACAATACTAATCACATTTTGGTGGGGCTTTGCGAGGGTGCCCCAAGAAGCTTAGCTCCTCTATGATTAAGGGAACAGTAACGAGCCAAGGCCCTCAGGCATCTGGCACTGAGATTGCTCAGCTCACACACTGCCCAAGCAAATAACAGCAAAGGAAAGGTAAAAAGATGGGACAGGACAACAAACTCCATAATCCTCCCAGAACCCAAGAGAACCAAGCTGTGTTTGGTCAAAGACCTAAAAAAGATGATAAAGGGATACAAAATGGCGGAGTGATCAGCAAATGCCAAGATGGCAGAGTGAGAGCAAGTACTCACCTAAACTCTAAGACAAAATCCTTCAGATACCTCTAAAAAGAGAATCTGAACAAACTTTGGAGTGGTAGAATCCACTAGGAGGCAGAGTGTGGCAAATTTCCAGCCCAGGACAGCCTGGAAGGTCAATAGGAAGGGTCTGCTGCATGGGGCTGGAGAAGGGCACAGCACACAGGCTGTACCAGCACAGATTCTACCATACCAAAGCCGAGAAGGAATCACCTGGTGGTCTGAAGCAGGTCGGATTCTCAAACACATCTGACCAGGACGGAAGTCCAGTAGAACTGAGTGAGAGAAAAGAGAAGCATCCCACGTAACAGAAAAAACCACTCCTGAGACTATCAGCCTGAAGATTAAATGTCTATAAGTCACCTACTTGAACTTCCAAGAGCCATGATGGTGGAGTGATCTGTAAATGCTATCATTCTCTCCTTGTTGATCTTGAAAAACCCAGAGAATACTTCCCCAGGAAAAAATTCTGCAACAGTGGGATCAGCCAAAGGGTAAACAATCTCTTAGCTTGAGAGGTTAGGAAAATCGTTAAGGAGAGACACTCTTGCTGTGGCTAAAGAGGACCAGTACAGGATGAGAGCTGTCCCAGACAGCTCCATCTCAGCAAACCAAGAAGAGGTCCTGAGCCCCAGGGTGGGTGGAGCCCCCAATTGCCAACACCAGGACCCCAAGAGTGCCTTAGCACAGCCAGGGGACTCAGAAAGACAATAGCACAGATGAGGTTCACCAACTGCTGAGTATGCTTGTGATCTAGCTCTGGAGAAAAGACCTCCTATGGACAGACCATCCTTCCCCCACACCTCACTGAGCGAGCTCCAGGATAACTCCAGGGAAAATCAGAAACATCTCACCTGGTCTCTGCCTTGGCACACCAGCCAGCTCAGCATGAGAAGCAGAAATCCACTTTAAAAGGCAGTTAAAATGCAATCATCACGAGCAGGAAGCAAACCAGAAAAGAAAAGACCACACAATCTTACTATGAGGACAAAGTCCAAAGCGCAAATACAGAAGTCAGCACTGAGACTGTACTCCCATCGGAAACTTTAGAAGGGAATATGAACTGGTCACAAGCCCAAAGAACATTCCTGGAAGAGCTCAAGAAGGATTTTAAAAGCCAAATTAGAGAGGTAGAAGAAAAACTGGACAATGATTTAAAAAATATGGGAGGGAGGAGCCAAGATGGGGGAGGAGCCAAGATGGTGGAGTAGAAAGATACACATACACTTAGTTCTTACCCCACAGCCCATAAAATACCTATAAAGAAGAACTCTCAACAAATTCTAGAGCAGCAGAAGCCACAGAATGGAGTGGAGAAGATTTCTGTCCTGGAGAGACCTGGAGGGCCAATGGGAAAGGTATGTCGTGCACCAGACGTGGAGTGGAGCCCAGCCCTGCCTTGGCCACATGGCACTGAGAGGAGCAGATCAAATCAGGCTTCAGGGACAGAATCTCCAGCAGGAGCACAGGTCCCTCAACCCACAGGCACTACAGGTGTCCCCATAACTCAGGCCCCTTCAGGAGGCAGCAGCGGAGCGGACAGGGGCTCCCAGAGCAGTGGCCCGCATCCACTGTTGAAGGCCTCCTCATAAACCCCCTGAGGCATCTAGCCCCCTGTGGTGGCCCTGCCCCCACCTGAGCAGCTGAACTTAATCTCACACTGAATAGCAGCCCCGCCCCCACCAAAAACCCCTAAGGCTTGGGAGCAGCGCATTTGAATATCAGCCCCAAAGTGCTGGCTTGGCAGAACTGGAGATGAGGTGGTTGTGGAGAGGAAACTCAGAAGTCAAGTAACTGGCTGAGAAAATGCCCAAAAAAGGGAGAAAAAATAAAACCATAGAAAGTTACTTTCTCGGGGACCAGGTGTCTCCCCCCATCCTTCCAGATGAGGAAAAACAAGGCATAATGTCAAAGGAAGTCAAGGCCTCTGCCTCCAAAGGGAACTTAAAATGGGCTCAAGCAATAGAAGACCTTAAAAAACAAGTTAGCAGCTTACTAAAGGAGAACCAGAAAAAAATGCTGAGGAAAATAACAGCTTTAAAAAGAGGCTAACTCAATTGGAAAAAGAGGTCCAAAAAGCCAACGAGGAGAAGGAGGTTTTAAAAAGCAGAATTAGCCAAATGGAGGAGAAGGTTCAAAAGCTCACTGAACAAAATAATTCATTGAAAGAGAGAACTGTATTCAGGGAAATGAATGACTGAGTTAAACCAAGAAGTTAATAAACAAAACCAAAAATTTGAAAAAAATAGAAGATAAGGTGAAACAACTCATTGGAAAACTATCTGACCAGGAAAATAGATCCAGGAGAAATAATTTAAAAATTACTGGACTGCCTGAAAGCCATGATCAAAAAAAGAGCCTAGACTTTATCTTCCCTAAAATTATCAAGAAAAACTACACTGATGTTATAGAATCAGAGGGCAAAATGGATATTGAAAGAATTCCTCAATCACATCCTGAAAGAAACCAGAACAGAGAAACTCCTAGGAATACTGTGGCCAAATTTCAGAGTTCCCAGATCAAGGAGAAAATACTGCAAGCAGCGAGAAAGAAACAATTTAAGTATTGTGGAAATACAATCAGGATAACACAGGATCTGGCAGCTTCAATATTAAGGAATCAAAGGGCTTGGAGTGGGATATTTCAGAAGTCAAAGGAACTGGGACTGATGCCAAGAATCACCTACCCAGCAAATCTCAATATAATACCTCAAGGGCAAAAATGGTCATTCAGTGATACAGTCGAATTTCAAGATTTCATTTGAGGAAAAGACCAGATCTGTATTTAAAAATTTGACTTCCTAAGACAAGAATCAAGAGAAGCATGAAAAGGTAAACAGAAAAGAAAAATCATAAAAGACTCTCTAAAGCTGGACTGTTTACATTACAACATGGAAAGAAAATATTTTTAACACTTGAATCTTGACTTGAATCTTTTCTCAGTATTTGGGTAGTTGGAGAGACTGTACGTATACACACACACACACACACATACATACACATAGCGAGTACAGGGTGTGTTATATCAAAAGAGATGATATCCACACACACAAAAAAAATAAAATAAAATAAAAATTAAGGGGTGAAGGAGGAAAATTCCTGGAAGAGAAAGGGAGTAATGGAATGGGGCAGGCTATAATTCATAAAAGAGATAAGAAAAATCTTATTCAATGGAGGAGATAAGGGAGAAGGGGAGAGGGCGAAAAATAAAGCTACACTCCCCATGTGTGGATGAAGGAGGGAATAAATAACATGCTCACTAAATTTGATATGAAAATTTATATACACCATAGGAAAGTAGGAGAAGAGGCGACAAGTAGAGTGAGGGGAATGTTAGGAGGGAGGGCAAATGGGAGAAGGGAGTCACTAGAAATAAACACTTTCGAGAAGGGACAAGGTCAGTTGTAGGGGGGGAAATAAGGGGGTATAGGATAGGTCAGAGGGCAATATAATTAGTATTACACAACATTATTACTATGGAAGTCTTTTGCAAAACAACACATATTTAGTCTGCATTGAATTGCTTGCCTTCTCAGTATGGCTGGGGAGGGAGGTGGGGAGGGAGAGAAGTTGGAATTCAAAGTATTAGAAACGAATGTTAAGAATTTTTATTGCATATAATCGGGAAATAAGAACTACAGGGATAGGAGTATGGAAATTTATCTTGCCCTGCAAGAAAAGAGAGAAGATGGGGATAGGAGAGGGGTGGGGTGTGATGGAGGGGAGA
>CM053769.1:463625123-463643585 GCA_028658325.1 Potorous gilbertii | reverse complement strand
CTGTTTTCTTCAGTGAGCTTTTGCACCTCTTTTTCCACTTGGCTAATTCTGCTTTTGAAAGCATTCTTCTCCTCATTGGCTTTTTGAACCTTTTTTGCCAATTGAGTTAGCCTATTTTTCAAGGTGTTATTTTCTTCAGCGTTTTTTTGGGTCTCCTTTATCAAGGTATTGACCCATTTTTCATGCTTTTCTTGCATCTCTCTCATTTCTTTTTCCAGTTTTTCCTCCACCTGTCTAACTTGATTTTAAAAATCCTTTTTGGGCTCTTCCATGGCCTGAGCCCATTGGATATCTATTTCAGATATTTGCGATACAGAGGCCTTGACTCTTATGTGTTTACCTGATAGTAAGCTGTTTTCTTCCTCGTCAGAGAGGAAGGGCGGAATCATCTGTTCCCCAAGAAAGTACCCTTCTATGGTCTTATTTTTTTCCCTTTTCTGGGCATTTTCCCAGCCAGTTACTTGACTTCTGAGATGCTTGTCCACCCCTGCCTAGATCCGCCCAGCTAGTGCTTGGGGTCTGAGATTCAGTGTGCCTGCTGTTCAATGTGAGCTTAAGTTCTGGTGCTCAGGTAGGGGCAGGGCCGCCTCCCAGGCTCAATTCCCTCAGGGGGTTTATGCGGAGATCTTCCGTAATGGACCCAAGCTCCTGCTGAGCTCCTGCCTGCTCCAGGAGCCTCTGGCTGCCAGCTGCCTCTGCCGCTGCATCCTGAGGGGGCCTGAGTTATGGAGACACCCCACTCTCCTCTTAGCCCATCCAGACGTTTCTCACACTGACCTGTGCGTCTGTGGGTGGAGGGACCTTCGCAGCCGCTGGAGATTCCATCCCTGAAGCCTGCTTGGATCTGCTTGTTCTTCTCAGTGCTGTGGCCAGGGCAGGGCTGGGCGCCGCTCCCGTTCGCTGCGTGACGGACCTTTGGGATCGTTTTTTCAGGGCTCTCTGGAATGGAAATCTCCTTCACTCCATTGCTGTGCTGCTTCCAGTGCTCCAGAATTTGTTGGGATTTCTTTTTACAGGAAATCCATGGGCTCTGGGTTTGGATCTAGCATATATGGATCTTTGTACTCTGCCATCTTGGCTTCCCCCCCCTCGATATTTCTTTAGACATACATAGATGTGTGAATGTGATGGTCCCTCCTTCTCTGAACCCGAGCACAAGTCTGCAGGTCACAGGAGGGAGGGCCAAGACTGGCTGGCCTCTTTTATGTATGTCTTGTCAACTGGAATTTTGACAACTATTTGTACAGTTAATGGATAATTGAAAAATATTCTCATTTTCAGAGGGTGTACTGTGTTGCCATGGGCAAGCTCCTTCTCCTCTGTTGAGCCTCAGTTTCTTCATCTGTAAAGTGCAGCTGCCCACAGGCCAGACCTCCTGGAGCCTTGGGTAACTTAGCCCTTTGAATGCACTTTGCAAACTTTGAGGTGCTGGTTGCTATAGAATCTGACCCAGGCCACTTCTCCTCTGCAGGGCTTGAGATGGGCTTGGTCCACAGTGTGTATTTAATCCATATTCAAGATTGCATGTTCTAAAGAAATAATCAGAAGGATATTCTCCTGAGGTGGATAATGGTTTCACCGTGGGCAGAGGTGTCACTGTCGGCCGAAGTGTTGGATGCCTTTGGTAGAGGCCTTCCTTCCTGCCCTTCTGGGACTGGGCTTCTTTCCCTCCATTCACCTCCCTTCCAAATCCTTCATGGGAATGAAAACACCTTGAGGACAGGTGCTTTATTTCTTCTTGTATTTGTATTTGCAGTTAGCTTTGCTCCATAAATGCTTGTTGACCTGTCTCAGTTACACTCTTCTCACTTTATGGTCCCATCTGTCTCTTAGAAGTTGGGTTGTCAGGACTGAAGCAGCTGGACCTTCCATCTTAGAGAAGAGGGGACGATAGGATATTGTCAGCACAAATGAACCAGTTCTGTGGGCTTTGCAGTCTTGCAAAGGGTCTTCATTCTTAGGCAAAAAGGAGCTTCCTTCAAGATGGTGCATGAAAGTCAAGGTGATAGCTCAAGGAAGGAAGCTGCCTTAACTTCTCCATGGATCAGATTGTCAGAGGTAGGATTCCAAGTGACTGTGACCACAAAAATCCATGTCTGCTAAAACAAATAGCGATTTCATCTCCAAATGTGGCAGGCATGTTTTCCAGTATTAGGAGCATCAGCCTCCTCTAGGCCAGAGCAGCTTCATGGGACGAGGTGGAGTAAGGTTGAGTATTTTAGCAGCTGTCAGTAGTTCCCTGTTTAATTAGAAGGTTGGCCACTATAAAGGAGAGCTTACCAAAATAAGGTTGTGTGAAGTGCCTGGCCATTTTACTTGTGTGGATCAAAGCTTTTATAGAGCTGGCGATGAAAGACAGTCTTTCTGCTGGCTCATTTGTTGATTGTGACTCATTATAGATGATCAATGACCCACTGAACTTTGAAATTTCAGCTTGTTTGTCAAAAAAAAAAAAAAAAAAAGGAAGATCACTTCAGTGTCTTTGGATCCTCCATCCCCAGAAATTCTGAAGCTGAGTTTTACAGCCTTAACCTGGCAGTACAGCCCCAAGTCGGAGGGGAAGTGATATAGTGACATGTTCCCCTGTCAGTCCTTTGGGGGCTTATCTCCTTCTGCCAGTATTCTGGTTCCTGTTTACCTCTATTGGGCTGCTCAATGGAGGGAACAGGCCATGGGGACTTGATGCCCCAGCCCAGATAGGCCAGCACTTGGGGAATGACGGACTGGGGCCCGGGGGGCACCAACAAGGTGGGGCATTAGTGGCTTTCCAACTGAGTTTTGTTCCCAGGATTGGGTATCCCTATCCAGCATCTGGGCTGCCTAAAGGACGCTGAAGACAATGACACTGACAAGATTGATGCTTCCTTGTAAATTCCTGGATCTTGGTCATGGTCCGTAACTGCCTGTTACAGACCTCTGCCCATCACCTAGCCAGTTCTCTCTCCCCCAGAGCAGAAGGCAATGGGAGGATGGCTTGTTTGAGTAGTAAAAATTGGAGGCCCACTCTAATTTTATGCTTTGTGCAGTTTTTTCAGAGGCTGTCATTGCATTTCTTTGACTGAAATCAAAATGAGTGAATATGGACATGTTCCTATTAGAAACATTGGAAGAAATGCAAACAAATGGTATAAGAGTGTGTGTGTGTCTGTGTGTGTGTGTGTGTGTGTGTGTGTGTGTATGTGTGTGTGTGTGTGTGTTGGGCATGCTGTCTCTCTGTAAGACTCCCTAATGCTACCTTCCCCCATCCCCCCACATGCCAAGTGACAACTGTCAGTGAGCTTCCTGTTTCCTGCTTGACCGTTGTGTGGGAGCCAGTGACAATAAGTACATTTTAAAATTTATGGAAGTTTAATGAATGACCAGTGAGCTGAGAGACTACTTTTATGACAAGATTAATACCTTGGCTCAAGGGACGTAACATTTTAGTAAAATCAAAATTTGTATAGTAACCCTAGCCATGCTTTCAACTTCGGGCTTCCTTATAAAAATGTCTAAATAAAATACTGGCCATCATCTCTCACCATTATTTCCATCTGCTTTACATGACCTAACATAGAAATAGACTCAGTATTATGAAGTCTTTGCCACCTTCTAGCTCTGTCTTTGGGTAGTAAACCTATTTTTTACAGTTGAAGGAGCTGTTTTAATGTAACAAATATTCTCTAGGCTTTTATTGTTCAGATATTGCAAGGGAAAGATGCTCTTGGAAAATCTGGAGAGGTAGACTTGGACACTGTCTTTTAAAAGAAAATAGAAATGTATATATGTAATATATAGACACAAAATAAAACACAGAAAATATCAAAAATATGTAAACGCCAACAGGGGTTCTCTACTTTCCTCATACCTCCCCTAATTATTGTGCCTGAAAGGATATGTTAATGTCTCTGTGTGTGTGTGTGTGTGTGTGTGTGTGTGTGTGAAAAAGGAGAGAAAATTCTGAATAGTTTAAAATTTTCTGTGGATTTGCTTACTTTGTTTAATTCCGAACTTGTCCCAAAGTGAATGGGCAGTCTCTGGGCACTAATCTTCCTTCATTTTTTATATACATTGATTGTGTCCTCCCCTCCCCACAACCCCATACCCTTGTAGCACCATGTTTGAATGAAAAACAGATGGGTACCATTGGGTCTTTCTCTGTGGAGAACAGTGGGGGATTTTAAATGAAAATATTTCATAGACATCTTATATATTGGCCATTGATATGTATTTTGCCAGTAGAGATGGGGAAGGAGGTGTCACCCACTCCCCACTTGCCTCTTGGCTTTCTCTTCCCATTGCTATTGTGGCTGTTTGTCAGAGCCAAAGTCCTTACATGCATGTGCCTGCAGGTGTCAGAGACCATGACAAATACTGCCACTGGGGAGAGAATAGGCCACGGAATCTTAGTCTGTCAGAGCAGGGAGGGACCTGTGAGATCCTTGCCCTCCTCAGTGGAGCAGCAACCTTCTCAGGTGCAGAGGACAGCCCCTTCATGCCCTCTTGTCCAGGCCTTCCAATAAATCTCCCATGGAGTCTCCATGCAGCACTCTGGCAGCAGCTTTCTTTCCTCTGTGTCTTTTAATATTTCATGGAGACCAGTACAGACTGAAAATAAACAGGCACTCATAAATCCAGGGTATTAGGAAAGTAAATATGTTATGTCTCTTACTACAGACTTCAACAAAACGTTTTTTCATGTGAAAATTTCTTGATGTCTTGTATGCATTTTTGTGCTATATTAAAAATGTAAATGGGATGTCTTCATCATGCCCCAATAGTGAGTGATACTTGAATTTTGATAGGAATTATGCAGCTTGGAAGAATTTTAAATAGGCAGTGGTGGTTTCAGATCTCAGTTTGCTCATCTGTGCTGTTGTACTAGATGATTCTTTGTCCCTCCACTGCTGGCGGCACTGCCAGGTCGTGGAGAGTACTTGACCAGTGCTTGGTGACTGACTGACTGATCTTGCATTGCTCAGGTTTCCTGTTCTAGCAGACCCAGTGATCTTGTAGGTGATCTTTGGACTTGAACAAAAACCTGGCTGATGGTTCCGTTTATCAATTAAAGAATGGAGCTTGTTGAAGCTCTGGAAGAATGGTCTTGGCATCAACATGGGGTCAGAACTTGGCTTCTCCGACTACAGGCCCACTACCTCCAGAGGATACTGACCACTCCCCAGAAAGAAAAATGTGTTGGTCTGAAAACTGGAAGAGCTTTCTTAGTACTGTTGCCCATTTCAGCTTGGTCTAATGAAAAATTCTGTTAGGGCAACAGAGGGAAACAGGCTTCTTTCTGTGCAGTCAGTGTCTGAGAACATGTGAGGCTAACATCAAGATAAAAAGGGTTTGGACTATTTCCCATCTGCCAAGAGCCTGCCTTTGAGTCCACCTATACCATACACCTCTGCTACACCAGGATGATGGTGAAGATACCCACAGCCAGTGTCCTGTCTGTCCTTGAAGGGTCCAATGGCACCACGAATCTGTATTCTTCTCTAGCTTGGGTTAATAGCGTCATTATACAAACTGCCTACTTGTAAGCATACAGGCTGGGTGTATTCCCCTTTTCTGCTTATTTACTTGTGTCTGGTGCCTTCTGTGTAGGCAAGGTCACCCTCTTGTGAGATTGAGGGCTGCCTTTTTTCTTGTGAGGAGGACTACCATTGGAATCATGTTCCATTGACTGAAGGGCCTTCCCATGCCCATGGATTCATTGGCTCATTAACTTTGGAAAACACCTTATTTGGTTTCTAGTCAACAAGCAACAGCCAACATTTATTAAGGCCCTGCTGTGTGCCAGGCAGCTCTGGGGATGCAAAGAATGACTCAGAATAGCCCTTTCCCCCAAGGGACTCCTGGCCCAAGGAGTTTGAACTCACCCTTCTCGTTCTTAATGAGAGCAGGCATCACAGAGATGGTGGGGTGGCTGTAGCAGCTGCGTCCTGGAGTCGACTTGGGAGCATCAGCTCCTCCCTTGGCTCAGCTGCCAATATCTTATTGACTTGGAAAAATGACAGTGGAGGGATTCAGGCATGCCTCCTCCCTACCTTCTTGGCCTAAAAATCAAGTTAAGAGTCCTGTTTCAGCAGTCACCTTCTGGAGAAGATGAGGGTCAGAGACCGAGTGGAAGCAGCCTGTGTGGCACCCCTCGCGTTGTCACTCCTCCTTCTCCTGGCATGTTCAGGGGCAGTCACCCAGGCCTTGCTTCCATTGCGGTCCATGGCCTATTTTCTCTCTATTTAAAATTAAATTGAGGCATGTGAACAGTGATTGAGAGTTACTGTTTCCCTGGGTGGTCCTCCCCCCTCCTTTGGCCAGGAATGGTCCTGCCCCAACCCCCAACCCAGTGTCAGTGCGATGCTTAGTTTATTATTCTCAGGCACGGCTCTTCAGGTGGGCTTCTATTTTTGTGTTATGAAGAATGATGGATGGTTTAGGAAAGTTTCTTTGGAAGCAGTTCTGATTTTGTGCAATGCACTTGGGGGTCAGCACCACTTGACTGATGCATGATTCATCCTTTGTCCCTGCCGCTCTCTGGGATGAAGCTGCGATTTGATCAAAAATGCCGGCAATGGGGATTTAGAATTGATAAACCTCCCTTTTCAAATAATTGTTCTGATGACTTTCAGGCTTGGCAATAAAATGATAAAGGTAATGGTACACAAATGGGAGCTACCCCCAGAATGCAATAGCATTAACTTGAATTAGCTCGACTTGTCAATGAAAAGTATTTATGAAATGTAGTCTTGCAGCAAAGGAGGCAGAGATTTATCACTGGAATATGAGTAATTGCCTTAATGTCATCCTCTTTGAAACTTAAAGAAGAGCCTATTATTGTTGAGAAGGCTCAGGACTTTGAAATTAAGTCCCAATGATTCTTATAGTTGGCAACAAGGATGTATGGTGAAGGTAATAACTTTTATTGGGTTATGCCAAGTTGAGTAGCCTTTCTTCAAGCTGGTTTTTGAACACGGGGAGCCCCGATGTGGAGTTTTCTGGGATCTGGAGAAACCTTGTTTGGTGAAGTGTTTTTATCTTGGATTCCACTGGAATACTTAGATTTGCCTGATGTTATCTGTTTGTTTTATGGTTTTTAGATCTGTTTGCCCAACTTAAGCCATTTGAATACTAAATCATTAAAATGAGTATTTAAATGAAAGAATGTCACATTGCAGACTTACTGAATATTGTCTTTCCTGGAGGGGGCCACATTCAGCCTTCTAATTCTCAGAGGAAGACAAACACACGTTAAGTTGTAACAGAAATAGTAGGGGATGGGGGCAGGGACTAAGTCTGTTGGGAGAGGAGAGGGGAGTGCCAGCTAGGGAAGGGAGTCTCAGGCTGAGCAGTAAAGACGGTGAGTTGATCTATAGGACAGGTTTCTGCAGTGCCCTTTCCCTGGTGCAGGGACCCCTTGGTTGAGGAGACCCTGTGTACCAATGCAGGTCTGCACCTTCAGCTTTTAGGCAGAGCATTGTCTGGAGCTCAGGGTGTCATGGAGCCTGGGCGCAAGCCCAACTTTTCCTGACTCCAAGGCCAGCTCTGCCCACTACGCTGTTAGTCATGGCAATGACTAAAATGTCCCTATGATCATTCCTGTTCCTTTCAGAAGCTCTGGACTTGGGGCTCTCGGGGCTGGGGTTGGATTCCTACCTCCAAAGAGATACCAGGGATATGACCAAGTGTGGTGGCTACTGGTGTCCAATAGAAGTGCCCTTGGTTGACTTTTATCTTGCCTCCAGGAGCTACTACTGTGCAGGCAGGAAGTGTCACAGGCTATGTTTAATTATAGACTTCACTGGGCCTACAAGGGAACCTGGAAAAACCAGGTTTTTTTAATTGTTATTTTCATTTCATTTTCATTTTTTCATTGTTTAGAGTAGTCTTATTTAGACTTAGGACATCATGATCAAAAAAGAAGTGCTATCTGTTGACTTTTCTTGTTGTGTTCTGCCCATTAGTGTTTGAGTCATGACATTAGGTCTTTGGTTTGCTCCCAGAGAAGGGAGCTCTGAAATACTTGACAAATGGAATTTGCACTCTTCACATTAAATTATGGCATCTGGTGGAAGATGAACCCACCCTTCTGTGGGGTTAGTCGCACAACACCTTTATGGTAAATTGGGTGCTTCTCACAGTAGTCCACACAGAGATGCAGAGCCCTGCACATGTCAAATACATACCTTTGTTTATATGGCCATGTGTAGGGTGTGTGTGTATGTAAGTGTGCATGTGCACGTGCACACATACCACAGGTGTATACATGTATAGTAAATGCACACCTAGGTACAGACATGTTGACTTCCTAGGACTCCTGTATTTTCACGGATGGCACACATATACACACACACACATACACACATATACGCACATATACATGTATTTCTGCTGTGGTCCTGGGCCCAGCTTGCTCTGCAGCTGTGAGGCCTGCTCCTGATGTTGGGACCAGTAGGCTAGGACTAAGTTGCCATAGCTTTGCTGGGCACAGAGATCTGCAACCATTCCTTCAGTTCTGGGCTTAGGTCATCTGTGAGGATGGATGGATGTTCTGCACAAGCAGGCTGTCTCTTGTTCCTCTTGTATGTTCTGTGGGCCATGGGATTTCCTGGGTGCTGGGGTCCCAGAAAGCTGTACGGGACTGAAATGACAAAGCAACTACAACAGCAATCTGTGTTTGCGCCTGTGAGTGGACCTGTATGTATGTGTGTGTTTGTCTGAGTTCAGATGTAAACCCTGGAATCCACAGAGAAGTGTGCATGGGGTGTGAGTGGGACGGTCCACATTTATGAAACTGAGACTATCTGGCAGGTCACTCGTGCTTTCAGGTGATGCAAAGCCAGGTATAAGGTGTATCCATTTCATGCAATATGATCTTTCTTTTTTTTAATTTTATTTTTTTGTCTTTTTTTTTATTTTTAAAATTAATTTCTTTGTTCTCAGTTTTCTGTATTCACTTCCATAAATCTTAGATATTCTCCCCCTTCCTTCCCCTTCTGGGGAAGGCATGCAATCTTAAATGGGTTTTATGCATACGTTCTTACTAACCACATTTTCACATTAGTCATGTTGCATAGAAGGATCAAAATAAATGGGAGAAACCATGAGAAAAACCAAAACAAAACAAAGCATAACACAAGAGAAAAGAGTCTGCTTTATTCTGTGTTCCAACTCTATAGTTCTTCTCTGGATGTGGATGACATTTTGCCTCAGGAGTTCTTTGGGAATTGTTTTAGTTCCTTGCATTGCTGTGAAGGGCTAAGTCTATCAAAATCAATCCTCACACACTGTGGTTGTTACGGTGTACAGTGTCCTCCTGGTTTTGCTCCTTTCACTCAGCATTAGTTCATGTAAATCCTTCCAGGCCTCTCTGAAGTTTTCCTGTTCATCATTTCTTATAGCACAGTAGTATTACTGCAGCTTGTTCAGCCATTCCCCAATTGATGGACATCCCCTTGATTTCCAGTTATTGGTCACCCAAAGAAAACTGGTATCAATATTTTTGTACATGTGGGACCTTTTCCCATTTTTATGATCTCGTTGGAATGTAGTCCCAGAAGCGATATTGTTGGGTCACAGGATATGCACTTTTTAAAGCCCTTTGGGCATAGTTTCAAACTACTCTCCAGAATGGTTGGAACAGCTCACAGGTCCATCAACAATGAATTAGTGTTCCAACTCTCTCACATCTTCTCCAACATTTATCATTTTCTTGTTTTGTCATGTTAGCCAATCTGATAGGTGTGATGTGGTACCTCAGAGTTGTTTTGATTTGCATCTCTCTAATCAATAGTGATTTAGAGCATTTTTTCATATGACTAGATATCTTTCATTTCTTCCTCTGAAAACTGCCTGTTCATATCCTTTGAGCATTTTTCAATTGGGGAATGACTTGTATTCTTCTACACTTGACTCAGTTCTCTATATGTTTTAGAAATTATAGAAATATATTTAGAAATGTAGTTGCAAAAATACTTTCCTAGTTTTCTGCTTCCTTCCTAATCATGGTTGCATTGGGTTTGTTTGTGCAAAAACTTTTCAATTTAATGTAATCAAAACTATCCATTTTGCACTTCATAATGTTCTATCTCTTGTTTGGTCATAATTTTCTCCATTCTCCATAAATCTGACACATGCACTATTCCTTGCTCCCCTAATTTGTTTATAGTATCAGTCTTTATATCTAGATCATGTACCCATTTGGAGTTTATTCTTGTGTATGGTGTCAGGCATTGGTCTATGCCCAGTTTCTACCGCACTGTTATGCAGTTTTCCTAGCAGTTTTTGTCAAATGGTGAGAGTTCTTGTCCCAGAAGCTGGGGTCCTTGGGTTTATCAAACAGTAGACTGCTGTGTTCGATGACTACTGTGTCTTGAGAACCTAACCTATTCCACTGGTCTACCCCTCTATTTCTTAGCCAGTACCAAGTGGTTTTGATGATTGCTGCATTATAATACAATTTGAATCAGGTAGGGCTAGGGCACCTTCCCTAGCATTTGTTTTTATTAATTCTCTTGATATTCTGGACCTTTTGGTCTTCCAGATGAATCTTGATATTATTTTTTTCTAGCTCTGGAAAATAATTATCTGGTAGTTTGATTGCTATGGCACTGAATAAGTAAATTAATTTAGGAAGAATTGTCATTTTTATTGTATTTTCTCGGCCTAACCATGAGCAACTGATTTTTTTTCCCACTTACTTACATCCGACTTTATTTATGCCAAAAGTGTTTTGTAATTGTGTTCATATAGTCCCTGGGTTTGTTTTGGCAGGTAACCTTCCAGACATTTTATAGTCTTTATCCTAGCTTTCAATGAGATTTCTCTTTCTATTTTTTGCTGTTGGACTTTGTTAGTAATATGTAGAAATGAAGATGATTTATTTGGGTTTATTTTCTAGCCTTCAACTTTGCCAAAGTTGTTTATTATTTCAAGTACTTTTTTACTTGATTCTCTAGGATTCTCTAAGTATATCATCATATCATCTGCATAGAGTGATAACTTAGTTTCTTCTTTGCCTATTCTAATTCTTTCAATTTCTTTATCTTGTCTGATTGCTATAGCTAACATTTCTAGTACCATATTGAATAAGAGCAGTGATAATGGACATCGTTATTTCACCCCTGATTTTATTGAAAATGTATCTAGCTTATCCCTATCACATATAATGCTTGATGATGGTTTTAGCTAGATACTGCTTTTTATTTTAAAGAAGGCTCCATTTATTCCTGTGCCCTCCATTGTTTTCAATAGGAATAGGTGTTGTATTTTGTCAAAATCTTTTTCTGCATCTGTTGGTAATCATGATTTCTGTTAATTTTGTTGTTGATATGATCAATAATGCTGATAGTTTTCCTAATATTGAACCAGCCCTGCATTCCTGGTATAAATCCTACCTGATCATAATGTATTATTCTCATAATAAGTTGTTTTATTCTTTTTGCTAATATCTTATTTAAAATATTTGCATCTCTATCTATTGGAGAAATTGGTCTATGATTTTCTTTCTCTGTTTTGGCTCTTCCTGGTTTAGGTATCAGAACGATATTTGTAGCATTAAAAGAATTTGGAAGGACTTCTTCGTAAGTTTTTCCAAATAATCTGTATAGTATTGGAATTAACTGTTCTTTAAATGTTTGATAGAATTCACTTGTCAATCCATCTGGCCCTGAAGGTTTTTTTGTAGGGAGTTCATTGATGTCTTGTTCAATTTCTTTTTCTGAGGTGGGGTTATTTAAGTATTTACCTTCCTCTTCTGCTAATTTGGGCAATTTATATTTTTTAAAATGTTCATCCATCTCACTTAGATTGTCAAATTTATGGGCATGCTGTTGGACAAAGCAATTTCTAATTATTATTTTTTTAATTTAAATTTATTTATTTAAGTTTTCAACATTCATTTCCACAAAATTTTGGGTTCCAAATTTTCTTCCCATTTGTCCCTTCCCCCTACGCCAAAACACCAAGCATTCTAATTACCCCTGTCACTAATCTGCCCTCCCTTCTAACATCCCTCCCTTCCCTTATCCCCATCTTCTCTTTTGTCCTGTAGGGCAAGATAACTTTCTATACCCCATTACCTGTATTTCTCATTTCCTAGTTGTGTGCAAGAACAACACTCAACAGTTGTTCCTAAAACTTTGAGTTCCAACTTCTCTTCCTCCCTCCCTCCCCACCCATCCTCTTTGGGAAGGCAAGCAATTCAGTATAGGCCGTATCTGTGTAATTTTGCAAGTGAATTCCATAATAATTGTGTTTCCCTCCATCTTATCATCCTCGCTATTTCTTCTACTCTCTCTTTTGATCCTGTCCCTCCACAAGAGTATTGACTTCTAATTGCTCCCTCCTCCCATTGCCCTTCTTTCTGTCATCCCCCCTGCACCCTGCTTATCCCTTCTCCCTCACTCTCCTGTATTGTAAGATAGGTTTTCATACCAAAATTAGTGTGCGTTATATTCCTTCCTTTAGTCGAATATGATAAGAATAAGCTTCATGTTTTTTCTCTCACCTGCCCCCTTTTTCCCTCCACTGAAAAGTCTTTTACTTGCCCCTTTTATGAGAGATAATTTGCCCCATTCCATTTCTCCCTTTCTTTTCCCAATATATTTCTCTCGCACCACTTAATTTCATTTTTTAAGATATGATCCTATCCTATTCAATTCACCCTGTCCTGTGTGTATGTGTCTGTGTGTGTGTGTGTAATCCCACCAATTACACAGATACTGAAAAAAGTTTCAGGAGTTACAAATACTGTCTTTCCATGTAGGAATGTAAGCAGTTCAACTTTAGTAAGTCCCTTATGATTTCTCTTTGCTGTTTACCTTTTCATGCTTCTTTTGATTCTTGTGTTTGAAAGTCAAATTTTCTTTTCAGATCTGGTCTTTTCATCAAGAATGCTTGAAAGTCCTCTATTTCATTGAAAGACTATTTTTTCCCCTGAAGTATTATACTCAGTTTTGCTGGGTAGGTGATTCTTGGTTTTAATGATAGTTCCTTTCATGCCCTTCTATCTCTTAATATAGAAGCTGCTAGATCTTGTGTTATCCTGATTGTGTTTCCACAGTACTTTAATTGTTTCTTTCTAGCTGCTTGCAATATTTTCTCCTTGACCTGGGAACTCTGGAATTTGGCCACAATGTTCCTAGGAGTTTCTTTTTTTGGATCTCTTTGAGCAAGTGATCGGTGGATTCTTTCAATATTTATTTTGCCCCCTGGTTCTAGAATATCAAGGCAGTTTTCCTAGATAGTTTCATGAAAGATGATGTCTAGGCTCTTTTTTTGATCATGGCTTTCAGGTAGTCCTATAATTTTTAAATTGTCTCTCCTGGATCTATTTTCCAGATCAGTTGTTTTTCCATTGAGATATTTCACGTTATGTTCCATTTTCTCATTCTTTTGGTTTTGTTTTGTGATTTCTTGGTTTCTCAGAAAGTCATTAGCCTCTGTCTGTTCGATTCTAATTTTGAAAGAACTATTTTCTTCATTGAGCTTTTGAACCTCCTTTTCCATTTGGCTAATTCTGCTTTTTAAAGTTCTCCTCATTGGCTTTTTGGACTTCTTTTGCCAATTGAGTTAGCCTATTTTTCAAGGTGTTATTTTCTTCATCATTTTTTTGGGTCTCCTTTAGAAAGGTGTTGACCTTCTTTTCATGCTTTTCTTGCATCTCTCTCATTTCTTTTCCCAGTTTTTCCTCCACCTCTCCAACTTGATTTTCAGAATCCTTTTTGTGCTCTTCCATGGCCCGAGACCATTGAATATTTATTTTGGATATTTGAGATACAGAAGCCTTGACTTTTATGTCTTTCCCTGATTGTAAGCATTGTTCTTCCTCATCCAAAAGGATGGGAGAAGATATCTGTTTACCAAGAAAATAACCTTCTATAGTCTTATTTTTTTTTTCCTTTTTTGGGCATTTTCCCAACCTTGACTTTTAGGTCCTTTGTCAAGAGTAGGGTATACTCTGGGAATCTGTAAGATCTCAGTTCCTCCAAGGTGGCACAATCAAGCATGTACTGGTCTGGGAGGAGAATCTTAGCAGTTTCCTCTCCACAGCCACCTGCCCTCCAGTTCCGCCAAGCCAGCACTGGGGGTGATTTTCAGAAAAGCTTCATGGGCAGGGCTGGCATTCAGTGTGAGATAATGATCAGCTGCCACAGGGCCTCCACACAGGGCTGAGGCAAGAATGGGCTGCTCAGTGCCCCCAGGAGTTTTACCATCCAACAACGGATGTGGGCTGCTGTGGGAACTGGTGCCTGCTCGATGTGGTCTCCGTGGCCACTGCCTAAGGCCAGAGTTATGGGAAGACCCTTCTCCCTTCCCAGTCAGCTGAAACAACCCTGTCACTGACCTTTGGCACCTGTGAGTTGAGGAATCTGCAAACTCGCTGCTCTGTGCCTGGGGATTCTGGGACTGGAGATTCCGCCCCTGAGGTGTCCCTCTCCCAGAGCCGTGCCACGCAGCCAAGGCTGAGCTGGGCTCCACTCTGCGTGTGGTGCAACAGACATTTCCCATGGGTCTTTCTGGTCACCCTGGGTCGTTCTCCACTTCTGCTGCTCCAGAATTTGTTAAGAGTCCCTCTCTATAGGTATTTTATGGGCTGTGTGGGGAGAGCCTGCATATGTATGTCTTTCTACTCTGCCATCTTGGCTCTGCCCCCGCAATTTCTAATTTTTGTTTTGATTTCCTCCTCATTGGAAAATTCCCTTTTCATTTTTGATTTTAGCCATTTGGTTTTCTTATTTTTCTAAAATCAAACTCAGCATAGGTTATTAATTTTATTGTTTTTTCTTACCTCAATAGTTTTCTTAATTTCAATTTTATTAATCTTTCCTTTGGTTTCATTATTTCTAATTTGGTATTTACTTGAGGATTTTCAGTTTGTTCTTTTTTTCTTTTTACCTTTATCAACTGCATGCCCATTTCATTGATCTACTCTTTATTTTATTCCTGTAGGTGTTTAGTGATATAAAACTTCTCCCTAAGAACTGCTTTTGGACCATCCCATAACTTTTGGTAGATTAGCTTATTATTGTCATTCTCTTGAATGAAGTTATTGATTGTTTTTATGTTTTGTTGTTTAACTCACTCATTTTTTATGATTAGATTATTTAGTTTCCAATTTTTTAGTGTGTCTTTCCGTGGCCTTTTATTACATATAATTTTTATTGCATTGTGATCTGAGAAGGATGCATTGACCATCTCTGATTTTCTGTACTGAATTGTGAGGTTTTTATGCCCTAGTACATGGTCAGTTTTTGTATATCTTCTGGGAAAAAGGTATATTCCTTTTTATCCCCATTCTGTTTTCTCCAGAGAAATCTAATTTATCGTATCTAATTTATCCAGACTTCTGTTCACCTCCTTAACTTCTTTCTTGTGTATTTTGAGGTTAGATGTATCAAGTACAGAGAGGGAGAGATTGAGGTCCCCCGCTAGTATAGTTTTGCTGTCTATTTCTTCCTATAATTCCCTTAAATTCTCTAAGAATTTGGATGCTATATCACTTGGTGCATATATGTTTAGTAATGATGTTGCTTCATTCTCTGCGGTGCCTTTTAGAAAGATATAGTTGCCTTCCCTATGTCTTTTGATTAGATCTATTTCTGCTTTTGCTTTATCTGAGATCAGGATCTCTACCCTTGATTTTGTTCATCAGCTGAAGCATAATATATTCTGTTCCAACCTTTTACCCTTTGTGTATCCCCCTATTTCAGATATGTTTCTTGTAAACAGCATATTGTGGGATTATGGTTATTAATCCATTCTGCTATCCTCCTCTGTTTTATGGGAGAGTTCATCCCATTCACATTCCCAGTTATGATTATTATATGTGTTTTTCTCTCCATGCTATTTCCCCATTTATGCTTTTAGTTCCCCCTTCTCCCTTCCCCTCCACAATGGAGTTTAAGTTTTTGACTGCTGCCTCCCTCAGCCTTTCCTCCCTTCTATCAGCCCCCCTCCCTTTTATTCCTCTTTTACTTTTCTGCTTCTTCATTCCCTTTAGCCCTCTCTCCCTTTTCTTTCCTCTTTCCCCTCCAGCTTATAGGGCAAATTAGATTCATATACTCAGTTTGTTATTCCCTCCTTGAACCAAATCAAATGAGAATAAATCTCAAACAGTGCTCATCTCCCTCCCCTCTTTCCTTCTACTGTAATATGTTTTTGTGTGTCTCTTTACTTTTTTTTTCTCCTTCTTTTCACATCTCCTGTTATAATCTCTTTGCACCATTAAATTACATTTTTTTTATCATCACATTGGTTAATTTATACTCACTCCCTTTATCTATGTATATCCCTTTTAAATATCATAATAAATATCCAATTCTCAAGGTTACCAAGTATCATTTTCCCTTATAGGGATGTAAACAGTTTGCCCCGTATTGAATAACAAGGTTTTATTTTTTCCCTTTTGCCTTTTTGTGCCTCTCTTGAGACTTGTATTTGAAGATTAAATTTTCTATTGAGATCTGATCTTTTCATCATGAAAGTCTGGAAATTACTTATTTCGTTGGATGTCCTTGTCCAAAATATTATGGTCAGTTTTGCTGTGTAATTGATCCTTAGTTGTCATCCAAGCTCTTTTGTCTGACAGAATATCATATTCCAATCTGCTAATCTTTTAATGTGGACGTTGCAAGGTACTGGGTGATCTTAACTGTAGTTTCTTGATATTTCTTTCTGGCAGGGTGCAGTATTTTCTCCTTCACTTGATAGTTCTGGAATTTGGCAACAATATTCCTTAGTGTTTTCAGTTTGGGTTCTCTTTCAGGAAGTAATTGGTGAATTTTTTCAATGACTATTTTGCCTTCTGGATCTAGGTCTTCAGGGCAGCTTTTCTGAATGATATCTTGGAAGATATTGTCCAGGCTCTTTTTTTCGTCATTGGTTTTCTTGTAACCCAATAATTTTTAGATTTTTCTCTCCTGAATCTGTTTTCCAGGTGAGTTATTTTTCCAGTGAGATATTTTACATTTTCTTCTATTTTTTCATTCTTTAGATTCTGTTTGACTGATTCTTGATGTCTCACAGAGTCACTTGCCCAATTCTAATTTTTAACAGATTTTTTTTTCAGTTACTTTCCTTCAATTCACTCTCCTTTTCCATTTGTCCAGTTGTTCCCTTTAAGGAGTTATTTTCTCCAGTTAGGTTTTGTACTTCATTTTCCATTTGGCCAATTTTCCTTTTTTAAGGAAATGTTCTCTTCATTGAAGTTTTTTTTTTTCCATAGTATTTATTTATTTTTATTTTTTTTATTTTTTAAAGGACAATTCCCATTTATTAACTGAGGCCAGGGGTTTATATAGACCCTTACAGGCAAACAAGCAGGCAAGGTGATTCCCATGAGGACATTTTTAGTTTACTTTTTAGACATCCCAATCTAGTTTCTGTTTCCCAGGGTAGTTATCTTCAGGAACTCCTGTCTCTCTTCACTCAAGGTCCTTATACTCTTCACGTTCTCTGGGTTCTGATGAATAAACAAAGCAAGGGGTCATGGAGAGCCATAACAGATGTTTGGGGTTTTTTTTTTAATTATTTATTTTTAACACAGTTTATAACAGATAAAGCAATTCCAACTTTTGGTCAGGTGATACTTCTTTTTAAAGCATTTACAATATGGATCACAAAAGAAAATTTTTTTTTTTAAAACATTAACCAACCGAGACACAAATAATATTTATGATGCTAACTTCACAAGCTCTTGACCTAATTGTCTCCACAGTATTACTAAGGATTAAAGGACCTTAACTTATTGTTGTTGGTCTAAAGTCCTGTGCCTAATAGCTTAATTTTAGACAACCTCGGATGTTCCCCTACCCACAATCTATAATTGAATAGATCTGGTATTAAGCTTACAAACCTTTTGACTGTAGGAAATTGTCACCAACAGCAAGGACATTGCAGGGATACAATATCTCCCCAATTTCATGTCAGTTCCAGGCAGGATTAGATTATCTACTTGCATTCAGTCAGGCTTAAAGTCTGCCAGGTGTCAGTGGGGAAATTGAGTCAGGAGAATCCCACCTCAGCCCATGCTGAACAGCTGCTCTCCCACCCTTCCCTTGAGATCACCTATGCAGTTCATCAGCTTACTGGTATCATGTATTGGAGGCTCAGAATGCCTTTCTTGCTACCCTTACCTGGGTAGCAAGAAGAACATTCACTTAATAGTCCCATAGCGTCTAAAAATGGCGTTCCAATAACCAGGTTTCAAATATGATTATAGTTTCACTTTGGCTAAGGAACATCTTTTGAGGCAAGTTTTAAGTGGCTAGTTCCTGATTAAATGGCAATCATAAAATCTAATTTACCATTAAAACCTTGACTTTTCCATCAATGCCAAATTTTACCCAAGGTTACCTTCCTCTAGGAAATTTAGACTGAAATTCTTTTCTCCAAACTAAAGATGTCATTGATTTATTCTCAGTAATTAATTCAGTCTATTGTTTTAACACTAATTGCTTTTACCTCACTTTGTAACATGTC
>CM053769.1:463490212-463624623 GCA_028658325.1 Potorous gilbertii | reverse complement strand
CTCAAAAAGGATTTTGAAAATCAAGTTAGACAGGTGGAGGAAAAACTGGGAAAAGAAATGAGAGAGATGCAAGAAAAGCATGAAAAACAGGTCAATACCTTAATAAAGGAGACCCAAAAAAATGCTGAAGAAAATACACCTTGAAAAATAGGCTAACTCAATTGGCAAAAGAGGTTCAAAAAGCCAATGAGGAGAAGAATGCTTTCAAAAGCAGAATTAGCCAAGTGGAAAAAGAGGCGCAAAAGCTTACTGAAGAAAATAGTTCTCTCAAAATGAGAATGGAACAGATGGGGGCTGTTTCTGAGAAACCAAGAAATCACAAAACAAAACCAAAAGAATGAAAAAATGGAAGAGAATGTGAAATATCTCATTGGAAAATATTAGGTGAGTTTCTCAGGGAAAAATTCTTTTTCAGGGAAGAAATTCCTTTATGGGAATGCCCCAGGAAAGTAAATGGGTATGGTAGTAATATTCCAAAGGTTCCTCCCTGGAACAGTTCCATATATCTTGGAAGCAGGGCGAACTCCTGATTCAACAAGGTATGATCAAACAGCATGCCGCTCAATTATGTGAGATTTGGTTTAAGATTGTAGGAAATTCAGCTGATAAATTATTTTGGCCTAAATTTGATGGTTTTGATTACTGCCCTTTGAGGAAGTTAGGATTGTTTATTAAATAAACTACCCAAAATGGATGTAGGCTTTTGCTTGCCAGCTCTGTCCAATGGGAAATGCCCTCAACCTCCTAAAGGTTCCTCCTTTATCCTGCCATGTTTTACTATTCTTCCATCTTATTCTTGCCACTACAGTAAGGAATCTAATTCCTTTTGAGCAAATGTGACTGGCTACCTCTCTTTCCCCTCCAGGAAAGATTTATATTTGATAGCACCCAGCTTGGAAATATGGTGCTTTGAGTCTCTATCAACCTTTCAATCTCTCTGACCTGTCCACATGGAGGAGAGATACTCCTACATTTGATGAGGAGCCTGTGGCAGGTAACTCAATTTAAGTCGTACTCAGAGGGCACAGCTCAGTCTGGGGAGATGTAACTGGTTCAATGGGAACCTTTCTCTTTCTGGGAAAAAAGAAATCACCATCCGAGAGATGACTGGTACACAAGTCCCCTTGGCCCTGCTCTGGCCAGCTCAGGAGGTCTTCATAATTTTCCCTCTTAAGACCTCCATTGGAACCCTAATAATCCAACTATTCCACCCAGTCATTACAAGGTAGGGAATTCTTCATCCAAGGAATGGATGTATGTGCCATCCATGCTGATAACTGGGGCATATTTCAGGAAATCACTCAGGAAGAAAAGGAAACCTCTAACCTTTTTTACGTTGTGCAAGAGTGCTAAATGGCATGCAGGATCAGATCTGATTAACCCAAGAGATGCTCAGATTATTAGTGCAGCTTTTGTTAACTAATCTGTCCTAGAAATTCAAAAGTGTGTTCACGAAAGCTGGCCCACCTGGCCTGAGAAGGGCATAGGCGAGCTTGAAGGCATCGCCTTTTATGTGTGTGAAGGGAGAGGCAAAGAAAAGGAGAAAGAAAAAGCCAAGCAAAAAACTAAGACAGTCTTGGCCATGGCCCAGGTTGCCCCAAGTTCTTTTTGTGCCCTGCTGGCAAACCAGAGAATACGAGAACACTTTACTGTCACCAACAGGGTCATTATGTCAGTTAGTGCAGGAGTGCAAATGAGAGTAATTGGGGGGAAACCAAAACACACCTACAGCAGAAAGGAGTGTGTGTGTGTGGGGGGGGGGCAGGCAGGGGACCGGGACCCTCGATTCTGAGAAAGATCCTTCTGTTTTCCCTGATCCCAATGTCCTTGCACCTGCTGTCCCCACCCTGGTGAGCCCCATGTTACTATTAAGATTGGTGACACATTTTAGGATTGCTTGTTAGATACTGGGGCTCCTAGTTCAGTCTTAAATGAGGTGCTAGACCCTAAGGGCATGCCTTTGGGTCCCAGAATATTTCTGGAGTAATTGAATAACCCCAGCCTATCCTAAAATTATCTCCCCAAAAAGTTAGCTTTGGCCTTCTCTCAGTGAAACAATCTTTTCTTTTTGTTCCCCAATCTCCACTTAATATTTTAGGTAGAGCTCTCTTATTTAGATCAAGGGCCACTACTCCCTTAATTTAGTGGTTCCCTGACTTTACATCTCCCAAGGGGTTCCCTGTCCTTATTTCTGGTTGTGATGGATTTTTCTGAGGACCCCATAGAAGATGTTCTGCAATTTTTCAGGGACCTCTGAGGAAGACTTTGTCTTTCTTGCCTTTTTCAGATCCTGCACCTGACATCCTTGTGGTTTGCATCATCCTCCAATGTGTATCAGCTGTCCCTCTTACCATCTGTGTCTCAATGTCCCTGATCTAGGGAAGCTGTGCCAGTTTTACATGTTCTACCTAAACATCCAGTGGTGCTCAACACAGCCATGGCTGTTCTTCCATTTCTTGTGAGGCTCCTGATTTTACTGTGCTAAGGCCTAGCTCAGCTCAGCTGCCTTTAGCATCACTATTTACCTACATTCACCACCCCTGTTTGCCCTTACCTGGGCAAAGGCCCAATGAGCAGGACTGCCCTGGATCAAGGGTCTGTTGAAGCCCTACCCTTTTTTCTCAAATCCAGCAACTGGATCAGACTCGGTTATCTTCTCATGTGCCATCCCGCAATCATCTTTAGCTGCACTGGACCTTGGAAATCAGCTGCCATGTTCTCCTCCAGCATGTCTCCAGATCCCAAGTTCGGAGGTACCTTTCCCTATGGAAAGCCCCAAAGCTGCATGTGAGTGGGGAGCAATTGGATGCTACCACAGTGGATTCCTTTGGATGAGATTCCCAAACCTCTAATCACTTGGCCTCAGCACCTTCCTGCTCTGGATAAACCCAAGAAAGCCTTTTATTGGTCCCAGCTTTGGGACCCCCAAGTGCCAGTGAGCCCTTTTTTGTTTGTGAGCCCATGAGAGTGGTCTCCACTGTCCCAACTCAGATGTTAGCACCCTCTCCTTGCCTGATAGTGGCTCAGCTTGTTCTACTCAGCTTGATACTGTGGCTGCCTACGGGTTGTGGTCACTGCTGTCCATTTAGTGGGGAAGGCTTGTGATTGGTTCAGGGTGTCCCTCTGATGGTGTAGCACCCCATGAGGTTTAGGCTCTCTTACTTTGCCATGGAACTCAATCCTGTTCTGATCAGAGACTTCCTAACCATGAAGTGGCTTTGCAAGGGCAGAGAGACTATGCCTCCTGAGTGGTGCCACCCTTCACCATGCCACATTGCTACCCAGTCTGCAGACACTGGGTGGCTACCACTTGACTGGGCCTCTGTAATAGATGTGACTGAGAAACCCTACTGTGACCTCCCTGGTGCCTCTTCCTGAATCCTGATTCTGTTCTAAATGCTGAAGGGTCCTCTTTCACGTGGGATGGCATCTCGTGCTCATGTACTGCAGTGGTCTTCAACCCTGACACCATCTGGGCAGTCTCTTTGCCCTCTCTTCTCAGTCTCCAAGCAGCTGAGCTAATTGCATTCACAGAAAGCATATTGTTATGCTGATGGCACAGTGCACCCATCTACACTGATCCACAGTATGCCTTCGGTGGCTGGGATGTGATGGCTACAGAGAGGCTTTCTGACCTCTGCTAGCAAAGTCATTGCACATGCAGACCTCTTCAGGGAACTTGGAGCTGCCACAGAGTGACTGGCTGCATTGGCCATTGTCTGTTGTTTTGCTCACACCATGGGACTGGTCCTGTCTCGTGAGGGCTTGCTGAGCAGATGCTGTTGCCAAGCTTGCTGCTCTGGAGGGTCCTTGGTATATTTTCATCTCTTCCTGCCTGTTGAAGCCAATTTCATTATTGTCTACAGCAACATGGAGGTCAAGAAATGGAGAGAGCAGTTTGAGGCAGAGCAGGCAGACGGGGTCTGGGTTGTCACCAAAGGCATACCTCTCTCTCCCGTAGCTTCAGTTACTAAGTATTTCTGTTTGTAGGGGCATGTTTTGAGAGTCAAGGAATTGTGGGTACAATATAGTAGGCACAGGGTACAGGCGTTGCACTATCACTTCTGCCTGTCAAGCAAGAACCACATGCTTTTGGTAGTCGCCCTTGTTACATCTGTAGATTGACTTCATGTGCGTGCCAAAGTCAGATCATTGGAAAGCATGCCTCCTTACTGTCAATGTACTCACTTGGGCAGCAGTGCCCCTCACGCTGGGGGCAGAAGCATTTCCTAATCTTAAAACTGCTGCTGCTTTTGTTGCAGAAATGCTTCTCAAGGAGACTGCCCTGGGTCTGCTGGCAGGTATTGATTCAGATGGGGGGAGGGGTCTCATTTTACCAAATCTGTTTTACTTCTTGGTTCCATCCCCGCTTCAGAGCTCTGGCCAAGTTGAATGTATGAATAGGGAACTTAGAATGATGACTGGCAAATTGTGCTCTGAGACCCACTTGAAGAGGCCAGGTGTTCTTCCTGCTTTTTTTTCATCTGCACAGCAGACCAAGGGGAGAGGGACATAGAGCTCCTTTTGAAATGCTTTTTGGTCACCTTGCCCCCCCCCAACCCCCTTTTGAAGCAAAGCCTTTTTCTCCAGTTTCTGCATCCCTGCTGGGAGGAGATACATCCATTATATCTTACATATGGAAACGACCAAACAGACTGAAAACCTTTTTCAAGTCAAGAGTGCCCAGACAGACTGGACCTTGGCACTTCTCACCACCCGAGTTTTACCCTGGTGATAAAGTTTGCGTCAAGAGCTTCCAGTAACCCAGTGGAACTCAGCCTCCCCAGGAAGGCCCCTTTGCAGATGCTGCTCACTTTTCTGACTGCAGTCAAGACTGGAAAAAGAGACCCTTGGATACCCAGCTCTCATGGGAAGGCTGCCCTGCACCCCAATAAAGCAGTATTAGTACAAGCTGATTAGTACTGCTATCATTCCAGGTGGCTTCCATGCCACAGGAAACTCTTAGGAGAATATTAAAGGTCACAATCCTCCAGAAGAATGGACATTCTTCTCTGTGCCATTTGCATTAGGCCTTGTAATGGTTAGCCACACAGTGTGCAGGATGGAAAGAGCAGGACCAGACCCCAACCCCTCCATATCCTTTGTTCAGTGATGGTTCTGTTACCTATTTTCCTGTCCATATCACAGAATCCTAGAGACTGACTGGTCACCTGATCACACCTGCTTGCTGGGTAGTGAGGGTTCTTATTACAAGGAGAGACTTCGCCATCCTTTCCCCCTTGCAGGAGGGCTTGTTGTGGTTTTGATGAGACTCCTAAGCAGTCTAGTAGAGGCAGCCAGGTGGCCTAGAGGGTAAAGTGCTGGGTTTGGAATCATTAAGACTCATCTTTTTTGAGTTCGAATCCATCCTCAGATACTTCACCCTGTTTGCCTCAGCTTGCTCATCTATAAAGTGAACTGGAGAAGGAAATAGCAAATTATTTCAGTCTCTTTGCCAAAAATACTCAAATGGGATCATAGAGAGCTAGATATGACTGAGCAACAAGAGGTCTAGGACTCAGAAAGCTACTGCTATAAATGAGAGGCCTGAGCCTCCTAGGAATGGCCAGAGAGGAGGAACTCTGTGCTGGCATGATTCTGATTCCCCTTCTTATACCACATTTTCCTGGAAAGGCAAAGAGCAAGCAGCTCCTCACAGAGGCACTGAATTCTACCTGCTTTCTCCTTCCCGCCTGTAACAACAGGAGCCGGAACCAGGAGACGACTATCCCCCACTTCAGCTTTCATTTGGGCACGACTATCTTTTGATAGAGGTTCTTGTGGCTTTTCAGTGATAGCTTTGACATTACTACGTCTTCCCAGGGACACGTGGGAAAGGAACACTTGTCAGTCAGGACAGTGTCTGTGGGGTGAACTTTGTCCAACAAGTAAACATGAGGGCTCCATCCGTTAAGGACTCCCGAGTCCTCACCACATTCAGGCAGTGCATCCTTGTACAAAACTAGAATGCCTTCTTCTCAACTCCACCAGCCGGTACCACCTCTTCCTATTGATTTTAACAAGATGAGAACCAACCCTCCAGTTTAGGAAACTCTGCTGTAACTCTGCCCTCCCCCTTTTTGATGTAAATAGAACTCAGTCCTTCTGGACTAGAGTTTTAATGGCCCTAGTGCCCATCTCAAAACTATACTTTGATATCTCTTATGTATAATACAGCGGCTTCTGGAGCACACCAGGGAATCACAGAGATGCTATGTGCCATGGTTACCCTAGCCAGTTTTTCATCTGAGCAGGAGAAGCCTTCTCTCTTACTCCAGGATGGTTTAAAACATGTGAGATTGTCTACTTGGGCCCCTGTCTCTGTTTTTAATCATTCTGTAGGTTTAATTGGAAAGAAAGCTGCTAACAATCAAGGTGCATGGTGGCTTAGACAGAGAGGAAGAGGCACATACCACACAAACCAAAAGCTACTAAATTGGGCAGAACCATCTATCCACGGAGAGAGTTTGGTGGATGTACCTCCTTCCTATAGTTGGGTGTTGCTAGAATATGTCAGTCAATACAGAGTATTTCTGTAGGAATTGGCAAGCTGACCCAAGAACCAACTCGGGGTGGGCTGGAACATCCAACGCCCATCCCCCGCTTCAGGCTGAAGTTGATCCTCTTGCAGAAGAGGCGTGACCACACTGTACGCCAGCAGATGCTGCTCATTGCTGTTCAGGGAGGACCATGTACCTCCCCCTTTATCATTAATGAGCCATGCTGCTCTTGCATTAATGAGTCGGAAGATATTGCCACCAATGTCCATGAACTCCCATGAATTATGTCTGAGACTGACCAAATAACAGAAGAGACACACAGAACAGATCGTGGTGACTGGTGGGATCCTGCTTCATGGTTTTCTGGAAGTGGTATTTTGACTTCTTTAATTAAATGGATCGTGGTGATCTTATTTCTTTCCACTTTGTGTTCAGATGTGTGGTAACTGCTATGCTAGGGTACACTCAAAATTAATTCCTAAAAATATTCTGGCAGCCCAAGCTCCTGAATCTGATGAGTTGGCCTTCTGAAGAATGATCTAATTAACTTAACCTTTCAACCTTGCTGGCCTATTTTGGTTTTGCAGTGGAATGATCTTGCTTTCAATTTTATTAAGATTTACATTTGTTAAACAACAACAACAACAAAATCTGTCTAGTGTGTTTAGTTCAACTTTGTCTCCTAGAAAATGTCTCTATTTGAGGATGATACAAAGATTTCCAACTACCAAAGGATTCTTTTCCTCTCTGCAGCTACATGGCACTTGTGGACCTCTCCCAGGGACCCTTACGGCTGAATGACCAGCCCACCAGGCTCCAGCATCACCTGCTCTGCTTGGTTTGAGGCTGTTATGGAGCCAGTGGCTATGATAGCCATGAGGTCTTCCTTAGAAGATTAACTACAAGGGGTGCTGCCTCTTCTGTTTAGCAGGAGAGATGATTTATCTGTATCACCTGATGTGCCTCCTAGAAGATGTCCTCAGGCTGATGTGGCCTTTGAGAATGAAACTGTCTAAAAATCAGCCTGAGAAAAGCATTGGAAGCTGCTCTAAACAGAGCACAAATCCCAGCTCAGGAAATATAGCCATCTGGGGCTTTGCTTTACTGCACATGGGAAAACTTATTTATCTTAGGGAGTTTCTGTCTTCCCTTCCAAATCAGACCACTTCTTTGGTGCAACTGGTTCTTAGACTAGTAGAAAACTTGAGTCTTTCCAGCATCAAAGTAGGAATTGAGAAATGTCCATCTGAAATCATGCTTATTCAGTAGTATCAGCCTGGTTTTTTTTGCTAAGGCTTGCTATGGTTTTATCAAACAATCAAAGCAGCTTGTATTAGTAGGTTGTTAGTTTAGTTTTCTTAAAGCTGCTATTCCCTACTACTTCCTCTTCTCTCTGTGAGAGTTTATTGGTTCTTTTTTGTGTGTGAGTTTCTCTTTTTGACTTATGGAAAATTACAAACTATCGACAGGATGCTAAACTAAGATATTGATGGATAGTAATCCATAATCTTGTGTCATGCCTAGTGGTCTAGCCAATCAAAGAAGAGGAGCATTTACCACTTAGGGATTCTAGTCCCCATTCCCAGAACCATGATTTCCCTGTTCTTGTTCTGGTTCAAGATGAGTGGAGCGTTTTAGCCCTCCTTTTTAGTAAGCCAATATAACTTGTGGTCAATGTCCTCTGTGCTGACCAAACAAATCAGTAAACACCCACATAACTCAAGGTTTTACAGTTTGCCTCGGTTTCTCTTTACAGGCCACAGGTCCTTGGACTCCATTGTTTGACAAGTGCTAGCTTTGCTCACAAAATTATTCTTGCCCAAAACTATGTTGCCTCAGTTTCTTACTCTCACAGATTTACATGGCGACACAGGGATGGCCTAATTTGGACCCTGAAGTTCCCCAGGAATAATTCCTAAGCTGACCAACCAGGGTCATGTATTTTAGGATGAGGCAGTGTTTTCCAGTGTAGAGAACACAGGACTGGAGCCAGGAAGGCCTTGCCACTTAATTAGCTGTATGACCCCAAGCTCAGCTACAATTTCCTCACTTGCATGTAGAGGAGTTGATAAGTTCACAGCATAAAAGATATTGGTTATGGTCATATAGTTGATAAGGCAGAAACATAAGGTTAGATCCCTCAAAGATCTCTTCTGAAAACAGCTTCAGTAGAATCCTTAGGCATTGATTTGGTGGCATAGAATTTGGTCCCTCCCTGGCATCCTCAGATGAGACCTTCTTATGATGGGGAAAGGACACTGGCTTTTGAAGGCTCTGACATATCCCACCAGGTTGGACAGACTTTGTGTTTGGGCCTGGTGATGGACCATGTGTATCTTTCATCCAAGGACCTCCTCACTAAGATGGTGCAAGGATTTACCTTTGTCAGGCATGGATAGGACTCTTCAAGATGCTTCCCTGAATTATAGAAATGCCAACTGTTGGTGTTGGGACAGGGAGCACTTACCTAGAGAAATGCCAAATAAGGAAACTCTTGTCCAGAATAGGTGGTTTCAGAGGTATCTTGGGCTGCCTTAGGAGGTGGTAGAGGCTTCAGAGCAGAGACCAGATTCCCTCTCATACGTACTTTCTTGTACACACTGATGTTTTTCTATTAAGGTCTCCTCTGGCTCTGAGATCTGTAAGGATATCCATTTGATTTCTGCCTAGCATTGTAAGTGACTTGGGAGCATTTCGGAGGCAGAGATTTAGAATGGCAGCTCCCAGTGGATAGGAAATGTCTTACATTTGTCTTTGTTTTCTCAGCACCTAGCATGTGTCTTGCATGTAGAGGTGCTTGCTGATTGCTAGTTGACTTTCAGCTTGGTTTTCACTAGCTGTCCCCCCAACTTTGCCCCTGTCCACGCATGACACATCCTAAGCTCTTCCCTGGAGAGCAGATTCTTTTAAGGTTTATTGTTGCCTTTTGTTTTTAAAACCATGTCCCATTCCTTTCTCTTATAGAATTACCTCCTTCCTCTCCCTAACAAAGAAATACAGCTAAGTAAAATTGAGCAAGGAAAGGACAGTAGCTGGCGGGCAGTGTCCACATTGTCTCTCTCTTCTTTTGGTCTTTTTTTCCCAAAGGGAGGGAGGTGTACAATTGTATCTTTCCCTGCACTTAGACTGGCCCCAGAATCATGGAATCTGAGGAGGAATCTACTTGACAACATCTCTAGTAATGGTCATCACACCCATAATTTCAGTGCTCTAACCTGCTCTTGAAGAACTCTTATTATTAGCAAGTGTTTGAGAAAATCGAAACTTCAAGGGAGCGAGCCAAGATGGCAGAGTAGAAGCAAGGCCCTGCTCTCTCCCCAAACCCCTCAAAAACCCTGTAAAATGACTCTAAACAAATTCTAAAGCAATAGAAGCCACAAAATGACAGACTGGATCGTCTGGAAGGTCAACAGGAAGGGTCTGTTGCAGTGGACTGAGAGTGGAGCACAGTTTGGCATGGGCCATACTAGAGCAGACAGGGCTGGAGCAGACCTTAGGGGACTGAATTACTGGCAGCTACTGTGGTTTTCAGACTTCCTAACCCACAAATGCCAAAGACAACTTTGAAGGTCAGTGGGAAGGGTCTCTCACCTAACTGGGAGGGGATTGTTGTCCCAGACCCAGGGTGGTGGTAGCCATGGCTGAAGCAGAGGCTGCTTCTGGGGCACTGCACTTAACAAATTGCGTAAAAGTCAAGTAATTGGCTGGGAAAATGAGCAAATGGGGAAAAAGACTATGGATTCTTACTTCCTTAGTGAAGAGGTATTTTCTTACATCATTGGTGATGAGGAAGATCAAAACATAAAACCAGAAGAAGACAACAAAGGCAAAGCTCCTCCATCCAAAGCCTCTAAGAAAATATCAGACCATGGAAGAGTTCAAAAAGAATTTTGAAAATAAGATAAGAGAATTAGAGGAAAAACTGGGAAGAGAATTGAGAGTGATGCAAGAAAATCATGAAAAACAAGTCAATAGTTTGCTAAAGGAAATCCCCCAAAATGTTGAAGAAAATAACACCTTTAAAATTATACTAACCCAAATGGCAAAAGAGGTCCAGAAAGCCAATGAGGGGGAGAATGCATTGAAAAGCAGAATGGACCAAATGAAAAAAAAAGAGGTACAAAAACTCACTGAAGAAAATAATTCCTTAAAAATTAGAGTGGAGCAAATGGAAGCTAATGACTTTATGAGAAATCAAGAAATTATAAAACAAAACCAAAAGTATGAAAAAATAGAAGACAGTGTGAAGTATTTCACTGGAAAAACAACTGACTTGGAAAATGGATCCAGGAGAGATACTTTAAATATTACCGAACTACCCGACAACCATGATCAAAAATAGCTCAGACATCATCTTTCAAGAAATTATCAAGGATATTCTAGCTATTCTGATCCAGAACTAGAGGGTAAAATAGAAATGGAAAGAATCCACAAATCACCTCCTGAAAGAGATCCCAAAAGGAAAACTCCTAGGAATATTGTAGACAAATTCCAAAGTTCCCAGGTCAAGGAGAAAATATTACAAGTAACCAGAAAGAAACAATTCAAGTATTGTGGAAACACAATCAGGATACCACAAGATTTAGCAGCTTCTACACTATGAGATTGAAGGGCTTGGGATATTCTAGAGGTCAAAGGAGATAGGATGAAAACCAAGAATCACTTATCCAGCAAAACTTGAGTATAATACTTCAGATGGGAAAAAATGGAACTTCAATGAAATAGAGGACTCCAAGCATTTTTGTGGAAAAGACCAGAGCTAAATAAAAAATTTGACTTTCAAATACAAGAATCAAGAGAAACATGAAAAGGTAAACAGGAAAGAGAAACCAGAAGGGACTTATTAAAGCTGAACTGTTTAATTCCTACATGGAAAGATGATATTTGTAGCTCATGAGACTTTTTTTAGTATTAAGGTAGTTGGAGGGAATGTATATATGTATATACATATGTATATACAAATATATATGTGTGTATGTATACGTGTATGTGTGTGTATAGATAGAGACAGAGAGAGACAGTGTACAGTGTGAGGTAAATAAAGGGATATTCAAAAAAGAAAATTAAGTGTTGTGAGGAATGTACTAGGAGAAAGAAAGGGAGAGGTAGAATGTAGTAAATCATCTCACGTAAAAGAGGCAAGAAAGATCTTTTACAATGGAATACATACTGTCTTGGGGTGGGGGATGGAGATAGGGAGAAAATTTGAAATTCAAAAGTTTGTGGAAGTGAATGTTGAAAACAATAAAAAAAATGAAAATTGAAACTCAGTTTGCCTCATGGAGATTT
This sequence comes from Potorous gilbertii, assembly GCA_028658325.1. Lineage (NCBI taxonomy): Eukaryota > Metazoa > Chordata > Mammalia > Diprotodontia > Potoroidae > Potorous > Potorous gilbertii. Next base: position 463,612,834 of record CM053769.1, on the reverse strand, counting down.
TAGGCTGCTGCCTCCCTGAGATTTTTGTTGTCAGCCACATTGCTAGAGCATTATATTACTTTTTGATATCACTACTAGTAGCATTTTATATTTGTAATACTAGTGCCAAGACCACTGGTAAAATGAGTGTCCTTGGTCCGAGTCCACTTCTGCCTCCAGGGACCCTCAGGAGATATCTAAAGCTTCTTGCCCAGGTATGAGCTAAGTCTCTGCTATCTTCTCCAGCCCTGAATCTTCTCATTCATCATCCTGGTGTTATTCCACCAGGCTCTCTCCATAGGCATTAGTCTTCCTTATGGTGCTATCCAGAACACCTTTCTCTAGCTGCACTCTGAACTGAGGAGGGGACAGCAGGACTTTGACTTCTTGATCCCTGGAATTGGGCCTCTCTCGGTGTCACTTAGCTCTCATGGCAGACGTACCCCATTGTTGTTTCTGATTAAGTTTTTGGAGTTCACTAAAACCAGTGGTTCTCTTCAGTCATAGGCCTATCTGATCACACTTGGATTTGAAGTTGATGTTTTTCAACCCATGTGTAAGACTTTACATTTATTCCTATTAAACTTCAATGAATTACGTCTGGGCCACTGTTCTAATTTTTCAAGATCCTTGCAACTCAACTCTGTCTTTTCACATTTAATTCTCCCTCTCAGTTCTGTGTCTTCTGTAGATCTGATAAGCATTCCACCTGTGTCTTACCCACATCATTGCTGAAAACATCCAACAAAATCATACTGGGCACTGTTTCTGGGATATTCCCCTAGAGACCTCTTTTGAACCATTGTTCTTTCCTGGCATTACTCAGTTAACAAGTTCCAATTCCAGCTAATTGTGTTGTCTTCTGTTTCACATCTCTCCATTTTTTGACAATAAAGACATGATGAACTTGGTAAGATGTTTTGCTAAAATCTTGTTTCACTTTGTGTGCGGTATCCCCCTGATCTCCCTTATATAATAGTCCTATCACAAAAGGATATCAGTTTAGTTTGGCATGTTTTTTTCTTGAAGCTGCCATATTGGCTCTGTCTTCACTATTTCTCTTTCTAAATATTCACTAACCATTTATTTAATCATATATTTAGCATTTTGGCAGTGGACTCTAAGTTTTGTTTCTCCTTTTTGAAAATTGGGCAGATACTTACTCTCCTCCAATCTTGTGCTGCCTCTCCTGTTCTCCAGAATCTTTCACAAAACAGTCAGTTTTCATCATCAATAGGAAAGTCAGGCATGGGTGACAGGAGAGGAGCAAATTGTTGAGTGATTCCTCCAAAGGGAGGGTATTGCTCCTGGAGGAACTCACCAATCAGAGGAGAGCCTCAGGAACAAAGAGATCTTTTAGAGTGAGAAGGCTGCTGGGGAAATGGGAAGGTTCTGTATCTTAGGCAAATCACTTCTCTCTGATCCTTAGTTTTCTCATCTGTGAAATGGTGATAATGGGGCCTTCCTTTAATACCTGTGAGGGTTGCTTTGAACATTCAATGAGGTAATGGATGGAAAGGTACTTGGTAAAATCAGAATCATTTCAATACCATAACTAATAATGTTTTATTTGTCATACAGTGGTTCAGCCAGTGTTTGTCTCTACTTTGTCATGAATTCTAAAGCAGTGACCAAGGAGGAGACCCTGAGTCAGATCCCAATCTGGAGGTTAGGTTGGCATGTAGAGTGAGAGACTGGTCTAAATCTAACTTCTGCCAGATTGCTTCGCACTTTCCAAGTTGTTTGTGTCAAATAGCTTACAGCAGTTGCCCCAGGATTTGGCATCTTTTGGCAGATTGGACAAAACATGTCTGTGTTTGTTTACTTTACTTATTTGTGACTCATCTTCTCTCTCCTCCTTTCATCATAGGTTGCTGAGAATGATGGGAAGTGCGTGTAGAATGAAATACAAATTTTTGGAAAGCCCTTTGGGAAGAATCGAAATTTTAGGATGTGAAGCCGGGGTGCATGAAATAAACCTCCTGAAGAAAATGGTTCCAAGACCTGAGTAAGTAGATGTGCCTCACTCCAGAGTCCTGGACTGATGGGACAAAGGAAACAGGTTCATTGGTGGTCTCGGCAGCTAAGGAGGAATCTGGGCCTAATCAGTCACATGATGGAAGTCCTAAGCTTGGTTTGGAAAGGTCAACTTCGCACATTTACAATGGGGAAAGCATGTCTAGTTAGCAGTTCAGCAGATGACCGGCTCAGGGTTTGGTGGCCTCCAAGGTTGGGTTGGACTAGCAAGGGCTAGGTGGCCACCAGAGCTAAGGAACAGCTTGAGCTCCATTACAAGGGGCTTAACAGGCAGGCTGGCATTGGTCATCTGGAATGCTGCCCCAGCTTCTTTGGAGTTCTGTTTTCTAGTCTGGGTCCCCCATTTTAGGATGAGTCACCACACTAGAGTGACAGGGCCTTAGAATCATGCTGTGTGGAATGAATTGAAGAGGTCATGGGAAAATAAAAGGCTTGAGGAGATGTGGTAGCCATCTTTCTGAAGTGTTGGGTGACTCCTGGGTGGCAGTGGCTCAGCTATATTGTATTCTGCTTGACCCTAGAAGATAGATTGAGGATTGATGAGTAGCCTCTGTGGGATGTCCCATATGGGCTCCATGTTAGACTGCCTGGTGGTGAGAATGTAGAATGGATGTCTCAGGGAAGTGAGGCCCCATCCCAGCAGGATGGTACATGGTGGCTGGGTTGAGCATCCATCAGGGTCAGGAGAGGAGGGACTGGGTCTTTCTTCAGTTGGGGCTGGTTGTGTTTTGAGGTGATTTCCAGTTTTGTAGTCTTAAGATGGAGAGCCTCGGAGGCCTTCCAAGTTAGTGGACTCCCAGTTCTTCATTCTTTACCTGACCATAACTTAGGGGCAAATGGGGCTGGACTGAGAACTGGGTTGTTCAGGGAGGAAGCATCAGAGCTGCAGTCCAGACAGACTTGCATGATAAAACAGGGTAAGCACTCTCCCAGAAGGATACCCTGCACCGTTCTCTCCTTTTATTTTTCTTCTCTTTCCCATGAAAGCTTATGCTTTCCGTTAAACTCTGGGAAATAATCTATACTAAGCAGTCCCATGTCTTTTGGTGAAAGCCTGAATTTACAAAGGGTTTATTGATCGTCAGCATGTGGCTCTATCAGGAATCATATGGTGGGTGTCTCCTCAGAAGATGGGTGTCTGGGACCGCTCTTCCTTTTGGAAAGGAGCAAATCCATACTGCCTGGGCTTTATTTAAGTTTTCTCTGTGAATTTTGAACTTGGTTAGCAGCTCTCGAGCTGAGAGACTCCTGCTTCCCCAAGGTGTTATTAGGCTTCTGTGTGTTTCTGCCGGTCCCTGCTTTTCACTGGGTCTCTTGAAAGGAGGAAAGGGATGAAATTTCATCTTCTGCATTACTTTAAAGAGACTTCTACCCTCTAAGAGAAAGTACTTTTTTTGAGCGATTTCCACTATATTTTTCTAATCGTAAAGACCTAAAAATTTTAAGGCTGTCTGTAAATGTTTGTGCTGAAATGTAATATTTAATCTCCCCCATTCATTGATGGGGAATAGTTGTTAAAATCTTAGTTCTCATTATTTCTGACAGGAGGGGAAAAAAGACTGAACAAAACCAAACCCACATCCTTTCTCGATCTGTGTTTGCCTTAACCGGCTAATAAACGCAATGCCAAGGACATTAGATGAAGAAAATACAGAAGAAACATAAAAATTGATTTTAATGGACCCCTGTCAGAGAGAAGCGTAATGAACACAAATGCAGTAATAAATATTGGTCTTCCACTCCAGCGTCGAGATTTTTCCTGTAGAGTTGCATGTTACAATCAATAGCCTATTTTTTTTACAGCAAAAATAAGCAAACCTTTGAAATATATGAATACACACTTCTCGATTTCTATGAAAGCAATCTAGCTGCTGTGCTTAAAAAACACCTCACGGAGCAAATCATCTGTATGGGAAGCTCTTAACTTTGTCTCCTGGCGGGTGGTGGTGCTGCACAGTTAATCAGAGTAGGGGGGAGCCTTCACCCCTCTGGGATGACTGCAGGGAGGATTGAAAGGAAAACATTGTCCCTGAGCTCCCAGCAAACATGACTGATGGGGAGCTCACCACTTTACATCCAGGCTGCAGAGGTCTGCTTAATACAAGTGCAGGAATGAAGGGTATTTTAAAGGCAATTTGAATAGGACTTTGTAGTTTTCTGAAGAGCCTGATTTTCGAAATGGACGTTGGATTCCTTTTTGCCCCCCCAGCATGTATTAAGAAACTTTTGTTCAATTGTTGTACCATACTATATACACTAATCCAATTCAGTGAACATTTATTAAGTACCTACTGTATAGTAGGCACTCTGCCAAATACCAGAAATACAAAAAGAGGCAAAAGAGAGTCTCTCCCTCCAAGGAGCTGCCGTTTTAGGGAAAGGGCTCATGGTGGATGAGGCCACAGGGTATCAGAGAATGGCATTTTTTCAAGAGAAGAAGTGGTAATAATTGATGGGATCACAAAAGGAGTTTTGGAGGGGGATGTGGAGTTGAGCCTTGGGAGGAGATGGGAATTGTATGGGAAAGAGGCTGTTGGTTGTCTGTGTTTTTGATGACTGATGCTTTGGTTGAGGTTGGAAACTGACTGGGGATCGGTCAAGGTGTGTTTTTGTTTTTAATGAAGGAGTGGATCTGTTTGCTGGGCAGACATATCCCCCTGTGCTCTGTGTCTAGGAGCAGAATCCCAAAAAGAATGAATGGAGGAAACATTAGGTAATGTGGGATTGGTTATTCCACATTGGGATTTATGCCCCTGAACAAAGAACCATAAAAAATTTGAAAAACAGTCTCTTCTCCTCTTCCTAAAGATGTTTGCAGACATGGGAAGAACACTCCTTTGTTCTGTGGAGAGACTGAGATAGAAAGGATGGCAGCTGTGGAGTAACCTGGCTCCTGTGACAGGCCTGCTCCTGTCCCTGAAACTATGGGCCCCCTCTCCTGTCTCTTTGGGAGATGCATTACAAAGTGAACTCCCTGAGAGATCGGAATGGTGTTTTGGCCTTACTTTGGGATCCTCATAGTGAGTGCTCAATAAATTCAGATCACTGATGAAGTGATGTGTGAAATTTCCAAAACTTCCTGGTGTTTGGCTGAGGAGAGCTCCCTCCTCCCCCATGAGGAGAATTGAAATCTTTACTTTTGGCGCCTTTTACAAATAGTTATTTTTTTCAAATAGTTTACAAATTCTTTTTATAGAAGTCCAAAACTTTCTAAGTTTAAAACCAAATAATGTCCCAATTGGATTAGCCTCACAGTCATTGTTTTCACATTTATGGTCTCTCAGATCTGACAGTGAATGGAAATTGGTTAGTTTGTTTTAATTTTACATGTTTTTACTTTTTCTTATAAATGGAGCCATGAGCTGCCAGACTTCATGTTATCTAGCTTCTGTTGTTTTGGGTCAGTTTTTAATTATAACAAATGATTGGTTGGTTGGTTTGTTGCTGTATTTCATTCTCAAAGATGACCAAAATGACATCACCATGATAAAGTGAAGTTTCAGTGTGTCTGACTATAGCTGATCAGACCAGTATGAGCTCGGAATGCTCTACTATAGGTTGGGCACAGATAGTCCCTGTGAACATTTGGGGTGAATCCTCTAAATTTGCGCATCCTACATTTCCTTTGTGCTGTTTCAGTTCTGCTCATAGAGCACAGCACCCTTTCTGATGTGGGCATGCCATGCTGAGAGGTCCTGTGCCAGTGTCTCCCATGTCGCAGGGTCAAATCCAAAGTTCTTGAGAGAGACCTTGAGAGGGTTCTTGTATTGCTTTTTCTGATCACCATGTGATTGCCTGCCCTATATGAGTTCTCCATAAGGTAGTCTTTGTGGCAAGCATACCTTTTGCATTTGAACAACATAGCCAGTCCATCAGAGTTGGGCTCTCTGAAGCATAGTTTGAATGCTTGGCAGTTTAGTTTGAACAAGGACCTCAGTAATTGATACGTTATCCTGCCAGGTGATCCTCAGAATCTTCCTAAGACAGTTCAAATGGAAGTGATTCTGTTTACTGGCATGGTGCTGGTAGACTGTCCATGTTTCCCAGACATACAACAATGAGGTCAGAACAACAGCTCTGTAGACTTTCAGTATGGTTGTCAGTCTAATACCTCTTCTCTGTCAAACTTTTCTTTGGAGCCTCCCAAACACTTAGGTAGCTCTGGCCATGAGTGCGTCAATCTCATTATCAATGTGTACATCCCTGGAAAGTATACTATCAAGGTTAGTGAACTTATCCACAATATTCAAAACGTGTGAAGGGTGATGGAGTACTTTCAAGCTCCTCCTACATACTGGGCATAGACTGGTCCAGGTGTATTTAGGCCCATTAAAACCAACTCTATACGTAATTAACCTCCTTTTGTGATCTTTTTCATGGATTTCTACCGGCTGAAGACTTGCTTGGATTGGACCAAACTTCTTTCCCAGAGCATGGGACTCTTGTTTGCCCTTTAGTCTGGGGCTAGGTTTGGCAAGCATGCTACAGTTTCTCTCTTGTACTGTAGAAATGGTGGACTCCGAGGCAAGAGTCCATTAGAAGATGGGTTGATGGCAGACTTGCCTGCTATATTGTCTGAAGGATGTCCTGGGCAGAATTTCCCACACACTCAATATACTTGGAACCCTTTGCTGACTATATTTCAGTATGCCTCACTTTCTTTGTAATCCTCTGTACTTTATATGTTGGGTCCTATCCTGGGATCCACTGATATGCCCCACTGACCAGCTTGTTCTGAAAGATGGAAGGATCCAGAGTTTGGACAGCACATCATTAAAGGGTTCCACCTAGGTCTACTCGATAGTTATAACATTGCATCTCCCAGTGTGTTTGTCAGAGGTGTTACTCCCAATGACATGGACTGCACCTTCCCGTCCTGGATCCCTTCCACTACACTCTCCTGGGAATCCAGTCCAGGGAGTCATTCAGCATGGTGAGGACCCTTCTCCCATTCCCCAATGATGCAAAGACCTTACCAGAATAAGAAGCATGTCAGCTGGCTAGCTCCCCCTCCCCTACATGCCCTGGCCAACTCATCTCTCCAGTCAGCCAGTCACTTCTCAGAAGGGGCTTCAGATACAATCACTCCTGCAGAATTCTTCCTTTGGATTTTGTTTCATTGACTTAAAACCCCCGTGCATCAAATATTTTGCGTGGTGTTTGTTTATACTCCTTAAAAGGAGATAACAGAACCTGCATGGAGCAGGAAAAACAATCAGAGACTATATTTGTGCTAGAGCTCATGATCTCTTTTCAGAAATCAGAAAAAAAACCAGGCTGAGCGAAGTCTAGGCCCAATGATTCCCAATTCTCTCCTCTCTTGGTGAGACAGGGTGTCAGAGATGCACCTGAAGTCAGGTGTCAACCATGGACCCTCTGCCTATTGATATGTGGGGTCTAACCTGAGGGAAAGTTTGGGTGGCACAGAACCTTTGCCCTCTACTAACAGCCTCCAACAGTTGGCCATAGTCTTCATCTCCGCAGTGCCCCCAAAGGCATGTGAGTGACCCAGGTCCTCGGGGGCCTCTGTCCTCCCAAAGGTGAACTTCCCAAAAGAAAGGAGAGGGCTATGCTTTGTGGTTGCAAACTGAGCATCTAGCCCAGCGATTGGCATATAGCAGGTGCTTAATCAATGCTTATATATTGACAGTTTTTTTCAGCATTACTCTTTACCTTTCCAGGCACACTAGGAACGTGTCAGTTGCCTAGAGTCTCAGGTGGGTGAAGAGCAGATGTTCCAAGTGCTAATGGGTACTGGCTGGTGCAGCCTCACCCACCTTTTACCCAGGCACCAAGGACACAGCTGTCATTTTCCCATCCAGGCCTCTCTAGAGAGGTCACCACCATGGGGGATATGGGCAAGACCACTGGGCTTAGATTCAGATGCTCTTAGCCCTCCAGGCCTCATCAGTCTATGTGACAGGCCAGCAGGCTGACCAATAAGGTCTGGACAGGCTAAAATGATGAGCCAAATCTGAAAAGGCAAAATTTAAAGGGAAAAATGTCAGGTCCCATCCTTAGGTTAAAAAAAAAATCAATTCCACAAGTGTGGGATTAGACAATTTTCTGGAAAAGATCTGGACTGGGTTAGTGGATGAAATACTCATTATGAATCAATACTGTGCTGTGTTGACCAAGAAAGATAATGCAATCCTAGGCTGTTTTGCCCTGGCTCAACCCCTCTGGAGCCCTGCATTCAGGTGTGAGTGCCCAGATAGGAAGAGCCCGGGTAAACTGGAGAGGCCTGAGGGGCTTCTGAAGAACCTGGTAGGGGGACCCAGAGAAGGCAGGTTCTGGCAGTCATGATGGCAGTCCTCCAGTCTTTGAAAGAGGATTAATGGCGTATAGACCAGGTGTTCTTTACCTGGACTGTGGCACTGGTGACAATCACATCAAAGTGAAAGGAGATAGACTCAAGAAAAGTTTCATACCTCCTAGAGCTGCTCCAGGAAGAGCTGGCTCCACCTCATTGGAGGCCCTGAGTACCAGTCAGTGACAGCTCCACTCTCACTCTGCCCCTGAGGCCCCGTCAAGGGGGTGACCTGTCCTTGGGAGCCTGGAGCTACCTGGAATTCCTCTCTCCCTTCCACCACTAGCAAACTGAAGGCATGAGGGAGGAACACCTCTTTTTGTTCTTATTTTAACAATTCCTTTCAAGTTGTCAGCATGCCAAGGTTTACCAAGCCTTTCCTCAGGAGACTGCCATGGATGCCAGGGATACTCATCACTTTCCTGATGAGTGAGAAGGTGAGGGGCCTGCCCAAGGTCACATAATCAGCTAATGCACAAATCATCACAGACGCCTCTTTTCAGCTAACTCCCTTTCCTGTTTCCAGACTTCTTTGTTTGCCTTTTATAACATCATCGCCCACAAAGGTTCAAATATGTTTGTTTATGTTTTGTAAGGAATCATGAATAAAATGCTTTTGGTGAGGGACTAATTGAACATTCTGCAATGGTTTTAACCTGAAGTTCTTTTGATCTGATCTTTGGCATCACTGAGATTTCGCTACAAAGCGGATGAGAGCAGGGACTACTTTCAAATGCAAATAAAACTCCTGTTTTGACTTTTCAAAGCTTACCTAACTTCCCTCCTCCTGCCAAACTGGCCCCTCCATTGCCCACATCTGACCCTCTGTCTCCTCTCCAGGCTTTGGCGCTCATGGTCCATGTGCCTAGAATAGGCTCCCTCCTTGCCTCACCTGCTAGTATCCTCCCTTTCAAGCTACCCAGTAGACTGGTGTATAGTATATGCACTCTGTATCCACTTGACATCGATTTACAGAGAAAACGGGGTCTCCTGCATAAGAATGTCTTCCTCCACTAAGGACAGTTCCCTTCTCTGTCCTTCACCTGGAACAGTGCCTGGAACCTGGAGGACTTTGATAAATGCCTTCTGATGGACTGATTGATTGGAAGGGACCTCGGGAGCCTTCCATGGCAACCCTAAGTGACCAAGAACACCCAGATCTGCTGTGGAGTCTAAAACATCCACGCTGCTTGAGAGCTGCCCCATCAAAATATCCATACAACCAAACCTTAAAACCAAGCCTCCCTCTTGCTTCCATCCCTCCCACCATAAAAACCAGAAACAAATACTGTCCCTTCACTAGAGACAAGGCAAGAAGCCACCCACAGACCAGAAAGGAAACTGGCCAACTACTCACAAGCAGAATATATTCTTCTAGAACGCTGTTGTCAATAACTGAACATTCACTCTGGCAGGAAGTTTCTAAATTACAAAGACCATCATCCTATGTGCCCAAGAGACAGTCTCTGAGCAAGCCTCTTTTTGAGTCAGAATGTGAACAGGTAATAGAATCAGTGTGAGGAAAAATCAATGAAGCGCTCTGTTTTGTAGTACTTAGCAATGGATGGACAAATGGGTGAGAAGAAGAAACCACACCTAGGGAAAAGGCCACAGCCATTGTGTATGTGTGGGGGGGGCCTAGCCAGCTGACATGCCTCTTATTCTGGTGAGGTCTTTGCATCGTTGGGGGATGGGAGAAGGGCCCTCACCATGCTGAGTGACTCCCTGGACTGGTTTCCCAGGAGACTGTGGTGGAAGGGATCCAGGATGGGCAGATACAGTCCATGTCATTGGGACAAACCTGTGACAAACACACTGGGAGATGAAGTAGACCTAGGTGGAACCCTTTAATGATGTGCTGTCCAAACTCTGGATCCTTCCATCTTTCAGAACAAGCTGGTCAGTGGGGCATATCAGTGGATCCCAGGATAGGACCCAACATATACAAAGTAAGTGAGGCGAACTGAAATACAGTCAGCAAAGGGTTCCAAGTACAACCGATCTGCCAAATTGAGCCAGTTCACAGACCCAGGCCAAGCACCCCTTCAAAGTATGATGTGAATTTGTAGATTTGGGATGTTTGAAAGTCTGGACAGATATTTTCCCTCCCCTCTATTGAGTATATGTCTCAAGCCATTTGCTTTTCTTGAGTTACTCTTTAGGCGATCTTGTTATGGGCCATCATCCTACGATCTTTCAGCAGGGCATTTGGAATATGGTGATGCACGCAGTGGCCTCAGGCCATCTCCTGTGACTAGAGCCTCCTGCAAGGTGCTTGCTCTAGGTTCGTTTTGGGAGAATCTTTTTGTTTGCACAGATGCCCTAGGGACCTCTAGTCCAGACCTTCTGAGTGACCCTGCATCCCTGAGGGTAGCATGGACTTGCTATTCTCCCACAAAGGCAATGAAAACTTGAGTGATCCCTGCAGACTCCATCAGCAGCAAGGCATATGTCTCTCCCTGATTTTTCTGGGGTCCTCTGGATGCTCTAGGCATCTGAAGTTGTCTGAGAAAAGAGCAGGTGCCTGAGAAGGTTTGACCTTCTGTGTGACAACCTCTGTGGCTCCTGAAGTCCTGGGCATTGTGGCCTTTTCATTGATAGGTATGTCATGAGGCCCAGCAGGACAGCCTGCCCCACCCTTTGTTAGAATCGAGGTGGGCTTGCCTCTACCTTGGGCTCTTTGCCTGGCCCTGCCTCAGACTGTGGCCAACTGCTAGGAGTTTTTCAAAGTTACCTTGCCCCTGAAACCTTCCAGGGAAGTTCTTAAATAATTGCATTCTTTTAGACTTGGGAAAGCACACTATTGACACGGTCAAGGCCTGCATTTTTAGAGCTCCTAGGGCAGACTGCTGCTCTTGAGAACTAAACACTGTGGGAGAGAAAACCCACTCAGGGAGCAACTAATGGCTCAGGAAATGGGTGTCCCTACAGTGGCATCAGCCACTGTCAGGCCAACCCTTCCTTCTTATCTCTGATGGGGAGATCTATTTCATGTATTTCTAAAACAGAATTATTTTATTATTGGAGAGCAGATCACCCCCCCTTACAAAAGTCTCTTGAGTCAAATAAGCAAGTTTCTAAAAGTAAATCTTGGTTTGGTTTTATAGGGATCATCTTTTTTTTTTTAATATCTTAATTCCCTGATGAGAGTGTGAAATGGCCTTACCTTTCTGCCTGTGTGCCTCCCCATCCCACTCCAGCACAACTGTCCCTTGTGAAGGATCTTGCCACCTTGTCCCTGACTGAGAACTGAGAGGGGTGAATTGTCATTGGTGGGTGGGGAGATAACTCAGGTTATCAATAATAAAAATTGTGCATATAATTCACTCCATGCTAAACATTTATAGCCCAGGGTCCTTTGGATGCTGAGATAGTACACAGACTTGTGATTAAAAAGAACAGAGAGGGCGTGGTAAGGCTTCCTTGCAGCAGAGCTCCCTGCTTGGCCCTGAGTGGGAGCCTGAGGATTTGTGAATGGCCTATGATAAGGCAACTGAGATTTTAATCTAAATAAAGGGAAACAAGAGAACCTCTGTCAACTCAACTTGTGGCATGAAAGCCCTGCCAGAGAGATGTGGAGAATGTGGCCCTGCATGCTGGCTTTGGGGACTCTTTACTGTTCATTTATGATTGTGTGACATGGCCTGTCCTATTGGGGTACGGTGGGGATCCAGACTATGCCAGGATGCTATCACACCCCGCCAGGACAGCACTATAGAACCATAGAAAAGATCCTGTGCCGAATTTTATTAGTAAATTTCTGGAAGCTTTTTTATCCAGGAACCAGAAAGTAACAAAAGTCAAGGGCTAACTTCTCCAGAGAACCATTGACCCTTTCACACCTGCTCCTTAGAGACTTACCTAGAGGGCAGAGAAGAGGAGAGACACAGGGATGGGGTAGAAAGAGACCCCAGCAGGGCCTGAGCATCTGAGTCTAAGAGATGCCCAGGGAAGAAGGAGGAGATGTGAAAGCTGTATTCCTGGCTGGCACAGAGAACACCACTTGTGTGTGTGTGTGTGTGTCCACATGCACCCAGAAAGTCACAGGCATGTCATTTCCTTTTCCTTCTAAATCTGCCACTGTGCTCAGGTATCCTGCCGGAAGCAAGGGCAGAACAGGGAATGCTCGCTACAAATCTTTGTCTGGGGTCCTTAGCCTAAGCCAGATTGGCAGAGAAAAGGTCTTTCCACACTTTGGGGCTGATAGCACTTTGTGGATCAGTTATTGGTTGAGTGTGGGAATCACAGCTTTGTGGGGTGCCGTAGTAATCTGGTCAGTGACTGTGTTAGAAATAGAATCTTTCCAGCAGAAGGACACATCCTTTAGGATGCTGTGGGGCTTTCATTTTGCTTGGCCAATGGCCAGTGTCTTCCATGGAGGGCTCCCACATGGAAGAGGGAATGCTAAACTCGATCATGAAACAGGGATTTCACTCCAGGACACTGTCTGCAGGTGATGACAGCATTAAAAGAGCAGACTCACCTTTTAACTGCCCCAGACCCTGAGGGCCCCAGACTCAGGACCAGTGCATGTGGAGGGACATTTTTAGGGCAGTGATTTTGTACTACACTGGCCTAGAGACCCTGAGGCTCTCCCCGTAAGTACTTCCTTCAGGACCCCAACCCTGGAAGCCTCCCAGCCACTGCATCTCTTGTTTCCACCATACTGTGGATGCTTCTGTGGGGCCAGGAGGGTGAGTTTTCTTTGTTTCTTCAGTAGCTGAGCCCCAGACAGATACTTCTACATCAGTGGGTTGATTCCTCAAGTGTATCAAGAATAGATGTTCTTGACCTCTTTTGTGCCATGGATCTCTTTGACCAATGGATGGGACAAGTCCCAGCACCTACTAGGTGTTTAATAAATACCTGCTGATCTGTTCTCTGGAAATATTTTTAAATGCCTCAGATAAAATGCAGAACCTCAGAGGAAAATCATTATATTGAAATACAGTTGTCAGAGTGTTTTTTTGAAAGTTCATAGAACCCCTGGCTTAAAAGCATGGTAGTCCCATGGTTTTTTTGGAAGCTAGGTAGTGCAGTGCACAGGTAATTGGTTCTGGAGCCAGGATACTCACCTTCCTGAGTTCAGATCAGGCCTCCAACATTCACTAACTTTGTGACCCAGAGCAAGTCACTTCACTTTGTTTGCCTCAGTTTCCTTATCCATAAAACATTCTAGACAAGGAAATGGCAAATCCTTCCAGGATCTGTGCTGAAAACACCCAGGTGGCATCATGAAGAATGGAAGGACTGAACAATCAAAGCCTCATGATCTTTACCTAGTTAAAGTAGGTAACAATAGATAGCTACCCTATCCCTGTCAACATCTGTATTAGTTTAGAGCTTATAAGTGATTTCCTCATCGTAGCCCTGTGAGAATCAAGAGCACAAATTCTCCTGCCCACATGTTACAAGTGAGGAGGAGAGTGAGGCTCCAGGAATAGGAACAAAAGCCATGCCACTAAGACATGGGCCAACCTCTGCTCATCCCCTGACCTGCAAGGCCAGTAGGGCAGAAACAGAGATGGGTCCTCTCAGCAATAGAATGGAATTTCAGCTAGGCATCTGTAATTCTCACTCTGTGGTAAATCACCAAATGGCACTCAGACTTCGTATAATGTAGACATTTTCACATTTCCTATCTTTGCCTTTCAGAACCCCATATTGAGCATGATGGCCAACAATTCTGGGTCTGACTTTTATTACTCTCTGTTATCAGTCAGAACTTGGGTTTCACATTCCAACTTTCATTATATTCAGGGTGTTTCAGCCCTTTACAGTTATGTGATTTCGCAGAGTGAGGGTGCACTAGAAAGGTCCTCTCTGGGACCACCTATGAAAGAAATCTCCAATTTGGTAGACTAGCATCATCCAGCCTCTACTGGAGGGTGGTGGGGTTTCCCATATCACCATAGACTGCCACCCATCTTGATGGTCGATGAATCCTAGAGAACTGGAGCTGCAGCTTGGCAAGGTTTAGAGACATGTGCACAGGTAGAGGATTTCCATTTTCCTGACTCCAAGCCCAAGGTTCCATCAGCTGTCCCCATTTCCTCTTATGTGAAAGGGAATCCCAATCAAATGCAACCAATTGTACAACTCTAATTAAAAGTAATAATAGTAATATTTACATAGCACCTAATGTGTACCAGGAACTCTGCTGAGTGCTTTACAAAGATTTTCTCCTCTGAACCTCACAGGAAGTCTCCCTGGGAGATGGATGCTATTAGCTGTATGTATTTGAATAGCTATTACAAAGGAAAAAGACCCTCCCTCACCCCTAGGAATTTTATTTCACCAATGAAATACAGCTTATGAAGGTTCTGTGAATATTTGTGAAGCCCCATCTTTTTTGAAACGACAGTAATCTCATTGATTGAGTGTGGGGAACAGGTGCCCAGGCAGTTTGATTTCCAGAATTCTGGTGGAAATCTTTGTAAAGCATTTTCCTGCCTCCTCTAGCAGAGTCTCCAGAATAGAATTTGCTTCTTGCCCCAGACAAATAGGCCCCCAAGCTATGAGGCTTGGATTGAACCAAATGGGATTTTAGAGCATTTTGCCCAGGGCTGGGAGAGAGATGGCTTCTCTGCTCTTCTGACCTCTCATGGTGGTCTTGGCATCCACTGTCCATTCTCTTTTTTCAGGAGGTTCTGTTCTGCCCTTAGTGTGTATATGACTACATATTGATTATTCAACCTCCCCAAGGTTCTGCTTCCTCTTCTGCAAAATGAGGATAATGCTAGCTATGCTGCACACCCTATATACCTATCATGGGAGGTAGACAAAGGAGAGTACATTGAGAACTCTACAAATTTATTTAAATGTACCCTGTCATTATCACAATGGATAAATTTATTAAGTTGGTTACAATTATGTATAAAGTAAAAGTAAATAGGTTCTGAATAAGGATGGGAGAGCCTCTGTGCAACAGAGTAAACCCTAGGCACTGCTGGACAACTGTTTTTGTTGCTTGGACCTTTTTCCTCCTGGATTTGTTGGCTACATTCTGGACACCAGATTAAGGGGACATATCAACGTAAAAGTATCACTCTGGAATCTGCCTATACTGTGGAAATCAAAGAAATCCTTGGATTTCTAAGAAATCCCTAACTAGTTAGACTTTGTCTGGGATCTCAAACAAACAAACAAACACTTGCCCTGCCTCCTCCGCAGTGTGGCTAAGCTCTGTGACTGGTCAAACCTGTTGTGTAAAGGAAATTCTTATCAGGATCTTCTGATTTCCAGGATGCTTCTGATTTTTGGCTCATCTATCTTGAGCCAATTAAGATTTGCCCATGTCTAAGCTGGGCATGATTAATGTGTAATCTACAGTTTTTGTTTTGAACACTTCGTTGTGGTTCCCTCCCCCCTTAAACTGACAAAATGGACTTGGTTTGTTAAATTTATTTCATTTAAAATTATATCTGTAATTAGATGGGCTCTTTGATATTACTGTTAATGTTGAAGAAGTCTTTTGCATATAGAGCAGTTGAGAATTTAAATTGAGCTAAGGTTAAATGAGTTTAATTTTGGAATTGAGTAGAAGCTTTGTCTTCTTGCAAATTTACACAGAATTTGATCTGCTGTTTTATCAAGTGAAGGAGACAAATTGACTTTTGGTTACAAACTTCAGTGTTCTGTTCTAAAATTCTAAAATAGTTTTTTATTAGTGAGACAAAAGAAGTCAGTTGACTCCCCCCGCATCATCCTTCTGTAAATGATTTGTCCCTCCCTCAAAGGAGAAAACTCTGGACCACAATGGGCAGTGTTACCCTTGATGGGCTACAGACTCCTCCTAGGAAGGACCCCTCTCTGTCAGCAGGCCTGAAAAATCCTGTTTGCAGTGTTTGCCTTCCAGATTCATGGACTGATTGATTCTAAGGGAATTGTTCTAGCTCTGAAGATCTTAGAAGCCCTGAGGCCAACCCCCTTTTTTTGTAGATGAGGCAGCTGAGGCTGAGAGGTCAGGGGCAGCATGGCATTGCTACTACAGACCTGTGGTGGAATTGGACCCCAAACTCTAGTATTCCACCATAGCTAGCTGCCAGGGCCTCTGGATGGTGAGCTTCTGGATTTGAACCAGGGCCCCTTAGTCTGCAGCCCACTAGTTTGTGCCCACTAGTCTGCTAGTTAGTTGGCTAAATTGTTAGTGGTGGAAAAAAGCCTGAGTTTATGTGGTCCCATTTTACAGACAGGGTAACTGAGTGCACAGGGCTCAGCCCCAGGATACACAGGCAGTTGAGTTCTAGGTTTTCAAACAAATTCATCTGTCATTGAAAACAGCAAAAAACCCTGGATTCTTCACTGCCAAAGCTCTGTGTGGTCCCGAGGTGGCCCAGGGCTTCCCCGTAGCTGCTGGAACAACTTTCTGCTTATGAGAAGTGATTTTGTCCTGCAGGACAGAAGTGAAAAGCTGCACCCCGCCCCATTTTTCCTTGTGTATAAAGATAAGGAGCAGCCCATACTTTGGTGGCAACTCCTCTCCAGCCTGACCAACATGTTTCCACAGCCAGAAGGGAGCCAGAATTCATGGAAAGGGGTTCTTGGGGGCTTGGTGAACCAGAGCAACACATGGACAGATAAGTGTCTGCTTTGATGCTCACCAAAGAGGAGATGGCTCTAGGGCCACCTGGTGGTGCAGTGGGAGAGCGTGGGGCCTGCAGGCAGGAAAACCCTTGAGTTCAAATCCAGCCTCTGGCACTTCCTAGCTAGGATCCTTAACTTTTGTTTGCTTCAGGGGATGACAGTAATGGCGCCTATCTTCCAGGGTTGTTGTGACGGATGATCTTGTCCCAACCTAACTGTGCTAAGGCACAGGGCCTAGCACACAGAGGACTCCTCATCCCCCACCCTCTGCACATGAATATCCTTGAGGTCACTTTTGATCTGTATCACTGAGGCCTTCTCTTCCACAGATGAGTCAAGGGGAGTTAATCCGATTAAATGGTCATGGACACTTTAAGAAAACTTTAGCAAGCAAACATTTGAAGAATGGCTGTTTGATCAGCAGCGCATACCCTCTCTGACCTCACTCTGTGTCTGTACCATGCACACAGCCATCCTTTCTAACCTCTTTATTCTTTGGCATTTATTGTCCAGGTAGTCCTTACCTCCTGGGAAGGGCTACCACAGGTCAGTCTTCTTCAGCCTTTGGTATTCTGGTCAGTTTATTGCCTTTGGAGGTCAGGGGCTGGGGGATCAACCTCTCGGTGTCTGAATATGCTGCATAGGACCTGTGTGTCAAAGCCAGATCATGGAAGGGAATAATAGAATGACTGGGGGGAGGCAACTCAGGGTGGCTTAGGTAACTTGGGTAAGGTCACCTGATGAGTTACTGCAGAGAAAAGACTAGGAGTTGTGTCTTCTGACCCCCAACTTCTTCATGTGAAGTTTTTGGTCAGTAAATGAAAATAATCCTTGATATTAGCCTTGCCTATGTGGTCTACTGGGCTGTTGGTTGCTCTGTCAAGCCATAAGAAATGAAGACAGATGGGGCCAGAAAGAAAGGAAGAACAAAGAAGGAAGGAAGGAAAGAAGGAAGGATGGATCGAGCATTTATTAAGAGTGGTTGGGATTTTGATGAAACAAGAGGAGAGCCCCAATTACATCTCTTCAGTACTAGCTTGAGTAGCCTTCAATGCCTTTGTCAGGGTCAAGGAGGAATTAGATGAGCTGAGAGATCTCTTTCCCATAGTAAGTGCCTACTTAGAAGGGATTAAGGAATTGCTGATGAAATGGGAAGATGAGGGAATGAAATAAGAGACTACCCTATAAAGAGAAGTCAGTGCATTTCAGGATGGTACTTGGGATCATGAGCAGGAGCTGAATTCAGACGCTACAAGCCAGTACACATTGGAAAGGAAGCACTCCCTCTTCTCCAGAGAGAGAGAGCAAGCTAGCAAGCATGTCTTCATGCTTCATGGCTGGAGTGGTTGCTGGTCTGAGAGTTTAGTTTGTCTAAATTGAGACTCAGGTCCCTCATAGATAGTGTGTCAGCAATGAAAGTATGTGTTTGTGTTGAATGTTTGTGTGTGTGTGCGTGTATGTGTTGACTCTGCTTGTGAATGTGCCTGTTGAGGGTTAGTGATTGTGTTTTGACTGTGTGTGTATATGTGTGTTGATTGTACTTTAGTTGGTGCATGTGTGTGTTGACTGTGTGTAAGTTGAGTGTGTGCTGAGTGTGCTTGGCTGTACAAGTGTGTGTGTTGACTGTTGTGTTGGGTTATTGTGTATGAAGGTGTATTAATTGAGTGTTGGGTGTTTGTATTTATGTATGTTGATTTTTCTTATGTGTGCGTGTGAGTTGTGTGTTGGATATGTGCATGTATGTATGCATGTATTGAATGTACATGTGTTTGCACATGTGTGTGTTGACTGTGTTGACCCTGCTTGTATGTGTATGTGTGAGTTGCATGTATGTTGAATGTACTTGTATTTGTGTACACATGCATGTCAATTCTGTGTGTGTGTACATGCCCATGTGTGCAGTGGTGCTGGGTATGTTGTGACTTCACAGCTGTGGGGCTTTCAGAGGAGCAGACACTGAGCCCCTGGGACGAATGCCTACTGTTTGCACAGTTGGGCTGGGAGGAGGTGGTGGGAGGCAAGACTGGGGTTCATGTGGGGGACAGACTCCACATTGGTAAACCTTCTTATCCTGTTCCTTCTTCCAGAAAGTCACCTGGCCCTCCCTCCTTGGTTGAGAGCAGGTAAAGCACTAGGCAGCCCCCTTCCTCTACCCTCCTGTCCTGTGCCACTGAAAAAGGTATGACAGTTGTCTCAAGGCCCCTCAGCTGCTTCCAGAGGGGTCTCTAGAAATAAAAGCAGGGGGTGTTAGATGGGATCCCTGGGGAGCCAGCCAAGTTGGTGCTAAGCTGAGATCTTTTCCTTTGATTTGGAAGGCTGTGATGTTGTTAGGGGGCCCTACAGAATCATGAGGCTCATGTGTTATTATGGGATATCTCAGGACTTCCGGAGACAGAGAGGTGGGTCTCACCAGCCACAAGTTTGACTTTTGGATTGTGGATGGACTACGCATGAATGTGAGCAGGTCTAAGAAGGCAGCTTTGTGAAGGGAACTCTGTGTGTATGCTGCAGTTCCTATTGTTGAACAATGGCATCTTCTAGTATCCTGGCCTCCAAGGTGGACGGAGGCTTGCGATGATGTTTCCTCAGTCCCCTAAGCAGGCAGATGTCCACGCTCACACTCTATTTCCTTTTATCAGGCTTCGCATGTGCCTTTGGATTATTCCAAATTATTTAGCAGCACTTCTCAAATGACTTTCCTGTGAAGGATATACATTTCTTATAGCACGTGAAGACCAATGATTTGCTACCTGAATGAAAGCGAAGAAAGGGAGTCCCATCTCCTTTCTGAAAAGCATCTCAGAAATATGGAGGGCTTATCGGGTTCAATGGATGGGCCAGGATAAGTTAATATATAACAGAGTGCTGCTTTTATTAAAAAAGAACCCTTCTATCACTCCTTTCAAAGTTTCGTATGGATTTAAGTCTTCTCCTACATAAGCAAAATGTTTATGGAAAACCGTATTTCAAACACATGAAGACTTTAAAGAGTGTGAGCTCCAGGAGGTGCTGCGTGTGCTCCTGGACCTGTGGTAGACTCGATATTACGGTATTTTGAAGGGCAGGAGGTCTGGACTCTCCTTGGGACCACAGGGGATGCCATGGGACTGAAGCCTTCCACACATCTTGTCCTTGCCCCTCACAGGATGAATGAGGGCACTGAAGCCCAGATCTACTCTGTGGGCATAGAGATAATACAGAGAGACCCTCTAGGCCCAGAAGAATGGTGGTAGGTGTAGTGGGGGGATTTTAAAATATCCTTAATTTTGAATCAGAAACCTCCTTAGCATGAATAAGATTGCTGGGTATCTGGTTATTGCTCCACAAACTCATTTGTATTTCAGAGATGGACCCTTTGGTTGTGCTTTGATACAGGAAAGGTTGAAATAACCATCAGGATGATTGTCTGGGAATGTTTGTATGTGTCTAGACATGTGTTGTGAGAGTGCTATAACTTCACTCAGTCTTTTCCTCCCCTTGCCCCATATCCAATGTGGTTCGAAGCCTGCCTTTAGAACATCTCTCGAGTACATCTCATTTTCTTCTCTGATGCTGCCCAACCCTGGTTGCAAGCCCTCATTCCCTCATGCCTGGACTGTGACCACAGTAACAGGGGGCCGCCCACCTTGGATCTCTCCCCACTCCAGTCTATCCTCCATTCAGCCACCAAAGTTCAGGTCCTATCATGCCACCCTCTACTCAGTGCACACCAGTGTTTCCCTGTCCCCTCCAGGAGAGAACCTAAGATTCTCCACTTGGCGTGAAAATAGTTTACAACCAGACCTTCATTCACCTTCCAGTGCTCTGACACTTTACTCCCCTCTGAGGCCCTCTGCCGCCTTTCTGATTTTCTGAAGGGCTTGGAGAGGTATTTTGGGACGAGGAGGGAGAGAAGAGACAGTCCCAGGAGTTGGTAGACCCCTGTGAAGGTTCACTGGTGTGGAGAGGGGATGCAGGGGCCATCAACACAAATGGGATGGAGACAGAGTGCTCCAGCGTAGAGTATACTGGGTTGGGTGGGCATGGCACACTTAGGTGTCATACAGATTGATTACTTGGGAGAAGTGAATGAATGAATGAAAAAGCTTTTATTAAGTGCTTACTTGTGTTAGTTAGAGATGCAGATACAAAAAATGAGACACTTCTGTCTGTCCTTAAGGGGGAGACAACACATGTTAGGGGAGTGGTGACCAAGAAGGGTCAGAGATCCCTGGGCCAGGTTGACTGACTTCCTGAGCTCAGATTAAGGGGCAGAGTGGGAGGCAGGGGCTCATCTACTTGGTGGACCTGCTCACCTTGTATACTCCCCAGTGGAGGGAGACACTTTGTCCCAGGGCAGGAGCTCCAAACTAGAATATTGGATTAACTAAATGCCGCAGGGAGTGAGTACAGTAAAAATAATCCAGGAGATGTGTATGCACACACACACACATGCATGCATGCATACGTGTGCACCCAGAGGAGGAGGTGGCCTGGCCAGTGAGAGATAGTCAGTGAGCAGTCCCAGCATTAAACTGATATATGGGACAAAGGCCCACTCTTGATTTCCTTGTTTCAGAGAACTCTGTGTGGGGAAGGACCCTCCACCAGGGCAGGTTGGCATGTCTTTAGAAGCTCAGACTCAGATAACTATTTAGACCACTGAGAGGTTAGGTGATTGGCTTCAGGGGTCCTCCCCTATTGGGTAGATCCATCATTTAGATTGATGCAAGTCCATAGATGAGAGTGGTATGGAGGTGTTAGGTGCCCAGATGGAAGAGAGGACAATTCTGACATGAGCATTTCATGTTGCTGATGCATTTATTTTAAGGATTTCAAGCTAGAGTTTAAAAAACAACAACCAAAAACATCTACACAGCTCTTTAGTTGTGGTCTTAGAATCTGAGAAAACATCCCCAAAGGAACAGGGGAGGGGAAAGCACATTTAGACTTTATGTTGTTGGAATCAATTCGTGTCATGCTGTCCTTTACATCCAGCCACTGACCTCCTTCACTCATTTGGGGCAGGAGCAAGGTTTCTGCCTACGAATTGTTTATCCGCTTTTTTCTCCCCATCATCTTCTGCTCTATCTGTCTTTCCACTAACTGTTCTCTCTCCAGCCCCTGGACATATCTCCTGTTAAAGGCTAACTAATCATTGGATATTTTCCTTGTGTTGCTTTCCTATTTTTCAAGAACTCGTCAGATCCTTATGGCCTAAAGATCCATATGCCATAGAGATAACAGTATCAGCAGTAAATTGCCTTCTGCAGAAGACCCTGATAAACAACTTCACAGTTGTATTTTTATCTTTAAAACTGGAGGCCAAAAACATGGCCAGGATTTATAGTGTTTGCCAAACTGGAGACAAGCAATCCAGCTGTCTGGAAGTAGGTCTCTGTCTAAAGATGTTAGACAAAAGGCTTCAGGTTACTTTAGCATATGACATTTTAATAGAAGGTTTAAAATTTTTTTTTGACAAATTGAATATCTACAAATTAGCTTGCTTGCATGAAAAGTTATCTCTGTTTACAAACATGAACAACTTTGCTGATTAAGCAATTGAAAGGTAATGAATTTTGTGTCAAAGTAGGGTTTACAACTGGGACGTTTAAAAAAAATCAAATCATCATAACTGGGAGAAAAGGCTAATGGGGATTCAGAGGAAAAATGAACAGAGTTGCTTCAGTAGGGAAGAGGAGGGGAATCAACTTTTGTTTTTTAAGATTTAAGTTAAATTAGCTTCTTTTATTTAGACAGTTATTGTACAGGTAATGAAGAGGAAAGCTGGTGTTGAAGGTGGGGGGAGGGAGAGAATGGGGCAGGATCTCAACATATTTTAGAATTCCAGGGAAAATCTTGCTGACTTTTCACTGCTAGGCTTTCTGGTGGGGTTGCTATTACCAAAGCAGAGCTTGAGGTCAGTGGGCAGGCATAAGTCCCAGGTATGAGACTGAGGGGCAAAATCAAGCCTGCTTATTTCTATTGGGATTGAGTTAAGGGGATCAAAAGCCCTGTTTACTTTGGGCACAATGAAGATTACTTTGAGCAAACTGTACCTTTGTGTTAATAGCCAGAGTGGCCTGAAATTCCCAAAGGCAAGATAAAGAGTCTCTCGAGATAGGGGGAGTTGGTGAAATCACTCTGCAGATGGGAATAAAGTTGTTTTGATTTGGCAGCAACCTGGTCCTATCATCAATGGATGGATGGATGGGTGGGTGGGTGGGTGGATAGATGGATGGAAAGTTAGATAGATGGTTAGACAGAGGTAGAGGGGAAGACAGACAGACAGGTCAGTATGGATAAGCCCATATCTCTCCAAGTGCAAATCTAGGAGATGTGGACCACAAGATGAGACTTATTTGTGCCCTGTGGCTATATCCCCAGTGATTCTGGGTCACATTTGTATCAGAGCAGTCTGTGGTACCTGATGAGAAGGTCTTATTCAGGTGAGGTCCTGTTCTCAAGAAAGTAACTCTTCATTTATATAATTGTGTTCTTAGAGAGAGGGAAGAAACCTGTGAAGGTTACAGACAGGAATTAGGTGGTGTGTGTTTTTTAATCATTCCAACAAATCCCTCAATACTCTGTAGGACTTGGTTTCTAAGGAAGGGCTGGGGTCACTTTTAACCTGCGCCTATATGTGGGCACCTGGGTTCTGATTTCAGCTTTTCCTGCTGATTCTATGACCTTAGGTAAGTCACTTTCCTTTCCCAGCCCTATTCTCTGATACTGGCCATTGTCTGCCCCTCCCTCCAGGCCTGTTTTGGGGGAGGGTGATGGCAGCTGTGGGTGACACTGCAGCTTTGGGATCAAGGGATTAGTAGGGCTGTGTTGGAAGTTACCGTTCTGGGCACCTACCTATCAGCTGCGTTGGCTGAGCAGTTTCGTTTCTTGTAGCTGGGGTAGGAGCCAATTCTGGCTCCCCTAACTTCCACTTTGTTCCTTCTTGGAAGCGACCTCAGAGGAGGCCAACCTCACACTTTTGTTTTTCTCCTAAAGATCCAGTTAAACTTCTTTGGGGTTACCCCACAATCAAGATGATTACAATAAAGACAGCCAAAGAAGACCCAGACTTGAAAACAGGCCATTCTCAAGGGAAGAAAACAAGGCTATCTTTAGTCATGTGAAAAAAAATGCTACAAATTGCAACTAATTAGAGAAATGTAAATGAAAGCCGTTCTGAGATTCTGTCTTATCTGTCAGAGTGGCAAAGTTGACAAAAAAGGAAAATGATAAATGTTTGGAGGGACGATGGGAAAATAGGCATATCGATGCACTGTTGGTGGGCCCTGTGAATGAGTCTAACCATTCTGGAAAGCAAATTGGAATTCTACCCAAAAAGTTACTAAACAGTACATGTCCTGTGACCCAGTTACTAGGCCTAAGGGATCAAAGAAATAGAGAAAGGTCCCATATATACAGAGCAGCTCTTTTTGTAATGCAAAAAAAAACTGGAAACTAAATACAGAGGTGTCCAATTCCATGTCAATAAAACTCCCATGTGTGAAGGAGACAGACTGCAAGGTCATCGGGAAATACTTAAAAATAAATAAAAATAGGATGCAATGCAGACAATGGTAATTTGTGGTTTTCTGTGTCAGTATGCATTGCATGCATCCATTTTTATCTGAGTTTGACAACAGTGGCCAAAAGAATGTCTAACAGTTGAAAAATAGTTGAATAAATTGTATGTGAATGTCATGTAAGAACTCAGGAAATAGAGGATTTTAGGGAGACATGGAAAGATGAGTCTGAACTGATACAGGCAGAAGCCAACAGAGACAGAAGGGCCATTTCTACCATGGCATTAATATGACCAAAAGTGAACAGTTTGAAAAACTTTTATCAGCAGAGGGAGGAGGAAAGAAGCAGAGTCTGTCCAGGAACAGTCACACTCAAATACAACCTTGACAGCTGGAAGAGGGCTGAGATGGGAAGGCAGAGGACCTCCCTCCCTGACCGCTGATGAAAGGAGGGCAGAATGAAATGCCCTTCATTTGAGTCACAGCTACTGAGGGTCTTTGTTTTTGCTCCACTATTGCATATTTTTACATATTTGTCTTTTGTCTTTCCCCTCCAATTGTGTGAGGTGGGAGGGAAAGAAAATAGATTTCTGTTAATAAAAAAATCAATAAAGTGGAGTGGTGGGGGAGGAATGTTGCCTGCACTTCCTTCCCAGTGAGATCACTACATGGTTTGTTTTCCTTGTTTTACATTGTTAAACAAGAGCTCTCACCGAACAGGCATAATCTGTAAATGTTTAATGTAAAAAGAAAACACATCAGTAAAATGTGAAGACAAATGAAAGGTACACGCTTGTGTTTGACTGCCTGTGGTCCTTGCTGTTTGGGGCAACCCTAGAGTACAGAGGTTCTCATTGCCCCACATCTACAGGACCTTCTCTGCAAGCTGTGACAGCACTGAGATGATTTTTGTTTTCAGTTTTTTGGGGGCAGCATTTATACATTGACCCCAGGCCTAGTTGGGTCAGTCCCTTTGGGATGATTTTTGCCAAGCTCCTTTCCCATTGAAACTCCCTCCTTATAAGAGATTGGGGTTCATACAGGGAAAGTGACCTGACCAAAATAACTGAGATTTAAACCCAGACCCTCAGCCTTGAAATCCTGTGCTCTTTTCATGCTCCCTTTCTTTTAGAAAATACCCTGTTGAGGAGATGGGGGAGGGAATGAGAAGAGCCAGCTTTTGGAAGAAAGGTATACCTGTTGAAACAATAAGCTCAATAATTAGATTAAAACAGATACTGCCATTCCCTTAGTTAACACAGTTCTATGTTTTAAGAAACCTGTGAGCTTTTTTGGGGTGGGATGGGGTTAGGAGGTAGAGGTTTAGGTTAACATCTAATTCCCAATGAATAAGGCATTTGCCTTGAGCTCCAATGGGTCAGCTCCACTATGGATGGCCAGGCTACAGTCAACCATTGGGGGAATATTTACTTCTGAATTGAAAATATGTTCACAGAAGACTAGTTGTGGAAGCTTAATTTCTTGTTTGATGACAAAAATGAGGTATTGGAGC
This sequence comes from Potorous gilbertii, assembly GCA_028658325.1. Lineage (NCBI taxonomy): Eukaryota > Metazoa > Chordata > Mammalia > Diprotodontia > Potoroidae > Potorous > Potorous gilbertii. The sequence continues at coordinate 463,586,904 of CM053769.1, read as the reverse complement.
AGTCTTTTGTTTAGACTTTGTTCCATTGCGCACTTTCATTGCTCTGGTATTTATCCAGGCTACTTGGCCAAAAAAAAGTCCTTTGTGTTCTGTCAGATGGAATGGTCAGAGGTACCTTGTCAGAGGGTTTGTGGTTGGTTTGTTTTTTTTAAAGAAAAAGAAAACACATTTCACTAGCTTTTTCTGTAGATTATTTTTTCTTTTTTCTCCACATTTTACTTTTTAAAAGCATTTTCATTAATGTATGTAAAAATATTAAAAGCCCTTGTATATTACATTAAAAACTATGTCAGCTGCCCTGCTTTTTTCTATTTATTAAAACTTTTCAAGCAGTAAAAACATTTTACTTGTTAATGAGGGAAAGTGGGAAAATTAATGACATAGAGCTTGGATCCACCAAGATGTCTCCTTTTAACCATGCACAACCAGCTCCTTTTTTTTTTTTCACTGTATGTAGTTTAATTTCTGTGATAGGGTTCAGTAAGCAAATGCAAATAGATTTAATGATTTGCATCAGTAGATCATTTCTCAGTTTAATATCCTCTGATATTTTGGTCAAGGACTTTTTCTTTGGGAGGCTGGTACAATTCCTAGAGCAAAACTTATTAATATTAGTACTATTACATTATGTTCAAGTGATGGGAGATAAATGGATCATTTTTTTAAGCCAGGATTGCACATTATTTCCCTGAAAAAGTTAGTTGTGTTGAAAAGAAAGGATATTATAAATAGGGAATGAACCCCTCCCCCCCGGGTCTTTATTGGAAAACCCACTATTTTTTGGGTACGTCATGATTTAGAAGTGGGTGCTGAGGGCTTCCTGGAGAAATATTAAGGCAGAATTGGCTCCATGTCCAAATAATGCAGGCACATATATTAGAAAACTGTGAGATACTGGAGAAATCCTACTTCCTAGGTCCTGAGGGCCATCGAGTAAGTACTGGACAGGACTTGGAAGCCTCTGAGCTCAGCCCCTCATTGTATGGAAGGGAAAATGAGATCCAGGGACGCGTCCAAGATCACCCAAGCAGGATCCATCTGAGATGGTGTTTGGGCCTTGGAGCAGTGGAGGAGCACCTTTGTGGCCTCCAGTGACTGTTCCCATCTCCAGTACCTGGCATCCTCCATGATGGAAGGCATTTTTCCTCTGGCCCCACTCAGGAAATCCTTCTCTCCTTTCACATGTTCCCTCCCACGAGACTTTTCACACCTGAATTTCTTATTCTCTTTGTCTATATTTCTCTTAGACCCTATTGCCTTAATTCTCCATCCTAGTCTGCTGTGAATGATAGTGACTTCTTTATAATCCAGCCCTACAATGGAGTGGGCAATTTGGATTCCAGTGGTGGTTCACAGCTCCTAATAATGGACATCTCCAGGGAGGGTACTGTGGCCTTCAAGGTCTTTTTCCTGAAATATTTCTGAGACTGGCTGGGGTGGTACAGCAGATAGAGCACCAAGCCTGGAATCAGGAGGACTTGAGTTCTAATGACGCCTCAGACACTCGCTGTGTGATCCTGGGCAAGTGACTTAACCTTTGGCTTTCCTAGTTACTCCATCTATAAAATGAGGATAACCTCTACCTCTCAGGGACATTGTGTGTAAGGAAGGAAATAATAATTAGAAAGCACTTCACACAGTTCCTGGCATATATATAGAAATGTTAGCTGGTGGTAGTGGTGGTAGCGGCAGCAGTGCTAATAATTATTATATTCAGTACTCCAGAATCCTTCCACTTAAATTCCTCCTAGTTGAGAGTCACCCAGGTGTCCGTAGATGTTTTCTGACATCCCTGCTTTCTGCAACTGGGGCTACTTTTTTTGTCATAGTAAATGAACACAGTGCTTTTAGATGTCACCGAAGGTCCTGTGGACCTTCAAATTTTTTTTTTACTGATTATCTGATGACTGAAAAATAAATTTAAAAAATGAGATTTATGGTTTTTCAATACAAATGACTTGGCAAACAGTTCAGAAAGGTGCTGCTTCTAGGTCATGTCAACAGCATTTTTCTATTCAGATCCTATTTTCTCAAAACTCTCATTGGATTGTGAGCTCCTCAAGGGCAAGGACTGTCTTTTGTCTTTCTTTGTATTATTAGTCCTTAGCACAGTGCCTGGCATACAGTAGGCGATTAATAAAGACTTGCTGGCAGACTGACTTTGACCTTGCAGAGTATGTTGGTTTCTGCATTGTACTGTGTATTTCTCATGAACATTTTCCTCTCAATCTCTCCAGAGCCAAGCTCTAGAAGCCTCAGACAGAAGCAGTTGATAGGGGATAGAGTTCTGCATGTGGTCCTTGGCAGAAATTGGAATTAAATCCTCAGCAATACAGAGCCAAGCAGCCCTTGGGACTCGTCTCTTCCATCTGCAAGGTTCTGGGACTCTAAGTCATTTCTACAAGTTTGCTCTGTGGTTTTCCTGTAAGTGCCTTCCAATGAATCTCCTTTGTCTGAAGCCTCTTCTCCTTTAACTGTGACTAAGCTGTCAGTATTTGGATATCTTCCATGCACTGATCCTCTCCTGTCATCTTGTCTATTAAGTTCAATCATTATTTTACTCTGATTCATTGTTAGTTTCAATTTCTGCTGGTCATGGTTGGCATCTCTTATCAACGCCCGTAGGTGACATGTCCTCTACAAGGCACGTTATTGCTTAGGAGTCAGAGAAGGCTCGGCTTCGTCTGCGCCTCCTTCTGAAGTCTGCTCTATTCTGGTTGATGGTAGATGAAGTGACTGCCCAATGTGAAATAAAGGATAGATTTTCTTTCGGTTATTTTTCTTGATTTTGGAAAGCAGCCTTGTTACTATCATCTCTCTAGCTTGAGCCTCTCCTCCTTATGTTAAATTATTTCACTACTTGTATGAAGATGTGATGACAGAAGGACTTAGTGTATGTGTGTCAGATCAATGATAAATGTAGCCCCAGTATTTTCAGGACTCATGCTGTAAATTGAAAGCTTATCCATTGTTGATAAATGATCAAATCTACATGTGTAACACCTTGGTTAGTAGGCACTGATGAAATAGAAGGTGGTCTTTGGTAGGCAAGTCTTAGTGAAATACTGCCTATTTTGGACAAATCTAATATTACCATGAGCCAGCAGCTTAGTGAAAACATTACAGAATGCAAATCGAAAGCTTTGGGGGTATTTTTCATCATGAATTTGTTGTTATCTAGGAGGAAGTGAAGAATATCAATGTTTCATGGGTTTCTTCAGGATTTTCTTCCCTCTCCCATGCTTGTGTTTTGTTTGTGTCCTTGGACTCTCTCCATCTTTGGGCTCTTCATTGCCCCCTCCTTGGAGTTGAAAACCACATTAACGTGGGGTGGTTTTTAATCTGTTTTGTCTTTTTAAACTTCTCGGGGAAAATCTCATCTCTCTTCTTCATTATTGCCCTTGTGCCTTTCGGTTGGGAAAAGCCATTCACGGCTCCCTCTGCTTGACATCCATTTCTATTGTCTTTGCATTCTTGCTTTCACAAAAATAGAGTTGATTTGGAGTCTTCCATAAAGTGTGTCAGATCATTTTGGGGCATTGCTATTTTTCTTTTAACTTTCTCCTATTTTCCATTTAGATTTGCGATGCCCGTCTTAGGAAGTCTCATGCTTGTAACTCTGTTTGGATAGTCCACACCAGGGCAGCTTGTATTCTCATTCCAGAGCTGTAATGGGGACATGAACAGTTGTCAAGTTGGGGACATGAACAGTTGTCAAGTTGGGCATTTGTGACAAATGCTATTTAGCCTTCCCTGAAGCTTTTGGGTCCTTGGTCTTTGCAAACTTGGACATCTGCTCAACTGTTCAGTTCACCAAGCAAAAATTATGCATCGATGGAATGTGTGTGTGAAGTGGGGTAAGGGAGAGAGAGAGAGAGAGAGAGAGAGAGAGAGAGAGAGAGAGAGAGAGAGAGGGAGAGAGGGAGGGAGGGAGGGAGGGAGAGAGAGAGATTATCTGCCTTAATGGATCTTATAGTTTTAGGAGGGCTTTGAGGGCTAATCTGGGAGACGGGCCCTGAGCAGAGGGAAGAGAATGACCTTTTTCCTGTAGAGGATCAGTAAGAGTTCCTAGGGGAGCATATGTCTACATAGAACCTTGAAGGATAGAACCCTTGAGCTCCAACTCTTTCTTTGATTGGGAAGAGTCAGGCTCCCTGGGAGAGTAGGTGGGCCTTACATACCAAGCTCCAGCGTTCCCACATCTTTCCAAGGGACAGTAAGGGATCTCTGAAAATTTTGGAACGGATTCCAAAGAAAGAGAGAGATTTCATCATTCAGAGTCAGAGAAGTAACGTCTCTGGGTGATGGGGAGATCACCTGTCCCATGGGTTCTCATCCACTTTTTTGTCATATTCTTTAAACATTCTGGTGAAACTTGTGGGCCTCTTCTCAGAAATACATTTTTAAATACATAAAATAGAATATGTAGCCATGTAAATGAAACCAGTGTTATTGAAATACAGTCATCAAAATGATTTCAAACACAAGTTCATGGACCCCATTTAAGAGTCCCTGTCTTAAGACATTATTGCCACCCCATTAACAAGGAAATGAAGACCTGAATTGGGCAGCTGAGACATCAATTTTCTGAAATCCCTGGAGGAGGGCCAGGGATGGGAGAGAGTGGGACAGACTGAGATCTGTTACAGAAGAAGGGATAATAATGTGGAGGTCAGTAACCAGGACATATAGTCACAGACATCAGTAGATACAACCATCCTCCAAAGAAGAGTGGCAAGTGATTGGGGGTCTGGGAAGGCCATTGGGGGGCCTCAGACCTCAACCACTTGTTTGAAAGAATCAGCAGCCAGCCCCAGCAAGCCAGCCAGAGGAAAGGGTCCTTCCAGGGAAAGCCACATCTCTCTGATGACCAAAAAAAGTTGGAGTGGGCTGGGGCAAGATCAAGGTGATGGGAACCATGTCAGCATGAGGGTGTTCACTGGGGACAGAGGCAGAGAAGGATGGGGATTAGGGAAGGGGGGAAGGGAGGAGAGTTCTTGATGGAATGGCTCTTGCCTATAGGTGGCCCTGAATTAAAGATTAGGAGATCAGTAGGTAGCATTATGTGATGCACAGGACAAGAGAAGGGCTTCTGGGATAGATTTACACCTTAAAGGGGCTCTGTGGTGATAGAGGGAAACGTTGTGGGTCCTAGAGAATTTGGCAGTGTGGATCGTTGCTTGTCAGGCCATGCCTAGGGGATTGGTTTTTGGGTTTCTATGTGCCTGGCACTGACTGATTGCCCCTGGGCACTCTGGATAAATCTAACTGGCTGGGCCTTCCAAGGATGAAACAGCTGTGGTTTCTGCTTGATGCTATGGGGTGAGCCTCCATCACTTCCCAGAAATTGGCTGGGCTGCCTGCTTTCCCTTTCCTCCAGAGGGGCCACATGCTTCCTCCTGGTCACTTGGGCAGAAAATTCTGAGGGGCAGCAAAGTTAATGTGAATGTTAACGGTGACCTCAGAAAAAGCTCACCTATTTGTTTACAGTTTCCTCTCACTTTTAAGTGTCTTTTTAAAACCTTTTCCTTTGTGTCTTCGTTAGGTGATTGAATGTGATGACTGTCCAGAGGAGCGCTACTAGGGAGTGGATGGACCCTAAGGCTGTGATTGCTGATAGGAACTATGGATTTTTGTCCTTGATGTTCACCCATTATCAGTAGACTCCTCTTACTCTTTTTCAGAGTGAAGCAGTGATTCAAGGATCTGACTTTCCATTGTGGGTGTTTTGCATTTTACTTAAAGGCAGGTGCCTCCCCTCTTCTGGGCCTTGGGGGTTTCATCTTCCAAAATCCAGATTCTCACTCTGCAGGCCTCCTTGACTCCCTTTTCTCCAATGCTGTGACCTTCTGACTCTGGTGACTCTGACTTCTCAGGAAAAGTGTATTCTTTCCAGTAAGAATTCTACATATGTCCCACTCAACATTCATTCCGCACTAGAGGGTACCATTTTGCCCTGGGATCCTATCACATCTTGAAAGCTGAATCCAGAGCAGGCCCCCAGGGGATGGTAAAAGATAGTAATCCCAGTGCCTGAGAATGATAATGGTCATCAAGGTGGGAAGATGGACTCCATGAGGAATTCTCTTTTTCTCTGGATTATTAGAAAAATTTCCTCTCTGCCATAATTTTCTATTATGTTAGGGGGGAACTTTTTAGCAGTTTTAGGGGATTTTTTTCTTTTGCATCTAATCCTGCTGTAAGGTAAATGGTCTGGACTTGACTGTGTTGCCTTGATGGGTTATTAAATTGTCACTGCTAAAAGATTAATGTGGGTTAGAGAGTGCTTTGTATCATACATCATCTGAGCCATCAGCAATGTTTCAGAAAACGGAATAAGAGTAAATTCTTTTAAATTTATGATTGAAATGAACTCTTTCATTGGGTTCCTTTAAAAAAAAAAGCCCAACCAAACTTTCAAAATCTTTCTCAAAATATGCAAAAGAGTATTGGTTGCACAGAGCCCTAATTTATCTTTGGAAAGGACACGGAGTTTGAGCAGAATATGGATGCTGGGGCAGAAGGCCGATGGATGCAGGTGCTATTCCTTGGGTAGTCAGCCTAGAAGGTTGATGTTCTCGAAGATTTACTGGGCATCACCTTAGCCATCATTCCCATAAGTATTAATTTTAACTCCACTAATAAGAAACTGAACAAAAGTGAAATTATGAGTTCAGTAGTATTCTATGAAAGGTCAGTTGTTAAAAAGGCACAGTCTGACATTCTGTGAACAAGGTGCCTTCATTAATCATCCTGATAGGAGAGCTTGGTATATTCTTGACCAATACCAGTGAACCTTGCAGTTTAAAGCTTCAAGAAAAGATGCCTAAGTCATTACCCCAAAACAAGCATTATCTGAATTTGGGCTCAATTATTTTTAAAAAGAATTGTCTTATTCCATTCTTGTGATTTGAAAATGATTATAGAATGTGTGGAATTATTTCTTATAAAATCCCTATGATTATTTTGACTCTAAAAAAAAGAAATACACTCAGATTTACAGGCAAATTAATAGGTCAACAAGCGGTAATGCAAGCTTTAACCAGTGTAATGCAACTTGAGGTCATAAGGTATTTCAAAGCAACTTGGGGATGGGGGGCTTCTTTTACGTGTCCTTTATTTACAGACGTTCTTCGACTTCATTTTTAGTCTTTTGAAAGCATTTATGCTCATTTATTTTATCTCACAACTGTATCTCATCCAGTTTGCAAATGTAACATTCTAATTTCTGCTCATATATAGCTTTTCTTTTATTTTTTGTTATTTAAGTACTATGTTATTTTTTCCCCAACTTACATATCAAGAGCATTTTCAGCATTCATTTTTGCAAGATTTTGTGTTTCAAATATTTATCTCTCCCTCTCTCCTTCCCTTCCCTTCCCTCTTCTGAAAATGATAGGCAGTTTGATGGTAGTTTATAGATGTGCTATCATGTAAGAATATTTCTGTATTAGATACAGTTGTGAAAGAAGAAATAGATCAAAAGGAAAAAAGAATCACAAAAAAGAATAAAGTGAGTGAAAAAACATGCTTCAATCTGTATTCTGAGCCCACCATTTCTTTATTTGGATATGGATAGCATTTTCCTTCATGAGTTCTTTGTTTTTATCTTGAATCATTGCATTGCTGAGAACAGATGAGTCATTCATAGTTTATTATGACATGACGTTGCTGATGCTGTGTACAGTGTTTTCCTGGCTCTGCTTGTTTCACTTTGCATCAGTATGTACAAGTCTTTCTAGGTTTTTCTGAAGTCTGCGTGCTCATCATTTTTTTATGGAGCAATAATATTCCATTACATTCATATACCACAGTTTGTTCAGCCATTCCCCAATTGATGGGCACCCCCTCAATTTCTAATATGTTGTCATCACAAAAAGAGCTGCTGTAAATATTTTTGCACATTTCGGTCCTTTTCCCTTTTTTATTAGGATCTCTCTGGTATGCAGACCTAGCAGTGGTATTGCTGGATTAAAGGGTATGCACAGTTTGGTTGCCCTTTGGGCATAGCTCCATGTTGCTCTCCAGAGTGGTCAGATCAGTTCACAACTCCATCAGCAATTCATTAGTGTCCAAATTTCCCCACATCTTCTCCAAATTCATTGTTTTCCTTTTTTGTCATATTAGCCAATCTGATAGGTGTGAGGTGATAACTCAGACTTGTTTTAATTTGCGTTTCTCTAGTCAGTAGTAATTTACAGCACTTCCTCATATGTCAATAGATAGCTTTGATTTCATCTGAAAATTGCCTGGTCATGTCCTTTGAGTATTTATCAATTGGGAAATTTTTTGTATTCTTATAAATTTGATTCAAATCTCTATAGATTTGAGAAATGAGGCCTTCATCAGAAATATTTGCTATAAAGATTATTTTCTAACTTTCTGCTTTCCTGCTAATTTTGATTCCATTGGTTTTGTTTGTACAAAAGCTTTTTAATTTCCTGTAATCAAAATGATCTGTTTTATATTTCATAATGCTCTCTAGCTCTTATTTCGTCATGAATTCTTCCCTTTCCCTTGGATCTGACATGTAGGCTGCTCTTCTAATTTGCTTATGGTGTCACCCTTTATATCTAAATTACACACCTATTTTGACCTTATCTTGGTACACGGTCTGAAATGTTGGTGTACACTTAGTTTGCATCCTGTTGTTTTCTATTTCCCAGAAATTTTTGTGAGATAGTGAGTTTTTATCCCAAAGGCTGGTTTCTTTGGGTTTGTCAAACAGCAGGTTAGTGTCACCATTGACTACTGTCTTGTGTAGCTAATCTATTCCACCAATCTACTACTGTATTTCTTAGCCAGTATCAGCTAGTTTGGATGGTTACTGCTTCATAATATAGTTTGAGATCTTGTATTGCTAGACCACTTTCCTTTCTATCTTTATTTTTTATTAATTTCCTTGAGGATGAATTTTTCTGTTTTTCTAGTTCTTTCAAATAATTTTTTGTTAGTTTAATTGGTATGACACTGAATAAGTAAGTTAGTTTCAGCAGAAAAGTCTTTTTTATTATGCCAATATATTTTCCCAGTTGTTTAGATCTGATTTTATTTGAGTGAAAAATGTTTTGTAATTGTATTCATGCAGTTCCTGGGTCTGTCTTGGTAGGTAGACCACAACCTTGGCCACATTTTCTTACTCTCTCTCATAAATCATAAACATCATTAAACAGTGCACCAGGGACATCATTTAGTAGAACATCTTTTCTTGTGACCCCTGTTGATAGGTCATTTTCACCTTGATAGCCACTAATTTAAAAAATGTTGAAGCCACAGTCCATGCTTGGATTCCCTTTGTCTAGTTGGCTTCTGTTGAAGCCCATGTTAAAATATTGATTCATGGGCTAGATTTGTTACTGATTATTGACCAGATAGCCTGGTCTCTACCCCTACCCCACCCCAAATATAACAGCTTCTTCTTGAAGATTTCCCATAAAGAAGAAACCCATTCCCAGTGGAGGTAGCAATCCACTCCCCTTTATAGACAAGTTCAGTAGTTAGGAATTTTCCCATTAATAGAGCCTCATTTGTACTATACAACTTCCTCTTGTTGCTTCTTGGCCATATTCTGTCCTTCAGGGCCAATGGAACAAGTCTCATCCCTCCTTAGACTCAGGTCTTACCCACAATATGATTTCCAAGAGAAGAAAGATAGCAGGAGGTCCCTCTACCATGATGGGAGCAATCCCAGAGTGGGCAGAAGGAGTCAGCATCCTTTTTATAACTAGGAGCTGCTGCTGCCCTTGTCAGTGAGAAGACAGGCTGGAATCTATCACTGCTCCTCTGGTTGCTTCCACTCAGATTGTGAATTTAACAAGGCTGTCATCAGAGCTCAGCATTCCATTCTTTTATCTTTCAGGTAGACACAGATGCCCATTTATGGGGTGAGGATTATGTCTGGACAGGATGTCTGTGTAATTCACTGCACTACATACTTACATGCCTGTTATATGTAAAGCACAGTGCAGAGTGCTGGGGCAAAGAGGCAGCCAGGCCCTGCTCCCTCTTTTAGGGATTGGAACAAGCTAGAGTGGGTAGGAATGGGGGTGGAAGGAGACATCAGGAAGGACTTTTTTTAGGAGGCGCTGCCTGGACTGGATGGACCTGAACGAAGCAAAGACTCCTTGGGGAAGTGGAGGTATGAGCATATCCCAGCCCTGGAGTATGGCCAGCCCCAAATTGTGGGGGAAGGAGGGACATGCAGTTGACCAGTTTGACCAAAATGTCTGATGCCTGAAAGCAGCCCACAATCATTCATGAAGTGCCTACTATGTATCAGAGACCATGATAGGTGCTGGGCATGAGTCATAAAGAGTGAATCATAGAGAGTAGATGAGCTGATGTAGACAAGAAGGAGGAAACATGGAAGTGTATACGGAATAAATGTAAAGACAGAAAAAAGGTATTAATACAAGAGAGTTGGGGGTGGAGCACTTCAGTAAAGGCTCCATCCTGAGGAAGGAGGCAGCTACAAGAGGGCATTGGGATGCCACACCCGCTGTGGGCCCCTGTGGGGCATCTGGTGACCACTCACTACCCGCAGCCTCCTGGGGAGCAGGGAGCCCCTGACAAACTGCTACATCTGCAGTTGTTGCAGTTTTTCGTCCTTAATGTCATAATTTTGACTTAATGACTGTTTGTGCTACATTGGCGAAGACCATGGGTTGCTTAACATAAGTGATTGCATTTGCTGATGATTAAAAGCATCTTCCATTAGAAAAAGAACAGTGGAGGCTTGGAAATGATTTGTTGTTAAAGTGCTCTACTTCATTAGCCACGTTGTGTACTATGTAGAGTCATTGCCTAAGAGTCAGGGATACTTGTAATGAGCTGGATAATAGAGACTTTTTAACAAAATTTAAAAAGAGATGAAACCTTTCTGGAGCTGTTTAGCATGCAGAGAGCAGCTCAGCCAACTGCTCAGGAGTGTCTTTGGCCCTGAGGGCTCTGAAGGGACTGTGGGTGACCATTCATGGGAGAAGGAGCTAGATGCCTTGAAGGAGGATACTGGCAAAAAGGGGATCCACCATCCAGGCCTTGAGTCCTTCAGAGCACTTAGGATCCCTCCCTATCACCCCCAGATCTCCTGACTCTGATCTTGTTCTACCTTACAGTTTCTAGAATTCAGTATCCTGTATTTTGGTGTGATATTCAGAGCCCCCACAGCCATTGTTTGTGCATTGCTCACCTCTGTTTGGATAAAAAACAGATATAAAACACCTGCCCTGTGGGAACTGCAGAGAAGAAAATCATCTGCCCACTAGGAGCTTACCCTTTTCAGAGAGTGATGACAGGTCATTACAAATATAAATGTGATTTGACATATAATGTGATAAGGGCAAAGAAAGATGGCTTGCCAGACTGCTGCAAGATGTGAGGAAGTAGGGAGCTGCTTGGAGGCTTCATGCAGGACCACCTCTAACCCTGCCATTTGCTGCACATTCTGGGGCCACCAGAATTGGTGAGTGGGAAGCGCAGGTCAGGGCCCTAGCTTGTTGGGAGTACACTTTCCTCCTGCATGACTGTGAGGCTTGAATGAGGACAAGAGATGCAGCCAGAGAGGATTGAAGGCCTGTTGGGTAACGTGGTGTAATTTCTCTGCACACGTGGACCTTAAAGAATTATAGGTACCTTGAGCTCCTGACAAGCAAAAGACAGTAAAAAAAATAGTGAAAGACACAATCCACTCTCTGAACTGATCTACAAGGCTATGAAAGCATCAATTTGAATAATATTAGGTAGATATGTTAGCACAAAGCAATACTGGGACGGGGGCCTGTCAGCCTCTCTGATCCGCATGACCATATATCTTGGTGAATGATGAATACACTGCTGTGTGTTTCAACTGCTCACGTCCTGCACCTAAAAGAAAAATATATTGAAAACAAATGTGAAACATTGAAATTGAGGAGTTCTTGGGTCCTACTCTCATTTCTACCTTGTTTGGCCGTGATAAACACAGCACTAATTATATTGTGTGTAAGTGGAAAGAGAGAATAAATTCTTATTTCCTAAGCTTTTGTCATGATGCCCTGAAATGGCTCCACTATTGGAAAAAGGTTCATGCTGGTGTCAGGGGTGAAGACCCTCTCCCTCACTGTAACTGAGAATCACTGTGGGAAATGTCAAAATATGCCTGCTGTTGACTCTCACTTGAAATGATGATAGTGACAATCATGATGAGAAAGATGATGGTGATGATTTGCTCTTGGGAACCTGATGACCCTGCCTGTCCTCTTCCTTTCCCTCTTTAGAAGTCAATTTAGGCAGAGGTTAGTTTTCCTCCTCCCAACCCCCTCAACGAGATGCAAAAGCACCCTTTAGTATTTTGTGTTGGAAGGGATTTTCCCAGCATTTTTCAACCCAAAGTCGGTCAATCTGCAAACATGGATGAAGGTGAATTGGTTACTTCTGTTTTTCTGCTTGTACATTTCTTCCTGTATGCCTCTCTAGACATTCAGAGTCAAACCATCCAAAAGTCCACATACTCATCTTCACAGCCCTCCCCTTCCCCCGGCCCTCCCCTTCCCCGTAGCCCTCCCCTTCCCCCTAATTTTCTTCTTGAAGGAGTTATCATCTTTGTCTTACTCCTGCTCAGAATCTCCAACTCCTCTGACCTCACACTTACCCACCCTCACCCCCAATGTCAATTGCCGATTACTATCAATACTACCCCTGAAATGTCAGTTACACCTTTCCTTCCCTTGTCCATCCTCCTGCAGCCTCGATGCTTCTTAACTGGGTTGTGATAACAGTTTATCTTGGGTGCCCTGGTGCCCTATAGATTCCCCTTTCCAGTCCAGCTTCCACATGAAAGGATAATCTAAGTGCTTTTTCCATTGCCCCTCTCTGCTCCTGTAATTCTTTGGCCCCTAAATCTTCGTTGGCTGTCCATTGTTAATCGGATCATGGATCAAATTTCCTCCTTTCCCTTGTGCCATTCAGGGCCTTTACAGTCTGGCTTCACCCACTCCAGCTAGAGTAGGGGTGAGAGCTTGAAGCTGGAAGACCTTTTACACGTCACACCTCAGATGTTACTGTGGTATTGTACGTGAGGTACTGAACCTCTCTGGGTCTCAGGACCTCATCTGTAAAATGGCTCACTCAGAGTTTGACATCTCTAATACTCCTTGTGCATCTGTACCCTTTATGTCCCCTTCATGAACATTTTATTTTAGCCTGGCTGGCCAAACATCTCTTCTATATTCCGTGGGCCTTGGACGTGGTTGTATTCGAAGGAAAGGGCAGTCAAGCAGTTTGTCTGGATGGAGTGAAGGGGATGAGAAGGTAGGCTGCCTCTGGAGAGCCATCAAAGCCCAGACTGAGAGTTTGCATTTTGTTTTCTCTTCTGGGCCTCAGGATCCCTTGGAGCTTTTTTTGGCCACCAAAAGGATTGGTCAAAGCTGAGTTTTAGGGCTATCAGTTTGGCAGCTACGTGGAGAATGGAGTGGAGATGATAGATGATCTCTGATGTCCCTTCCAACTCTGGGTATCTGGGAGAAATTGCAGTTTCCCCTTGGATGGGCACCATGGAACACCAGGCACTCTGCAGCTTTTCTTCCAAAAAGTCACATACAGGAGAGCCTGTCTTTGTGCCTTAGCCACTTCTAGATCTGCTGAATTCTGAATGGTAGGTCTATACTAGGTGGTAACACCAAAATGCGAAGCTGGCTTTCAGTTTGAATGAATGATTAGAAGTAACATTAATAAAATTAGCCAGGAAATGCATAGAGCACATAGAGGAGGAGACACATACACACACACACACACACACACACACACACACACACACACACACACACACACACACACACACACACACACACAAACACTGCAAAGCTCTCTCCATATGCAAACAGGGTGAAGTGACTCGATAAGGGTTGCACAGCTAGTGTCAGAGGTTACATTCGAACTCATGTCTCCAGCACTCCGTGCACTGTGGTGCCACCTAGCTACCCCAAGATGTAATGACTCTAAGTTAGATACACAGAAGACAGTAGTAATGCTGACCTCTGAGAAGTGCTGTAGATTACAGGCCTCAAATGAATTCAGTGAGACAAACTCTTAATTTAGTTTCCCTCAGTCTGCTTCGGTTTCCTCAACAGCAAAGTGGGGATACCAGTAGCACCTGCCTTCCAGGGTTGCTCTAAGAATTAGATATGTTAACACATACACAGCACTTTTAAGACCTTAGAGTGTTCCGTAAATGCTAGCTGATGTTAGTGCAGGTGCTGCTGCTGCTGGTGGTAGATACATACATACACACACACATATATATATATATATCACTAGATAGCAGTAGTTTGTCATTCTATCTTCAGCCCCAGTCCAGTGAGTGCTTAGTGAGTGGTTGTGAGCTAAAGTTCCTGCTTTCGGTTTTGGGATGAGTGTATTAGAAGTTACAAAGACTTCATTCTACTCAGGACCTGTCACACAAAATGGATTTCCACATCATCAGTGGCTCTCCAGAAGAAGTATCATTTTCCTGCCCTCTCCCCCATAAATGTCATACTGAAAGAGACCTTAGTAGTCATTGAGGCAAACTTCATCTTTCAGTGGGAGTCAAAGAGGCCTCAAAAAGGAAGAGACCCCTTGTTGATCTGACATGACATATTTTTAACAGGGAGCATGTTCTTCTCCAGGGTCCCTGGCCCTTCTCCCAGAGGAGAAAAGATCTCTCTGAAGGATGGAGGGGAAGAGGACACAAATCTCAGCAGGCAGAAGCCTTGTTCTTCCTCCTCTACTTTTATGTCCAAATCTGTCACTGATTCATGGCTGTTAGGAAGCGTGCCTTTTTCTCCCTGTCTTCCCCATCCCTGGAAGTATGCTGATGCTCATGGTGTTTTTATTTCAGAGTTGAAATTTATGAACTTATAATTCAAGTGACATATTTCACTGGAATCTTAAAATGTCCATGCTGTGGCAAATCTGTCTTATTAGGCACGTGTTCACTGTGTGTTTGAAGAAGTACCTTCATCAGTCATAAATCATAGCATCCTGAGTGAAAGGAACCTTAGCAGATCAGAGGGACAGACAAGCACAGGAAGAAATCAGAAAGAGTGCAACTCAATAATCTAAGTTATCTGAGTAAAATTCACCATTGATCATATGTGCTGGGAAAACTGGAAAGGGGTTTGGCAGAAACTAGGTTTAGAGCAGCATCTTATACCCTGTACCACAATGAAGCTTTGCGTGAATACTTAACCTGAACATTAAAACCCTTAAAACCAATAGAAGATGGCCAGACCCAGGTACCTGATGGAGAGAGAGAGAGTGTTGTGTTCCTGAATAGGACACAGGAAAACCTGAATTCAAATTCTACCTCAGTTATTGACTCCCTGGATGACCGTAGGCAAACAATTTAATTTCATTTTATGTGTGCCTCAGTTTCCTCATGTACAGTGACTTTTAATGTCTCTTTCAGCTCCAGACCCATGATCCAAATGACTGTGGACAGGAGATGAGTGGAATTCTTAAGTCAACAAGGGAGAACAGTGATCACAAAAGATAAAATAGCTACTTTTAATTATGCAAAAAAGAAAAGTTTTGCACAAAGTCAATGCATCAATAATAAAAAAGGGGAAGATCTTGAATGTGGAAAAACTCTGTACCACATACCTAATAAAGGTTTGCTATCCAAGATAGTGCAGAACCAGCAGAAACATAATGGAGCAAGACTCATTTTCCAGTAAAAAATTAGTCAAAGGATATGTTTAGTTCTCAGAGGAAGAACTGCAAACCATTATTAAACAGATGATAAATTGTTCCAAATCATTAATAGTGAGAAATGAAACTCAAAACAACTGAGATTTCACCTCATCCCTAGCAAGTTGTGAGAGATGACAGAATGTTGGACTAGTTGGTTTTGAAGGAGTTATGGAAAGACAGAACACCCTTATACACCCTTGGAGCTACAAATGAATTCAACCTGGAAAACAATATGAAATTAGGATAAGAAAGTGACTAACATCCCCATAAGCCCCTGGCTCAACAATTTCATTGCAAAGCACATATCTCAAAGAGGTCAATGCCAAAAAGAAATTTTTCATTGCAAAAATGATAACATGTGTAATGTATTTTGCAAACCTTAAAGCTTGGTATAAAGGGTAGCTATTGTTATCAGCTGTTATTTCAACAAATTATTTATAGTCACAATTTTTGCAGTATCAAAGAATTAGAAACAAAGTATCAGCCGATTGACTGGGGAAATGGCCAAATAATGGTGGTAATAGATGTAATGCCTGATCGAAAAGCACCCTGTGGTCCATGAGTCCTCAGAAATGATGAATGGGAGAGCTACCAAAGATCACAGCCAGGAACAAGGGCATGATTAATGCTTCAGAATCAGAGAAACAATGTAACTGATGGAACATGGAAGGAACAAGAAAAGAAAGAAACCAAATTCTTTGTAATGATGGCAAGTAAAGCTCCACCCTGTAGGGGAAATGAAGAGACAGACCTGGCCCAATCTTTGCAGAAAGGAGGTGCTTTGAGTGTGGAGACACACACACACACGCACGCATGCACTCGTGCATGCACACACACAAAATATTGTCAGGCTCATCCTTGGTTTACTTTAGCCATAGGTTTTCCTGTGGCTTCTGGGAGGAGGATGGTGGAAGTGAGTGAATATTTGCTTAGATCTACCAGAGAAACAGTGGTGCCTTGTCTGTTCTCTAGCAAGCTTTTTCTGTTTCCACCCTGGGGGTTGGTCCCCTTCTTCCCAACATCCTCTGGTACCAATATTGTGTTTATTACATATGTCCTCATTACTGCCCCCCACCCCCCTAACACCTCTCCACCCTCCACCACTCTAGTAAGCTCCTTGAGAGCAGGACTGTTTCATTTATCTGTGCATCCCTAGCCCCTAGCACAGAAAGAGATGCTCTATAATTGCTTATCAATATGATTGATAAGAAAAGGCAGCTCTCTGACTCTCCCACTCTAGAGAAAGCTCCTCCATAACTGCTTGCCCCAGCTGGTCATTGAGTCCCCTCTCAAACACTTCCAAGGCAGGGAATTCACTCCCGGAGGAGGCTGTCAATGCCTGTTCTGGACAGCTGGGAAGTTATTTATATGAAGGAGAGCTCGGCTAGCCTTATCTTCCAACCCCTGATCCTTGTTCTCCCGTCTCATACCAGGCAGAACAAATCTAATCCGTTGTCCATATGACAGCCCTTCAAATCCTTTAAGACAGAGATCTCTACCCCAACCCCCACCCAAATCTTTGGGGTGATCCCCACACAACTGCTTTGAAGCCCCCCTCCCTTCATTCTGTTCATTCTTTAATCCACTGAACATTTGTTAAGAACCTATGACATGCAAGTTACTTTATCTAGTGGATGCTACTTATTCAGAGGTGAAAAACAGGACATTCCCTGTCTTAGAGCATTTTATATTCTCTGGTCATCCTACACTTTGCCCCCAAATATCTCTGTCCCAGAGCTTAACACTCCAGAGATAACCTGACCTTATTTATTCCTTCCTTATCAACACTAAACTTCTAATCATGCAGGCTAAGGTCACATTAACTTTTTTTTTTGTCTGCCAAACCACTCATTAATTGGTAGTCAGCTGGTCCACTAAGACCTCCACGTTTTTTTTTTTTTCATGTGAATGCTTGTCTCATCCTAGGCTTCCCCATGGTATGTACCTACCTGTGCAGTTGATCTTGTGAGCACAGGTGCAGGATTTACCTTCTCTGTGAAGTTAAATTCTATTCTCTAGAAATTGTTCTTCACCTGCTCCTGCTGTTCCTCACACATGACTCCATCTCCTGGTTCCATCCCTTTTCCCAGGAAGTCCCCTATGCCGTGGCTACTCTCTTACTTCATCTTCCCTTCTGGGCTTCCTTAAATATATAGCTTCAGTCCCTCCTTCTACAAGAGGGCTTTCCCTGCCCCCCACCCTCCATGCTAATGCCTCCTCTCCCTCAGCCCTTCCCCCACCTCAGTTCATCCAGAGCTTGGATGGGTACACTTGTTTGCCTAGGATCTCACCTGTTAGATTGTGAGCTCTTTGAGGCAGGGCTGAGCTCTCAGCCCAGTGCCTGGCCTTTAGATTCTTGTTTATTCACTGACTATGAAAAGCTTAGAAGGAAAGGCCAATGTAGTAAGCCCCTCTACTGAAGCATTAGCATTAGAAATTGCTCAGGGAACGTTCCTAGCAGATAAGACCCAGTATATATGGTGAAAGACTCTAAGACTTAGAGCAGGATCTGGGTTCAAATCCTGCCTCTGACACATTATTGAATGCCTTTTAAAGGGCCACTCTGCTCCTCCTTTGGTCTCAGTTTCCTTACCTCTAAAATGAAGTTTGGTGAGACTGATCAGTCAGCAATGTTTATGGAGCCCCTATTAGGGTTTAGGGAGCCCCTATGAGGGTTTAGGGGTGGGACAGCTGTAGAGTAGATTGGGAAGGGACATATAAAGACCACAAGGAAACAGCCTCAAGATTACCTCAAAGGTCATTTGTAATGCCAGATATTTAAAGGCCTTGGGTTCAAGTTCTCTTTCTGCCACTTACTTCCAAGGCCATGATACTCCACAACAGGGTAGCTGCAATGAAGTCACTTAGCTCCTATGAACCTACCTCAGTTTCCTCACATGTCAAAGGAGAAGGTTGAACTCTACAGCTTCTAGATGCCAGCCAGTTCTAAATCATCTTATAGCCTCTTAGGGCCACAGTTTCCTCATCTACAAAGTGGGGATAAAACTGTTTGCAGAATTTACTTTATAATGCTGTTGTGAAGAAAGTGTTTTCTGGTCTATAAGACTCCAAGTGTGACGATTGTTTTCATTGGCCCATGTCTTGACCATCTGCTTCTTTCCTTTAGGTGAGTGTTGGTCTCTGTGAAGCCTGACATGGATGCTCAATAGGTGCTGTTGATGCATTGATTGGAGATGTTCAGTCATCTTCCTTGTCAGCTCAGCTGCCCATTGGGAAGCCCAGTTCTCCTGATGACTGCCAGGTTCCTTCACAGACTCCTGATTTCCTCTTAGGTTTCTCTTTCTTCCCTGGAGTATGGCCAGGGTGTCCTCAATATTTCTGACTCAATGTGTCACCAGCTTTTTCTTCCTCTCCTGCCTCCTGTCCTCTTCAGTATTTCTCAGTTGGGTCCCAGCTTATTTTTTTTTTTGAATGATTTTAGTCATTGTTATTTCACATCTTATTTTTTCTCCTAGTTCATATTTCCTTTAATTCCTTTTATTTGTTTTACCAATCCTTGTCTCTCATCTGGTCTTTCCCTCCTCCAGAGCATCCACTCTTCTTCATTTAGCCTGTTGTCCCTCTTTCTCTCTGGGATCGGCTGTTGGGATATTAATCCAGTTTTTGGCCTGGACAGAGGGTCCTCACAAAGGATCCACAATAATCCATTGTTTGAGCCCCCGAAACAGCCCCCTTTCTGAAAAGAACTCAGGCACCCCTTTGGGAGGCAGGGTACCAGGATGGGGCTCACGGCACCTCTTCCCCAGGCTGAAAGCAGCCCAGGGGCCACCTTATTCAGGAAATAAAAAAAAATTCACTGAAGTCTCGATCCAGTATCTTAGTAGTAATAAAAGCCCAGCTACAGATTTACTGGCATAGAAGGTTTAACTGTAATACTGCGGAATGGTGGGTTATTTTGTGTTCAAGAGCTACATTTATCACAAAAATGATGATATACAAATCACTTCCATATCACAAAATGTTCTTGGTCAAAATTGGCTTGAGGCAAGTGATATCTTCGAGTAAACAGTATATGAAGACCATATCTTAAAATGATAGATCACCTAATTTTGTTCTGACAGAGGTTTTTGCCGCAACAAACATCTGTCATTGAAATACCAATTCAGAGATATGGAAGCCAAATTGTAGAGGTTTTCGAGTATTTGTCACTCCTAACTTCTGAATGCTGCTGTTAGGCCCATATTGGAGTTATTTCCAGATAGATAGTCGGCCTTATTGCCTTTTAATTTTTTAAAAATGAAGCGAACAGTTTTATGGAAAAAATATATATTTACATGCATACACACGAACAATTTCTAAAATCCATACGCAGGTACATGTTTACATGAAAGGTTACCCTTCACAGCACTAAAGTCAGGGAGGGCACTGAAATATGCCTACTGCTGCTCTGAATGTCACACAAATGGGATGTATGTTTAAATTCTGGAATGTGGTGTTTGTACAAATCTGTGGTTAGAGCTTACCTGGCTTCTTCCAATACATGGAGCTTTCCCAGAAATTTCCTTCTAAAGCCTAATTAGAATGTTGGGCTGAAGAGCTGGTCAAGACAGGGCCAGCAGGATGGGAGCTCAGGCCTGTCCTGGGGTCAGGCATCCATACCTCCCTCATTGAAGTCACAAGAGTCCAGAAAAGAAGGCTGTGCTTTGGAAGCCTTCAGCTGGCCTCTGTTCTCAGTGTGTAAAAGGTAGATCCTGGTCCAGTGAAAAAGTAAATGGCATAAGTAGAATTTTCAAAGCCCTTCCAAGAGTTACCTCAATTTTTCCATCTGTGACCAATTCCTAAAACCTCAGTAAAATCTCTTTTAAAGTATAGTAACCTTCCAGAAGCTAAGTGTGCTTGAGTGCCCTAGGAGAAAACTTTTCTTCTGTATGTTTTCATGTCAGAAGCCCTGGATGTCATGTCAGGGTGGACCTGAGTGTGAGTCCCAACTTTCCCTGAGGTGATTCCCTTCAGCCCTCCTGGCTTGGAATGGGACAGTTGTACAAGGGTCTCTCAACAGTCATCAGGCCTTTGGTCCTGGAGGAGGGGTTGACTGCATTGTAAAAGAAGACACACTGAGAGAGTGAGGCTAGGGGTAGTCCATATGAACATGTGGTGATTGGTTATCTTGGCAGCATCAGTCCCCTCCTCCTGGCAAGGCCATACCTCTGGAGGCATCTGTGTTTCTTATAATCCCTTTCTGGTCAATATCTGTGTAACGCTGGCCTGTCCAGCTCAACTATTCAGCACCTTCCTCCTCTCCAGTTTTTCCATGTTGTCTGTCATATTCTCAGCCCTTGGTTTGCTCACACATCTTCTTGCATCTCTGTTGACCATGTTGGGCTGTGGCCTTCTCCTCATCCCCTTTCTCTTCTGTGCCAGGAGGGACAGCTTTGCTTAAACAAGAATTGTAAGCATTCTGGGTTCATGAACATTTATTTTTTAATTTTGATAAGTGTATGTTTGCTTTGTAAACCTGTGGATTTTATTTCATGCATCTAAAAGCATGATTCCGAAAAGGGGTCCATAGGCTTCCTCAAACAGATTGCCCAAGAGGCCCAAGACACTGGAAAAGAGGAGAGCTTTGGGCTTCGATAGAGGGCTGCTCATGTACTTAGAAAGACCCAGATTCAAATCTTGCATAAAATGCTTCTTTCAACAGAGATGTCTTTACCCCTCGCTGTCAGACACCCTCATCTGAAAAGGTGTCATCATGACTGGACCTGTAGTTATTGCCTCACTGAGCTGTCAAGAAGCTCCAGAGAGAGAGTGACTGTCATCTTCTTTGGACACTGGTTGTCTTCAGTCTTCTCTGAGAATACAAGTTTCATATCATTGTGATCTGCTTAGTCTTGAATGGAAGGATAAATGGAGGAGCAGGTGGGAATGAATGAATGAATGAATTAATTAATTAATGAACTAATGAATGAAAGAATGAATGAACACGTACAAAAGCAAAGACAGTCCCTGCCCTCCAGGAAACTATATTTCAGCCATCAACAGCACCAAGAACAGCTCATCTTCAGTTTACTGTTGGGTTACCACACGAACAGAGATCCTGTTAGGAGGTCTGGTAGGGTTAGGGCCAAGTGCTAGGCAGTTTATCAAAGTCTACAGCTGAAACAAAAGTAGACTAGAAATCAGGCTTGATTGGAGTGAAAACATCTTCACCAACACTGCTAAATTCAGTGTCTTTGTAGTGTTGGGCAAGTGGCTTCTCCTGTGTGGGATTCAGTTTCCTTGCCTATAAAACAAGGGATTTGGTCCAGATGTGAAGCCTGTGACCCAACATAGATGCAAAGGGAAGGGTGGGCAGATTTTCAGTCCTAGCTTTTATATACACATTGAGAATTAATTTCAGATTTAGAAGAAAATAAATAATTCTCAATTATAAGAAGACTTGCTATTTTGTCCCTTTGGATGGTGCTGGGATGGGAACCAGATTCAGGCTTTAATTCTGTTCCCTTGCTTGCCAGAGTATGCTGGTCACAATAATTGCATGGCGGTCTACTGAAAATGCTGCTAGCTTCACTTGGATGATTCATGAGGTAGGGTTTTCTTTATGCCAAAAGGTAAAGCTGCCCCCTTCCTTTGGGAGGAGAAGCCCTCCATTTCTTTGTAACTGAGGCATTTTTGTCTTGGCAAACAGGACATGAGGACATATTCTGGATGCCCTCTGAGGCCCTGGAACCAGGACTTCGCTTGTATGTGCTGGCTGTCTTAATTTAAACAAGGTTGTCTTTGGAAATAATATAGTGGAAGTGATTTTGATGATTGGTGTTTTTAGGTAAAAATTTGTTTTCATTTTAATTTTTAAGTTTTGGGGTTGCTTGGAGGGTGGGACATTTTATTTTGTGGGTACCCAGATCTTAGGTACTGGGGCTTAGGATGACTGAGCTTGGTTAAGATCCAAAGAGCATGAACTCTTTGGAAATTCTAGGCTTGTTGGGCCTAGGCACAGAGGGCATGGCTGCATGCCTGCCCTGTTGCCCCTTCTCGGCGCACTTGCCTAGCACACTTGGTCCCTTCAGGACTGAACTGTTTATTCTCAAACGAAGTTATCATGTGAACTGCTGTGAGAGAACTTATCAAAAAGCTGAGACTGACGAAGTCAAGTAGATATGGCAGCAAAAATTATTTTCCTCTCAACATAATGACTTCTGTTTTTCATATCTGGCAGATATTACCTACTAAATTTAATCTGCAATGCTGAAAATTATACCATTTTTTATGATTTGTTTAATTTTACTGAAAAAAAAATTGACTATTCATCGATTCTTGACCTGGCAGTATCAAGGAAAAAATTTAGCTAATAGGAATTTTCATGAGGTGTAAATTTAAATGTATGAGGATTCTGCCTTCCTATAATGCAATAGATGTTAATTTAAAAATTCTATAAGCGCCTGAGGGTTGGAATGTCTGAAGTACAGAAAGTCGAACCACTTATGGCTGTTAAATGTTAGAAAAAGCCTGTTTGTATAAATACACATTAAAATATTCATGCTCAGTTTCAATGACTGGTTCAGACCTACTTGGTTGACCAGATTGAGATTGTTGATGTTTTCTCCTTTTTAATCGAATTACACTACTCTGGCAAATCTGAGGCTGAAAATCAGTATCTGATTTCAGAATAAAAAATAAAGTACAATAATCCCCGAACTCCACATCCTTAAAGGCATCTGGAACACCTATTCTGGAGGAGTTTGTTTGGGTTCTTTGTGTCCTCAGTTCCAGTAGGATTTCATGGGATTCATGAAAAATGAAGGCTCCAAATATTGTGCTGGAAAAATGTGGGTGAATATGGCATATTCTTTACACACCTCAACTGTCAACATTTCTAATCAAATCATCCAGCCTTCTTGAGTCTTCAATGATACAAGCAATATTTCCTGTAATAAACAGCCTTAAGTCTAATGAGAGGCCCTAAGGCCACTTGCAATGTATGAATTCATTATAATTGAACAACCTAATCTGCAGGGCAAGGAGACCTGCTCCCCAGTCTTTTAACTTCACGCAGCTTGGGTGTTTTATGAAAAATGTTGTACATTTTGTTTACAACGCACTGCTCCTGTTTGAAGTATTGTACACTCCTGTAGCGCATGAGATGGGGACGCATAATGGAGGACGAATCAAGGCGGCAATCTTTCATTTTGTTCTTGTATGAAAAATTCAAAAGACTGAAATCTCACCCAGAGAAATTTTGCAAGCATATTATTTTCCAATGTTTCGATCAATTTGTCTGTCAACCATGCTGAGAGGAGGAAGGGGCCGGCAAAAGCAATTTAGCCTGTGAGGTCCAAACCAGAAATGTTTTAGGAAACCTTGTCACATGTTATTTCTTTATATTAGAAGTGCTGGGATTTTTATTTGCTGGTCATATTATGAAGCAAAATTGGTATCAATCATCTAAGTCAGCTATGAATATCTGATATCAATGTTACCTTTGTCCGCATAAATCAACAAGAAAGTAAATTAACCTCTTAATGCAGGAAAAAACCTTTGGACTTGACAACAGGCTTCATGCTTTGAATTTTTCCATGTAACCATTCACTGATAGGTGTTCTAATTGATTGGGCCCAAGTGACATCATGCTGAAGCATCTCGAATCTGAGAGTTATTGACCTTGCCAGGGCTTTAATTGAGCTGTAATCAGCTACTCCAAGTGCCTCTGGGACACAGAAATGCATGAGATCTGGGCTTTGCTAGGTGCAGAATTGGGAGGTGTCGATCCAGGGATATAGGGGCATTTCACCTGTTGGATTTTCTTACCAAGTCATCTCAGCTGTACAGACCAATAGCTCTTTGGGGATGTGACTACTCCAACAGTTGTCTGGATTCTTCCTCCTCTGCCCCATGGCCTATCATGCTAAGGTCATTGCTCAGAAAAGCAGTGTTTCAGAGAGATCTGGTCAGCACAGTCATAGATCTTGCTCATCACTCACCTATTATAGCTGATGGAACTCATGCTTTCTAGTCACATTTGGCCAAGTTGGCTGCAAAACTCTTTAGTGGTAGACATTTCCACTGTAGTAATGATAGCTAGCATTTATATAGCTTTCTGTGATCCGTCACCCACTTAGGTCAGGTAGTCAGGTGGCATTATGCCCATTTTATAGATGAAGAAACTGGGGCTCCAAAAAATCATAAACTTAGGGCTGAAAGGGATCTTGGATGTCACCTGATCCAACCTGTTCATGTTAGCATTGTGAAAGCTAAGACAGAGAGAGGATAGGTGCCTGGCATAACATATAAGGTGCTTTGCAAATCTTAGAGTACTGTATAGGTGTTATTATTAGCTGTTGCCTTAAAGTTAATACCAGATAGTAAGTTCTACCTTGAGTGACTGCCTCCACATTCATCCAGGTTTCCATTGTTCTATTAACTGAGTGACTTGCCTACAGGTATGTAACTGGGAAGGGCCAGAGCTGAGAATAATCCAGTCTAGATCTGGTCATTTGGCTCCAGTCATTTTTAGGAAGATGAGTCCTGTCCGTTCTCAAGGCATAGACCCGAGTTGGACTCGCTTTTCCTCTCTTTCACATGAATATGCTTCCTTGTGCTTTCTCCCCAGCACACTGCCTGGACATGGAGATGACTATTTCCTCTTGCTTAGCATCTCTTAAGGTAGCTCCTCTCTTATCATCATGAACCTGGACCGACAGGGTCATCCAGAAAGGTCTCCTGGAGGGGACTTCCCAACACATAGGAAGGTCTGCATGGCTGCCATAGATATTTGTGTGTGTGTGTGTGTGTGTGTGTGTGCGTGTGTGCGTGTGTGCTCGTGAGTGTATGTATGCGCTCATGAGTGCATATGTATGTGTGTTTATGTGGGTGTTGGTGTGCGTGTGTCTGTGTTTTTGTGTGTGTATTTTTTCTTAATATAGCTCATGTTTGGAATAGTTTCAAAACACATGTCCCTGGCTCGTTCATTTCCTGTCATTGGCAAGGATTATATCAGAGCTCTTGGAGTAAGATGATCATCCTTACATCTCAGCTTACTGTTTTTGCAGTTTTATTTCATTGGGCTACCTTGTACGTATCCTATTACTTCTGGAGAATTCTGAAGGAAATAAAAAGACCCAACCCAGAAGTGGTTAGTTTTCAATACTGTACCATGGGGAAATTTCCTTTGTGACCCTAGCCACTAAATAACATTCCCTGAAGCTTTAAGGATTGATAGAGCTTGTAATTGTTAGTATCTCCCAGAAGATGATGGTATTCATGTGTGTCTAATTCTTTTTAAACTTTACCAAAGTATTGCTTCTCTAGGATCCCCTGGCAGTGAGTTTCACAGGTTAATTATTCAAGAAATGTGGGGTTTGTTTGAGCTTCCTGGGTAACGCGTGGCTCTTTTCCTTGTTAGGATTCCAATGCCTCTTTGTCCATAAATCATCTTGTGTCATTTCAGCCATGTTGATCCACATTAATCCTCAATCAGAAAAGCACCAGGCAGAGGTCTACATCTTTGTCCACTTTTGAGAATTAAGCCTGCCTCGCTTCACGACTTGTTGTTATGGCATGTGTGTGTTTTAGGTTGGATGGTAATTCATTAAATCAACAAGCATTAATAAGTGTTTACTATGTGCCAGACATCGTGCTGAGTTCTGGGGATACAAATGTGAGCAGAAACAAAAAGCAGTCTCTGCCCTCCAGAGACTTTTATTCTAATGGGAAGAGGAAAACACATATAAAGAAACTGGAGGGTGGGGCTTGGGGGGAAGCATGATGGAAAAAGAAGTCCAGAGAGCAGAGGCCATGGAGACCAAGGAGGCCATGAATAGAGTTGGCCCCAGGCACTTCCTTCACAGGGAAACTCTAAGAGGTGCTGACCAATTAGTAGAAAAGGCTGAAGGAATAGAGGTATCCTCCAGGGTGAGAAAGCCCTTGGAGAATGGCAGCAGAAGCATTGTCATCCTTTATTAAGCACTTGCTGTATACCAAGTAGTGTGATAGGCATTGGAGATAGCACAGTCAAAAATGAAAAGAGTGTGTAGCCTCAATGAGCCTAAATTTTATCAGGATTGTCAGGGAGGCATATTTTAGCTCAAAGAAAGACTTTCCCATGTGATCTGATAGCTGGGGCTCCCTCAGTGGGCAGTGAAGGCCCTATTCCCATAGGCATTTCAGCTCACAGGCTGCATGATCTCTTAAGCAGAGAGAGAATGGCAGAGCGACTCCATGGATCAGAGAAGGGGTGAGCCTAGTGCTTCCAAAAGCCTCTTCTAGACTTGGGTGCTTTTTCTAGGAACTTAGGAAAGAAATTGATAAAAATAGAAATGCATCACTCCAGTTTTTCTTTCTTGTACCAGATAATGTTTTTTGGCTCACCTAAGTGGTTTCTTGTGTTGAAATGTATTTCACAGCATAAGTTCTGGAGAAATGATCTCAAAGGTGTGTTGACTGCTCTTGGGGTCTTATGTTTATAAGGATTCTTTGTGGAGTTGATCCCTTTCTGATGCACCATCCTCAAGCTGTTGGAAATGTTGTGGTGAGAATATCTACCCAGCTCAATGGTCCTCTTTCCCATGATGTGCATATGGTTTCTTTCCTACCCATCACAGACTGGGGGTAAGGGAAATATCTTCTGCTTCTGCCGTAGGATAATCCCTCATGAATACTTTGTTACATTGCCCCTGTGTCTTAGAATGTCAGCATTTAATTTAATTTAAGTCAGCATGGAATGTGTGCATTCTTGATAACCAGACATCTTCTAGCTTGGAGAAGTGGCCTTCATCGTGATTCCTGAAGGATCTCATCTAAGTGTGGACATTTTTAAGAAACCAGTGTCTGAGAGCTGACTGGGAGTCAGCAGGACCTGGCTTCAAGGCCTGTCTATGATACTGTCTTTGTGCCTCTGGGCAAGTAACTGAATCGTTTTGAAACCCTGGGCAGCCCTGATCTTGTAAATTGTAGAGCAGGTATCAATTGACATAAATGCTGAGAAGGCCCTCGCCAGATTTTCTGTTTAAACCTCCTTCTATACACCCTTTTTAAAATGCCCTTTTCTTGTTCCTGCCAGAAGAATCTAAGTTTCCTGAGAATAGGGTCTGCCTGCCACCTAGAACATAGTATGTACGTCATTTGTGTTGGTTGTGTGTTTGATAACAAGGAATCGTTGGGTTAGGGAGCAGCGGGCAGGCTGGGCTGGGTAACCGTGCCATTAATCCATGGGAAAGAGACAAGGGAATGAAGGAGAGAAGCTGCTTTGGGATTTGGGGGTGGTTGGGCAGTGGGGCTGAGAGGAGAGAGAAACAAAATGTTCTATTTTCTACATGTTTCCTTTTTGTTTAGATTTTTGTTATAAAATATTGGTTTATTGAGAGCTATGTTACCCTTAGTTGACATATTGACATTTCTAGGCACTGTGGTTATTCTTTTGAAAAATAGAGCCCTACTCTGACAAATTCTTATCAGTCTGTGGAATTGTGTGTAAGTCACACACAAGTAATAAGAACAAATTCTTTGGGGGACATGGGGTAATTAATTTCAAGTCTGTCCCATTGTCTTGGTAAATAACTCAGTGGCCCTCTGTGAGGACTTGATGGTGCTGGGATGCTGTCTTTAATAATCCATCACTAATGGTGATTCCTTGATCCCAGGATGTGATTGTTCACAAAGATACAGTGGAGAGACCAGCTTCCAACTAGGTTTACATTTGGAGTCAGAGAAACATGGGAAGATGGGTGTGCTCTGATGCAGAGCTGAACCCAGAGCACCAAATACAGGATGAAAATGGTCAAGGTCTTAAAGAAGAGATCTCAACACAAAATGAAACATTCCTTCCCCTCAGGAGCTCACATTCTTTAAGGCTGGGCAGTGTGTAAAACACAGAAGCTCAGTAGAGAATAAATACAAGGTAGTTTGGGGGAAGGGTCACTAACAGTTGGGGGCATCAAGAAAGGATTTAACCTTTTGGATCATGGTGCCCTTTGGCCATCCGGTGAAGACAATGGACTCTTTCTTCAGGTGATGTTTTAAGTATATCCATTAAATTCATTGGATGACAAAGGAACCTAGTGTACTGAAATACAAGGTATTAAAAAATCAAAGTGTTAAGTCAACTTGACACACACAAAAGGTATCAAGAAAAATTTATTTAAAATGGAGTTCAGAGTAGGGAAGGCCTACGTTCCTTCCCCTGAAGGAGCAGGTAGCTTCCACCATGGCCACTGGAAGGATTGCAGCCAAGTCAGGATGAGGCCGGACCCTTATAGAATTCTGAACTTTGGATTTCCTGAGATACTGTCCCCTGGCCATGTGACTTCATGTTCTCCTCTCTGATAGGCCCTTCCTCATACAGCTTCTTGGGATTGTGCATTAGTTTCTGACCTCTAACCTGTCCATGCTAGGTCCCAACCTCTATCACCTAGGAATGTGGAAACAGGACTTTATTACTTCCCACAAAGCTTTCTTTAAAAAATGTCCACAGGCTTAGGATTCCACATCTTTTTGGAAAAGGGAAGAAGAACGACACAGGATTTGAAACCTCACCATCTGAAGAGCCATCAACTTTGCAAGACTATTGTTGGACTTAGTTTTTCTGATGTTACCATCTGCAGTAGCCCTGACTTCAAAGTCCTCCTGAAATGCAGTGAATCATCTCATTGGGAATTTCCTAATTAAATATTTTAAACCAGCAATTTTTGTTACCAGTATCTTCATGCCAAATATTTAAAAACAGGAAAATGTCAGGCTTCTCTGGTTAGTTTATAATGCATGATGCCTGTTTTGTAGACCAGGTTTAATGGATCCTAGAAATGCAGAGGCTTGGCCCCATCTTCCTTCTGTAATCTCTCCAGGATCTCATCTTCCCTCCTGTCTGGAGCTGCCTTGGCTCTAGGCTGGCTCCACTGCTGCCTCCTGCTAAAACAAAGAAGATCTCTGACCTTGAGCCCTACCTCCCCCCACCCCCAAGCTTGCCCTTGACTGAAAGCCTGATTGCCCATCTCTTGAAGGGGTACAGTGTTCTTCATGGGGCTGACCTCACAGAGTTCTCGTGATGTCCAGGTAAGAGAAAGTGCTTCCCCAGCCTTAAGCTCAAATAGCTTTGTTTTAAAGAGGAAGAAAAGAAGGCTTGGGGCATCTGTGACCTCTCCAGAGTCACTCTGCTCTCCCTAGGAGTAGCTTAAGTACACAGTCTTGTGCTCCCAAGGAATTTGGTCAGAAGCAGGACTCTGAGAGAAGAATTCTGCTCCCCAGTAACCCATTATCACTTCTATGATGACTGAAGTGTTCTATTTTTGATTGGATCTTGAGGAGCATCCTATGGAGTGAGAGAAAATGTTTCCACAGCATTACTTGGAGCGGGGAATGGGGGATAATGCAGAGACATTTCACATTTGCAGCATTTTCATGTGCCTTGTTTGATTGGTTGGTTGATCAAAGGTAACCCCTGAACTCTGTGATGTAGCTTTAAAATCATTAGAGATGCTGAATATTCTTTTTATCCAGATCTGTTTTCATAGCAGATATAGGTATTGCCACATAGATATTAATACCTCTGTATGGCTGATGGGATTGGACTCCTGAGAATTGTAAACAGAGGGTCTTTTTTAAAAAAAAACAACAACTCCTTATGCTGTCTTTAAAAATTCTTCTAAAAAAGAATATTTTTTGGAATTTCAGTACTTAAAATGGGCACACACACCCATTCTCTCACCTCCTTTGCTGAAAGATAAGAGAGGGTTTGAGGGATTTCCTCATGAGGAATCCAGTCTGTCTCCCAGGGCAGGCTGGGGCAATCCTGGCTTTTGTGCCGACTTCCTATTGACTGCCAAGATCGTTGACCAAAGCAAGAATGATTTCTTTTTAGAGGAAGAATATTTATGGCTGAAAACAGTACTAAAAACACGGGCATATTGATCACAGCTTTGAGAGATGCTCACTCTGCATCCCTCAATATACCTAAATATCGGCTTTATTCTATCCTCTCGCAAAGACAGATTGCCTACACAAAAGATGAACCATCTTTGGGGGGAAGATCTTAGATCTTTCTGATGGGCTGTCTGGCTTAGTCCCAGAACTACAGGGAACTAACAGGGCCATACATGTGCAGTGTCTACAAATAGTCAGCCAACATCATAGGCAGAGGCTTGGAAGCCTCTGCAAAACTGCCTTGGGTGTATTTGATTTAACTTCTTGTAATAAGTTAAATTAGCACCAAATGGAAATTCAAATAGCTGAACATTTAAACAATCTTATTCTAAAATCAACATGAAAATAAGGACTGTGAAGCATCCATTATTATTTTAAGAGCCTTTCTCTTTAATTTGCTGTTTTTATGGGAAATCCTCTGGGTTTATAAAAGGGCCAAGCCTTTTGTCTGGGAGGTGACTGTCACAAATCTTGCTGCTGTGGTGGGTGGGAAGCAGGACCAGCATCTGGTTTGATGTGAAATGATATTTCAAAGGGGGCTGCTTGGACTGGGGTGGGTCTGAGCTACAGACTAGAGAAGCAAGAGGTAGGGGATAGGAACGCTTCCATCGGCCCCTCCAGAAGCATTTTGTAAGCATCTGCCCTCTGCTGGGTCCTAGGGATACAGAGCAAACTGAGATTGCCTGGGCCTCAAGCTGTGAACAGTGTGGGAATCCCTGGCTGAGTGAGGGGCAGCATGTGTACATAAAGGTCCATACAGAAAACATACAGAGTGAACAGAGTGAATTTGTACGATGGCCACTGGGAACAGAGGAAGGGGAAGGGGTCAAGAAAAGCTTCCTGAAGAAGGTGGCCCTTCTCTGGATTCTTGAAGGGGCTTCCAAGGCAGAGGGAGTAGGAAGAATGTTGGGGAGGGGGAGGCAGGCAGTGGGTGGGATCAGTACCACCAGGCCGGGGCTTTAGACTAACAGGTCAGCTGCTTGAAATGAGGAGATACTTGAGGCAGGGAAGCCAATTAGCAGGCCCTCACAATTATCCAAGCAAATTAGGGAAGGTGATAGGGGAGAATGGATTTAGAGAGAGAGAAGAATAAAAAGAACATGAACTGGGCCTCACATCCAGAATAATTATTAAATAAGAGTTAATGTGATTGAAAATTTCACACCTAAAGCAAGATGAAACCAATTGATTGGACAGCTAAGTAGATGTTCATAGGTCTCCAACCCACATTTATTTCTTCATAGGTGTTTATTCAGTGTCTCTGGAGCTAAGTGTTGGGGGCAGAGACAAATTCAGTCCAAAGAAGGTCCTTGATCTCATGTGGTTTGTAGTCCATGTGACAAGGATGAAGGCCCAGTGGGGAAGTGAAGAGAATGTAAATGACCACAAGTCCCAGCAGCAAAGAGAGTGACTGGTCACATCCAGAGGGGCTGCCCTCCTGGGAATGTGAAGAGACTTTCACAGGAGGGAGCTGGGTGAGCAGGGAGGGGCCAAGGAGAGGGTTGAAGGTGGAAGTCAAGATCCATTATGATTGGGGATGGGCAGGAGGGGCCAAGAGCACATCCTCACCACCTGCCTGTGCTTTCTGCTGATTTTCAGTTTCTGAACTCATGAGCATCTCTGGGGACCAGCCAGGCTCCTGGTTTGACTGACACCTGAAAAGAGAGACTGGCCAGCCCTTGTTGCCTCAGGATGAACCTGTCCTGGGCTAACGGGGGAGGCGGGGCTGACCCTGGGGGTCTCTGGGACCTCCTCCTTCCTCAGGTTCAAAGGCCCCTCTCACTTCTTTCCCAGAGGAGTAGGCAGCGGAAGGAATCATCATGGCAGTTCCAAGGAAGGAGTCAGTCATTTTTCAGACTCCCATAGCATATGTGTGAAAGACTCTTTGCGTAAGATGTGGGTAAGATTCAGTTCCACAGCAGTTAAGAGCCAGAAGACCCGAATTCCAGCCCTGACTGCCTTTTACTCCTTCTGTGACTTTGGCCAGATCCTGGCCTCAGTTTCTTACCTGTAAAGTGAACGGTTTGATCTAAATGAGTCCCTTTCATCTCTGACTTTCTAATTCTCTAATCCTTTTGTAAGAAGTCTAATGTAGACCAGATGTTTTAAACATGTATCTTTCTATATCTTAGCAATTTTGTGTAAATGTACACTTGTAAAAATTCATCTTTTTTACTTTTAAAATCTAGGAAAATACTTTTCCAGCTTTTTCACCAAAAGGATGAGGGAGACCCCTACTCTGGGGAGCAATTTCCACTTTATACTTGTGACAAGGAAAGGATAAATCCTAGCAATCTATTGGCAATCATCTTGGTTCTGGCAATCCCAGGCTTTGACAAGCTGAAATCATACCAGACCAAGTTCATTGTTCCTAGATCAAAGTGAAAGACCTATTAGTACACAATGGGAAAATGAGGATTGTAACAGTACTAGATACTACAAGATTTTTTGGCAATTTCCAACATCAAGCCAAGTAGGAGTAAGGTTTTGCCTCATTGCAGAAACTAAGACTTTGCAATGTTTTCTGGCTTTGTCTTCATCCTGGGGAGCAAGGCGGGATGGTGACAGGGATGGCTGCCTTACTGCTGCTGGCCAATGAGGGCCGTGCCAGGCCAGGGGCTGCTTTGTTCCTTGGGGTCTACTCAGTTCATCTGTTGACCCTTCAGCCTTTTCTCATCCCCAATAGCACCAGCTCAAGAAAAGCTTTCCTGATCCCCATCTCCTGTGGATTTGTATTAGATTCATGAGTACTTGTACTCATGTGTGCCATCTCTGCCAATAGAAGGTAAACTATTTGAAGATAGAGGCCATCTAATTTCTTTCTGCCTCCTGACCTTAGTCCAGTGCCTGGCATACAGCAAGCACTTACTGCTTGCTCATTGATCCATCTGTTTGCATCATACTCATGGAGACTCCGTGATAGGGGCTACTGTGTTCATGTGGTGATTAATAATGGTTCCTGACTCAAGCTTTTTCACATTTATTCACAAAACTTGTCTGTCACAGTGACCCCATGAACCTGGCAGGACTGAGATTGTAAATTAGGCTCATCCTTTCATGGTACTCTGGAAAGCTGAACTGTGCCCAGGTCAGTGTTCTCTCACAGCATCCACTGAGAGTGAAGTCACCATCCATTGGGAGTTGGGCTTCATGGCCTTTTCCTAGCACTGCCTTTCAGGTGAGGGTCAAGGCAGGGACTCTCCAGGAATGGTAAAGGGAATGGGGTGGAGTAATAGCCTTGATTGATGAGGGATTCTGTAGGGATGCAATCTGTCTCCTGATTGATAATCAGGAAGAAGATCCCAGGATTAACTGAAGCTTGGTCTCTGCCAAGACTCAAAGGCAATAGAGAGAATTTTAAAGTCAGGTGGGCACACCCTCTCTCAACTAGTTCCACACCCTGAGTTTGTGTCTGAACAGTCCTTTTTGAACTTTCGCACCTTGCTTCATACTTCCCTCCAAATGTGCAGACTGTATAGGTTATTAAGGATAGAACAGTGAACTCAATCTAGTTCAATAAAACTTGAGAGGCAAATGTGAAATTCTATACTTCAGTTCAAAAAACAACTTCATGAGCATATTTGGTGGAGACTAGGATAGTAATCTTTTTACTTAAAAAAAAAATCTGGGAGTCTTAGTGGAGTCCAAGTGCACAATCTAATTCAATAATGTTATTGATAGCTAAGAAAAAAATATCCAATGAGATCTTAGGTTAAATGAAGAGAAGAGGGAAAGGAATAAACATTTATATAACACCTGCTATGCCTTAGGCACTCTACCAAGTCTCTTAAAAATATTACCTGATTTAATCCTCACAATTTAGTGAGGTAGACATTGTTCTTGTTAGTATTATTCTAATTTTATAGCTGAGGAGATGGAGGCAAGTAGAGGTTAGCTGACTTGCCCAGGGTGTCTCAGGTGAAATCTGAACTCAGACCTTCTTGACTCCAAGCCTGCTGCTCTGTATATTGTGCCACCAGTGGGTAAAACTTCAAACTGTCCAGCCTGAGAGGATGATATCTAGTCTAGTTTTACTGGACCTTCTCATGGGCAGACAGACCTTGGTGCTCTGAGGCTGTATTTCATTTCAAGTGCCTCTTTTTAGTATGGCTTTGGTAACTTGCTGAGCATCCAGAAGAAGAAAGGAGGAAGATTAGAAGGAGGAAGAGAGAGGAGATTATGTCATACAGGGACCACCTGAAGGAATCAAGTGTGTTTAGTTCAAAAAGGAGGAACTCTTTTTAAAATTTTACTTAATTTTTACTTAAATTGGGAATAGGGTAGGTGGGTAAGTAGAGTTAGCTGTCTTTGAAAGACTGACTTGGAAGAGATTCTGGGCTCGTATAACTTGGCCCCAAAGGTCGTATCTGTAGTCTCCAGATAGCCATCCAGAAATATTTTCATTGGAATAAAGGAGAATGCAGCTGCACAGGGGAGCTGGTCATAGCCGGAACAAATCTCTTGGCACTGAGTGGGCTCCTTCCGACAAGAGTTCTTGACACAAAAGTAGGTGGCCATGTTATAGGAAGGGTCTAGTTCACCGGAAGGTTGGGCCCTGTAGTCCCTCCTGCCCCATCCTGTGACCTGTTAGGAAGAAGGTGAGCTTGAGGGAAGTAGTTGGGATGGAGCCCAGAGGCGAGTGGCAGAATCATCTGGTCACTCTTTGCTCGGCTACCTCGTCATATGTAATAAGTACTTTTTGGTGGTTAGTTAACATGAATAAATAGTTCATTTTTATGTGGCACCTTAAGACCTACAAAGTGTGTTCTTCACAATAACTCGATCAGGGAGGGTGTGTAAGCTTTATTGCCTCTGTTTTCAGATGAAGAAACTGAGGCTCTGAGGGGAAGTAATTTCCAGGCGGCAGCTCATGTTAACCTGTGTTCTCACAGGGATGTGAGGGCAGCCCTCCTTGCCATTGTTCTATATAAACCAGACCATTAGGATTAGGGGCTGTGACCTTGGCATTGCTACTGCTAACATTTTCTCCCCTGGTGTTCTGGACACAGTGTTGAAAAGGTGGTGGGTCAGAGCAGAGCAGCCTCTCCTTCATGGCCCTTCTGGCTCCCAGAGTCCTGGGAAAATCAGGGACTTCTCCCAAAATCACACCTTTTGGTGACATCCCAAAAGTGCTCTGGGGAAAGCACAATACATTTCCATGAACTTTGAGCTTTCCTCTGTGTGGCATAAATTAACTAGATTTAAAGGAACTTCATGGGCCAATATGTTCAAAAGAACTTGAATGTCAAGAACAGTAGTGAAGAGTTGGTGACTGTAAGTTCCAGAAAGCTCTTAATCTTTTCCTTTTTGTGCTATTAAGGAAAACCACATTGACCTTGAAAAGAAGAGCAGTCCTGAAGGTTTTTGTCTTGCCTACTAAACCCGTGGACCCTTTTCTTCCCCTTGGAAGAGGAGGCAGGATTTGAAAGGAACCTGCCTGATTGTATCACCAAGGCAATATTCACAACACTGAGGATGACTATGAATATGCTGGTGTAATTCTGAATCACAAAATATAACAGACTTCCCATATAGAAGGCATAGGAAAAACATTTATTCAGACATGAGAAAGCCAAATCCATCATAGGAAAAAAGAAGTCCATCCTAATAATCAAGAAATCTATACACATTATCAAGCCTTGCCACAAATGAACACCTTCAAGCAAAAGGCCCTTCTCTCACTCACAGGCAGCTGCCTGCTTCCTCTCTCTCTCCCATATCTTACTAGTCTGACTCACTTCCTGCTCCAACCCTTCAGAAACTCCTCCCACCACATGCTCCATGTGACCCAGACTTCCATGTGACACAGGTAGGTCACATGCGCCTGTTAATGAATGGGAAAGATCTTCCCATTTAAATTACCATTACACTGATACAGGTTGGTGGGAATGGCGATTCTCCTCAGCTTTTCCCATCTCTTTCGTGACCATTCTGTCTTTTCAACGTGGCAGAAGGAGTAGCTGGTAGATTCACAAAGAAACAAGAAATCAACCACATAGTCTTTAAAATAGGTTTGTTAGTTCATAATATCACTAGAAGTTAATTAAAAGAACCTCAA
The DNA here is from genome assembly GCA_028658325.1 of Potorous gilbertii. Taxonomy (NCBI): domain Eukaryota; kingdom Metazoa; phylum Chordata; class Mammalia; order Diprotodontia; family Potoroidae; genus Potorous; species Potorous gilbertii. Next base: position 463,550,264 of record CM053769.1, on the reverse strand, counting down.
AACAGACTTATTTCAAGACAAAAGGCAATTAGATGGTGTACTGAATAGAGTGCTAACCTTGGGTCAGGAGGCAGAAGTTCAAATCCATCCTTAGGCACTTACTAGTTGTATCATCTTGGTCAAGACAGCCTCAGTTTCCTCAGCTGTAAAATGGGAATAAGAAGAGGCCAAGTTCCCAGGGTGGTTGTGAGTATCAAATGAGATAATATTTTAAAGTTTCTAGCACTGTGCCCACCATCACATATGTGCTATATAAATGCCAGCTATTGTCCTTATTTTTAGATATGGCTCTAAAAATGAGCTGCATCTTTGTTTTTTCTCCTTTACTTTCCTTTTTTTATTATTATTATTTTATTTGTTTTCAGTGTTCTACAGTCACTTCCATATAACTTAGATATTTTCCCCCTCTCCCCTGCCTGAGAACATACAATTTTATATAAGTTCTACACATACATTCCTATCAAATAAATTTTCACCTTATTCATGTTGCATAGAAGAATTAAAATAAATGGGAGAAATCATAAAACAAACCAAACCGCAAAGAAAATGATCAGTGCTATATTCTGTGATCAAATTCCCTAGTTCTTCCTCTGGATGTGAAAGGCATTTTGCCTTTAGACCATTAGGAATTTTTTAAGTCATTGCCATGAAGTTCTAAGTCTACCAGAAAAAAATCCTCGCGTACTGTGGTTGTTGCTACAAAATTCTCCTGGTTCTGCTCCTTTCAGCATCACTTCATATAAGTCTTTCCAGGCCTCTCTGAAGTCTTCCCGTTCATCATTTCTCATAGCACAATAGTATTCCATCACATTCATGTACCACAATTTATTCAGCCATTCCCCAATTATTGGACATCCTCTTGATTTCCAGGTTTTGGCCACCACAAAGAGTGCCGGTATAAATATTTTTGTACATGTGGGACCCTTCCCATTTTTATGATCACATGGGGATATAATCCTAGAAACAGCATTGCTGGTTCAAAGGGTATGCACATTTTTGTAGCACTTTGGGCATAGTTCCAAATTGCTCTGTAGAATGGTTGGATCATCTCTCAGATCCACCAACAATGAATTAGTGTTCTACTCTCCCATACCTTCTCCAACATTTATCATCTTCCTGTTTTGTCTTGTTAGCCAATCTGATAGTTGTGATGTGGTACCTGAGAGTTGTTTTGATTTGCATCTCTAATAATAGTGATTAGAGCATTTTTTCATATGACTGTAGATATCTTTAATTTCTTCCTCTGAAAACTGCCTATTCATATCCTTTGACTATTTATCAATTGGGGAATGGCTTGTGTTCTTGTACATTTGATTCAATTCTATATATTTTAGAAATGAGGCCTTTATCAGAGATACTAGTTGCAAAAATTCTTTCCCTGTTTGCTGCTTCCCTCCTATTCTTAGTTGCATTGGGTTTGTTTGTGCAAAAACTTTTCAATTTAATGTAATCAAAATTATCCATGTTGCACTTCATGTTTTCTCTCTCTTGTTTATTCAAAAATTCTTCCCTTTTCCATAAATCTGATAAATACACTATTCCTTGCTCCACTAATTTGTTTATAGTATCAGTCTTTATACCTAGATCATATACCCATTTGGATTTTATTCTTGTGTACAGTGTCAGGCGTTAGTCTGTGCCAAGTTTCCTGATGTGGCTCCCTTAAGGAAGAAATGGTATATGTGCTCCTTTCCCACCCACACACGTGGCTGTGTTTTTGTGTATCGGGGCAGATATAAAGTAATCAGGGATTTTTATGTCCAGCTTATTACTTTATAAGAAACCTTGTATGCCTGCTTATACACACCTCATTGAAGAACTCATTAGATGAAATTTGGGGGCTCCTGTGAGAAAAGCATTCCTGATTTTTAGCAAAAGGAGATGTCCATAAATTGTTCCAAATGGTAACTGGGGATTTATATGGCAGATATTTTTAGCTTTGACATAGCTGTTTCAAGTACTTGAGAATTGATTTTAATTTCATTTTACCCAGACCCCTTTAGGGACAAAAGATGCCTATTTCCCTCAGATCATTTGGCTTGACATTTCCTCTCTTTTTTTCTGATGCTAAAAAGTAGGCCCAAAATGCTTGTGGCATGGCAGAAGCATTAGTGTTGTTGATGGATGGGCCTCGGTATCTGATCTTTTAGTTCCAAGAAGGAGGAGATGGACAATGATGATACATGTACCACTGGAGAGCCTGGGAGATTTATGGCCAAACCCAAGCCCCAGGGCTTTCTTTCCTCACGAAAGAAAGATCCCCTTGTGCTGCCATGCACTTAGGACAGACAGGTAATGGCTGTGTTTCCTTCTTTTTGTGTTGGATAACACCTGGACGTTGAGCCAAGTTCATACTGATGTCTTGCCCTGCTCAGGCTGCTCACTTTTTTTTTTTAATGAATTACTTTTTAGTTTTAAATGTTCACTTTTATAAGATTTTAAGCTCCAAATTTTTCCACTTCACTCCCCTCCTCCTTCCCCAAGACAGCAAGCAATCTGAAATAGGCCATAAATGTATAATCACATTAAACACATTTCTACATTAGTCATGTTGTAAAAGAAGAATCAGAACAGAATGGAAAAAACTATGAGAAAGAAAAAAGAGAGAAAACAGTTTGCTTTGATCTGCATTCAGACTCCATAGTTCTTTCTTTGGGTGTGGATGGCATCTTCTATCATGAGTCTTTTGGGGTTGTCTTAGATCATTGTATTGCTGGGAAGAGTTCACTAAATGTATCAAATATGGTTATCACACAATGTTGCTATTATTGTGTACAGTGTTCTCTTGGTTCTACTCACTTCACTCAGCATCAGTTCATGTAAGTGTTTCCAGGTTTTTCTGAAATCTGCCTGCTCATCATTTCTTATGGAACAGTAGCATTCCAGTACATTCATATACCACAACTTGTTCAGCCATTCCCCAATTGATGAGATTGCCCACTTGTGTCTGATCCTCAACCTTTGATGCCTGGCCTTGGTTTGGAGAAGAGGAGGACATTTTGATGGAGTTATATCAGGTTCTATGAAGTTTTCTTTAATTAGATCATCCCTTTTTTGGAAAATGAAGGTCAGTTAAGAAAACAGGCAACTTTTTGCTCTTCTCTTTTTCACATATAGGAAAAGCAGTGTGCTTTCATACTGTGACAGCATGGTGAGTGCTTCAAATTGGGCAGTTGATTCCTTAGAGCCAGTTGAAACCCCTCCACATTTCCTAATCCTGGGCTCTTCTTGCCCATTTCCATCAGACCATCATGTTGGAAGCCTTCTTTTAGGTCTCACTTTATGCGCACCTGTCAACCATTGCTGGCCATTCATTAGCTCTGCTTCGTGCTCTGTGACCATCTCATCTCCTTTTATAGGCAACCATGTCATTCATTCATTGATCCTTTAGTAAGCACCTACTATGTCTCAGAGATTGTAACAGGACCCAAGTATACAAAGTTTTACAAAGCAGTCCCTGCTCTCAAGGATCTCACAGAAGACTGAATAGACTGTATTCTGAGACATACAGAGTGATTTCTAGGGGATGGGCATCAGCAAGAGGGAGAAGGGTCAGAACACACCTGTGCCAAGAGGGCATTGCTTGGCCTGATGCTTGAGAATGTTTCTGATCTATTTCTTTCCTTCAGCTCGTCATTGGTATTATGCTCGAACCTCCTTATGCTCACCAGGGGTCTTTCTGTGACCCTTTTGGGTAATTGTCAGTTTTGATGTTTCTGAAATCTGCCGTTCCATGATTTTGAGCCATGTAACATTCTTAGTTAAGCTATGGCCAAGGCACTGAAGCTTGGAGCTTATACCAAGCAGAGACCAGTGTGAGTGAATCAACCATCTCTCTGCTTCATGTGTTGGGCAGACTTACAGCTTGGGCTCATTGGGGCCCCTCAAGCTTTTCCCTGGAAACTTCAGCGTTTCACTTATGTCTATGTCTACATGCACGCATGCATAGAAGCCAAAGGAACCTCATCTCTATTGTAAACATCCTGGCTTCCTGATGGTGTGATTCAGTGGTTAGAAAATGGAAAATATCAAGGTCTCACTCCCAGTCCCATAAACTATTAAAATACCTGACCTCTACAGTGAACTCGAGCTCTGTAGGGACCTCTATAGACCTTTCACCTACAATTAAGACTCTCCAAGAGCCAGTCCCCTTACCTGGACTTGCAGAGTCCATCTGACTCACAGGATAAGCAGGGCTAATGGGGGAGGTGTACTCTTCCCCATTCTGCCTCAGTCCCTTACTTTTCCTGCTAGTCCTGAAGCTCCTCTTCTTGGGGTGGAAACTTGGCATTGTTCAGGACTCCTACCCCTTTGTTCAGGAATTGCTTAGATAAGACTTTAAACACAGAGCAGACAGAAAAAAAACTTGTAGCCAAAATAGTCTTTGAGAGGTGATGGTGGTTTATTATTATGTAAGTTCTTGGGTTTATACTGTCTTGAAAAACTGTCTTCCATAGTCCCAAACAAAATTGATATTTGAGAATTTAGAATTTGCAGAATTGATGTATTAGAGAGAAAAAGCAGGGTGTATTTAATTTCAATACTCAGACTTGAGTCATTTTCAGATTAGAGCATGTCATGCAATAGCCCTTTTCTTCATAGGCCTTTATTGAATGTTGTATGCATGCCACCATGGGAAGTGAGCTCTCTTAGGATGGCTCTGTTTGACTCTGCCAGTTCATAGAGGGGCAATGTTTTGGGAATTGTGAAGCCCCTGGAGTTGGGGAGGGTCAGGGGACTAGTAAAATTGCCAGAGGCAGCCAAGGCCTAGATGCCACATCTAGCACAGAGCCCAGTTTGCCCCAAATCGACCCTGGTAACATCCTCCCTAGTTCTGATTTCTTTATGGGGAGTTCTTCATCTCCTTGGGGGCACTGTGAAAATAAAGATTCCTCTACAGTTAAATTAGTTGAGAGGTGTTCTTAAAAGGGAGGAGTAATTGTATCTTTCAAACTCTGTCAAAATGACCTTTTTCCCAGCATATGCCTCTTTCTTCCTAGCTTGAGAACTGATCTCGGCAACTCTTATGTTCTTCCTAAAACAATCCCACCACCAGACCCAACCATCACGGTGGGGCTAAATCCGGGGGAGCAAATGCTCCCCTTTATTCAGTGAGTTTATTTCTGACCAGAAAGGGTAGGTTGCTATTTCTGTTTGGCAGAGAACAAAAGCCAGCCGTGGAATTGCAAAGAGAGGCAAGAAAGAAGGAATCTGATTTGCATGGCACTAGCCAAGAAAGAGAATTGTAAACTTTGAGAAGTGTGTCATTTGTCATTCACAGACTGATGAATAACTTGGAGAGGCTGGAATTTCTTCTATAAAATCCCTGATATCAGCACTGATGCTCTAGCCAGGGAGGGAATGTAATCGAAGTTTGACCGACTCCTGTTTACTGGCTCTCCAGATACTATGAATCTTGTGCTAGCAACTACAAGGCAGGTTTTTTTTACCACCACAGTATCCTAGGACAAGGGATGGTGTGGTAGCCACATGTGAATTGATGGGCCTTGTTGGATGCTCCTGCTTTGCCTTCACACTCTAGCCATAGAGAGATGAGTAAATGAGCTTGGTTCAGAGAAGAAACCTTGACTCCCACCCCCGTGGCCTTGTAGTCAGGAGGCTGAACGAATGAGCCTGAGTACCTTGTGTACTTGTGGGGAATGCATGTGCAATTCTAGGCAGTGGAGGCTCATCTCTAGGCAGCCATTTAAGTGAAGCCCAATGGGAAGGGATGGGGATGCCATGACAGATTCTTGAGCAGAATGGACAGTTTGACCAGTAGTGGTAGTGTTGCTGGCATTTGCTGCTGAGACCAGTGCCAAGTTTGAGAGTGAGTGCCTGCATGTGGTGGAGACATTTTCCAAAGCTGGATCTCTCAGCTGTTTGCAATCTGTTTTCCTAAATGCTTAAGGCAGTTTGGCTGGTGGTGTATGGTGAAGGGGTTACAAGTAAGTAGTCACTGTGGATAGGTTCTAGAATGAGTTGGGAGCAGCTAAGTCTCTTGAGGCTCTTCAGTTCCCATGAGGAAAGCCTGACCAGATACCCCTCAGCTCACCTCAGTTCATGACCATCTGTCTAATAAATGTGAGTAATGTTCTTTAAAAAATGAGTCTGAAGAGCCTGTTCACCCTCATCCACTGAGGTGACCAAGGCTGCTATATTCTCTTTTTCTTCCTTTGCATTTAGGGTGAACCACTGTTCTTGGGGGAGTAATCCAGCAGAAGTGTGGAAAAGGGCCATGAAAACCAAATGACCACCTCAACCCAGCTCCCTGCTTTTGTCTGCCTAAATTATGAGCACAGCACTTCCCATCCCATCACTTTACTCACTTGGTGAATTATCAACAAAGGTGTTTTTCCTTTTTTTTTTAATGTTTAATTGGCTTGGTTAGACTCTCCTGAGACCCTGGCAGTCATAATTGTGAAAATGCCTAGATCATTAGTTGTGGCTGTTAGTTAAGGAGACTTGGGGAGCCTTAAGTGTCTCAGTAAGGAGGACTCTCAAACAATGGTTTGAGGTCAGTTTTCTTTATTCTTCTTTGTGAGCCATGAGTGCCCAGCATAGGACATGAACTGGACCCTTAAAAAGATCAGTCTTCCCATGAAGCCGTTAAAAATGCTTTCTTCTCTTTGACCAAGGTCACAGCAGCCCCCTTCTTCAGCTGGGGCATCTCTGAGATGTCTATCCCCTCAACCATTCAAACATTTGCAAAGTTGGGATGACTTGGAGGCTTAGCTGGCGTTAAAAATAAATGCCCAGCTCAGTGTCATCAGGCCTTGATTTTCAAAGCCAGTGTACAATGATTGCAGTCATTGACTCAGCTGAAAGGACCTCAGTCTGAGACTTTAAATGAGAGTCCAAAACTCTAGAAGGGGAAATAGAGGCACCATAGGGGGAGCCAGCTTGCCCAGGGTCCTAGGATTAGTTAATATCAAGATAGAATTTCAGCCTGGGTCTTCCAGTGCCTGCCCACTGAGCTCTTGAAGTCATTCTCTACTGCTTCCTGGTTTTTGTTTCTGCCCAAAAGGAGTTACTGATGCTCAGCCACATAAAGCAGCAGAATTTCAAATCTGGGAGCAGAGGAAAGAATTCTTCACTACACAGGTATACGGGCTTTTTCAAAAATCCTCCTCGGAGGTCTGTGGTGACTGTCTTGTCTTTCCAATGTGTTCTTTAGAATCTTCAACCTTGCTAAAAACCAGGGTCTGTGGAGTTTTCCTTGGGCTTTTTCCCAATTGTCCTAAAAGATCTGATGGCTCATCTTTGCCTAAATTTCTGTACTAGATGTTTTTCAAGTTGGGCATGTTTGAAAATGTGTGTGGAAGCCATGGGCCCAATCTGCTTCTGAACCTGTGATAGTTTTCAGTGATAGGGCGCTGGGTTTGGATCTGGCCAGTCGCAGGGTTCTAAACTCATTGATCTCTGATACTGACTAGCCATGTGGGGGTCTGGGCTGCTACTTTCACCTCTGAGCCTCAGTGTTGTCATCTGTACAATGGAGAAAGTGCTATTGCCTTTAGGTGTTGTTTTGACAAATTTGACAAGACTAGGCAGTTGCTTTGACAGTGTGGAAAATCTCTCCTGGTTTGAGAGCTTTGGGGCATGGCTTGAAAGCAAGGGTGGGGCCAGGATGTTTTCTGCTTTCTAATTCCTCCCTGAAGAGGGTGGGTTACCCCATTCCATCCTTGGCTTCCACTGGAGCACTGGCCACAGCAGAGTTTTCTAAGGCATGGGGCCATTTTCCAAACTAGTGGGCACTGGGAAAATCTGGTTGTTTGAGGCAGTTGGAGCATTCCTTGGTGTCCTTAGGATATGGGCAAAGCCTTCCGTAAGCACAGGAGAGCCGCACTGGTCACAGAATCCATCCTGTGCCTTTTCTCCTGACCTGGCCTTCATCTCTCCTGCCTGACCAAGCGTGACCTGCCTGCTTTTTCTCTGTGGGCAGTAGCTCTCTGCCTGCAGAGATAAGCTCTTGATGTACAAACCCCTTTGGAAAATCCCTTGGGCTTCAGATGGGATCAGGCTTCCTATAGCCCCCCTGCTGGAAGTACCCCCTCCCGGAAGTGACCCCCTCCCAATCTCTGAGCCATTTCTACACCTCTCCTGGAGCTGTTTTCATTCATCTTATCCTTGTGACCTAGAAATCTGGCATGTTTGTCATTTTAGGTTTTGCAAATTGTTGTACAGATTTCTGAGCCAATGCTCATAACTGCTTTGGGAGGTAGCTCTTAGTGGCATTATTGTCCCCATTTTACAGATGAGGAAGCTGAGAGTCAGAGCTGTTAAATGAAATATATACTGAATGTTGAGCTAATAAATGATGTTGGCTGGAGCCAAGCTCCTCCTATCTCTGTGGATCTTCCTAGATACTAAATTTGGCACCTTTTCCTTGTTTTCTTTGTACCCATTCCCTGCCCCCTTGCCCCAGGTCCTGGCACACAATAGACCTTGTTAAATATTTATTGAGTGTGTGGTGAATGGCTCTCACATTATTAACATTCTTCAAAATTGTTGACATTTCCAGGAACAGCAGACTAGAACCCCAACCTTACCCCTCCCCCCACCACTCCCCCCATTAAAACCAGATGACTGGAACATAGATGCAGAGCTGAGGAAGGGGCTGAGGTCTGTGGTTCTAACTTAAATTTTACTGTGACAAGAGAATATAACATCCCAGTGTTCAGGAACAGGCCTGGTTTGGACCTGGCTTGCTCTTCCACTTGAGACTTTACACAAAGAAAGGCCCCCCCTTCCACTTTTGTAGTAGAACAAGGTCCGTGGGTGCCCCTTGACTGGGGGATGACTCATTGTATTGGGGTGCATAACTGTGAGGACACATCCCATGCATTGGGATGGACCAGAGAAACCTGGGAAGACTTAATGAACTGATGCAAAATGAAGTCAGTGGAGCTAGGGCAACTGGGCAGGAAGGCCCAGCTGCCACCAAGCAGTCACAGCTCAGTGTTGCCAGATTGTCAAGCAAAAGCTTGGCCCCAAAGAGGAGATCTAAGAAGGCACCTCCCTACGCTCGTTTGGAGAGCTCACAGTCCATGGGAGCACGATGTTCCGTGGAATGTTAGATTTTTCTCAAGTTGAAACAATTTTGCAGAACTTTTTCCTCAATGATTTTCAAGGCATGACTCCTAGAGAGGTTACGGAGAATGTAAATGTAATATCAATTGAAAAGAAAGAGCCATGTTTCCTTTTAAGGGGGGAGGGGATGCTATTGTCCTATGTGCTTAGAGATTGATCAGTTAATCAACATTGATTAAGCACCTACTATGTACTAGGTGCTAATACTGGTTTCTAAGGAGGTTTCAGAACTAGATGGCCTCTGCTGTAATAGAATGCCACTGGGTGAGGCTGCCTTCTTAAAACTAGAGAAGAGGAAAGAGCAAAACCCTGGAATTTGATTCTCCTTTTGACAGCCCTGTGTTGGTCTCCTGGGGGAAGCTGGCCATAGAGTGGATTTTGAACTGTGTTGAAGGGACTGAAATCTGTGTGCTAGGTTGGCTGTCGAAAGTGGTCTCTGATCTTTTTGGGCTTCCTTCCCTGCCCCCAGTATGAATGTGGTATTTTTAAAAAACAGCCCAGCTAGTAATTAAAAGACATTTGTTGAAGCAAAGATAGAACTTGATAATTCTTTGTCAGTGGGAAATGTGGTGTTATAAAAAGCTATCCTAAATCAGTGCATTCTCTGTCACCTAAACTGAGGGGCTAGAAGAGTGGCTGCTAGGACACAGAGTTTTTTTTCTTTTAAATGTTCTTTTCCAAAACAAACTCTAACCCCACTCTGCAATTTCCTTGATAGAAGAGCTCTTAGGAAGAGCACCTTGCCCCTGCTACCACAGCTGCCATCTTGAAACTTCGGGAACTTGCAGCAGAGGCCAGACTCAAATCCGGATCTTCTTGATGCTTCTCTGTAGAGAATTTTAGAGTCATGGAAGGCCCCTGTAGATGCAAAGCCAAAAAGGATCAGTGCCTACCTCCAACATGGAATTAGGAGAATCATTTTCCTTCTAGGAGCTGCCACCATATGGTGAGGAACACATGTTTGCTGGTTCACATTTGATGGAAGGTTTCCCTCCCCCCAAAGTGCCCCAGCAGGAGTCTCTTCTTGCCCCTACACTGGATGGGCACCCTTGTTTCTCCCCAGTCATTGAAGCCATGATGAAGCATCTGATGTGTGCCAGGACGTGGGTAAACACAGAGGCCCTGGTAGCCCCTGCCCTCAGGGAGCTCATTCTGATCTAAACATCTGTTTGGAGCTTAGCCTGGGATTCGAAAATCTGCTTCAGGAACGGCATCTAGCCATGAGCCTCCTGACTTTGACTGCTTTTGAGGGGAAGCAGGTCCACATAGGCCCTTGAGTGCTAGAGGCTCACACTGCTCTGAATTTCTTCCTGAGAATCCTGTGTGACTCAAGGCCATTTGCTGTAGACTAGAGACTGTGCCTTGGAAATGGGAAGCCTTGGGTTCGAATTTTGCCTGTGCTGCTTCCTGGACAGGTGACCCTGGCTAAGTTATGGCCAAGTGTTTTCAGGCCTCAGTGCGCTAGGCAGCCCTTCAAAAGCACTGATTGATTGGGGGAAGGAGCTCTTCCCCTTGGAGTGCGGCACATCCCTGAAATCATCAGTCCACTTCATTGGCAGCAGGGCCATGTTATTTATTTGTTTTTTAGAGTCAGTAACTACTGCATTTTAGGACTGCTGACTGACATCTTTCAAACATGTTGTCAGCAAGTACAGAGGTTGGTGGTGGGTGGTGGGTGGTGCAGTGGGGAGGTGGGAGGGAGGCTGCCCCAGATGAGGCAGTTGCCACAATGTGCCTGATGCATCTCAGCTCCCAGCGGCCTGAGAAACTTTCTTTACAAATTGCCCCATTGTGATGGTTGGCATTCTGGGTAAAAGTTCATCTAGATTTCAACCTCCCGTGAAATTGCAGAGTTATGACTGAGAAATCTCTGCCTCCTTTGAGAACCTTCAGGGACTGCTGTGAAACAGGCAGGCTTCCACCCACTCATGTGCCTGAGGTACCTCTTCCTATTTCTGTGATATTTTTGCTCGGAATTTGCACTTGTGTGCAGAATACTGAGGAGCTGATGGAACCTCATTGTTGTCTTGAGAAAACTTTCACAGTTTTTCTGCATCCAAACAAAACTGTGACCTTTGAGAAACTCAGGCTGCCCTTTGTGGTTTTCCTTCTTTGAAGCCCTAGCATGGCAGAGTGCTTGGACTTTCCCCACAAACCTCAGCTCTTTATGCCATGAGACCAAGAGACCCACCTTTGATTATTTGGTAACTTCCCTTTATGGGGCTAGGATCTTGTGGTTTATTATCTCCCAGAAGAAGAAGCCTTACCCATATTATTCTCCAGACACCAAATCACCAGGTGGGGTGGACCTCTGCTTGATAGCAGCTGGTTCTGTTTGCAGTGGAATGGCTACTTCTAAGCCACTGAGCTTCTCATCATTCAAGGCATTTGGACAAAGGTGAGACGATTCTGTCACCAAGAGCACTCCTGGATTTGTGTATCAGGAAGGAAGGATATACAAGTGACCACTACAGTCCTTCCAGTGTCAGGATTTTGTGGTGGTTATTAGTATTGCCAGTGTCTTTCCATAAATATTTATTAAATATCTGACATTTAAAAATTGACTTTTGTTAATTAGATGACCAAATTAGATGGCCAAATTGCTCACAAGCATATTAGAACATAAAACTATAATAAAAGATATAATGTATGGAGTCAGACCAATGATCCAGGAAGTATAGACTGTATTGGACTTCTCCACATGCAGATCATGGTCTAGTCTGGCTTATTGTTTCCTGGTGAAGTAGTATGAAAGGTAGCCACAGAACTCTAGGATTCCAGACTGAATTTGCCTAGAGTTCAAAGGGACTTTGGAGATTCTCTGGTCCAATCCGTATCCAAATGAAATATGCAAGTGTCCTGGGTGATGCCCAGTTCCTCAAGGGGAATTTAGGATCCTTGAGGAGAGAAGACACATTCAGATTCCAGTCTGTAACACATACCCGCTCCTGTAGAAGAGGCTGTAACTGGAAGTTACCCCTACATTGCACACAGAGAAGTTGAATTTTGCGAATCCATCAGTCAAGCATTTATCAAGTGCCACCTGTGTGCTGGGCCCTACTCCGGGGATACAAATGCAATAATAAATGAAGCAAATCCCTGCTCTCAAGGGACTTACATTCTGATGGTGGTACATCAGGAATGACCACCTGGGACATGCGGAATAAATATATGGAGAATCAATACAAAATAGGAAGTCTGAGAGGAAAGACACCAGCAGCTAGGGCAAGAACCTTAGGGAAGGCTTCCTGGTGAATGAGCTGCTCTGAGTGAAACCTTGATAGAAGAGAAGGATTCTAGGAGATAGAGGTGAAAAAGGAATATAGTGCAGGTGAGGGGGCAGGTTGGTCCAGTGCACAATCACAGAAGATGGTGATGCAGGAGGGGAAGCTCTGTCCACTGAGGCTAGAAAGCTAGATTAGGACCATGTGGTGTGGGGTTTCCAGAGTATAGTAGGGGGTTTCCATTGGATCCTGGAGGCCACTGGGTTGAGTAGAGGAGTCATATGGTCATCTCTGCACAGTGGGCACATGGCACCTGAGAAGTGAAGAGGACCTGGTCCAGAGTGGTGGCTGTGGGAGTAGAGAGAAGGCGGGGTGGCAGAGATGGCATGAGGTAGTTATTTCACACATATCAGGGGTGTTTTCATCTTTGCCAATAGCTTGTCTTCTAAATGATTCACGGGTTGTTGTGGTATTGTGATGTGTTGTTTTTCAGGCGTATATAAAGGAAAACTTTCTTTACAAATTGCCCCCTTATTATGGTTGATATTCTGGTTAAAAGTTCATCTAGATTTTAACCTCCCATGAAATTGCAGAGTTATGACTGTGAAATCTCTGAATATTCCTATATGGTTGTGAGCAATTCGACTATAATTAACAAAGGTCAATTTTTAAGTTGCTGGGGAAGACCTTTTTCCCACTGTCACAAGCACTGCCATGTGGGCAGTAGGCTGAACTAGCCTTGCCCAGGCTGTGCAGGCACAATGATATTCCCTGGAAAGAGGAGGCCCAATGTAGACTACCTGCTTGTCTAGAACTTGGAATTAAGACTCTTTCTTGAGTCTGAGGCTTAATTCTTGCTGTGGTCTGAACTGGCCAGGCTTGGTCAGCTTTATGTGTTCTGGCCATTGCTGTGACTCTCCTTTGGCTGCCTTTGTAGAGTGTGGTAGTCTGAAAGGGACTTTATCTCCATAACCACTCTAGTCAGTAATAACTGGTAGACCTTAGTCTCCATCCCCAGCTGCTGAGGAGGGTGAATCTGAACTTTCCTGTGTAGATCTTTGGAGACTTCCCCTGCAGATATACTGGTCCCGGCTGTCCACAGGCCTTGAAGAGAACAGAGACATCTTCATTTCTTCTATTTGCCCAGAAATGGTGTTCATTCATTGAGAAACTCAACTGGAGAGGGTCAGCAAGAGGAAAACCAGGATGGTGAAGGCCCTTGGTGTCCATGTCTTAATGCCTTCTGTGACCATACCTTCCCCTGAAGAAACTAGGCATATTTTGCCTGAAGAGGTGAAGGGGATGACAGCTGTTGGGGGATATCATGAATGACCATCACACAGATGATGGATTAGCCTTCTCCACCCAGCTTCCTGTAGAGTAGAACCCTTAGCAAAAGTAGAAAGATGCCAAAAATCCTTTTAGGCTTACGGTGGACCAGAATTTCCTATAGAGATGTCCAAAATTAAACTAGGCTGCCTTAAGAGGAGAAAGGTCCCTGCTTTTAGAAGTCTTCAGGGAAGGACTAGATGACCACTTCTCAAGTGAGCACTGGTGGATTTTCTTTTGATTTATGGCTTGAACCAGATGGCCCCTGAGGACCCTTCTCCTCTCTAGTTTGGTGATCCTAAAACACTGGGGGGCTGCACTCATGACCTAGAATCCCATCATCATCTCTCCTCTTGGGTTGTCTGTAGGCTCTATCCACTAGAGAGACTGAAAGCCCCAAATGATACTTTGGAGGGGATTTCTATCAGAGTGGATTTCTTGGCAGTATTGGCTACTGCTGACTACTCTCACACCTTGATAATCCAGTGCAAACTTCAAAGCAGGTTTGGTATCCCCTAATTCTGGAACTCTAATATGTCCTTGAGAGAGAAGGGAAGGCTCTGGGGAATTTTGTTCACTGAACTTGGAAAAATAATATGCATTGAATCACTTTTCTAGAAATTAAGTTAATCATGTTAGACAAACATCTGCATTGCTTGTGATGACCTCAGTGGGCTTTTCTTTAAATTGTCAGACAGTACTCTTTCTGGGTAAAGGGATATGTAAAGGCAGAGAAAATGATCTCTTAACACCCCTACCCGCCCACCCCCAGCCTGCACCTGCATGGGCATTGAGCACCGAGGGCTGAGTTCAGAGCCCTTGTATGGGCACCGAGCACCTGACCATATTATCAGATGGACCTTTGGAGTGAAATAATTGCAGAACATTTTTCATAGTCACCTGCAGGTTGAGCTTTCCAGAGGAATTGGATGTTTCAAAATAGGTCTGGTTGGTTAGTGAAACATTAGTATTAATGATAAATTAATATTAATATCAGTATCAATGTTTATGTAAGTAGCCTGTGGGAAGAAAAAGAAAGACTTTACGGACTGGATTTCAGGCAGTGCCTCCCCCCACCCCCCACTTCAACATGGAACGTATTTCATCAGTAAAGAATTTTGCGTACTCAGAAACTTCAGCATGGAAAATTCTGGGCACTGGGAAGACAGTTCAGCATTGGAACTGCAAATGATTAAACCTTTATGACTGAAGTAATAGGTTTGGGCATAGCACTCCCAGTGGACCAGCCACCAAAGGTACTTTTCCTTTCCAAATAATAATAAACAAACTTTGCACATACATAATACTTTTCATCTTAAAAGCTTTTTGCATGCAATTGTGACAAAGGAACCAATGAATAGTAATTCTCTTTCCTGCCTCTGTTTCTTGA
This sequence comes from Potorous gilbertii, assembly GCA_028658325.1. Taxonomy (NCBI): domain Eukaryota; kingdom Metazoa; phylum Chordata; class Mammalia; order Diprotodontia; family Potoroidae; genus Potorous; species Potorous gilbertii. The sequence continues at coordinate 463,535,228 of CM053769.1, read as the reverse complement.
ACCGCTCCATTTAAGTAATGTCACTTCTGACACTTGGACTAGGTTTTTCTCTTTTAGATGCAGGTTTTTCCAAACTACTGGGCAAAACAGTGCCCTTGGGTGGTGTCAGAACTATCTTTCAAAAGCCTGCTTCCACTGGTCCCCCATTAGGGTTGTTTAACTAAGGACTATCCATTGACCTTCCCAGCTCCGTCCTCCTATACACCTTCACCAGAGCCTTCTGTGTATCCTCAGCCAAAAACAAATACCTGGGTATTTGAGAAGGCCCACCTAGTTGCTCACTTCCTATCTAACTGGGGACAGCAAGTCGGCAGGCCAGCGTGTGTGTGTGTGTGTGTGTGTGTGTGTGTGTGTGTGTGTGTGTGTGTGTGTGTGTGTGTGTTGGGGGAGGGAGGATTGCAGTCTGTTTTATTCACTTTAATTTGATTCAAAATAAATAACTCCCATCCTTCGGGAGCCCATAAAGGAAATGTTTTCTGAGCATCACATTCAGTCTTGAAAGAAGGATTGGTCTGACTCCAAGGTTTTCCTGACACGTCTCCGAAGCCCCGAAATGGGATATTCTTGCGCTCGTTCTTTGAGTGGCTACTGTAATAAACACAGGGCTCGGTATTGTCACCAAGGCATATTACCACCATGGAAATTCCCTGTAGTTCATTGGTCCGTAACCAACAAAAATCCCCTTAGACTCACAATTAATCAGGCTCTGCTGAACCTTTGACGAGCCACACTCACAGATGTCACAGCATGGGAGAGTGAAGGCCTGGCCTTCTCAGAGATGGGAAAAACTTTGCTTTGGTCTGTTTCTTAAGCGCACCACATTGTTTCTATGTTTGAACTTCCTTCTGGCTGGGGGAGGAACATACATTTCAGAGTAGTGGAGTGAGATAGTTTTTATTTTTATTTTTATGTTTGCATTTTAAAAAATTCATGTCAGGTTAATATTGATTGTGTTCATATGGAGGCAGACTCGTTGCTATGTCCTGTCTTTTGAGTTTTTCTTGTAAATTTCTCTAAAAACTGGTTGATGATAACACATTTAGTTTAGTGGTATTTTTCACCTGCCATGGCCAAGCAGAGGTTCTGGTGGTCATTTTCCTCTGATTTCCATCAAGCAGCACAAGGTACTTAGTGTGCTCATGGAATCCTGTGGTTGGTGAAAAGGTCAGGACCTTTCCAGAAGTCCACCTTGAACTTGGTGTCTGATGAGCCAGGTGTGTATCTTCCCTGTGACCAGGTGCCTGGGTCCACATGTCTCAAAGAGGCCCATCAGTGTCAGATCCCCATCCCTTTACAGGTCTGCAAACACCTGTGTCCTTAGCCATCAGCATTGGCTGGTTGTGTCCCAGGCTTCTCGGTACTTACCCTTTCTGTAGTAACATCGCAGATGAACTTTTCCCTTTGATTTATTCCATACTTAATGTCTACACTGATTTCTGGATGCCTTCAGAAATGTCACACATTGCTTCAGGTGTGTGCAAATGTGGTTCAGATATTTCACTTGGCAGTTTAAGACAGAGCCTTTCGGACGCTTGGGCACTCGGAATGGGGGGTATTGACTGGGAGGCAGCAGCTTGTTCTGGCAACCTGATTTTAAATCTCAGGCAGTGAAATGCCCATGTTTATCATGCACCCTTCACCTATTTATTATAATGCCCTCGTTACAAATTCAGTAATATTTTTGCAAACTCATATAAACAGGTAATTGATGCAGCTGAAATTCTTGGCACAAATTTATTGTCCTATCAGCTAAAATTTTTAAGTGACAAGAACCAAAATAATCATTAATTTTTATAGGGCAAGGATCTGGCTTTTTGTTTGACACAAAGCTGTATAAAAAACTGCTTTGGATTTTATGCACATTGTTTTTAGTTAATGATTTTCAGCTGTTTGTTGTTCCTCTGATAGCATGAAAAAATGCACCATATGCTCAGCCAAAAGACAAATGATTAGCAAATGAAATTCTGGACAGCTGTCTGACTGAGAGCGTTTGGTTGATAGCATTCTGCTATCATAATTAGCTTAAGCTTTGGGTTAATTAACTTTCTACCTGGATATGCATAATAATAGCAAACTGCAGAAAGCAAGAAGCTTTCAGTAGGACAACAACATCGCTGTCTTTTTTATTTTATATTTCAAGAGCGTATTAGAATTTCAAGAGTGATTAATCCTGGGAATATTGTCATCTACTGTAGATTTTATTTGCAAGCCAGATAATACTGAAACAATTGGAATCTATTATACTGCAGAAATAGCATTTTAAAATTGTAATTAAAGTTTCTAAAAGCAATTGCTAATTTCAGATGCCTTTGTTGGCAAGAATATTAGGTATATTGGGCCTTGTACGGGCAGCTTGTCTGATACAAAAAATACCAGCACTTACACCGAGATGAATTTAAAAAAAAGAAAGACAAAAACTCTTGCTTTTATTGAAGTGTTCGTTGAAATCATTATTTCTTCTTCTATCACTCAGACCCCGGCCTTAGGCTTTGGGGGATTGAGGAGACAAGATGTCCGATGGCCCTGCTCACTGATTTCTTGAGCTAACTTTGACTTGGTGGGTCAGTTTTGGGGGAGTTGCTTCTTAGTGAAATGGCTGACTTTTTTTCTTCTCCTTACACGCTGGCAGCTTACCATGCCACAGTTGACTCGGGAGCGTGTGTGCGTGCCATAGGTCTGATAAAAATCAGGCTCGCGTATTTGTAGTGTGGTATTTATTTTCTATCCATAGCAGTTTGTAAATCAATTTGCTGGTTTTATGAAATGGGAAAAGAGATGACTTTGTCCCCTTTCCCACTCTTGTTTGCATGATTTACCAAAGCACTCTCTAAGATGCTCATCATCTTAAGGACTTGCTCTGGGCCTTTGGAGAGCACAAGCTAGTGAAGTGTATTGTGGATTTGGAGTAAAAATTGTAGTTTACATCTCCCAGAGCACCAGAGAGCCTAGCACTTAATTCTGAAATAAGTCATGCCTGTTGTTAGACTAGGAAAAATATTATATCTTCTGAAAAAAATTTTAAAAAAAGACTTCACATATGCAATGGCCAGTGAAAAGCTTTGGTGACGGTGAATGTGACGTGACTCCAGAGATCGTCACTTAGTGGACTTAGGCAGAGTGAAAGGTATTATTTTCTCAGATTTGTGACTTGGGGTCAGTCTCTGGATTTCAGGTGCATCCTTTTGGTCACTTCATGAAAGTTTTATTGGGCTGTCAGAACCCATTTTTCAAAATTGGCATCATTTGGGAGGATGGTGAGTTCACCACTTTCTCTAGTTGTCTAATGAAAGGATTGGATCCCCTGGTGGCCTAGTTTGCAGCAAGTCAGGGCTGCTCAGTCTCTGCTCTGAAGGGCATCTCTGGAAGGCCTGGACCCCGTCCTGACTGAAACACCAGACCCTAGTCGCCTTCAGGCTGTGACAGGCAGGTCTTTGACATCAACTGGAGCAACTGACCTCCCAGCTGGGCCTTTGGAGATGCTGCCAGAGTCTTCCTTTCCTCCTTCATTTTTGTCTGCCTGAAACTGTGGAGGGGAAGATAGTGGCGGACCCTCGGTCAGGCAGGTGTCTGGGTCCCCTTCTGGGGATCAGTGCTGGCTTGGACTCCTGCCATGCGGGTGCTGCTGGTTAGAGACAGTGCCAGGCACTCCTTACTTTGAGAGATTTTTAAGGATGGTCTTCCCAAAACAAAAGTGGAGATGTCCAGCCAGGAAAGAAAAAGCCCTCTGGGCCCTTCTCTCTGGGCACCATCATTGCTAAAGAATTACCAGTGACTGTCCTGCAGATCTCAGTTGGAAGGTGGGTGAGTAGAGTGTGCTCATGCCCATGCATCCATATGTCCAGATGCACATAGAAAACCCCAATTAAAAAGCGAGATGAGGTCACTCTGTTTGCATGGGTGATGCTGATAACAGATTCTCCCATGGCACGTGGGCCAGAGACTGGAGGAAATCTGGGCCCCATTTTAGTCTGTATACATCAATGATTTTCCTTCAAATGCCATTTCAAATATATTGTAAACTAATGGTATTAAAAAACCTTATTTTCCTATTTGTAGTTCTTGATCTTTTCATTTCTTTTAATGTCAAAATTATTTATTTGGCCCGTTGTCCTCCAGATGTGGCTGTTGAGGGCACTTTCATTGATATTCTGTTTTCATGGGTCCCTGTCCCCATCTGTACATCATTTCTGAATCTCTTTCTCCCTCGCGGGAGTTCACCTATTCATATCGAAGGTTTCATTTGCTGTGTAAACAGAATAAACAGACAATGCAAAAATCCCTGCCATTTTGGAGTATAATTCTTCTCAACAACCAGTGCATCATGTTCAAAAACCATGGAGAAGGCAAGCCATGGGAGGCCACGTTTTCCCCCATTGTTGTCCTCTGGGGGCCAGGCTCATCTTACCATTCTAAAGGTTTCCCCAGGTTTGGAGAAGTTCATTTTTATTAAAAGTTGGCCAGAAACAGCACTTTGTGGTAATCTTCCAGCATGTGGTCCAACAGGCAGTAGTTTTGTGACTGGGCCCCAGGACCTTGGCTCCTCACTGCTTCTGCTCTCGTGTTCTCATGAAAAGCCATGTACCTGGGCAGGGGGCTGCCTGTGTGTGAGGGACATGAGTTCTTTAGGCTTAGAGCTGCCCGAGCCCTTATCTCTGCCAGGCACTGAACAAGGATTTGTGGTGGGATTTGCCCAGGCTGCACCCAGAACTCCAGAGGCCTGTCACTAATTTCCTCCCTCTCATAAAACATTGTCTTTGTAACTGCTCAAGAGGCTTGACATCCGTAATGATGGTGGATGCAGGCAGAGACCCCCTCCTGCACAGGGCAGTCAAGGGGCTGAGTCTGATGGAAGCAAAATGGAGACAGTGATACCCAAACTTGCAGCATGGGATTAGGAGAGTGAGCTGCTGACATCGGCAGGTCCCGTGTGTGTATGTGTATGTGTGTGTGTGTATGTGTGTGTGCACGTGCATGCATGCATGCATGTATGTGTGCCCTCCCATGTCGGGCGCTGGTCTGCCTCCTTCCATCCCTCCCTGCCCGCCAGTCCGGCTCCTCCTTAATGACCTCCAAATTTGTATGTCGTTAACACCATGTACTGGAGTGGGCCCCAACAAGGTTGGGGAGGGAGCCGAGTCCCTGTCTTCGTTGACTTTTGTCTCTTTTGGTAATTGGTGGCTTTTGCTGCCATATTAGCACAGCCCATGAAGCCAGTTGCAAGACCCCTGAGGTCTGCACAAACACAGCACGAGCCGGCAAGCCGCGTGAGGGCTCTCCGTGCTCTGCAGTCATTTACATACTGGGAAGGCAAAGTCATTTAGGCCTGCAAAATTGTTATTGCTGGAGCACATTTAAATACTAGTCGTATGGAAATTGGAAATAAAGTCATATTAAAATTTGATGCTCAGATCAATACTGGGGAACCCAGGTAATTAAAGTGGGTTTGTTTATTTGGTGCCTTATAAATAAAAAGGGCTTAATACAGACTAATTACACCGACTCTTTTGTATACTGTAGGATAATAATGGCAGCAATTTAAAGTGATATTAAATGAGAATTAATAAAGGAATATTGAGGCACTTTGACTGTATTAAGCTGGGTGAAATGATTTCTCATCTCAATTTAACTTTCTGTCCAGAGCTCAGTGATTGATAAGCATTGAATTTTCATAAGATTGTCTAAAACAGTATTTGATGACTGTTCTTAATTAATAACAACAAAACCCATTACTTTGTGTTGCTTTCAAAGAAGTCAGAAATTTCCAAAGATCTTTCTGTGCCAAATGGCTTTTTGCAAGAAAGAGAGAGAAGGAGGGAGAGAAAGAGAGAGTGTGTGTGTCTGTGTGCCTATGTGCATGCATGTGCACTAGTGTGTGTATGTGTATGTGTACATGCATGCATGGGCCCATGCACTGATTGGATCTGGATTCATTGTTAGTGTTTGCTGTTTGGGGTGGGCTCCTTGGGAGGGAAGAAGGGAAAGAGTGTTGATATCCCTTCTAGCTATGTGAATAACTCATTGAAAACACCAGCCAGCAGGACTGATGGACACCAGTGGGAAGTAGGTAGTAAGTCATGCCAAATGAGACCTGCAGACCTGCAGCCTGCAGAAATCCAGAGAAGTAGCAGGCCGTTTCCCCCCCCCCCCTTTGAGATGACCTCTAGGGGATAATGTGTTAACCATAAGCATTGTTTGGAATGAACACCACGAATAGCTCTCAATATATTTTTAAGGCATCGGCTGCGTGGCCAAACTCTGATTCTACATGAAACAATTAAAAAGAAAACCCAGGTGCTCTCATGGGGGTGGGGTGAAGGAATTGGAGGGGGGTGGTTCTCCCTGGCATTCTAGATTCGCCAGCTTGGTGACCATTTGACTGTATTCAGGTAGCACGGCCATCATATTCTGATCCAAATTCCAAGAGTGCTCTCATTTATTTCAGATACAGTTTATTTTGTTGCTGGCATGGAACTGGGATGTAATTTCTTTTCAGCGAGTCACCCTGGGCTCCTCTCAGCAGCCAGTGTCATAGCCATGTTAGCATTTCTCCCCTTTTAGACTGAGTTCAAAACTCTGTGGAAGGTCGGACCTGGCACAGAGCACCCTTTCTCATATATTACAAATGGTGGGCATCATCCATTAATTTCTGTCTTTGAAATGCCATATCAAAGCTCCTAAGGAATTCACAATGCCAGTGTCCCTTGGACAGCTGCTCACCATGGTCCAGTAAGAGTTTCTGATGGAATTACAGGTGCAGGGAAATGCAGAATTAGAAATATATCTGATGTTGCAATACGTGGGAAGCCATAGCTTTGTTGATGACAGGACAATTCCATTTTTGACAGTTTAATTTACTGTTGCCAGTGGACAAGAGCAAAAGGAGAGTGTGGGGTTAGCCACCTGCCCCCTCATACTGTGTTTCACATGCGAGGTTGCAAAATCATGACTCCTCAACCTGTCGGGCTCAAATGAGAAGGTTTTCTGCTGGGAAAATGGAATATATCAGTGCATGTAATATTGCCTGACCTCATAAAACAAAAGAAAAAATTGCAGATTCTGACAGCTATTATGAATCTCGTCTCTGCATCCACAACGACGCTGAGCTGAGGTACAGTACATGTTTATAATAGAAAAAAAACAGGGGTGCCACGTGGACTTGCAATATGAAGCAAAAAATGACTTGTCAGTAATTCGTTCTCAGATGTTAAAGAGACTGTTGAATTTACTAGTATATACACAGAAAGATGTTTAGCCTGGAGCTGAATGTGGAAATAGTCTGTACACAGAGGTGGTCTGCTGGAGTTAGTCATGGAGCTAGATTGTAATAGAAGGGAAAGATGGAGGAAAAAACACCCAAGCTTGCTAAAGAGCTGTTTATTCTGTTCCAGCTTTCTCATTACAAGATGGACGGAACCTCTGGATTTTCATCCATTGTAAAATGTATAAGTAATAGGACTTCTAAAGTAAGGCAAATAACTTTGTTTAGGAATTACAAAAATCACTGGAAATGAGTGGGTGTTATTGGAAGGCTTCAGGATCAAGGGAGGGCTTTTTTTTTCTTGTAAGGTGAAAAAAAGTTTGTTTTGTACAAAAATAAAGTGTGATCTCCTAGCCTAGAATTATACAGCCTCTGACTTAATGTTTCTGTTCAACGGCCTCTCTCCTGAAGCCTGCCAATTTACATTTTTTCCTTATTAATTTTTTCCTAGAAGGAATATAATTATCTCAGCTTTTTTTGGTATGTTTTATGGGAGGTGGGGAGGAGAGAGTGATTTTCCATAGGGCAGTGCTGCTTCTTGGTCCAGTGCTAAGACGTTCCAAGAACATTGACTTTGAGTTGGTTTTTGGGTATTTTCTCTTTCTTTCTTCTGGGACATATGAGGAGGTCCAGTTCTGTAATTCACAGGTGTTCTTGTCTTAGTTTTTTGACTCCTAAAGTCCCATAGCCTGATGGCATGCTCGCCTGGTGGACTGGTCCTCTGCAGTGAAACCTGCTTGTTTTCCTGGCCCCACTGATTAGATGTTGACCAATCCATCTCCTCCTTCTCTCTTAGCCTTTTTCTGTCTCCTTCCTGTCCCCAGCACTGGCCTTTTTTGGAAGTGGGCAGACCCCCCCCCCCCGCCCCCACTCACGTCCAGGGTTTGTGTGGCAGCATTTCTTCCTGACTGTGTCATTAGAGCCAGGCTTTCTCAAGCACTGAATAAAATTCTGCTGATTTAATCGTTCACTCCCAGTTAGAGAGCACAGTGGTTTCAGACCCAGTTAGCTCAGAAGGAGTATCATTAGGAAGGCTTGCTCGGAGCCTTGAGGGACTAGGAATTGTTTTTTGTCTGGGCTAATTGGGCTGGCGTATGTATGGGCAGGTTATCCTCTCGCACTGGCGGCAGCTGTGATATTTACCCATGCCTTCCTCCTCTGGTGGAGCCCAGCATACAACATGGTGTGCCTGACCATTCCGTGTTTGCCAGAACTCAAGAGCACTTGAATCCAATTGCAGCTCATGAATTCGCTGAGAGTATCAGTGTGTGGAAACAAAGCGCATACCAAGAGAACGGGTCAGGTTTGCAGTCACAGCCACCATCAGTGAGCAGCCAGGAACTTGCAGCTACAAGATCATCATTCCATCGCCCAAAGAGAGGGCAAGGATAAAGGACAAGGGGGGACCCGGGTGAGAAACAATTTTAAAAGGCAAATACAGGAATACAGTCCAGGAGATGAGATTTTTTTTTTTCCAATTTTGTATAATAGAGAATTAAAGCCTTCTTAAGTCATCTAGAATTATAGAAGCACCATGATTTTACTGGAGTCTGTGTCAACACACCTAAGCTGCGTGACAACACCTGCCTGCATGGCGGCGGCAGCGCAGGGAGAACATTAAAGCAGATCATTCGAAATTATTAAACAACGTAATGGAGTGAGTCCAGTGGCAGGAGGCGAGATGCAGGAAACGCTACAGGCGGGAAAAGGGGACAAGTCTCCAGCTGAGGCTGGCCTGGCTTGCCCCTTGTTCTGTCTCTACAAACTGGAGCATTCATTCCTCCATAAAAAGAAAATCAGGGGTATCTGCAGGGAGGACATTTGGGTGAACAGAGGAATGTGGCTTTTTATAATGCCATGCCCACTTCAGCCCTAACCTGGCCATTCTGTTGGCTCTGATGTTCTGGTTAAGAGAGTGGGCCCCCAACCTGGGTGATGTTCCAGGGAGAGAATCTAGGATAAACTAAGGAGCAGCAGCAGGATCTGTGTGGCTGGGAAGGGCTTCTGGGCTCTGAGAGGGCAGCAGCAGTACGGTCACCACAGGCTCAAACTGTGGGCCATCCTGCTTGCTGTCTCCAGACGGCATAGTACAGTTAACATGCTTTGGAAATGCCTGGAGAAAACAGGGAGCCAGGGAGAGTGCACCTGTACATCCTCCATTAAGAGATGAGATCCTTGCCAAGCAAAGACTGTTCTTATGTCCCCAGAGCCTTGCATACAGTGGGCGGTAAATAAATGCTTTTGTGATTGTTTGATAGACTATTAGAGCTAGAAGAGGGAGGCTAGGGGACACCAGAGTGCACAGAGTTCCAGGCCTGGCATCAGGAAGGCCTAAGTTCAAATCCAGCCTCAGACACTTCCTAACTGGGTAACCCTGGACAAGTCCCTTCACTCTCTTGTGCTTCAATTTCCCCTCATCAGTAAATGATCTAGAGAAGAAATAGCAAACCCCTCCAGGATCTCTACCAAGAAAACCCCAAGTAGGCTCACAGAGAGTCAGGCACAACTTAAAAATGACCAAATCACAGCAATGGGAGCTAGAAGGGGCCTCAATCACTAAGCACCAAAGGAAACGAAATCTGAGAATTTGACCCAAGGTTACACGATGAAAAATGATAGGATTGAAATGAAACCCAGATTATTTGACTCCTAACTCTGTATTCTCCTCTTAGGGACTCCCAGTCTTGGTGTGGAGAACTCCTTCCACCCACATAGATTGCAGCCCCTCCTCTTCACAGCAGCTCAGCCCAGGGTAGCCTCGTGGTGGCTCTCCTGTCTACTGGCTGACCTGTTCTTGAAACCTCTCCATTTGGTAGGAAGCCTGTGTGGATGATACGAAGTCAGGGTCTGAGTGAATCTCAGCCTTACCACATGAGGGGGACAGGATGATGAGGATCTTTCTGCAGCATAGAGATGATATGTACATGCAGCATTTATATAGCACTTCAAGATTGGCAGAAATCTTGATGTGTATCATCTCATCTGAGCGTGCAGGCCTTTAGACAATTCACTTAACTTTTCCAGGCCTCAGTTTCCTCCTCAGTAAAAGGAGAGGGTTAAACTACATAGCTTTGAAGGACACTTCCAGCTCTCAGATTCTGATCCCAGGGTCTGCCAGAGATGGCATTCCACTGGTGCAGCAACCTGGAACCCAGGACCTGGGCTAAGGGGCCTTTTTCAGATCCGTGGTGTTGTCTTTGGTTTTTATTTTCCTGTTAGGGCCCAGCAATGTAAATTGAACTCATCATAATAAGCAATGATGTCACAGCCTGACCATCCAGATTGTGTTCCAAGTATCAAGGGTTTTTCTGTGACCTGTGCTTTTTTATATTATTCTTCCTTCCTTCCTTCCTTCCTTCCTTCCTTCCGTTTTCTTTCTCTTTCTCTCTTTCTGTTTCTCTCTCTCTCCCCTGCTCCCTCCCTCATTCTCTCTCTTTCTTAGTTTCTTCCTTTCTTAAGAAAAGCCATCTCATTATGAGCTTGCCTAGAATATTTAGGGTTTCCTTTGAGCAGTTCACTTCTTGCAATATGTGAGACCATCTTCACCCACTGCTTCTCTAATCAGGACGCTCTTCCTGTCCTCCTTGTCCGTATCCTCGAATTGTTCTTGAAACAATGCTCCCGTGGGACCAAAGCCTCAAGCTAGTGTGACATCCTTTACCATACTTCGGTCCGTGCCTAAAACAGTTACATGCCACATTATGTCTGAGTTCACAAACACTGCTGTGGCCTTTCTGAGGGGGCATTATAATTATCTTCTCTTTTTCTCTCCTTTTCCCTTCTTCCTTCTTTTTTTCTCTCTGCCTCCCTCTTTCTTATTTTCCTTTCTCTCTCCTCTCTCTCCCTCCTTCCTTTTCCTTCCTTCCTCCTTCCTTCCTTCCTTTCTTTGTGGCAGGTGAAGTACAATGGTATTGTGGCAAGGAGTGACTTTCTCTACCATCACAGGCATACCAGGGACATATGAAATTTCTAGAAATAGACATGTAGAGAAAATTAATTTCTAAAGCTTATGGAGAGTGGAATCAAATGCCTACAGATTCTCTTGCTTTGTTTTTTTAAAGTAGAAGGTGGTCCATTATTCAGGCTTTATTGAATACTCTTAAGATGGCAAAGCCAAACCTGTGCCATCCACAGTTTTATACTCTCATGGCACTATTAGAATTTTGTCCTCAATGATAAACAACCCTAGTGATGTTTCCCTTTCTTGCTGCAACAAATAAATAAGCAAACAAAATCTTGTGAACCTGATTGGGTGGAATTCTGAAGTACGGAGCAGTAGAAGGAAAGCTAGGCTTTAGTGGCCTCTCTCTGCACATAGCCCCCGAGAACCTTTTTAAAACCATTTAATTACCTGCATTTGCCTTCTTCTGCTCTGAGCTGTATAATTGGCTGCTTACTCTATAGAAACTAATAAATTATTGAAGAGACTAATGTCCAAGTAGAGAAACTTGCTTTTAATTCAGAACAGCAAACAGGTGGAATTATTAGTACAAGAATATTTTCCAAGGAAATATCCTCTCCCAACTTGTCTTTAGCTGGACTGATTGAGAAGTCATACTGGGGAGGTATTTTGCTCAAAATTGATCCATTATGTTTGTGCATTTGTGCCCTTCCCCCCTTCTGCCAAATGGATATTGTTCCAGATTTTTCCAGTTGCTTTTTTAAAAATAGTTTCTTTTGTGTAAGTACTGTCAGTGTACAATCTTCAGATGAGACATGGTCATATAGACTAGTTTTTCCTCCTTCAGATCAGCAGCTTTGGACGGCATCTGTTTCTTTGGCAGCCATTTCAGCCTGCTCTATCTTGTCATTTTAGAGTTCAATATCTTGCTGCTCTGAAGGAAAAAAAAGACTGGGGACGACTTGGACCATTGTATTTGGTCTTTTGACCCTTCGTGTTGCCCATGAGCAGTGAAGGAGAACTTTTGACGAGCCGTGTCAGATGTGACAGGCAATCTCGTTGGGTTGAGTGGAAATGTGCTGTACAAGTTTGAAGCCTTAGTTGGGGGCATTTTCTGGTGTTCAATGCATTTAAATTGACACCAGACTTCAGCGTGTGTTGCTCATTTCAGAACCAGGACCATGGGCTTGCGTTTGCAAAGGGTGCCCATCTGTGAGCATTTCCAAAGCATTTTGCATATTGTTCAGCAAAACAGACCCTGGATTTACATTCCCAGTTTTCATTAGTTTTTCTTTCTTTCTTTCTTTTTAATAACTTATGTTTGATGTGAAATTTTCATGCTTCTCATTCAGTGGGGTTTTGTGGGATCTTTTTTGTGGGATGAGGAAGGAGGGGGAATATCAAACACATTTTTGGGGTTTGAACTCCAGCCACATTTGGTGTCTTTCATGTGCAGAATACTGTACCCATCATTGTCTGAGCACTATACAAGCATGATGTGGGCACAGTGATTCTCCCACTCTTTGGGGTTAATTTCTTTAAACTGGAATATTTGAGATGTAACACCATAAGCCACTGCAGAATCTTCTTTCCTTGCTCTGGGATGAGCACAGACCAGTTTAAGTCCATGATTTGACTTTTCCCTTAATCAGATTATCAGTGGGGTGTCCCTAATTACTGGTCACTTGAACAGTCATGCAAATTCTGTTTCATTAGTCAAGAAATACTAGTCATTACTCACAGGGCTTTGTACTTAGGAAAGAGTGGGTAATAGCCCTACTTTCAAGAGGTTCATAATCTAATGGACTGGGAACTTGGAACCTGTGTGTGTGTGTGTTTCTCATTTATGTCTCTTCTCTCTCCCCTCCCTCTCCTCCTCTCCCTCTCCTCTCTTTTTTCTTTTTTCTGGAGGGATTCAGCAGAAGTAGCCTCCTCTCAAGTTTACAATCCAGTCAGGAACAAGTGACATGTATGTAGATAACTAAGTGCTAGGAATTGAACAATCATCCCTAGACATGGCCATTTCAGAATGCAGAGAAGGAAAAAAGAGGGTTGTATTATAAACCCGTGAACTTCTATTATATACAGTTTGATATTTTAAAATATTTATTGTTTAGTCATTTTCAGTTATGTATGACTGTAACCCCATTTGGGGTTTTCTTGGCAGAGATACTGGAGCGCTTTGCCATTTCCTTCTCCATCTCATTTTACAGATGAAGAAACTGAGGCAAACAGGGTGAAGTGATTTGCTCAGGTTGCACAACTATTGTCTAAAGCCAGATTTGAACCCTGTTCTTCCTGACTGCACATCCAGTGCTCAATCCACTACACCATCTAGCTAAATTTCATAGGGTAGTAACATTTTCCCCCATTTGTGTTACTTTCTGAATTCTGTGTGTGTGTGTGTGTGTGTGTGTATGTGTGTGTGTGTGAGAGAGAGAGAGAGACAGAGACAGAGACAGAGACAGAGAGACAGAGAGAGACAGAGAGGTAGGTAGATTCAACAGGCTGCTATATGCCCAGCAGGATGCTGTGACTGGTTTTGGTGCCTCAACACCAATATGGGGAGGTCAGCTCTTGCGCTAGAGGCTCCATCGCTAAAACAGAAAAGAAGTGGACCCATCAGCTAGACATTGAAAAAGAGAAATGTGGTCTGGGAAGTAGATGAAAGCCATGAGAAGGGCATCAGGCAGAGCCATGGACACAGAATGGACAGCTGCACTGTCCTGCTCCAGAGCGCCGACCTCCAGGCTCCCACAAGGGATGTGCAGAGTACGTGGAAGCCAGTCCGTACTTCTGAAGGGGAAGGCACCAGTAGCTGATGGCCATCCCACATACAGCAGGATCTGAACTGACTCTTGAAGGAAGCCTGGGCACAGAAGTGGGGGCAGATCATAGAGAGAATAGTTTGAAGTTGGCAAGATAGCCATTGGTGTGGGGTTGTCGTGGGTGTGCAAGGGAGGAAAAGGCAAGAAGACAAAGGGAGAAGAGGGCCTTCCATGCCAGACAGTTTGTGGGGCAGGCAGCTATGTGAAATAGGGTAGAAATGTTGAAGGAGCTGCAGGCAAACGAGATCTGAAAGGGAGGGTGGGGGATTTCTAGAGGGAACTTTGTGGGAGAGCTGAATGCTGGGTAGAGAAACTGGCGAGGAAGGGCACCCATCTTATTCAGATCACTCTTTGTTAGATGATTCTTGGTGTAGGGGAGGGAGGGGGGAATGATAGATTTTAAAGTTCTCAGAATTGAGAGATGGGGGCTTAGCTTTTTTGGTTTGGTTTTCTTTAGGTCAGGGAAAAGCAGATCCAAGTCAGAAAAACAGTGGTGAATGAGGGGGAGATGGACAACGCATTCTAACGGTAGGGTTGATGGTTGGAGCAGGGCAAGCACCTTGATTCTTCCGGCCTCAGTTTGTTCTTCTGTGAAATGGGACTCTTTCCCTGAATTGTGAGGAGGATCAAGTGAGATAACATTTGTAAAGTGCTGGAGAGAGTGGCTATTTTCTCATCAGTGGAAGCATTGCCCTCTGAGGTGGCGCATTCTACTTTTCAACTGTTCTTGTTTGGAAACCTAAATTGCCCATTGGTGAGTTCCAGTTATTGTGAAGCCAAGCAGAACTACTCAGTCAACATGCATTTATTAAGCACCTGTGGTTTACCAAGAAGTCTTTGCCCTCCACTCCCATGGTAACCCTGTAGATATTTGACATTAATTGTGTTTCCACACCTATCTATTCCACCTTTCGCTGCCATGACGGTAAATATCTGAGCTCTGTCATGTGATTAGACACCATGAACTTAAAGTGAAAAGAAATTTGTGACTAACAGTAGTGGAGGCATGGGAAACAAGTCATTTGCTGGCACGTTCTCCATTCCCTTTGAGGGTCAGGGGGAAGAAGAAGGTGGATCTCAGAGCCCAGAGCCTGTGATGCCCACACAAGCCCTTGGGGGAAGCCAAAGTGAATGTGAACAAAGGCACTTTCTTCCCAGTACAGAGTGGCCAACGTTGACCCTCAGATGTCCACCCAAGTACAGCTGCTAGAGATTGGGGCCTCCTCTGGAACTTAGGGATGTATGCTCTGCCTGTCCCCCCAAGGGCTGTGAGATGATTTTTTAAAAATGTATTTAATGTTATTTTCCACACTATGATGTGTGCTGGGTTTTTCACGTTTTGATAATGTTGCAGGATATGGAGTAAGTACCCAGTGTGTTGAGCCCTGTTCATAAAGTACAAGGGGTACAAAGAAGTCAGGCAAGACAGAGTCTCTGCCCTTCCAGAGCTCCTGGCCACTGGTGAGCCAAGCTACATGTGCATGCATATGCGTAGAGAACTGAGGCACTCTTTAATGCATGAGGAATCCTTTACAGAGGAGTGCCAGGTGGAGGGTGACCCGCCCGGGGTCATGTCACTTGGCATCTTCTCCTTCCTCTGTGATGGAGGCTTGGGTGCTGTGGTCCTGTGCTGGGCCTATACATGCTGCCACCACCCCACTGCCTTTTATCCACTTTGCAGCCTGTTGTTAAGCGTGTAAACGTTTTCATTGTCTCCCTGGTGCAGGCCTGGTTCACCTGATGCAGCTGCTTCTGTGCCTCTCTCCCCCAGTTAGGCCCTTCCACCCTGAATTGCCTCTCAGGCACCTTGTCCTCTCTCATTAGAGCTCTCTGACTGAGTAACCTCATGGGCAACATGTCCCTCCTCAACTGTATATTATTTAAACCAGGATACATTTATAAGTCCAATTAAGGTCTTCAATATTTCATCTCGTTAACCCAGACAGAAGTGCAGCTCTCCACTCTTGTATCTCCTGGGAGTCTCTGTTTTCCTTAGGTTATCCTCCTGTGAGTTTTCTTGGAGAAAAAAATGCCCTATCCTTGCTGGCTCCTTGTAAATAACTGCAAATGTTGGGGGGAGCTTCTGTACATTCACATTCTGGTTTCATTTCCCCTTGTTTGAGTCACGAGGAGCTGTCATCTTCTTCAGTTCTGGATGCTCTAGTTTGTCTAATTCTGCTGCTCTATCGATTTGTGATCAAAAGGAAATCATACACACAGATGCTCATTTGCTCTGAATGGATTGTCAAAAGCAGCCACTCATTTGACAACTCAGAGTTTCTGTTTTTCTCCCAATCTCCCCCACCTCAGTTTCTTCTATTACCTACTTAGTGGGCCTGTTGGGTGGGTCATATTTTGTCACATTCTCCCTGGGTATAAATTTCCCATTCTAAGTGAGTGTTCAGAGTAATTTAGCCAATTACAGCTCAAGTGTATGAAATGGGACCCTTGTGGCCTGAATGAGCTGTGGCACCTCCCACAGTGCCTCATTTATACCCAGGGCATGAGTTGCTTGCTAGCAGCATCAAGGATCTTCTTTCCAAAGAACTTGGAGTGGGAAAAAAAGTGTTCTTTTCTCTTTGTTACTTGAGTATCACTTTCCTGGTATCTCCAGAGACCTTTTAACAGGAGGGAAATTCTTAATTGTCATTAGATTTCCTTTTCCATCTTTGGTTTCTTCTTGAAGGTAGGGGGAGAAATCCATGGGAAGCATCCTCTTGGTTTTACTTACAGGGAGGTCATTGATCACTTGGATTAAGTGAGCTGTTATTACCTTGAGTGGGACTTCCAGTGGATAGCTTCCATCCTGTGGTTTGGATCTTTTCTTTGGGGATGTCCTAAAGGGTGGGAAATTGAAAGAGTTGTTTTGTCTTCCCCTGAAAGAGCTTTGACTCTGGACTTTACTTGTGCCCTCTAGAGCAACATGGGCATTCTTTCAAAATTCTTTACACATCTATGTTCCAAAGGGGATTCCCTTTCCATTTAATTCCATTTTCATCTGAAATATTATGAACCCAGTGAACTTGTAGATTCTTCTCACATTTCTCTCCACACCCCCACCCCCCACTGCCTCCAACATTTCTTTGACTGCCATAGCTGTAGAGGCACCAAGAACATGGAGTGCTTTCAATACAGATGCCCATATCTGTGACTTTCCTATAGTCCTTCCAGCTCTGCTGTCAGGCAGAACTTCATTTTGTTTTTCCTTCTCACAAGGCAATGCTGTGGTTACTGTTGCTAATCAATTCTAATTGAGGATGAACTAGGGAAGCAGGACACAGTGCCAAGGAAGACAATAAATGTCTGGGACATAAATACCAAGGGACTGCTTTATGTGAGGGCAGTGTAGTTGTAGACATTGACCTGAATTGTGATTCTTTGTTGTAGTAGAAAAGTTAGCAAAACAATTTCTGTGAAAGCATACCACATGACTTAAAAGTCCCTCCAAATAGGAGGGTTTCCTCCCCCACTAAGAGCCTTTTACATTGGGTCTTCATGCTTCACATCGTCCTTGACATCATTACAATGGCAGAATGCTAGTTGGGAGCCTTTTTGGTGGACATTCAGTGGTGGCACATAGTAGGCATTTAATCAATCTTAATTGACTGACCGACAGCAGCTTCTCTCTGTAACAGACAGCCACAGTCAGAAAACGTTGGGTTTCATGCAGCCCAAGGGCTGGAGTCAATGTGCATGGCTTGGTGGTAACCACCAGCTCCTACCAACCATTTGGTTCCAGCCTTGTTCTGGGAGAAAAAGAGAAATCACACCTGATTTATATCTGAACAGAGAGAATCGATATAAAACTAGGGCATTTGGAAATCTCCAGTGATCCGTATTATGAATATCTCTGCCTTGCAAACATACAGCACCTCACATTGTTCCAGGTGACTTCTTGGGGCAAGGGTAGCCCTTCCTCATGACTTAGGTATCTCCTCTACTTTACCTTGAGGAAAGATCCTTACAAAGTCACTTCAGGTGCTGCATTGGCTCAAGCTGTGAGTCTGGCTCCAAGCACGTGAGCCCAATTTGTAGGAAAGGATTTTTGTGTTTCTCCACAGCAAAACTTTATTCCCCAAACAATATCAGGTCCTTTAAGATGTCCAGTAATGGAAGAAGAAACCCAGAGGAACACGGGCATTCCATAGGTTGGAGAGCATTCCATTCGCATCTGAGCTAAAATTCTCCATACTTCTCTTAAAATCGGGGCCTAGAGAGACTTGAGTCTTGGGTCATCCATAGATTAATACTTCTGTACTTATCCTAATTGTCCTACAGATGTGATTCCACCTGTCCCACTAGAGTGTCTCTGGATATCTTCACTGACTCACGTGACCATACATAGCCCCTACATCACCATGGGCTGTTATCCATCCATCCCCACCTTGCTTCAGGGTCTCTGATCACGCTGGATTTAGTTCCTATTTGGGGACAGAGCATAAGTTCTTGACATTGAAGATGAAATGAGGGTTGTGACTGGAATAGAATCCAGATGAGTGTGGGAGGCAGGACAGGGTCAAGAAGAGTGAGAAGGAAGGAAACTTTGACCACCAGAATCTTCTGGACCAAGGTGAGGTAGAAGTGGGGGTGGGGAGCCATATTGTCTACCACAACCCAGAGTTCTATTCAGTTTAGCAAATAGACTTGCCGGCAAGGCATTGAGTCAAGGAGATAAAAAAAGATGATGTGTTTCTTGTTCCATGTACACTATATATAATACAAGACAGGGAGGGATGGGAGCATCTTCTACTGTGCCACCCTAGTAGGGTAAGGACTGGATTTTGTCTTAAATAGAGCAAGGCATTCTTGAGCAGAGAAGGAACTGGATTTGGATGTATTTGGTTTAGGGGAATCAGAGCCTAGAAACAGAGATCAGTAGGTGATCAGGACCTGTACCGAGCTGAAGAGCCTGTGGAGAGAGAGAAGGGACAGGTGTGAGGGCTCTTACAGAAAAGGTTAGGCCAGATGGCTTTTGAGCAGCCCTATAGCTCTAGGACTTAGTCCCTTTGGTCTCAGGGTTGGAAGAGCCCTTGGAGGCCATCTTGTCTGACCTTTCTTGCACATGTGAAGGCTCTATATGTAGGAGTTGGCAATTAATTGAATTTGCAGAAGGTGAGGAAGGAGTCTGAGATGATCCTGAGATTGTAATCCTTAGGTCAGTGGGAAGATGGAGTTTTCAATATTGCATGCAAGTATTTTACCCTGGCTTCTTCAGAGTAAGGTATGAAAACTATTGCCCTCACAGAGAGATAGCAAGCAATCTCTGCATTTCCACCCGAGGAGGAAATGCTCAGGGTTTTTAAACATAGGAGCCATTGCAGACAGAACTTTCCACTCAAGCTCCTTTTCAGTTTTCTTACTTCTTGTCTACAAGACTCGGCTCATAGTGTGGTTCATAGCACATAGCGAGCCCTTCATAAATGTTGGTTTAATTTAATTGAAGCTGTGTTGAGATCTCCTGCAGCCCAGTGGGCATAGGCAGGAACAACTGGCCCAGGTTGAGCATGTCATCATCACCAAACATGGTCTCACCTCAGCCTAGGACAGATGAGAATTTTAGAACAGTCAAATGTGAGAAAAGTAAGACTTGAGAAGTTGGGGGCAGGGCAGAGGGAGGGTTTTAATCTGAAATAAAATTAAACATTTATTAAGTGCTTATCAGACATTGTGCTAAGTTCTTGGGCTACAAAGAAAGGTACAAATAGGCTCTCCCTCAAGCAGCTCACATCCATATGCTTGGAGACATGTAAATCAATAAGGTCATGCAGCTACAGCACATGGAAGGTACCTTATTGGGAAACATTTGTTGGATGAATGAATAAAACAAACAAATGCATTTTGCTAACTTGGCCTCCTGTCACAAATGCTCAGGAGTGAAAGTTGACCAATTCCCTCTTACTTGGCTGAAGAAAGCTTGACTCTTCTCCTCGGGAGAAAGCAAAAGAGAAGTGGGTTCAAGCTTATTTTCTCACCCCAAGATCATTCACATTTCTAGTTGAGGAGCTAAGGGATTGGACAAGGTAACTTTGCAGGTCTGTTCTTACTCTAAATCAGTGAGCCTGTGATCTTTTCTCCTTTTGATATTAATCTTAACAATGACCAAAAGAAACATTCTTCAAGGATTGATGGTGGAGAGAACAGTAAATTTATTAGCACCATACATGATTTAACAGGGGGAAAAATGAAATAACATGATAAGAATTTACATGAAATCATGTTACACTGTAAAAAGGAAAAAAAAATACAACAGATGAGTGTGGAGAGGCCTCCCTCTGATTCACCACTGAAGACAGAAGGATGTGCCAATACTTTAAATAGCCCTGATTATATGTATTTGACAGACTTGACCTCCTGATCTGTCCCGATGTGAAGACATCAAGACAGAGTGCACCAGAGCATTCTCTCCTTACAGAAGATGCAGTAAGAGAAATCTAGCCACAGACCTGTCATTTTAGGTACCTAAAATCCAAATGAAAACATTGCCGTAACTGTACCTTTATGAGGTACATAGAGACATGCATTCACTTATGTGTGTCTAGTGTTACAGAGGAATTTCGAGGTCACAGTCTGTGGTTGAGTAAATAGCCTTGGGGCAGTCCTCTAGTTTGCTCATATACAGACTAAAGTCACAATTTATGCAGAAAACCCAAGTGAAGAAGCTAAAACATTGTGCTCTGATGGTAAAACCAGATTCAGAGGCAGCATCGGGGGAAAGAACAGGTTTCTTTAAAGATGAAGCTCAGGCATTAGAACCATCAGCTTATCATTGTGTTTGGGGGCCTGCTTCACAACTTCACAAGGACAGATTTCCTGTATTCCGAGGATGGGATCATTGATATACCTGTTAGCATTGGTCAGTATGACTTCTCAGCATCTTATTTGTGTCTCTGTGAGTGAGGGCGGCTCCGAACATGTCCTTCAGTGTATTTGAGCTGTATACACCAAACAGGTCTTGGGAAGGTTAAGTGTATCAGAGCATAATTAGGGCACTGTATCATTAGTGGTTGTCCGCTCCATTTCTGAAGACTGTTTGGGCCAGTGAAATTGGATTCACTTTAAATATTTGCTACTATTTCCTGATTATTAGCCCTGACTTACTTGTCTCAAAAATAGAGGCAAACAGAAGTGTGTGCATCTTTTGTTATGTAAAATATTTTTGCCTCTTGCATTTAAAAAAATAGAACTGTTACTTCCCAATCATATCCTCCCATTCCCACTGGTATCACTCTCTCTTGAAAAAATAAAACAGTCTCTAAGTGCTTCTATCCTGCAGCTGCCAGCATTCCAAATCTGAATCCCTCCGCCTCTCTGTGTTAGTGCTCCTCCTAAGTCAATATTGGTCAGTACAATTCAATGTGAATCAAAATATTTTTCTGCAAATAGTAGTTCGAACTCTTCTAACATGCACATAACTCATAATAATAACTGTGCTCCACATATGCTGATGGGTCTGTCTGGTTGTAGTAAGATGCCCTTCCCAAGAGAAGCTCATCACATCTCATCTCCCCACCAGCCTTGGATGACATTGCCTCCTCCAGCCTCTTCTCCCCTCTGGCTGGAGGCTGGAGGCTGGAGGACCAAACTCCTCCCAAGGCCTTCCTTTACAGAAGGCAAAACCTGGACTCTCAGCTCATTCCACTTGTGTTGTTGCCCTTCCTGGCTTCAGTTCCATGTAAAAAGATGACTAGGACTGTCTTTTTATTAATGGTCTCTCTAGCACTCAGTCATGGGTGCTTCATAAATGTTCATTTATTTGGAAGTGCCTTTCTAATGAAATAATCTCTCTGGGCTCTCTCTGGTCTATGTGAATCCATACTTTTTCATAACTTTTTATCCTTTATCTTTTTTAACTCTCCCCTCCCCCAACAAAGGCACATTTAATGTCACTTTAGGAGCTTTGTTTTTCTTTGATTTCCTATTTGGAATGCTTTTGTTTCTGGAATACAAGTGTTCTCTTGGGTTTCCCCTGAGAGATAGGTGGTGGTCCTTAGATCTATGACATTTAGTGATACATAAAAAGAAAACAAAAAATAGATGTGCACATTGGCAAATTCAGATTCTGTTCCAGTAGGTAACTATAGTCTTTAATAGTAGCATATGAATTTCCAGGAATCAGATAGTAATCCGTATTCAATGACAATGAAATATACACACAAGCACATGCAGTCTCCCAAAGGTCTTAGTGCAGTTTTAAGCTTTAACATCTTTAATAAGTTATTAAATGTTATTAATTAAGTTTTAATAGTTTAAAACTGGACAACTACTTTGGCACATCGTGTGGGTGTGGGTGCATGTATACAGATTCATCCCTGTTTAGGCATTTGGAAGGGACAAAAGGCTTAGATCAGTTTAGACCATGACCTAAATCTGCGATAATGGCTTCGGTCAACTATTTCCCTGGGTTTGGAGATTTTAAATCATTTGACTTGAAATTAAATCATGTTCCTCTAACCTATCAGTGGAATCAGCTGTCCAGCCTAATACTTTTTAGTTTTCTCTGTATTGACTAAAATAATATGTCTAATATAATGCTAACATCCTCGATTGAATTCAGTCTGATTTTACCTAGGTGAGAGTAGGATAACAGTATACACAGGAGTCTGGTAATTGCCATCATGAGGTTTCAATTATCAATTGCTTCTTGCAGACAGCTAATTTATTGTAATGCCCAATAACATTAAATGCATTTTTCCCCTTTATTCAAAATGGTTCTCACTTGTGCTGGATGACTAACGATGGTTAGTAGGATTGTCAGCTGAGTGGCCAACAGTGGACTTTGAGGGCAACCTTACATACAAAGACAAAGGATGGTTTAATAAAAAACTGGTTCAGACTTAATTTCAAAGGCTTGGAAAAAATAACTTGTCTTCTCTCCTTCTCTCAGAACACTCTGGTCTTGGGTCTCATCATATCTGACCTTATTTTACAGTTAATTATCGACCAAGAATTTTCTCTCCATCCCCCAATTAGATGTAAGATACTTATATACAGGGACTGTGAGTTGCTTCAACTCTTGTCTTCCTCATATGTAACAAGTATTTCCTGAACTGAATTGCATTTATTCATTGTTGCCATTCTCTCCTTTGGTCTTTATAACAACCTTGCACCGTCACTGCCTCCATTTTACCAGGAGAAAATGCACATGGAGACAGGGCTCTTGGCAGAGTCATGCAGTGATCTAAATCATGGACAGTGATTTAGCAAGAGCAGTCAGGCAAGCATTTATTAGGTACCTACTGCGTGCAAATCACCATGCTATGTGCTGGGGACATGAAATCAGGAGCAGACAAGCAAACAGCTACAAACGTACAAGATTTCTTTAGAATAGATGATCTTGGAGGAGAAGCACTAGTTGGGGGAAGGGGGCGAATGGCACCCCAGAAGGCTTCCCGCAGAAGGTGGAATTTGGGACAAGACTTGGGAATGCAGAGACAGAGATGATGAGCAGGACATACTTTTGGGCCATGGGAGGCTCTGAGTCAGGTGATGGCCAGGACAACATGGCCGGGAGGGAAGGATGGTGCAAGAAAGTTGTTGAGCTGATTGTTCTTTAAGCCTTATGGGATCTCTTCTATCTAACCAGTCCTCTTTGGTCTCCTTACTTCTCAGGGAGGTTCTAGTTCTCTCCTTTCCGGCCCAAAGATCTTTTTCCTTGACAGAGAAAACAAGTCAAAGTTGAGAATCTCTACTTTTTCTGCATCGTAAGTTCACTTTGCCCTCTCTACAAGCAGCACTTTTTCATCCTTCTTTGATCCTCTTTTTCCTTCAATATAGCTTAAAAACAAATCAGGCCCTTTGTTGTCCTCAGTTAGAGTTCCTTCTGAGCCTTAGTGTCCCAGGCACAATCTTGGTCTATAAGTCCCGGCCATGCTTTTGTATTCAGCCTCTGTTACTGGCTCTCACTTCCATCTCCTAACCTGAAGTCATGTTTCATTGAAATGGATAGATACATGATTCATAGTGAGAGAGAAAAATACCAGATTTATGTGGCTGGGATTATTCCCTCACCAGGGAGTCTTAGCTGCCTGGCATGGCGAGGAAATGTGGAGGAGTTTTGCCCAGAGCAACATATGATGGGTGAACTGTAAGGAAATTCACAAAGACTTTTTTCCCCTCAAGTATTTGTTGAACTTCCCTGATGTTCTTTGTGCTGTGCTTGGGCCAGTGTTAGCCTGGAGAAGGATCTTTTTTACAGATCCTAAAGCCTCATGGATTTTCGGTAGAATCCAGACCTAGCTAATGGGTCCAGGTTGTGGAATGGATTGCAAAATGAGAACGAGAGCTTTGTTTGGACACACATTCGTTCCTGGGGAGGTGGACTCAGCTTTGAAATCCCTCTACCAGGGAAGCTCCACTTTCTGCTGCAATTTGGACAGTGGTCAAGGATGGAGCAGAGGAAGAGGATTTGGATGGTAGCATTTAGCCCTAAAGCTGTTAGTTATCTTCTGAGGAGAAAGGTGTCAGTTGCCTGTTAAAAGACAAAACACAAAGCACTTAAATTTTCAGAAGTACTTTTATGATCCAAATGAATCTTAGCAGCATAATACTAAAAATCACACTTTTAGATATTTTCATAGGTTTAGATATAAGGGGAAAGGAGTCACGAAATAGCTAACCTATTAGAGTTCCAACGTGGCACATCTGTACATCTCTAACCTAATTCTGGATCCAGTAAATATTGAAAAAATGGGCACTTTGATCATTCCTACAATTTGTGTCATCCTTCTTGTGGGCCTACACTTTTCCAGCTCACCATGAAGCTCACCATCCATTCATCTTGTCCTGCAACTGGATATTTCTTGTTCATGATTGTCCATAAAACCTTAGATTGTCAGCACTTTGTGGGCACCAGTATAATATGTGGATTACACTCTTCCACCCCTCAGGGATATCAGTAATTCCAGTTTCCTAAGGTAGCTATGAGGATCAAATTGGCACAAAATGGATTAAATGCTTTGCAAACTTTAGAGTTGTATATAAATACTAGCTGTTATTGTTGTTGGTTATAGGTAGACAGACAGATAGGTAGGTAGGTAGGTAGATACTGAGATGATAGATCAGTAAGATAGATGTTAGAACATAGACACATACAAAGATAATAGATAAATTGATAGATACAGACAACATATAAAATAGAGGCAATCGACAGACAAGATGGACAGACAGACCATCTATTAAGCACTTAGTCCATGTTAAGCCCTTTGAGTACAAATACAAATGGATGCAAAACCAGCTGGTTTTGTACCCCAAGAGAGGAGGCTGCTGCATTTTCTTTGGGTTCCTGATGTGATCAGCTTCCCAGAAAGGATACTTATCCTTGAGGAAAAATCCTTGCACTCCATCCCAGATTTCCTCATGTGGTCCTCCAGGCTTCTTGGATAGGGAGCATGTCGGCACTGATGGGGTTCAAGTCCTCCAGATGTGCTCTTTTGTATCCAAACCAGTGTCCCCCCCTTTGAGAACCAAAGTTAAATCTATGTTTTGTTGACAGTCGGGAAGTTGTGGGATACCTTGTACCCTCTGATCTGTTTTCCCTACTGTGTACCCAGCATTGCAGAAGGGGAGGGGTCCTGCCAAAAGCTGCCACTGTGTGGAATGCTTTGATTTAATCTATGGAAAAGTAGCTCTCAAAGACCCAGACAAACACTCTGTCATGAAAGATACGTTCAATTTGATATTCCGTGGTACTTTCATGCCATCCCTTCTAGCTCCAAATCCCAGGACAACTCCTAGGATATATGTTTCATGTAACTAGGTTATTATTTCTTACAATAATTCATCAAAAAGATATACTTGAAACTGGACAGGATTTACCAGTCATATATTTGAAAAAAGATTGTATTCCTTTGGGTTCATTGCAAAAAATAATTGCCACCATAGTGTTTGCTTTATGCTCCATACAATAGAAACTTGAGAAATTTCACAGTATAGTCAATGCTCAACATCGAATTTAACTTTCCTGACTTCAGGCATTTTCATGATTTTATTAGTAGCCTCATTCACATTGGCACCCTCACACCTTCTTGGCTTTGTGCAGTAGAGGAAAATATGAGCCTGCACGTAAGCTCGTGGAGGGGCTAGTATCCTGGGAACTTGGGTCTTGTTCACCATACTGTTGTAAAGAGCGAGCTCCCTGTGCGTTTATGGCACATTTTCATTGTTTGCCTTTAAAACTCGTTCTGTGTTGAAGTCCTGCCGGCAAAGTGTCATACAAGTCCTTTGGGCTCTGAGCCTAAGTGTGCAAAGTCAGTGATGTAACTTGGTGAGAAAACAAAGGTGTTAGATTAGCCTTGTGCTGCTGGAATGTCTGCAGCTGCTGTTGGATGAGTTTGGTGTTAACAAATCGATGACTCATTGTACCTGCAAGAAGCCGGAAAGGATGTATGGGACTCTAGATTTCTTGTATTATGAAAAATGAACATTATCTGAAATCAGTGTTTTTTCTTTTTAATTGAGATACTAGCACAAAAGTTCACAGAATTCTAGAGAATTGCTAGTGCAAAAAATGTTTTGCATGTTACCAGTTTTATTTTGTGTACTGCATTTTATGGGGTTTTTTTTCATGATTTCATGTTAGGGAAAGTGCATATTGTCAGAATTAATGTTTTATTACAAAAAGTTGTAGGCAGAAAAGTGTATTTTCAGCAATCTCTAGCAAAAGATTATAGGTTTTGGTCACAGGAATCTAACTAACCCCTTATTTTCCAAAGGTTCATTGTATCAGCATTTGCATTTTTTACTTTCATACTATTTTCTAGAAATGCACCCCCTCCCACTGCCTTCCACCTCCCCCTACTTGAGGATTAGCTGTAGATATAGTGCTCTAAGTGCAGCTAAGTGGTGCAGTGCATAGAGTACTGATGCTGCATCTTTCCAAGTTCAAATCTGGCCATAGAAACTTACTGTGTGACCCTGGGCAGTCCACTTAACCCTATTTACTTCAGTTTTCTTATCTGTAAAAGGAGCTGGAAAATAAATGGCAAAGCACTGCAGTTCCTTTGCCAAGAAAACCCCAAATGGGGTCACGGAGGGTCATAGGCAACTGAAATGACTGAACAGCAACAACAACGTCATAATGTCCTTAGAGCATCTTCATTGGCAAGAGCCATGGGACAGGAGAAGTCAGAAAGACCTTGATTCAGATCCAGCCTCAGGCACTTACTGGCTCTTTGACGGCAAGTCACTTTGCCCCTGTCTACCTCATATTCCTTATCAAAAAATGGTGAAAGTAATAGCTCTGACCAACAAAGGTTGTGACGAGACCAAAAGAGACAATTTGTATAGCATGCTTTACAAACCTTAAAGTGCTATATAACACTAGCTACTATTTCATTGATAGTTTTTACTTTCAAAATAAAAACAAGTTCTTTGATTGAGGGTGAAAGTGGTGGTGTTATTTTTCCATTTCACTTTTTGCATTCTTTTTAAATTTTGAGTTCCAAATTCTCTCCCTCCCTCCCACCCCCTCCTACATTCAGTGTGGGATGTTTTAAAATATCCTTGTTGCTGCTCCAGAAGTTTTAGCTTTTAGGAAAAGTAGGAAAAAGTTTGTCTTAATGTATTCAGAATTGTCATGAGTTTGCTTTGTGTCCTTCTCCAAATGGTAGATGCTTACTCGGTGCTGAGTGATTTGAGTTGACTTTCACATGAGTGATGATACTGCCCAGTACAGGTGTGTAAACACAAGTAAATTACTCCTATTGGTCATCTACCTTGGATGCGGATCATTAAGAATATTTACATTAAGATATTAAGTATTAGCCAATCAATTTCAGAGTGACTTGAAAACATTAGTTGTTATGTTGTTCCTTAACTGGTGGCAAGACTTAGTGTAATTTCTACATCAAAGCAATCATGTTTCCTTATTCTTTATACTGTGTCTTAAAATGTGTACCTTTGACCAAGGTACCTTAATAAACTTTGATTGAGTGCTCATTGTTGCAGGTTGCTAGTTGGCCCTGACGGTATAAAGACAAAGCTGGGATAAGGGGCAATCTGACATGTTTGGAGAAATGTGAAATTAGAGTCCTTCCTGCTGAGGGGATCCAGGAAGGCTTCCCAGAGGAGGGGTTGTGACAGCCTGGTCAGGAAGGAGAGGAGAGAAGGCTGGGTTCTGAGATGTCACATGCATCATTGTGGCTGAAATGACAGGCAACTAAGGGAAAACTGCATGAAATAAACCAGAACTGGGGGACTAGCTCCCCACTGCTCTTCGTTGGCTCTGCCTTCGTTCCAGACTAAGTAGCCTTATTCCTTGTTCCCATAGTTATTCCTTGGTCCATCAGTAGGTGTTGGTGAGTGCTTGCCTTGACCTTCATGGGTCATTGCTTCAGTAGAGAGACAAGGATTGGTAAACTTCCTGCAGGCTTCTATCTTCCATTGATTAACTCCTGAGAGCGTTGGACCCTTGAGGAAACTGTTTAGTTGCTGAAGACCTGAGTTGGTAATTCAGGAATAAGCCTCAGTCTTTTGGGTGAATTTGTCACTATTATCAACAAGGGATCCCCAAGCATTTTTTAAACACTTCCTGTGTGCAAGACACGATACTGGGCACTGGGGATACAAGTACATAGAATAGACAGCTTCACCTCTGAAGGACCTTATAGTCAATAATGAGAAACAAGGACAGATTATAAAGCATACTGTGCAAATATCAATATACCCCAAGGAGTTAGATCAGGCGTAGTTTAGGAAAGAGGAAAGAGGATGCTGGTAGGTGGGGGAGGGGGATCAAGTGCTTGAACTTGAACTGAGAGTCAGGGAGGCTACATTGAAGGCCTTTGAGAGGAGAGGAGAGAAGTGGGGGCTGTGTGATTGGAGAGATTTGGTAACTGGCTCGGTGGTATATGGAATGCAGTGGGGTAAGAAGCTGAGGACTCTTTTGAGACAATGGAAGATGGGAGTAATGGTGCTTTTGGCTAAAATAGGAGAGTTGGGAAGTGGGGAGGCACGGGATGGTGAGTCCAGTTTGGGCCATGAAGAAATTGAGATGCTTCTGAAACCTTCATTGCAATTGCCTGATGCTGACAGAGACATCATCATCTTCATCTCCAAATCCTGAACTTCATGTAGAAAACCCCTGCACTAGATGAATACACTGACTCAAGGAAGTCATTTTTCTTCCTGCTTTCCCATTGGTTTTGTAGGCTCTGAGCTAAGAAATCCTCAACCCCCCCCCCAAGACCCTTCCATTTGCCTCTTGAAAGGATCTCCCATAACCATTTATGGCTAAGACAGAAGAGAACTTTCCAAGAACTAGATAATTACTTCAGTCGGAACTCTAGACCCTGTAAAGTAACAATGCATTTGTTCTGCTAACAGTGGACTTAAAACCTTGTTTAAGCAAATCACAGAAAATACTTTCCAGCTGGGCAAATAGTGCAGTGTGTGGAGACCAAGAAATTAGGTTAGCCATGGGCCCGCAGAGATCAGCGAGTTGAGTTTTAATTGATGCTGTCTGCTTTCAAAAGAGCAAGGAGTGATTTCAGTGTCCCTGGGGACTTTGGGAATGCTGCTGTCGCGATATGCATCCACTTCAGCAAATATTAGCAACATGCCACAAGAGCTGGACCACTGAGGTCTTATTAATGACAGCTCACCTTTGAGGACACTGAGAATTACAGTCTCCCCTTATAAAGACACTTTTTTTAGTGGGTTTAGCTTTAAAATAAGCAGAACCTGCAAGCTTTCATCCGGCGGTGGAGAAATGGTCCCATAACCACTCGGCTCACTGTTTGTAACTTTGTTAATTGAATATGGTGACAGACTCAAATAACCTGGCATTGCGTAGGGAGCATTTTAGGAGTCTTGGAACAGGTTAACAAAAACAGACGGTGGAGAAGGCAGCCAGACAACATATCCTCTTTCCCCACCTTCCTCCCTCCCAGTTCCTGTCCTTGCCTCTGCCATTAAGAAGAGCCTTGTCCAGCAGCCAGACTTTATGGTAGCCATGACCTCTTCTACTCTTGGCTTGGGCCTGTGAAAAAGCCTTCATCCACCACTTAGCCCTTGACACTTTGTGATGAATATAAGAAGAAACCTGTGAAAGCAGGCCTCCTAGCCCAGTGATTTCATCCGGAAGAGGCCTCTAGAAATAAACACGCAGGATCAGTCGCTCTTTTTTACAGTGCTTCATCCTTTAGCTCTTGTGTAAATATCTGCCACATTTCCACAAGGAGTTATTGCTGTTATATAGTTTACAGACACTTTACTGTCATCTAAGTGGTTTATTTTATTCCCATTGCTGGAAGAAAACTACAAAAGGAATTTGGTAATCTGAATGTGATTGTGGGCCAAGAGGAATGTTTTGGAAGGAGCTAAAAGTAAATTATATTACTGGGTTATTGCGTTTATGAAGCCTTTTCCATTGTGCTCCAAGTTAGCATTAGTTTCCCCAAGTTATTAGCTATCTGTGGCATTCTAATGACTGGTGGGGAGCAGCCAACCTTGTAATCTTTGGGTGGGTGGCGAGCAGAGGAGGGCAGCTAGCATTATAAGGAAAGGGAATCCTGGTGTCTACCCAGAAAGTCTGTCTGAGGAAGAGTTACCCCCAGCTCTCCAACCGTGAGAAAGTTGCTGAACAGCTCTGGGTCTCAGTTTCCTCATTTGTAGAACGAGGGCTAACTCTGAACTGATGAGGATACGAGTGTTCTGGTTTTCATGTTTGCCTGTCCCTCTCAGAAGAATGGCCTTCAGACCCCACCTCATCCACTTTTAAAATGCACTTTGCTGCAAACTCTTCATGATAGAGACTCACAGATTCATATCTAATCTGCTTTTGGTAGAGAAATTTTGTTTATTTGTTACTGCTGTTCCTTAAACTCAACATACCCACCAAGATGGTTGTGATCAGCAAAACAACAGCATAACTTCCAGTGGCTGTCAATTGATTTTATCACCTGTGATGTTGTTACTGGAAATACTGTGATTGTTGTCCATATCTACGTATGCCTTCTTCCCTGCTCATGACAAACAGTGATCCCGAACTGTGGGATGGGAACAGTTGTCTTTAGGACAGTTCAGGTTAACACTGCAGAAAAGGCATTTGCTGATTCTTTGTGAAGCACCATACAGAGAGGGGGCCCCAGATATTTGCCAAAGGTTGGGGGAGGGAGGGTTTTCCTTTCCATGTGTGACCATGTGGCAGAAGCCATATTGGTTCACTGGTATTTACTTAGCATCTTTGGTCCTACGTGTCTGTCTTTCCTTGAGTAACCATAAGGTATCCAAAAGCACCCACCAACTAGCATTTGATAGTGGGTGAGTTAGTGATTCCATAATGTTGGCTTCCATTGTCTGTTTTCTGCTAACCAGCGCTAGAATTTGAGATGAACCTAGTCGATCTCTTGGCTTGAAAATGTTTCTGTTTGTTTAGATGTGTTGACATAGGTCAACAGATGAATGAGCAGAGGTCTGAATGACTAAAGACTTTCCAAAAGACTTACTGTCTGTTTGTTTGGACACCAGGTCTGAATTTCAAAGGGAGACTTACTAGTGGGACAGTTGGCCAGGGGACTTTGTGATTGCAAATAGGGAGGCATGTCCCCAGAAGCCTACATCTTCCCTTCCACTCAGCATGGCAGGAGGGAGACATTTTGCAGGTAGAGGTTCTGATTGACGATCTCCCCAGACCAGATACAGGCTCACGGGGTAGAACTGTAAGCAAGCAGAGGCCCAGAGAGACCAACTGCCTTCGCCCCTTCTCAGCACCCTCTTCAGTCTTTACTCCATCCCTTTGAGCAAGGGGAGAGCTGATGGCCATGGTAGCTTAGCAAAAAGCTGTTTAACAGTGCTGACCAGTACAGGCAGCCTGTACCTACCCTAGCACAATCTCTAGAGATAACAAAGATAAAACCTAAGCCCATTCTCGCCCTCAGGGAATACTTGTGCTGGTCAAGAGAATGTTGGTCACACTGGTACATACAGAAAAGACAGAGATGAGATAAAAGGTGAGGGAGTGGGGCATCAGCTGCATAGCAGGAATTCAGATTGGCAGACCAGAGCATTTCAGGAGGACTGGGCACTTGGGTAGGAAAAAAAATGAGATCTTTAATTTTACAACTTTTAATTGAAACTGAGCATTATTTTATTCAAAAGCCTAATTCTGAGGAGTCCACAGACTTCCAAAGGGCTTTCATGATCCCCAAAATGTTAAGAATTCTTGCTTCAGAGAACAATGCTTATAAATTCCCATGATACTTGCTTCTGATTTCCTCATAATCAAGCCATTAGGTGACAATCCTTCTGCTAGAGCTAGCCTGGGCCTCAGACCCAGCAGATCCACAGCCCCTCCTTGGCCCATACTTAGAGGCTTTTCCATGCGGGACTTGTCAAGAGTTTTAGTTCATTGGCCTTCATCTTTGAACATCCCATAATCCCTTCCATGGCCCAGTAAAACATTAGAAGAGGATTTCAGTGGAGAGCGTTTAATAGGTGCCTGTAAGATAAACTGTTTACTCTTCTGTTGGTTACAGCATAGGGTGTGTATGTGTGGTTTACTTGGCTACCCAGGATTAATAATGAGGGGAGGTTTTGGTAGGAGCTTGGAGGCTGTGACTGGCAGACCATGAGACCCAGTGGTGGTGATAAGGGGAAAGTCATTTGGAAGACCATAAAGGCTGAGTGTGTGGTTACTGTCTGCTAGCTGCCAGCCCACAGATCATAAGTGAAATGAATGTGTTGGTGATCATAGCTTAATCCCTAATGGCTGTTTTTCCACACCTCAGAACCACAATGTAGTTTTCCACAGTTGGAAGATTCGGACTTGAGATGGAAAGAAGTGTTGCATCTCAGGATGGAGAGATGCCCAGGATGGCCCTAACCAGTGCCCTGGCTGTCCACTTCCTGCACTAATCCTGATTAATTCAAGGAGGCCCAATTGAGCAGTCAATTAGCCACCAAGTTCAAAGAGGAGAATTCAGTTCCTTGGCCCCTATCTGCTCCTTGATTTGCTCTTTTCATCAAAGTTCCAAATAGCATTTCCATCCATAGTGGAGCCCTGTGCCTAATGGAACATATCTTTAAAATAACATACTTTGGATCTCAAACTATTGATTCCAAATTTAGCCCCCTCCTCCTACACCGCCTATAATTTTGCCAGGCCTTTGACTCCTGGATGGTCTCAGTCATGTTCACCTATGGGGCCTGAGCCAACATTGGCCTGCATCTAGCCCTGTTCTTGTGCTTAGTTAATGTATAATTCTTTCAACATCTCACCCCCTTAGGAGCAACAGGTACGCCGGCACCTGTTCTGTCAGTCCAGATGAAAAGGCCTGACCACTATGACTCCTCTCCTCTTTGATCTCCCCAGAAGAGAGGTCAGCATGTCTGCCTAGAGATTCCTCTGAAGAGCAATTTAAAAGTTGCATTTGAGCGACATCAAGTGAATGTCTCCTCAGCTCATGCCGAGAGGAGCTCTTTGGTATACTTCATGGCTGGGTCTAAAGGAAAGATATTAACCCTTCCTTTCAGATGAACTCCCCCACATCCCAGGCTGCTCTTTCTTTCAGCTCTGTGCCTATCAGACAAAAATCATTGTGCTTTCCCCCAAGCCCTTTCATTAGGCATCCTCTCATGGTCATATTCACATTTGCCTTGACATTCAGTTGCCTTTAGTTTATTAACGTGTCTGATATTTAGCATATGACCTAGACTGGACCACAGAGGTGCTGAAGAGTATCATGGCCTATGGGTGAAGGTGGATGCTGGCACGGTGCCTATGGATGGCGTGGCTCTCACATTTTTAACATCTGGGAAATGTTCAAAAGTTGGAGGTATACTTACCCAACCAGGCATTTGCTATAGCCACCAACAGAAAGTTTAGGAAGTGAATGTTGCAAACTAAAAATAAATAATTAAGTAATTTAAATCAAAAACATAAAGTGGCCATAATAGTTTGTCCAGAGCCAGAGGTTATGGCAGGAGCCCTAGGAAGGAAGGTGATGCTTTCAGCCTAAGGAGAGGTGTTGGATGCCATCATGACCAACGCAACTTAAGAACTAGTGAAGATGTGGAGAAAGTCTTTGGGGAATCGTAACAATGGTCCATGCAGTACCAAATGTGAAAGGCAACGATGGGGATTTCCTTAGTCATTTACTGAAAATAAGTTTCCAAGATGAAAGCCATACAAAGTGTCACAGCAGCCCAAAGACCAAACTGTACCACTGAGAGTCTGTGAAAACCTTAAGCTTTGAGGCAGGGGGAGCAAAGAAAGTAGAGGAGAGGGATGAGGATGTGGACGGTGCCTGACCTCTCTCTGGTCAGCACATTGGAGAGCAGAACAAGACTGATCCAGTTGGATTCAGGGAGCCTGGAATGGATGTCAGAGCAGTCGGTCTGGGGAGTGGCTGAGACCAAGCAGTTCAGTCCATCTGGGAAGGGGCAGGGCACATGTACTGCCTGTGGTTTGTGAAATGGGCACATTCATAGCAGAGTCCTCCCATGGATGCTAGGAAGACCAAATGGGATGACAGGTGTAAAGTGCTTTGTTACCTGAAAGTGCTGTCTGAATGTCATTATTGTGATGTCACGATGATGGCCAGATGGCCAGAGTTTGGGTTTGAATCCATGCTTTGTTCCTTACTGCCTGTGGAACCTTCATCCCATCTCATCCCACCTCAGTTTCCTCCTCAAAAAAATGAGGTTACTGAAATGGTGAATGAAAGAGATAAACATGTTCCTGCTTTTTGTTTTTCCAACTAGGAATAATAACTACTTGGAGTTTTCTATATCTTAGCATGTTTAGTGTTATATACCAGTGTTAAAACACATTGGACAGTCAGTAAATATTAAGTGCCTACTATGTGTCAGGTACTGTGCTATGTGCTAAGGATACAAAAAAGGCGAAAGATCCTGATGGGCTAGAATTCTCTAGAATGGATATTGTGGATTTCATTAAGGATAAATGAAAAGGCTTAAATTGGAGTGCCAAAAAGTCATTTTCACAAGTACAGCTTGGGCAAGGCCTGAGAGAATAGCAGTTTGCCTCAAACAGGTGTGACAGGGAGGTTTAATCTCCTGCTTTCTTCATGTGCATCAACAAGAAATCTCTAGTCTTGGGATGCAAGAGTGTGTGTGTGTGTGTTGCGTATGTGTGTCTCTCTGTTTGTTTCACCTGGCAAAATTCAACCTCCTAGAGGCTAGGTACAGTTTCACATTTGTCCTTGTCTCCCCAGTACGTGCTTGGTGTACAGTAGGTCCTGAGTAAATGTTTGCTAAGTGACTGATTGATTAATTGATTGATGAAATACAAATGTAGTCCAGGAGCAGTACCTTGTTCCTTTAATTGTGCTCAAGGGCCAGGCACAGTTATTGTCCATTCAAGGGGGGGGGGCAATCCCCTCCTCTCTGTCTGTCCTTTCGGTAGAGCCCACCTGGATTGGAGTGTTTCTAGGTCGCTGCATGGCAATCCCTGGTTGCACTGGCATTGCCAGAAAGTCCCCTCTTTGGTTGAGCATAAAGGTGCCTCACTCTCTTAGCATGTGCAAGCACAACAGGTTTCTCCTATTGCTCCTTCTATGAGTCACTTAATTGACTCCCGGATTCATATTTTCCATAGAAATGGGAGGCAAGGCCCATGATTTTGAGTCCTCATTGCATAGGAAATAAAGTTCAGCATCCTGACAACATTTTAGCATTCCTAGATCTAATGAGTCCAGTAATGCTTTGTCTATTTAAAGCCATGATCTTAAACATGAACAACCCAGAACACTCTGAACTACACGGTTTCATCTGTTTGCCTGCTTTCGCCTCATGTCGGCATCTGCTCTAGCATGTCTGGTTCCGCATCAGCACAGATCACTTTTAAGAGACATTTTCTTTATTATTCCTGTGCCTGAAGACCCAGAACCATGGCTAGGAAAAGAAATCCTAAATATGAGTGAAGAAGGTACAAATGAAATGGGATTCCCCAATTACTCTTGACTCCTCCCAAATCTTAGCACGTTTATCTTGTAGCTGCTTTTTTGTGTTCCCTCTAATAAAGCAGAAGCTTCCTCCAAATAGGGCTTCCCCCAGACTCAACATTTGATACATAATTGGGGCTTTATGAGTGATTTTATAAACGTCCCTGTCTTATGTTTCATATCTGCTGCTTCTATCTCACTCACAGTGTCCATGTGTGAAATATTTTCCTGGTTTTAGGGGGTGGTTCTTGAGGAATGGAGGAGTGAAGCTGTTCCCAGAGCCCAAATGTTTGGTGGAGGGCCATTGTCTTTTTCTCATCACTTCTTTCATAGATGTTCCTCTTGTTAAAAAAACAAACAAAACTTGTTTATTTACTATAATCTGAGTTCCATCACTGCCGGTTCACCCTTTCAATTTGTTAAATGTTGTGGATGGAGGGAGATTTTCCCCATTGTCAAGGCAGTGGATGCTGCAGACTCATGGAGAATAGAAAGTCGAAGAGGCTGGCAACTGGCTCCTCCAGCCTCTGCTGACTGGGGAGACATCAGCTCCCTGTAGCTGGCTGCCTCTTGATCTCTAGGACCAGGGAGCACCAGGAGGAGCCGCTGCAAGGAGACACGTCTGCTCCATTGGTTCCCTCTGAGCATTTTCCCATTTTACTGTCTGCACCTCGCTGACACTTGGCTTCATCGAAATGTTTGATTTCCTGTAAAATGCGAAATGAACGTGTCAAAGCTGACTTGACACTCCCCCACTTTGGACCGATTAGTACAAATTCCATTTCATGTTAATCAGCTTGTTCCCTTAGTCCACAACTTAGAGACAGAGCTTTCTTGTGATCAGTGAGTTTAAAAAGGCCTTTGCCGACATGGGTGGTATTTGTATTTGCAGTATCTGTTAGATATCCTGCTCACGAGACAGAACATTAACGGGAGGGGGGGTGGGGGGGGAAGAATTACCAATACTGCTGTTACTAATTAATGCCTTTTCCAATCCCAGGGACTGTTTCAGTGTGTAAAAGTGCACAATAGACACACTATTCATTTAAGTAGGAATGCACAGACAGGCTGTAAGTAATATGGGAGAGAGCCTCCATCAGGGAACACACCTGCCATCAAATATCTTCCAGAAATCCCTGCTTGCTCCAGGTTCCAGGTACAATATTCTTTGTTGACCTGTTCTACATTCAAGTAGGAGCTTAAAAAGAAAGAATTAGAGTATTTCAGAAAAGATTGGTGGATTTATAGATCATCTTGAATGGGGAATGGAGGTTGGGGGAACACTTGGAAAATCATAGGTCATGAATGGGAAGGGTCCTCAGGGGCAGCTACCCTACCACCCATGTTTTACTGTTGAGGAAACCAAAGCTTGGAGAAATTAAGGGATTTGTTGAAAGTCACACAAGTAGTGAATGCAAAGGCAGAATTGGAATCCTGATCCTCTGACTCCAGAGGTGGTGCTGCCTGTGTTCTAGCAATGATTATCTTGGAATTTGGGAATTAGAAGAGAAGGCAGCCCTTTCACTTGAGAAACTGAATCTCCAAGAGACTGTTTGAACTGTGCTTTTTTTTTTTTAACTGTTAATTTAATCTTAAGATTCCTAGGGTCTGTCAGATCCTACTGAGAAGGAAAGAGAGTACTCACTAACAAGCCTTTACAAAAAGAGACCTGAGACGAAATAAAGTTGGTGGAGGGCAATACAGTTGCTCATTTTCTTCTCCTCTGGGAAGATGGACTGCATGGGGTGCTGGAGAGAAAACTACTTAGTCAAGGGTTTCCAGCCATCTTCAGGTGCCATGCATGGCTTCACTGCCCTTCCACAAAATGTGACCTCCTGTTAGGTGCTCCTCAAGTGACCATCTGCCATCATGTGCTCACAGCCATCAGTCAGTTGCCAATCCTTTCTCATGGGTTCACATGTACCCAACATTTTCTGAAATACTGGGGAGCCAAAGAAAGTCAGAAGAGCTCCAAGGAGACACCCTTACAACTCTTAAGTCTAGCATTCTGTAGTTGATTGCTCTTCTGGGCATCCAGCTGGTGTTTCTTGTGTGAATGGATGGTCAGGCAGTGTCAGGACTCAGTGCAGTGAGCACAGGGCCATCCACCATCAGCAACATCTGGAGGCTACCCTTACCTTGTCTGAGATCTCGAGCTCTGAGGTTCATGGCTCCTTCCTGCTCATGTAACAGAGCTCCTCTCTTAGTGAAGCTAGCGGGCATGAAGAAGTATCACGTTTCTGACTTTGGCTCCATCAGGGCTGTACTCTCCCCTGCCAGACTGACCAGACACCATAACAAGAGAAACAAGGACTCTTCAATCAGGCTCCAGCCAACTGTGGGAGCCGGATTTCACATCATTCCCCTTTGTGTCTTCTACGTTCCTTCTAAACTAAAAAGCCAGCTGTTTCCCTAATGTTCCCCTGACACCCCCTAGCACCTCTGTACCCTGCATAGCACCCCCCCCCCCAATCCCTGGAATGCTCTCTGTGACCCTCTTCTGCCTTGGACAGGTCCTTGCTTTCTTGGGGCTCCACTCCCATGTTTCCTTGGACCCTTCCTCTCCCAACCAAAAACAAAACAAAAATATCCCTAAGCATCTGGTCCCTTGCCCCATCACTGCCTGTCTTGAGCTTCAGTTTGTGCGTCATCTCTCACACACATGCCCCAGGATCTTGCATAGTGCCCCCAGTAGAGCAGGCTCTTAATGAATACTTAGACCAGTTCTGGATTTGACTGAAGATTCTACTTGAGATTTGAGGCTCCAATCGAGGTATTCCTATGACATTTGTTTCAGTTTTGTTTTTAGGGAGCATATAGTCTCCGGATCACTGAATTGTGGCATTTCTCTTGTAGAAATTGCCTGGGCTGCCTCAGCTCACCTTCCTTCTTCTGTGGATGGACTGCCCCAGTCCCTTGTTCTCATAAAGGAAAAGCAAAATAATCAATAGAACAAATTGTAGCTTTGCTTTAAATGAGATGGTACCTGTGTATGTGTATTTTATTTTTATAATTTTTTATGAGTGTATGACCACTCCATCCCACAGTCTTCACTTATCCCACTCTATAATAAAAATAATAAAAAGAAAACCCTCACCACAAACATGTAGAATCCAGCTGCACAGATGGCCCCATCTGCCGTGTCTAAGGCTGTCACCTCTCAGGCAGGACCTTCAGTTCTGTGGGCTCCCTGGTTAGCATTCTGAGGGCAGAACGCCAAAGTCTTACAAAGCCAATCTTCTCTACAATGTATCACTCTGCAGACAGTATTTTCCTGGTTCTGTTCCCTTCACTCTGCATCAGTTCATAGAAGTCTTTGCCTTTTCCTCTGAAGTTGTTTATTTCCTATTTCCTTGCAGTACGATCATATTCATTACATTCAATGAATATTGTATGTAATATTCATTACATACAGTGTCCTCCGTTGGCCTGGAGTCAGGAAGATCTGAATTCCAATGGAACCTCCAGATTCTCACTAGCCTGAGCAAGTTACTTTACCTCAGTTTCCTCATCTATGAAATGGGAATAACAACACCTACCTCAAACAGTGGTGGTGAGGAACTGCTCAGTTTATATTTGTAAAATACTTCGTACAGTTCCCGGCACATGCCCTCCCCTCACCCCTGCGCTTCCAGGCATTAGGGGAGTAGACCTAGTAGGGACATTTACTGGGTCAAGGGGAATCCACTATTTAATCACTGACCACTGTTCCACATCACTTTTTGGAATGGCTGAATCAACTGCACTTAGATTGTGTAGGCTGTGTTTGTGTAATGGGTATTATGAGGGATGGAGGTAGGGAGAGGGCAGATTCTATTAGGAGATGAACGTGCCAGAAAACTGAAGCATCTCTTGAAAATGCCTGTGGACCTAAGCTTTCTGGATGAGGCTCTTTGGTGTTCTTTCCATCTTACTTTAAAAAAAAAGAAGGGGGTGGGGATGCAGGTTATTTACCTTCCACCCTCTCACTTCTGAGTTTCAGTGCCACTCCCCCAGACCTAGCCTCTTGGGGCCCCACCTTCCTGCCCCGCTCACCCCCAGGTGATGGCCCTGCCTGCTGTCCTCCTCTGCCCAAACTTTTCTCATTGCTGTGTCTTCCCCTATTCCAATGGAAGCTCATTGAAGGTAGGATACGCAGTAAGCACTTAATAAATGCTTCTTGAGGCTGCCTAATGGACTGTGGGCACCTCAGACCCACCCACCCCTGGAGGACTCCCCAAGGTGTGGCTGATCACACGATGGCTTGTTATTCCTTTGAGGGACTCTAATCCTAGCCCTCTGTGTGTTTGCCTTTCCATCCCTACTGGGTCCCTTCCTGGTGCCATTGAAGGCCAGGGCTGTTTTGCTATTCTCTGTCTTCCCAGACAGAACTTGGCACGTAATTGACCAGTTTCAGAGGAGGGGTCCTGTCCTACTGATCCCATCCCTCTCCGGCACCTCCCACCATGCATCCTCCTGATTTCTGTCACCATCTGATCAGTTCAACCTTGGTTACCCACCCCGCCCCAACTGACTTCTTTACTAAAATGCTGGAGCCTCTCTTCTTAGTGAAGGTGAGAAGGGCAGTCTTTTATAGACTTTACTTGTGATTTGTGACAGGGTGAATTAGTTAATGAGTCTAATCACACTAATGAGTGTTGCTCAGTTTGCCTCTCATGATTTTCTCTCTGAGATGATTTGGGTCCAGAAGGAAATAATTTCAAGCAGCTTAGGTCTTACGACCCCTTGCCTAGATATAAACTGGCCACCTGTTTTGTGCTTTCTAAAAGTACCTTTCTATGGATGAAAGAGTAAAAGAAAAGAGAATTTGTGGGCAACATGGAAACTCTTTACCTTTCTGTTTGCTGTTTGCCCCTTTGGCCTGGTGAGTACTGGCCCAGCTTCTAAAAAGCCCTGGCTGAA
Source organism: Potorous gilbertii (assembly GCA_028658325.1). Classification (NCBI taxonomy): domain Eukaryota; kingdom Metazoa; phylum Chordata; class Mammalia; order Diprotodontia; family Potoroidae; genus Potorous; species Potorous gilbertii. The sequence continues at coordinate 463,494,437 of CM053769.1, read as the reverse complement.
GGTGAACCTGAGCAGAGTGTGTGCAGGATGTGAGGAGTTGTAAGATTAATGTCAGGTTAATGAGGGGTGGGCGGGGGAAGAGTTAAAGATCTTCCCTGCCCATTAATTGGCCTCTGACACATTTTATTAATTTCCGATGAGGCACAGGGTCACAGAGTCTTGCCCTCCAGCCCTGAAAAAGAATATCTATACTCTGAGGTGAGGTTTGGCTTTGGGACTTATTTTTTGGAAGAAGGTTTCTGAGCCAGATGAGACTCTGGGCAGCAGTTTTGAGAAGCAACCCCCCCCCCCCCAGCTTTGAAAACCCAGATATTGGTGCCTCCCTCCCTGGTAATGATATATGTATTGTCTGTGGTCAGACAGTAGGAAGCCCTGTCTGTTGGTCTTTCTGTTTGTAATTTCTGCTTGTCATTTCTGTTTGTATTTCCTCTAAAGTTCAGGGTGCTGACTTTTCCCCCTGAATTAAGTGAATGATAAATGTGCAAGATTAAAGTGACCACTCAAAAGTTGCTTTCCTTTTAGAAAAGCGGATCTAAAAAGTTGTGCAGCAGGCCTTCCTATGTATGTCAGGGTCCTTGCTGATTCAGGGGCACGAGAGAAGCTGCCAAACCTGGCCCTGGCCATCGAGCTCCCACCAGAGAGCCACCTGCCTGATCTGAGGGGGAAAAACTGGAGTCAGCAGTTTGGAGAAGTCAGATGTTTAAAACATTAAAAGAAATCTAACTTTTAGTTGCAGTGGTTTTGAGTTTCATGATCTCCATGTGCCAGGGAACCTCTAGAGAGTCAGAAATCCAGGGGGAGTTAGGGTTCAAAGAAAGCAAACACTTTGGATCTGACACACAGACCCCCTGGGGAAGCTCTGGGTGCTGTCAGAGGGACAGCCTCAACCAGCCAGCAGAGACCAGCAGACCTGCTATTGCGAGGCTGAGTCTGTAGTAGCAGCTTTCACAGGAAGAAATATACCAGTGGCCTTCAATGTATGTGTATGTGTGTACATGTATATGGTGTGTATGTACTGCTATGTGTATGAGTATGATGTGTGCGTGCATCAATATGGATGGTGTGTGGTGTACTTGTGTGTATGTATATGGTGTCTGTAGGCATGTATTTGTGAGTATGTGTGCTATGTGTGTCTGTGGGTATATGTATACTATGTGTGGTATACGTGTGTGCGTGTGTATGGTTTGTGCACACATGTGTGGTGTGGGTGTGTATGCTGTATGTATGTATGGTGTCTGTAGGCATGTATCTGTGGGTATGTGTGGTATGTGTATCTGTGTGCGGTGTCTGTGTGTATATATGTACACATGTATATGTGTGTGGTGTCTATATGCATGTATCTGTGCATTTGTGGTGTGTGTGTATCTGTGTATGGTGTTTGTGTGCATGTATCTATGTGGGTATGTCAATCTCTCCCTCTCTCTCTGTCTCTCTCTCTCTCTCTCTCTCTCTCTTTCTCTCTCTTTCTCTCTTCTCATAGATTTCCTCAACTTCTTGAGTGAGGTTGGTGCTGCTAGCTTTGCTTTGACAACTGGTACTCTTCCTCTCCTGAACATTTTATTCTAAGACAGAAGAGAATACCAAAGTTTTAGGTCTTGTCATTTAGCTCTCATTTTTGAAAAGTGATTCATGGCGAACTTGTTTTCCCCAAAGCAGTTTGGCCCCCTGTGTTGGGATTGGGAGTTTTCACCTGTTTCTCCTTGTAGCATCAGAGATCTTGAGTTGGTAGGAGCCTTGAGACCCTGAGCCCACAGGCTTCCCCCCACCGTCTTATAGATGAGAAGCATCAGCTCCTTGAGTTAAAGCTGACAGAAAACTCGTATGGCCTCTAGCCAATGCTCACCTCATTTTACATATGAAGAAACTGAGGCCCAGGGAAGTGACGGGACATCCCCATGGTTACACAGCTAGTCGGCATCAGACATAGGATTTTAAGTGGTTACCTCTTATTTTCTCTGTGCTCTGGCTGTTCCTTGGGGGAGGAGGGCCTGTGAGAGGGGGAGTACTGAAAGGTGTAAGGAAGAGTATCATGCCCTCTGTTTTATTAAAACATTTTATCTCCCTTAGTGCTGAGTAACCTTGTCAATTAACCCATCAGTCAAGGAGTATTTATCAAGCATCTACTGTGTGCCAGACATTTTACTAACTGTTGGAAAGATAAGGACAAAACACACACACACACACAAAACTGTCTGCCCTCTCTCCACAGGTAATAGGGAGTAAGCTGTCAGTGTTTGTTGGATACATGAATGAGTGGATGGATGGATGGATGGACGGACGGACAGGCATGTGGATGGGCATATGCATGGAGCTTCAAGCTCTGGTGCCAAAGAAGAGCAGAGACAGGTTATAGGACACAACCTAGTTAGATCACATACAGGTAGCAGGTGCTAAGAGTCCAGAGATAATGAGATGAATTGTTTAGAGGTAGAGAAGTCAACAAAAACCACTGGGTGGAGTCAGGACTGGAATCAGGTGGACTCAGAAGGAGGTTGGTGAATGAGCAGGGCACCCAGCATCAGGTGGTTATTCACACAGCTGGAAGGGCTACCCAAGGTCTCTCTAGCTCCATCATAGGAAGCCCAGGCATGGACCTTCTTGACCCAGGGTTCTCCATTGAGTGAGTCATCCATGTGTTGTCTTTGTCCCATCTGCTCAACTGAGAGGAGTTCATAGGACTTAGAGACACATTGCCTACTGCTCCTTTTACCCAGTGGGAAACTGAGACTCAAAGAGGTGACTTACCTAAACCCAGCCACCCCTGGGATAGAGCTACAGAGAAGGGATTTGTACCCCAGTCCAAGAACCGTTTGGAAGCCCTATCCTGTGGGAAAGAGACTCTCTCCACCAATGGCTTCTTGGTCATTGTCAATCCTAAGTAATAAGGATGAAGTTTTTTCTTTACCTTAAAGAACAAGAGATGTTTTCCAGATTGTCTTCAGTACCATAGGTTGCTAATAGTGTTTAAAGTCAAGTACTGCCCTGGAGGGTTCCTGGGTAACATCCTGGATTTAATTATTTCTACAGGCAGGCTGCTGCTGCTGAATAGAAAGTAGAAGAGGCTGTTTGTGTGAGTGAGTGAGGGTGTGAGAGTGTGAGTGTATGTGTATGTGTGTGTGTGAGAGAGAGAGAGAGAGAGGGAGGGTGTGTGTGTGTGTGTTTGTGTGTGGTGTATGTGTGTGTATGTTGGGTAGCTGGGGAGGGAATTTTCAGTACTCAATGGCTGCCTCAAAGGCGGAGCCAAAAAAATTGTTCTCCTCCCCTCCATTTCCCAGAAGAACCTGCTCATTATGTCATCTATTTCGAGGGCAATGATGGGATTGCCTTGTAACTTCGCTGTGGATATATGGAAGGTACCCAGCCTGCCATTGGAAAAATTGCCAAGAGCCTTGTGCCTCAGAGAAACTGTCCCCTTTTGTGTATCTATCTTCATCAGCAGAAGCAGGTCCCAAAATTAGACAGTTGTGGGTTCCTTTCTTCTGCCTGTGAAATGGCTTTTACTGGGCAGGCCACCCTTTGCTCAGCAGCGGCCACTGGCTGCAGAAAGGGCCTTCTTTCCTTGGAAGGGTGGCAGATCACTGGGCCTCTTGCAAGCCTGGGTTCCTCCAGCACTCTCTCACCAGGGCTCAACCTGGATCCCTATCTGCCTACACGCATTTAGTACAGGGGCTTATTCATCCTACGGCTGCCAACATATGGGAGTTTGCCATAACATGATTTATAAAACACCATGATCGACTAATTTAATTTTACAGAAATTTTTATGTCTTAATGAACAGTTTCATGGGTTGTTTTTGCTTGTGTAGGGAAGGGCACGATAGACTGAATGTGGGATTTTGTTTTTCCTTTTGACAGGGCTGCAGTGGAGAGGCTTGGCCTAAGGGAGGAAAGAAAGGCCTCATTTGTAGCACCAAGTGCAGTGATGCAAAAGTCCAGAGGCCTGGGTTCAAATCCTGCCTTTAACCCTTAACTGAGTCTCTGAGCCCATTGAGCACAACTCAGGCATTGTCTCTACAACATGGCTGCCCAGCAGTCACCCAGCCCTTGCTTGATGGCTCTGTCCATTCTGGGAAGCGCTCATTGCTAGGAAGGGTTTCCTATAGCTACCTGAAATTTCCCCCATGTGACTTCTCATGTGTCGCTACTAAATATGGCCCCGCCTCAGGCCCAAACAGTGACCATTTCTCCTGACCCCACCCTTGCCCTTTGAGGCCTTTCTGGGCCA
>CM053769.1:463305212-463485212 GCA_028658325.1 Potorous gilbertii | reverse complement strand
GGGGACAGGGAACAGGGATTTGTGGCTACTCCCCGACGCTCAGTGTGGGGGAGGCTTTCAGGGAGTGGTCAGAGAGATGGCCCTCAGTGTGGGCAAAGTCAGCTGGGCCCCTAGCAGCCAGTCCCCATTGTTCCTTTGAAAGGCCCTTTACCACCCCAGTGCTGGATAGCTAATGAATTCCTAATGCTAAAAAAGGAGCAAAATCATAGTTGCTGCCTATTTGTGAGAAAAGGCAGGACTAGAAGCTGAGTCTTAGGGCCTCTTTCCTTGTGTCTGTCCATGGGCTGTGGCTCAGGGCACTTTGAGCTTCTAAGGGGTGAACTTTGACCCTCTGTGTGCCTGGAGCTAGGGTGGGACAGTTATTGTCAGCAGTCTATTATGAAGCTGCCCTCATTCCTTAGATTAACCAGGTGACCATGACCTTGAGTAAAATGTTTTTCATGGCTATCTCAGCATATGTATTTTTAGTGCGTTTAATAACATAGTTCTGAGAAGGGGTTTATTGGCTTCACCAGACCCACTGCCTAAGGAGTCCAGGACACACAAAGGGTCAGAACCCCTGACTTAGCCCAATTGAAAGTGAGGCTGGTGCCATAGCAAGGGGTCTGTCCAACTTTTCTGCTTCAAGTCCTCATGGGGTCTTTGTGCTTGGTAGTAAAAGGATAGAACTGTACCCTGAGCCTTCACTCTAGGAACTTAAGGACAGTGGAGCAGATGGTGGGCAGAGACCCAAACAAAACCTTCCCACCTCAGGGAGCATCCTCTGTTCGTGGGAGAGGAGAAGAGCTGTTCCTGCCATGTCCCATAGGTGGGCCAGTTCTGCCTCTGTGAGACCCTTCACATGTCAGGCTGCAGCAGGGCTCCCATCTCTGTATACGCAGTTAAGTGCCTACTCTTGATTCGGGAGCTCCTTGTCTACAGTGACTTGCTAGTTACATGCCCCAGGGCTCACTCCTTGTTGGTCTGTGCTCACAATGGCCTCGGATGTGGCTTGGACCCTGCTTCTCAGACCTTCTTCCTCTGTGGGCTTTCTTGTGTTTCCAGCCTGATTGTCCCCATTTCACCGCTGCCTCTCACCTGACTTGGTGTGCAGAGCCCGGGTAGCTTATTTACAAAGTTTACTTGGCACCTCTCCCAAGAGCTTTGATTCAGGACAGTATGTGCATGCAACCCTGGAAACCATGTCAAAGAGTCCCCCGGTCCTCAAAGGTTGGCTACCTTGCCAAGAAAGCATCACCATTAATGGACTTGCCTCCTTTTCCTGGGACTTCTGCTTAGAAGACCCTGAGCACAGGCATATTCACATCACATTTTATGTTTGCATTAGTAACCCAGCCATCTCCAGGGTCTTGTAAATGAGAGGCCGAGGGTGGGGAGGGAGCTGGGGAGGGCATTGGAGGGAGCAGTCAGAGGAGATTTTTTTTTAGAAGGGTCATTTGACAGGAGAACCTGCTTTTAAAAAATGTTTAATCATAATGTTCAATGAAAGAGTAAACTATAAACTATCAAATGCTTTTACTATAAGTAGCGAACTGTCCTCCAGTGCAAGGCTTCTCACAGGAATGTAGTCTGATTTGTGTATCTTTGTATGTGTGTGTTTGTATATGTTTTTGTGCCGGTGATTGTATGTGTTTGTGTGTGTATATATGTTTTTGTGTGCCTGTATGTCTTTGAATATATTTGTATATGACTATGTATTTGTGTGTGTGTGTTTTTGAATATGTTTATATATATGTTTGTGTATATATGTATCTTTGAGTATGTTTGTATGTTTGATTGCATATGTGACTTTGTGTGTATGTGTTTTATGTATGTGTCTTTGAGTATATGTTTGTATATGTGTGTCTTTTTCTATATATGTATCTTTGTGTTTCTATATATCTTTGTGTATTTATATGTGTCTATCTGTATGTGTCATTGTGTGTTTCTGCACATTTGTACGTATGTGTGTGTGTGTGTGTTTGCAGACTGCACAGACAGCCACAGAGCTGGTGTACCTCAAACAATAATGGTGCCCACTGAGGAGAGAAACCTGGCAGAGGGGATTCCTTTTCATGGTTCCCATGGAGGAGAAGATTTTATCTCTCACCGGGCGTTTGCTGGGTGGTTTTTGTTTGTTTTTGTTGTTTTCCAGATGTTTTTCATCTGACATATGGTTTGATTAAAGATAAAATTCAACACTTAAAGGAAAACAAAAAAACCTTAGACTGTGCAGTGTGAATTCCATGTTGAGATCTCTATCATAGTTTTTTCAAAACTAAGAAAAGGGAGATTGCTTAATTCTGACTGATTTGTTAAAGCTGTACGTCCCGTCTCAAGCATAGTGTGGATTTTCAACATTTAACTCACTTAGGAAATATCACCTTCACTTGAGAGATGAGAAGAGAGAGGACCAAAAGCAAAGGGAGGCTTTGGGGCAACACAGCCATGTTTTTCTTAACTCCAGAAGAAGTGAGTGGCACTTTGCTCAGACGAGGGTTTGACTCAATCCGGGAGAGGTGTCAGGGGCATGTCAGAGGAGCCCTGGCAGGGAGTCCCCACCACTGCCATTTGAGAAGACTCCAAGGGCAGGTCAGGGGGTGCCTCAAACATTAATTCAGCATCTATTGGGTACAAAGAGAGTTCTGTGGAAACTGAGGAAATTGGGGTGTTGACAGCAGCTGACTTGGTCTGTGTGCAAATCCTGGGGTCCGGCCCTGAAGTGAGAGACAGCTTGGTGTCTGACTCCTTGTTCTGGCCCCAACAGTCCCTGAGGGGAGACAGAGAGTTCCAGCAGAGTGGAAAGAAGACAGTTTTTGAGAGCAAGGCGAGGAGAGCCGCCTGCTTGCGTATTGTCCCTGGGGCGATAACAGTGCATCTCTTTGCAAAGTGGGAGCGAGGAGGGGACCAGGAGTATGTCTGATCTGGAGGGATGGGGGGGCCTTGCCTGAGCTCTTAGGACTCTTCTCAGTATGTGCATTTGTGCACATGTCTCCATGTACCTCGTGTGCATTAGTGTACTGGTAGGTGCATGCGTGTGTCTGTGTATGCACGCACTCACACAAGCCTTGAGAGAAATAAAAACATTAACACCAGCCCCCAAGCATGGCAAAGGAGAGACAGAAAGGTGCTCGTCCCATTGTTGTTGGGTTTTTCAGTCACAGGGAGTATTCATGGAACAGTGTAGTCCACTTCCCAACCCTTTTCTGGCTAACCCAGAGGCTGGAGACCCCACAGAATCATTAAAGAGAAGCTGTCTTCATATGGACAGACCCTTAGGAATGATGCCCTTTCCAAGAACATCTGTAAGTCCATTGTTAATGGACTTACATCCTGCCCCTATGTCCATAGCCCCTCCCTTAAGCAGCCATGGTGGCTTTTCCTCGAACTCACATCTCTGTCTGCCTGGCTTATTCACAGTGTTCATCCTCCTACCTTTTGAGTCAGGTCTGCCCCTCCACCCTTCAAGCCATCTCCCAGCCTGGCCTCATCTTGGCTCAGCCCAGTGCTAGCCTTGGCTCAGATGTCCCTGGACGGACCATACAAGGCTCTGGCCAGCTTGGTCTCAGCCGTCCCATACCAGTGCCAGGGCCAGAGGGCCAGCAGAGGCAGCAGATGTCATCCACATATGGCCCAAAGTCCAAAACATCTGCTATGGTGGACTTTCTTCCCTCATCCTGACTCTACAGTAGGTCTACAGTCAGTTCAGCATTTCTTGGCACACTTGATGGGTATACCTGTGTAATCATGTTCCACTCAAAACTGGAGGACAGAGTGTCATTATTGTTGACCTCTGGCAGAGACTAAAACCTGTCCAAATGAGCCAAGTGACCGTTTCCCGTGATGAGGACAGTGAGGACCCAGAAATCCGCGTTTTCCTCTATAAATGGTGCTGGCTTCATTTGCATTCCGATGGACTCTGGCCACCACGGCCATCCAAGTGAGAAGAGAATACATAGAGGCACAGGGGATTCCCAAAGCCAGGTGAAGTGTTTTTTTATTTTAAAGAATTGTTGTTGTAGACAGTAGAGAACACTGCATTTTCTTGTGATAGGGAAGCTCAAATGGAAAAGGAGAAGTCACAGGGTTTACCGTCTGACCTGAGATCAAGTCTTGTTTGTCAGCTTAAGGAAGTTCCTTACTTCATTTACCTTTCTGGGCATCTGTAACATTTCTGAAGACCCTTCCTCTTTTAATATTGGATCCTCTGATTCTGGGCTGTCTAGTTCAACCCAGAGCTTACTGACAGTCTCCTTGGTCATTGCCCTGAAATGTCCAGCCTGGTGAGAAGAAACTCACCATTTCTCAAAGCAACTCAGCTGTCATTGGAATAGCTGTGACGTTGACCTCTATACATATCTATCTCTCACCATACTCTTCCCGCAATGGGAAGGAAGCTGGATAGGGCTGGGGATAGAATTTTGGATTTGGAGGTAGGAAGACCAAAGTTCAGATGCTACTTAAGAGACTTCTTGGGTCTATGACCTGGTGAAATAACATCTACACCTCTTCCATAAGATCCTAGCACTTGCCTCATGGGGTTGATATGAAAAGCAAATGAGTTCCCTACTATATAGACACACACGTATATATGCATGTGTGCATGTGTATAGCACTTTGAAAACCTTAAAACAAGCTATAGATCCAGCTGTTATTTTTATCGTCATCATTAGTGTCCTCAGCATCCTCCTCACCATTAATAGGATGTTGATTGCGATGGATGCCACACTGGTAGGTGATAAAGGGTAATCCAGCCTCCTCATTTTTCCCAGTGATGCTGAAATGAATTGGCCATAAAGTTATTCCCAAGCCTGGTCAACTGTGGCAGAGAGAATCCCCTAAGGACTGCCAGCTCCTGGCAATAGTAGGTGTTCAAGAAATATCTGTCAATCATGATGAGAGGGTGCAAGAATATCAGCTTGAAATCAGATGTTTTAGGATGTGGATGAAATGACTTCATGAAGCCTGCAACTCAAGCCAACAGAGAAAGATTCCATTAAAGACCAGGTGAAGGTACCCTGAGTCCGAAAGTCATTTCTCTCTCTCCCTTCCTGGCTGCTTTGACTCTTGGAGAGTTTCTTCAGGAAAGCCAATTTAATTTTGTAGGGTACAAAGGATTCAAGAAAACTCGAGCCTCACCAAGACATCCCTGTTGCGGAATCTGCAAACCCTCGAGCTACGGCAACTCTCAGACTCTCCCATCTCTCCATGGAGAATGTGTACAAACACTCACCCTCCCTGGGATGGTATTCCATGATGTTCCACACAAATGAATGTCCTTTTTCCCCCCAGAAATGCCCTCTCGAAACAGCTTTATTATTTCGATGGAAGGGTGACTCTGTTTACAAAGACAAGTTCCGCATCCATTTTAATAAGCATGTTAACTATCATTCGCCTTCATGTCAAGTTGCTTGTACCGACATTATAAAAACAATTACAGAATTCACTTACAGTTAATTATTTGGCCGAAAACCAACCCATCTCAAATTAAGTGAGACAAAACCCAGCAAGTAAGAGGAACGTGCTGGCTGGTTCTTCATTTTAGCCATGATTTCTCCTCTAAACTGCTGTTCTCTTCTGCCACATTTTAGAATTATCGAGGTCAAGAGGGTAAATACTCAGCCGGTTCTCCTCCAAGGATCTTGCTCCTTAAGGGTAGTGGGCTGGGAACTAAAGGGTCAGCACTTCTCTCTCTCCAGCCACAATTGCCAAAGGTGAATCACAGGCATCATTTCTGGACCCACCGAAACCCCCAAGGTCCACCTTCCCGAAGCAGCCAGAAATGGACAGGCAGGGAGGTCTCTGCCAAGCTCTTGTTTCCTCTTGTGGAATTTTGTCTGGTGATTTCCATCTGTTTCTGTGCCCCCATTCATATGGGACTTTAAGAAGTGAGTGGAATGCAGATGGGGAGTCCATAAGGAAGGAAGCTTGGTTTACTGTAATCCTCTGAAAAAGGAAAAAAAAATCACACATTGGTCATTTCTAAAATGGGGGTGCAGGAAGTGACCCACTTCCTGCCAGTGGCTGCACATTGCCTCCAAGAGGGAATTCCTCGGATATATTTCGGTTTTGTGCAAATGCTCTTGCTTGCTGAAGAGATAGTGTAGAAACATAAACAACATTTGCATTTCCTGAAAGAAAACCTACAGCATAGTGTCTACTTAACATGGACCTTGGTTGTACTTGGGAGAGGGCAGACATTTGGGGTGGTGTCCTTTGGACACCATGCCTTGCAGGGCTGGTCAACCCCACTGGTGACAAAGCACTCTGGGTAACCCAGTCCTCATTTCTGGCTTCTGTCCCCTCAAGGGACTCTTCACTGCATCTGTCCCCAACCTTCAATGGTGCCTCTCATCTCACTTGATATCCAGGCAAAAAGTTGGCATTGTTCACTGAGTCCCTCAAGAACAACTGGTTGGTTACTTCACCTCTGCCATATAGGGAATGAGGACTCTCCCCTCATTTGTGCAGTTCTCTAATGTTTATTACTTGTCCAACTTGGAGAAGTGACCATGGTTCAGATCCCATTGTAGTCTAAGTGATCACTGGCATGTGCTGAGCCTCAGTCTCCCTCTTTGTGTTGTAAAGAATGAACCTTAAAGTACACAGGTGAACTTTGATGAGTTTACTAAACTTTAAACAGCTAACATACAGACCGATGGACTCAGCTTCTGACAGTAACTGACTTGGATGTGTCCTATGTCATCAGAGTAGAAATGAACAGAAATATTGATTTGGCATATGTGATATTTTTGTATTTAATATCATTCATTTAACTTAATAAACATTTCATATATTTATCTATTAGATAACATGTTTAGTACATAAAATGACATATGCAATACATGTTATCTCTGATAGACACAGTGAAAGCTTTATGTAGCCCTCCTGGGAGGACAGTGCTATTGTGATCCCCATTTTTAAGATGGCTAAGATGAGGTTTTTGCTAGTAAGTGTCTGAAGCAGAATTTGAACCCAGGTTTTGACTCAAGTTAAGAAGCAAGCAACTTGCCCTTCCCTTCTTGTGCTGGACTGATTTGGCAGAGTGGACAGTTTGTTCTGATGACAGTGACCAGGAGAGCCATGGTCCACTGTGTCAGACCACTGATGGTTCCAAGTGCTTACCCTCTGTGTGGTATTTCTTTTGGGGAGTGAGCTGCTATTCCTTTATGAATAAGAAGAGAGAACTTGGAGGTCACGGATCTCTTCTGGAGGCTCCTTGAGGCAGCCTAGCATCGCTCAGGAAGTAGCTGAGGTCATATTTGAACTCTGGTCTTTAGTTTGGCCATTTACACAGCACCTCTTATTTGAACCAGAGCACAAGGATCATGTGGCCTGTCAGTGTCAGGTAGCGCTCCTTCTCCCTCTGACTTACTGGAGGTTTTCCATTGCAGTTTGAAGAATGAAAATATTATTGTGGCAATGTGTTTGCTCATTTATTGGCAAGGCAAAATGGGTTCTGCCTGGGCCAGGGATTTACCAGTGCTGTCTATTAGCCAATCCCCTGCAACCACCCTGTAATTCTGCTCTCCATAAAATTGCATTTGGCATGAGGTGGGGCCAGGCTGGCCTGCCTCCAGAGGAGTTCAGGTAGCCGGATTGTCACAGCATAGCCCCAGCGTGGCACCGGGCTCCTTCCTGAGCAGCCGAGGCTGAGCACAGTCTTGCTTTTCTGGCAAAGCTGGCCAGATGGGGGTGTGGAGGCGTGTGCACACACAACTGCATGGCTATGTGGCCAGTCGGAGACATGGGACATAATTTCTTGGAGTGTTTGCGCCCTGGGATTTGAGGCTGACAAATACCTGACAAACCAAACTGCCCTCTCTGACTGTCCCACGTCACAGATACTAAGACAAGCCACGTTTCCCCAGACTTGGAATATGTAGACAGTATCTTCAGGTTAGCACATGAGGAGCCTTGGCAAACCCTTCTCTGATTGGCAGTCCTCCATCATGTTTTCTTTGGCTCAGAAAGTGCTTGTAAATATGTGCATGGGTGTGTGTGTGTGGGTGTGTGTGTGCGTGTGCATGTGCACAATGTATATAAAAATGTGGTATTGAAATATATATGTTTATGTGTGTGTTTTCCCTAAAAATCTTCAGGTCCCCAGGGCCTTCTGAAACACAGAGGTGACCTCCTGGTCTTGTTGCAGTGAGAAATATGCTGGCTCCCCTGTCTCCCCCCCTGTCCCATACACCAAGTTTTTGGTACTGGAGTGATGAGTGAGCTGCTGGACACCCCAGGAACAGATGGGCTGATTTCCATTGGTGTTTGTCCCAGACACATGGAAAATTAGAAGCCTGGGCTGCCATAGACTGCTGTTGATCCCTGCTGCTGACCAATAGCTGACCAGTCCTCACTCTCGACCACATACCTGCAGGGCAAAGGGATAATGAGCACTTCCTAAGCACCTGGCTCCATGCAAGTGACACCAAAGACAATGTTGGAGCCAGAAATACAGTACACACTCTTGGGGGTGGAGCATCCTTCAACAGATGTGTGACCTCCCTGTGGTCCAGTAGTTGCTAAAAGTCCACAGGAAGGGAGACAGAGATAGAGAGAGAGGAGGGGAAGGAGAGAGAGAGAGAGAAAGGGAGAGGAGGGAGAGATGGAGGGAGAGACAGACAGACAGATAGAGAGAGGAGGGAGACAGAGAGAAGGGGAGAAGAGAGAGGGAGGGAAATAGGGAAGAAGGGAGAGAGAGAGATCGATCCAAACCCCAGCCTCCTGACTCAGGCCAACTCTCAGATCTTCCAGGGGACCTCCTAGTAAAAGAGACAGGAATTTGGAATCAGAAGATCTGGATGTGAATCCTGCCTCCATCACCTAAACCCCATGATCCCTCTGGTGCTCAGGGTCAGGAGGGCACTGACCTAAATGGCCTCCAAACTGCTTTCCTAGTCTGATTCCTGAAGGACTCAAACAGAAGAGGCATATTAGACAGACCACCCAGAAAAGGTGTGACCTAAAGGAGGCAGAAAGACCTGGGTTTGAGTTCTATGCCCCGATACATAGTGATCCTCTCAATAGCCCTGAGTGACTCCATGACTAAGTTGCATGTCGCCATCCAAAAGGGCAGCTGGATAGAACAATAAGTCTGGAGTCAGGAAGATCTGAGTTCAAATACAGCTTCAGACATTTGTTAGCTGGGTGACCCTAGACACGTCTCCTGACCCTGTTTGCCTCAGTTTCCTCATCTGTAAAATGAGCTGGACAAGGAAATGACCAACTGCTTCAGGATCTCTGCCCAGAAAATCCCCAAAGGGGTCACGGAAAGTTGGATATGACTAAAGGAGGCAGCAAACATGGGAGAGGGGGAGGGGCCAGCGTCCCCATGTTGGCTCATGGGAGTGGTGGCTGAGCCCTGGGCAGAATTATGGGAGAACTCACAGCCCCAGAGAGTAATGTGGAGTAATTGTGGTGGTGGGCAAGACCTGAGTTCACATCCAGCTTCACACACTTGCTAGCTGAATGACTCTGGGCAAGTCACTTCACATCTCTTTGCCTCAGCTTCCTCATTTGTCAAATGGGGTACCCATTGGAGCTGTCCCCTAGGGCTGTTGTAAGGCTCCAAGGAGAATCTGTCTACGTGTGTATGTGTGTGTGTGAAGTGCTGTCTAGCAGCGTGTGCTGTTATTATTGCTTCTCCTTCATAATGTCATTATTGTTGGGTTTTGTTCCACCAATTTTCACATAAAGGAAGAACAGAGTCTGCCAGCTCTGGACCCGTGAGTTTGATTAGTTCTAGAAGATCCTAGAACAGACCTCTACAGGGCCAGTTAGGGCGCACCTCCAGAGAGAAGTCACAGTCCATCATGGACAGATCCTCCCAGACCAGGCTCATCTCTTCTCATTTTAGAGTAAGACCATCAGCGCACAGAGGCTCTGTGGGCACAGTTTGCTCAGATTCAATGACAAATCTCATGGTATTCTTGTGGGAAAGATGGTGTCCTGACCTTAGAGTTGCTACTGGTCTAGCACCAGCATCACAGGACGCAGGGCTCTCTTCTTGGCCTTGGCCTGTGGAACATTTTTATCAGTGATTTAAAGATGAAGTCAGCCTGCTCTTCATGGGTGCAGATGTTATCAAACCAGATGGGAGAGTTCATGGGTGACAGTCAAGATCCAGAAAGATCTCATCTGTCCAGTGTGTGAGGCTGAAATGAATCATCTCCCTCATCAGGGCATGAGCTCCTGGCCAGTAGGAATCATCCCATTCTTTGTATCCATATGCCCAGTGTTAGTACAGGGCCCTAGGACGTAGTAGGTCCTTCATAAATGTGCGCAGATTGATTGAAAAAGTAAACAGAGAAAAATGCCAAGTCCTACAACTGTGGACAATAGTTACCTCCACATATAGGTGGTGAGAAAGCCAGTGGGAGCCAGGGACTAAAAGGCTGATGCCACCTTGGGCCACCTCCAGACACAGCTGGCTTGCAGAACACTGGGAAAAGGCTTCAGTGTTCTGGTAAAGGGGGACCCCATCTGGAGCGCACCATCATTTGAGAACATTGATTAGCAGACATGCCTGGGAGCAGGGTGGCCCACCTGACTGGAGGCTGATTCAGCCTCAACTTGGTCCCCTGGCTGCCCCAGCACTCAGACTATGCTTCATCCCAGCAGGGCTGAGGCTGCTCAGGCTCTTTCCACCCAACCCACCCCCCACCCCTCTAATCTGAGGGGCTTCCCTGCTGTGTGTAGGCTTCTTGTTTCCTATTTCTCATCTACCCTGTGCCTGGGCAGTAGTAGTCAAACCAATCATCACCTTGACCAAAACTGCCCTCCTAGTCAGCCCTGCTGGATGTATTGTATCCTCCTACCTGTATCTCTGGAGACAGTGTGGTGCCTGGCACATTGTAGGTGCTGACTAAATAAATGGTGGCTGATTTTTGTGGATGCACTGCTTGGAGAAGGGAACACTTACCAGGGAACACGGAAGACAAAAGCATGACTTCTAGTGTTAGAAGGGCTTTCAGGGAAGAGGGCTTACGGTTCTAGATTCAGACAATGGAGCTGGGACTAGTGAGTGGCAAATCTAGGACTAAATATGAACTCCTAGGAGGAGGGATTGTTGTCACTGTTGGATTTGTACCTTGAGCGCTTGGCACAGGGCCTGACACATAGTAGGCCCTTGTTAAATGCCTCTTAATTGGCTGATTGCTTTCCCTGTTAAAATGTGAGCGTCTTTGGGTAGGCTGTTTTGGGTAGGATTTACCCTTGCAGATCTGTCTGTCCACAGGAGGAACATGCTTGATACACACAGGAGTGTGTGATTCCTATGCATTCACTCATGCCGTTTTCCTGTAGTTGGGAGAACTGCAAGGAGAGCAGGACTGTCGTCATTGACTGCTTTTGTGACTTGAAAAGGAGAGGAGGTGAACTCTAACATTCTATGTCTTTCTGCAGATGTGACATTGGGCCACTAAGGGGCACCACAGGGCCTGGAGTCAGGAAGACCTCAGTTCAAATCCAGTCTCAGATACTTACTAACTCCGGGGCCCTAGTCATTTGAACTTTAGTTGCCTCAGCTTTCTCATCTGTAAAATGGGAATAACAATAGCTCCCACCTCCCAGAATAGTTGTGAGAATCATATGAGAGAATTTTTGTATAGCACTTTGCACAATGTCAGCTCTAAGTAAATGTTCATTTTCTACTATAAGAAGTCATTTTCTCTCCCTAGGTCAAATTCTCTCAGATGAGGCACAGTGGGCTGACTGGCACATCCCAGACCCTCTTTGCTTCTGTCTTCTAGTCAGGAGATCTGGATTAAGTTTCTGCCTCTGCCGCCAGCTCTTTTGATTAGGTGACCACGGGTCAGCCCCTTCCCCTGTCTGGGCCTCAGTTAGACCATTTGTAAAAATGAGATTGTTGGAATTGATGACAGCTAAGATCTCTCAGAGCACAAAGAATCCCCTAGTTCTGTGATTGTCAGAATGTCAGAAGAGCAGTGACCCTGGGGGAGTCTTAGCTTGCCAATATTCTTTTAGGGACCGGCTTGATTTTAATTCAATGAGATTTTAACCCCTGCCTCAAAAAACATCTTGCTGGAGAGACTCACATTCTCCCCATTAACTTCAAGGGGCGTGTCATAGATCTAATATCATGCTTTGAGAGTCGAGAAATAGCTTCCTTCCAAGATGGAAGGAGGGAGTTCACTGTACACACTTGACTTTTGCCATGATTTGGTGTGTCCTGGAAGAAATTATCCTCCAAGAAAGAAAGCTTAGTTGATTGAAATAAAATTCATTCCATATTTCTGTGTCATCCTTTATTAAGCAGAGTGGCTCACAAAATTCCATCTGCTGTTTACAAACATCCTAGGGCAGACCTGGAGCCACTCTCTGCACCCGAGGAGTACTTTCCTGTACTCCCCTTTGGAATCTTGCACTGTCACTGGAAATTCCCCCCATAGACTACTGTAAGTTGTGGCTTGGAGGTTTTCCTGAGTATTTCTCCCTCGTTGCTCAAATTCTTTGTTTAAGTTTCAGCCTTGCCTATGGTGTGGGCGCCATTTAACGTTATCTTAATACATTTGTTTTGGATTTTGTGGTTGCAACAAAAAAAAAATCCTTAGCTTTGATGATTTCATGTTCGTTTCAGAAAATACTCAGGCATAGCTGTCTCAAGTGCCTGCTTTGTTTTCCAAATGTATTTGCTGGGAGATGGAACAGATCTTGCTGTATTTTGGCAGCATTCTGGATTTAGATTCTTGAGGAATTTTCTGGAGATCCCAAGAGATTGAGCCCGTTCATGGTTCAAGAAATTAAAGTTACCCATCCTGCTAATTAGCTCCAAGGCCACTAGCCTTACTTATTTAACAACAGAGGAGTCTATAAAATTGGAGGAGAGAGGGAATCTGGCTCTCCAGCCTGCCCAACACGGGACTGCTCCACTATCTTGTTTGAAACAATATGAGACCACCAAGGGGCTGTTCCAAACCGTTAATAGTTAGGCAGAAGGAGAGGTGCTCCAAATGACAGAAGGGCTGACCTGATGCACTACCATTTTTCATTCACTTGTGGATCCCAAGAACCAGAGGCTTGTTAGAGTGCTCTCTCTCAGTCAAGGGCAAAGTCAAACTTGGACTGGACATGGGTTTGCTCCCTCGTGGCGTACTCCCATTAGGATGCGCTGTGTGTGGTTGGTGCTGCCACAGGCTGGTGTGTGCTGCTCCATTTCATGGGAGGTTTTAAAGGCTGCCTAGGAGGGCAGAGAGAGAGAGAGAGGATCAGCTCTGAACAGCACAGTGATACCACCATTTCCAAAAATTCAGCATCCCTTCTCCCTCTGCCTCCCCGTTTGTCCATCCCAGGTCACCTCCCTGCCAGGATTTCTCGTTTCTCAAATACTCATTTTTATTACCTTCCTCTTTATCTTTCCAGTCCATGTGCCCTTAGAAACATCTTCACTTCTAGACTGTTGACATGCATGTTCCCTATGGTCTTGACAGAGCTGGCCTCCCCCAGAAACAGGACGGAGTTTACATGTTTGCCTCGGTAGGGTGGGAATGGGGTGGCATTTTTCATTTTTGTTTTCTATGAAGGAACAATCTAGAGGATCCTGGGATTCCTCTTTTACAAATCCCATTGTTTTAAAGCCTCAGTATTAAGAGGAGAATCTCCAATTGTTTATTTCATGTGGGGGGGGGGTGGTAATGATGTTTCTATAGAGCCTACTTTGTGCCAGACTCTGTGCTAAATACTTTAGAATCTTACAACAACAGTAGCAGGTAGGTAATGTTATTATCCTCAGTTTGTAGGTAAGGAAACTGAGGCAAATAAAGATTGTGCCATATCCAAATACCTCTAACTTTGAAGCAGCTCCTGGCCTGCTTGAGGCCGAGTTAGCCAGTTGATGCCCTTGGAATATCCAAGGACTTACCCAGCGACATCCCTGAAAGCTTCCCAGTTTGGCCCCCAGAGGCACACATTTCATTAGGCCTGAGGAGTTTTGTCTCCCTGCTCTGGCTGTGAGCTGGGCAGCTTCTGACCTCTACAGTTCCACAACTCTGTGGAGCATCTCAGATCAGTAGATGGAGACCCACCAGAAACATGAGGCGAGTTTCAGGCTTCTTGTTCCTTGATAGGGGGAGTCCTTTCTGAAGGTAGAGAACCACCCCATGCTGGGCCAGACAAAGTGCTTTATTAGGGAACTTTAGGGACTTGTTTTGTGAGTAGCTGTGGACATTGTGGAAGTCTAGGAAAAATTCCTGAAGCAATGAGCCCTTGTGTTTGATGGCACGATGTTAAATGTGAAATGGTGGCTAGTAAACCCTTCGTCCGCACGTCTGTGGCTTGTGATTCATGACTGGCCATTGGGTCAGCAGAATCACCTGTGATAGGGAGAGATGCTGAATGTGTGCATGCCTCAAGGCACTGACATTAAAGCCCAAGACCCCTCACACACAATCAGGCCAAACTTTATGCTACTTGGTAAGGAGGGGCAGCTTCACTTCCTGTTTATTTTTATGTCACAAGTATGGAAGCCACAACAACTGTGTTGGCATGGTGTGGTATGGCGTGACATGGAGTGACATGGAATGGTGTGGCTGATACAGCCGACTTTATTCACGAAGACACACCAAGAAGAATATTGGACTGCAGGTAGAATCAGTATTTTCTAGAAACACAATGTATGTGCCTTGTTTTGTTGTTGAGAAGAGTCTTGACACAACGACTCATTCACAAATAAGAAAACTGTTTGTGCTGCCTTTTTTGGGTCAAGCCTAGAAGGACAGTGGTGATAGGCAGCCGGGGCATCTGGCCATTGGACACCCACAGTTCCCAACCCTACATCGTATGGACTATCTTCTGTGTGATAGCAATTCTAGGCTCCTAGAAGGTGTGATAGAGAGAGTGCTGAATGTGGCCTCTGGCAGATCTGTGTTTAATTGTGGGACCTTGGCAAGGCACTGCAGCCTGGGAGTCAAGCAGAGAGGAAACTGAGGGACTGAAAAAGTGACCCATCGCTTAGGTCCTTGAGGCAGAATGCCCACACCTCACCTCACAGTCTATGCTTCGACCTTTGTTTGTATTTTATTATCATAGCATCTGCATCCGCGTGAGACATTCTGTATACGAGGTATATTTCTTTGTGTGTGGATTCATGAAGCACTTGTCCACATGATACCACACTCCTTCGCACTCCCAGGGGTAGGCAGCCAGTGACTGCTGTAGATATGAGAAGATCCTGGGGTTGTCATATTTAGGGCTAGAAGATGCCTTAGACATCATTGAGTCTGATGCCCTCATTTTATAGGTGAGGCAACTGAGGGTCATAGAATTTCAGTGATTTTCCCTGGGTCACCATTATTTGTATTTCTTGTATTCTAATTCTTAAAAGGAGTTTATCAATTTGAGAAGACCCCATCATCAAATTATAAATTTATAGGAGAAATTCAATGTGAAACCCAGGAAATAAGATGGACCACACCTTATAGCCTTGCCCTTTCTTTTCAAAACTAACTATGAAAGCACCTAAGCCAAAGCCAGGCCTTTTCAGCTATACCCTAGGGAAACCCTGTTCACCAGCCTTAGTATCCTTAAGTTTTTGTACTTTTTACTGATTCCTCCAAGGATGGAATGGGGATGGGGACCAGGAAGAGTCCTAGAATTTCACCAGACTGTTGCCCTGGCTCTGCCAAGTTTGGCTTGATGTCAACACCAGTATGAGTTGATGTCGATATAATGCCTTGCTGGTTACCTTATCGCATGTGCATGCCTGCCATTTTGGTTATCAACCCAGTTGGGGTTATCTTGACACAGTGTTGTTATATCCCCCTCCCCAATGCTATTTGAAATTTAGGTAGAGGTTAGAGTGAGGCAGAGATAACTTTGTGTTTCCATTTCTTCTGGGTAACTCATTCCAAGTACTATTTTGCTAGTATCCTATGAACTATCTCCAAACAGTTTTAAAGTATTTCCTTTTTTTAATCTAAAATTATAAAAAGAGTTAATAAAGAAACAGATGACTATATTCACCATATTGAAGGGCCTTTGCAAGCAAATGCAAAGCTTGTAGTTGAAAATCAGTTTACTCCAGGTGCCATAGCAACAGGGAGCCCCTCAATAGTCACTTGGGTTATCTCTGCAGAATGACATTGCCATTATGAAGTCTGGAGCTTTTTCCAATAGTTTTTAGAAACTGAATGTTAGGATGGAGAATTCTTTAATGTTTTCATAAGGTGTTAATGCCGATTGCCTGGGGGACTAAAGTCATTGTACTTGGGAAGAAATCATATGCTGTTTTATTTAAATTCAGAGCCCAGACATTCCTTAAAAAATGTATAAAATACATCCTGAATGTAATTTTGACGCTTTATTGCTTGTGTAGTTATGTCTTAATATTATAAGTCTATGGAGCAGGAGCTAGATAAAAATGATTGGCTCAATTGCTTGCTTTGAGGAGCTGTTGTTTTTGTTCTGCTTTATGGTAGCTTGCCTTACAGGATTGGATCATAGGCAACCCTTGTGCTTTAAAAAAAATAAAAATAAACAACCATCATTTGGATGGTTCTGGTGTGTTTCTGCTTGACAGTTGGGGCACTAGTAAATGACCTTGGGAGCTCCCTCCTAACAGGGGTGAGAATCTGGTGCTATTTCAGAAGGAAGTCTCGTAGGATGCTAAGACAGAATTCATACCTGCATACAAAGGGCTAAGTTGTGAGAAATATGTCACTAAGGCAAGAAAGAACCAAATGGGGAAAAATAAAGGGGAGGGGTCACTTCATCGCCAGGGTACAGCTTCTTTTCCTGGAGAAGATAAGGCAAGTTTTCTGATCCTCAGGGCATTTCAGGACTTTAGGGCTGAAGTGCAGGCCTGACCAAGAGCCAGGTTGTGTTTCCAAAAACTCCCAGCACCTGAGATCTTCTCTACCCTTAGCTGGTGTGGGAGCCAAGGCCCTGGTGGGTAAATTCAGCTCATCTTGGCCATAGTCTGGGTGAGATTGGCTTTTTTCCCAGGTCCTTGTTGTGCATCTGTCCCTCACCCTCTGGGGGTCATGTAGATCTGAGCTGTCGATCACCCTTCTCGGACTTCCAAAACTCCAAGTGACTTTGGCCTTCATTGCCCCCCTGCTCTGAGCTCATCTCTGTCTCGGCTCTTCGTCCTTCCTGATCCTCTTAAGAATACCTTATCTCTAGGATTTCTTGGTTTACTGCACATTATTGAGGTAGAGAAATTGGATCCACTGGGATCACCTGGACTAGAAAGTGAAGGATACCTTTTCCTGGCCCTACTGGTTACTGTACTAGGACCTTGCTGCCATAGTACTAAGACCTAATTCCTTGGAGGGCTGAATTTCCAAATATTAAACTCTAAGTTTAAGAGATACATGGCATATAATATTTGAAGGAAGGAAGGCTTCACTGAGGCCAACTATCTCCTTGCCCTTGATTTTGCTGCACAACCCCAGGTTGTCCAGGCAACAACATAAAGTTGGAACATTTTACCTCTCCAGTCCTTCTTTCTCCAGCAAAGTTCTGGATCTAGAAATCAGAAAAATGAGAGTGAGCAGGCTTGATTCCATCTGGGAAATTGCCATCAATGTCGATGATCCTAAACTGCTCTTTGGTACATAAGCTTTCTTTTTTAGTCCATTCTGATGGTGTGTTGACCGAGTCGTAGGAAACTCAAGTGTCACGACATCCAAATTCAGAATGTTGCCTTGGGATGGAATCATGGAATCTCACAGTCTTGGGAGAAATCCAAGTTGTAAAGGCTCAAAGGAAAGTGGACTGTAGGAGAAAGGAATAAAGCATACTCTCTTACCAAAGACAATTAGGATTTGAGGGGTGATGTTAGGGTTGGAAGAGGAAATGAGATAGTGGAGTGCATTGATTGATTCTGCCTGTTTTCTGAGGACCAGTCCTATCTAGCTCAGAAAGTTTCATCAGGTTGTCTACAGCGTGATACCCTTTTCAGTAAAAATATACCTTCAATTGGGCATTTGGTCACTGAAGACCAGTGGTCTCTGTCAGTGGAGAGAGACATCAGCAAAAGGTCCCATTTCAGTAAAGTGTAATAAGAATACTGAATTCTTTGAAATACCTCATAACAGCTATTTGGATTGCAGACCTGCTTTGGTTAAAAGGTGGAGACTGTTCAGCTGCTCGCCTGTTAAATTCAACAAACATTTATTAAGCCCATGTAATCTTCAAGTGCCAGAATCCTCTCAAGAATGGGGTGACCCAGCCCATCCCTCCCTATGGCCAGAGACAGGCTTAATGTCCAATGTCAGGGAAGGCACTTCTTTTAGGCGACTGTCTCTGAGACCTACAAATGTGGTAACCACTGTCCCCCTCCCCAAGCTCAGATGCCAAGAAGAACTTGTAGAGAAGAGGGCTGAGAGCATAGCCTGGTACCTCCAACCTGCATCCTTCATAAGTCATTGATGAAATGATGTGAATGAACTTCACTGTACTGGGACAATAGCTTTGAGCCCCCCAGAAGGCTCAGCGACCCCAAATTTCTACCATCAGCAGAGTGCTTCATCTCACCTGCAGTCTGTGTCAGCTAGGCCATCCATTTCTTATATTCTTCATCACATGATCCTTCTCATCATTGTCTATCTTCTCCACCGTGAGACCACACTGGGTGAGAGCTGCAGCCCAGAAACATCTGGCGAATGCATGAACAGCTGGTTGGTCAAGCTCAACAGGAGCATCTAGTGCTATCGGTTCTTCTCTTAAGAAGCACGCTTGGATAGGGTGTTCAGGGGATGACCATGGGGATAATTAGAGGGGCATCTTTCTCAGCTTCAAAGAATGTCCTTTCAGAGAGTGGAAGAAATAGATGTTTGACTTTAAGGTCAAGCGGCATTTCCTTTACAATCGCTTTCACGCTGAAGTCATTTCTGAAAAGGCTGATGTGAGATGTGCTGGACTCAACGGAAGAGGAGGGTGGGTACAGAAGGTCCATCAGACTTCACCAGGACACATTCCTTGAGGCTGCTGAATGCACAGCTGGAGATACATGGTGGTTGTATTTAGTTAAAAAAAAAATACCCATTTGATAATGGTAATCACTTTTAAATTGGTAAGAATTAATTTAAATATAGAGAAACTATTAAGAATGAATTTTCTGAAGAAAGGGTGCGTGAGGAAATGAAATTTTCCATCTCATTGGGAATTTCCTGGTTAAATATTTTAACAAATACATAAACAAATGCATAAATTAAATTAAGATAATGGAAATCACATGACCTCATATATTATTTAACATCAGTTCACTGCAGATAGGGAGTGTACTCTGGGTGGGAGAGGACGGCATGTGCCACAAATGTTGGCTTTCTTTTGTCCAGGAAGAGAAGTGCAATATTATAACTGAGACTGTCAACATCCATACCTGCTGTATATCCTTATTTATTTCTTCCCATTTTACAAATAGATTAAATTGAGGGACTAAAATGGGAAATGAATGAGATGTGTGAGTTTGCTTGCCTGGGTTGGTGACAAATCTCCGATGGAATCCACGGCTTCTCAGAACCTGGATATTCATACATGTTTGACAGTTGGCCTCCCTAATTACTCCATTGGAGTGTACATTGCAAAGCAGATAGCACCCCCAGAGTACTCTAGTGGAAATAGTGAATGTTTCCAGTGGGCACACCTAAGAGGGGCTTTGTAACTCAGGGCTAATTGGTATTTGGAGAACATTTTCTTGCCTGAATTTTCTTTGTTGATAAAATACATTTTCTGTACCTAGGATTTGTAATGATTTTATCTTTCTTGAATGTATGTGTAGCCTTGTTAGAGGAGCCCCATGCAGATCATTTCTTTGCTAATTTTAAGGAGTGCCTTAAATCAATAAATTTCCAGTATTCTTCTTCCCCCCACCCATCCCACTTACACTAGAGATCAGCTATCTCCCTTTTCTCAGGGTCATCTATTTCTTTCCTTTGGGAGGGAGAAAATGGTAACCAGCTTCGCATATGTAAGCAGCACAGGCTTTAAATTCACTTCATTTGGAGTATGTTATGATCCACAGAAAACCAGACTTGGAAGGAGGACTGGGAGGCCAGCTACCTCACTTGAGGATAAAAGGCCCTCCACCCCAGCATCCTGCCTCCCCCATCATCCCAGAGGAGATACTGCTTTCCCAAGTCCCTGTCTCAGGACCCTTATGGTCTGAGCAGTAAGAAGCTTCTTCCCTGTGCTGCTCAAATGTCACCGTGCTGGTGGTGGTGCCTGACTGCTCATAGCTGTGGACTTGGCCCCCAGGGCTCAACCTTTCTGCCATGGACTCCATGGGAGAGAGTGGGAATCATGGAGTCCAGGGGACAGAAGCCAAGCTGGACCAGACCCTGTGGAATCCACATCCTGTACCCTGAGCTGCCAGAGCCAACCCATTCCGGGCTTGGGGGGGATGGGGTTCTTTGCTTGATGAGGCCTGGTCGTTAGCCCTAAGAAGAGCAATGATAAATTTAGATTCCTTTGGTGTCTTCAGGTCATTATTGGAATTATAGCAACTGGCTGTTAGGTCATAAAGTTACCTTGACAGGTTATGAATACTGAGCTGACTGAAACTACGGAGGCCTGCCTGCTGGCCGTATCATTCTCATTCATTATTGTCAAGAAACTATCCTCTTAGGAAGGTTGGGCATAAAATTAAAAAGGGGAGGATAAAAAAAAAGAAGAAAATGTCCACAGCTTTCTTACGGGGAGTCATTCTCTTTCAGCCCAGATGGGAGAGCGAGGGGCCCTTTAGTACCACTGAATCTGAGAAAGCACCCTTAACAGCTCAGGAGTGATTGTCAGCCTCAAGCTCTCAGGAATTCCTCATTTACATCTGCATAATTCATGCAGCTTCAAGGATCTTGTGGATGCTGCCATCCTACAGTGCTCCCTGACTGATCCCCCCAGACTGCTCTCCCCGCAGATCCCCACTGATCTCTTCTGTGGGTCCATGGCCGTGTCTTGGGCTGCAGCTTCTGAGACACCTGACCAGGAATGGTTAGTCACTTGTACTGTAGTCACTTGTACACAACCACAGGAAGGTGGCATGTGTCACCTCTGGTTAAGTCAGAGGGGAGAGAAAGACTTAAATTCTCTAGCAGAAACAGTTTTCTAGAAAAAAATAAGGATTGTGATTGAGACACATGGAGATGAGATATAAGTGGGGTCACCCTGGAATCTCAGTTATATAGAAAAATCCAACAAAAAATGCTGGCTAAGAGAAAAAGATCTGTGGACCAGTCATTCTAGCTTGTGTGTTTATTTATTTTGTATTGGTGGTGCTTAGATTTATTCTGAATTTACTTAGGTGGGTTCATGCCATCTCCCCCCAAGAGAATGTCAACTCCTTGAAAGCAGGGACAGTTTCATTTTTAACCTTGCATCCTCTGCACCTACCACAGGGCCTAACACAGGGTAGGTGCTTAATATGTGGGTTGAATGATAAATTAATTGATGGGGAACAAGGGCCCTTCCCAGTCTGCTGTGTTTGTAGCATATACAGCCTCCCACAAAGAAGTTGTCACTAAGTTCTCATTAATTGATTTTGTGACTTTAAAAAATGTCTAATTTTCATGGCTATTGTATTGGAATGAGCATAAGAAAGGAACCACATTCACATCTGCCCCATGCACTGTTGGAGTAGTGGACATTGAGGATAATTTTAATCTGAAGAACGGACCATAAGGAGCTAAATTCTTGTGGATTCCCTGCCTTCTCTTTGCTCCTGAACAGAACCGAGGGCAGGGTCCTTCTCCTAAAGGAAGCAATGCCCTAGTTGGTTAGGGGACTGAGATCAGCCCTTCCACATGGGGCTTTCCTCTGGGATGTTTGGGGCACAGTTCTGTGCATCCTTTGACTCATCTGGTCCCTTTTCCTTGGCTAAATAGAAAACTCGGGCAAAGCCTGTAAAATTAAATGTCTCCGTGTGTTTGTCCACTGGGCGCAGCCTGTGATGAACATGTCTAGTGCCGTGACAGGAGAACGCAGGCAGCGCATTTACAGACTGAAGTCACACCCCATTCTGCAGGGTTTTACGTTGAGCAATAGATCCAGCCAGTGTGCTCGGCGGGCTTCTCCCCCTCTAACGAGCATTCAGGCTGCTGAGGAACGGCAGGGTCCTCCATCATCTCAGTGGCCGTGAAAACACGCGATTGAAGAGAGGAAACGCAGCGAATGCCTTTTCTGCTCCCCGAGCTTTGTGTGCTGGAGGTCACATGTCATTTTTATGGGGAAAGTAAGAACTCCTAATGCACTTCACAAGAATTAGAGACTGTCACAAAATTAAAAATAATTTAGCTCCAAGTGCAGCAGTCAGACCCTTGCTTCACTGTCTATTGTGTCATGGGTCTTATCTAGAAACCTGCCCCAGCCCTCGCCCTTCATCCTCATTTGTCACTGATCAGTTTGTGGCCGTGATTCCACAAACTCTTGAAGGACAGGGTACAGATTTCCTTTTCACCTACTCTGTAACCTGGAAGCTTGTTTTGTGAATTTTCATTAAGATGGTGGAGCTGTCGAGAGTCAAGAAAAGCCAAGTGCTCCAGGTGGGATTGACTCGCTTAAGTCTACAACCTCTCTGGCACTGTTGGTCCAGACTTTGGATATTTTGCTGTGAGAAAATAAGGGGGAAAAAAAGAATTTTTAGGAGAATGAAAGAGGTTTTCTTGGGTTGGGGCTATTTTAATACCCCTTTTTAGCATATAAATTGATTTTAAAATATTCTTGTTAACAAGTAGAATCTGATATTTCAGAAGGCCCTGGAATCAAGAAGTAAAATGCTTACTGTAATAAAGACATCTTTCCAATATTTCTTCACTACCAAAAAAATTTTTAGCAAAGTGATTTTCACTATTCCTCACTGATTTTTAAAATTTTATTTTTTATTTTATTTAATGAGTCTTCCTTGAATAACATTTCCCTGAGCTGAAATTTGCAATCAGGGGTTTCCTACATCTCCTCCAGGAATCCTTTTGCATGACAACCTCCACTGCTCCCATCAGAATTTTGTTTCCATTGACCAGATCTTCTTGTAATTTTCTGTTTTCCAAAGAACCTTTGGCGTGATTCTGAAAGGTTGGGGGGGGCTCAGATGACAGAGGCCCATCTGATCTGCTTGTCCCTTGATGTTTCAGGTCCATTTCAGCACTCAGGGTGGTGGCCAGAGCAGAGCCCACATGCAGTGGTGCCCTCATGGAGTTCCTTGGGGAACTCTGGAGGGAGATGAGATTTCTCAGCTATCCAGAATTTTTCAGTCAGATGTTATCTAGCCTCTAAAATTCATACTTTCCTCCATTTTTCTTCAGATTTTTTTTTTAACCTGACAGTATAATATCTTCAGCGAGCTAGTCCTAGCATCCATTGTAAGTGGCATCATCACCAGCATCATCATTGTGGTTTCATCTTTTGTTATTATGCAGTGCTCATGGTAACATTCCCCTCTGCCCTCTCCTGAAATCCAAGAGCATTCTTGTGGAGTCAGCATCAGTAGAGTCATCACCAATGCTCCCAGTAGCTCGGATGGTGATCGGGAAGCCTCCTCCATTGAGGCTGTCCTCTCTGGATCCTCAAGGCAGCCCTTCTCGTGAGGGATGCTGAAAAACCCAATGCTTTAAGCATTCACTTAGAGGGTAATGGAAAATGTATTTTTCTACAAAATTAATGTGTACTCCCAGAAAACACTGTGCACCTACGAGGTGTTTGCCTCAGCACTGCTCTGAACCCTGCACTATGTCATCTGGCCCCCAGAGAAGGTGCTTACTATGGGGGTCTCATAATTCTGACTGGCTACATTGGGCCTCAGAAAATATAGTCGCCTGCTGAGCTCCCAGGACTGCCATGTCTCCCCAGCAACGACTGTTCGTTTTTCCAGCTCAGAAACAGAGGGAATATAAGAACCAAAGTCATGGAGTTTGGGCATTTTTAACACAACATCACCACTCACTGTGGATCCATAGCCTCTTAAAAACACACACACAAACATACATGTAAAATTGGGCTTGTCAGTGGCCTCATCTGCTGACTTATTCCTCCATAGCTGGGCTTTCAGGTGGTGGTGCCCCTTTACCAGGCCCAGCAAGCCCCAAAGGGTGCCATGTAAATAAGTAACTAAGAGTGAAAAGAAAGTCCCAAGCTGGAAAAATAAATATGGAATGGGAGGCCATTCCTTTGATTGTTCTATGGCGACCTTCCATGCCCTGCATTTGGAGCATTTGAAGAACAGGACTCAGCGAGCAAGAGAAAAGGTACCCCGTTCAGGCATGTGACAACTTTTAACAGTGCAAGCCTATCGAATGCGTGAAATTTCTCACTGACATTGATCAAATTTGAAACTTCATACTTTCTTAATTCAATCTGTTATTGACAGTAATATATTTTAACTCAAGAATGTGTTCATTCAGTGCATATTGACTTGGCTTGTTAAAATTTTCACAGTACATGCGAACATTGGATTTTCTGTCACAGTGACTTAAGACACGAGGACAGCAGTGAAGGATCCCTGCCAGTCAATGAACTTTTACTGGAACCCTACTTGAGTGGTAATAATCTGCTCTTGTAATTGCTGTGGAAAAGAAAGAACCTCCAGAGATTTTACATCTAATCATTTATTTATAAATCTGTAGATAGCAGTCTGCCGAATGCGCATTGGGGGTCAACTTGGCGCTCACAACCGTTGGCTGGTGTTTACATTTCATAGTGATTTTTTTTTAACGGCTGTCCCAGCCTACAAGATCGTTGGAGCACCGTGGTTCACTGGATAGCTGTTCGGCACCTCATCGCAAGGGCCCAGCTACTTCATTACCAATGCCTCGGTAGAGGCCATTCCCCTCTGTATTTGCTGAAATGTGCATGTTTTTCCATCTCATTAATTCAGTCTACATACAATTAATTTTTGCCTATTAATAAACCCCTTGGTGTTAGTGACAGCTATCTAATAAACCCCCATACCTAGTGTGGAGTAGGAAAATGTACAGGCATTTTCGTTTTAATCATCTTATCGACATTTTCTGTGTGTGTGTGTGTGTGTGTGTGTGTGTGTGTAGCCTTGTAAATGAAACAGGATGCTCAGGAGTTCATATCTGACTTGGCTTATCAAGAGATTTACATGATTCACCATTTATTTGTTGAGCTCAGGGTACAGTGGGTCATTCTTGTAATGCTTTGCTTGTGGACAGCATCGGTGTCCACAAAGCCAGCCTTGAATCCTAAGCACATCTTGGATGTGAAGTCGCAACCCAGTTATAAGCAAGATTTTGTGTCAACTGACTTGCACATAGAATATAGGATGACTAATTCCAGTTTCCTGGACAGTGAAACAGTGGCCCTCTTATCTTTGAAAGCTTCCATGTGGCAAATTTGAATTCTGCTCTCTAGTTCTCTACCCAAGAGAGCCCGCATTAGCCATTGGCACGCAGCCTTGGGATGGGATCTGTGCCTACACTACCTAGAATTCAGAGCTAGTGAAGTGGTAGGAAATGTTCAGAGATTTCTCATATAAATTTTCTTCAGTTACAGTCCAGGAGATCAAGATTTCAGGTACCTAAAAGACAATGGGCCTGACTTCTGACTATCACTGAGGATATTTAGAGCTTGACTCTCAAGAGAGAAATTTGTCCCTGAAGGTCAGGAGTAGACAATGAACTTGTTTCTTGTACCAGGGAGCCCAGGGGAGTGGAAGAGTGAGGATATGACACCCCTACTCTCCACAGAAGAGCTCCCTGGGGTCCTTCCCATTAACCTAAAGAGATTTCCAAAATGGGAGACATTCAGCCACCTTACTCACTGGATGTTTCCCGAAAAGTGTGAATTTCACAAACCTTGCTATCATTTCAGCATTGTGGGAAAAAGCTACATAAATAAGTCCTAATTATTATTTATAACCAGAAGTCTAATGAAGAAGCCATTAGAGTTAGCTTTTGATATAAGCAAGTAAATCTTAGAGAAAGTGAAGTATATGTTGCTTTTGTGATAAATTGTCTGCATATTAAGATGTTTCTTTGCTTTGTATTCATAAGTAATTGAAAAAGAAGCATTTGTATTAACATTTTTATTTATGTGCTGCTTGCTGTATTTAATTATTCCCGTTTTGAGGATTGGCCAATAAACCTTTTCTTCCTCCTCAGCCTTGATAATTCTTAAGTTTGGGAGAGTACACAGTGGCAGACAGCTTCTCTATTGCCTGGCCTTTACACTGCAACTCTTCATGTCATGGATAGAGAAAATGACTCCTCTGCCTGTTCAGCTTTATTAAAAGACTAAATGAGGCCTCGGCAACTCTTCCAGATGTGCTGTGGCAGGCCGAAGGAGGGACGTGCATATGGTCTAGGGCAGCTTTTCTGAGGATGCTGGACTGGGAAGTGGGGCCCAGCCCAGCCATACTCTGCTTTGTACCGATGGGCAGTTGGGCCCTTGGTTTGATCCCTTTGCCTGGACGATTGTAAATGACCAGTCACCAGTACTGACATCCTTTCCTGTTCCTGATCCATACCCTCCTGGAGGGCATGTACCCTCCAGGACCTGGCACTGACCTGGCCTCCCTGCGAGCAAGCACCCTGTGAATCCTTAGGGAATTAATGAAGAAGAACAGGTTCTGGGGCACAGCAAGTGCTTACTGAATGCCTTGTGTGGCAGCGAGTTATTGACCAGTAGAAACATTTTGGAGAAAAGAAATAGCACATCCAGGAGCATGGGAGCACAAAAAAGGGTGTGTGGCTTTGGACCCAAAGTAATGCGTTTGAAAGGGAGAGCACATTTATGAAGTGCCTACTGTGTGTTAGACCCTCTGCCAAGCCTGAGGAGACAGAGAAGGGCGGGAGGCACCCCCCATCTTGGAGAAGCTTACCTATAGCTGACCCGAATAATTGATTGCCTGGGAGAGGGGCTGAAGGCTTTTCTCTCAGGAGAACTTCCCAACAAAGGCATTGTTAAATTTGGAACCTTTGGTTCTAATGCCTGTGTAGGGTGTATGGGTGACTACACATCTGCAGGCCCAGAGGTGTCCAGAAGCTGAGAGGGGCTGCCCCCATCTCTTCACCTGTGGAATGAGCAGTGGACAGACGAATCAGAGATGGAGGCCAGGCAGAGCCAGGCAATGGCCGGCACCAATCCTTTCTTCCCAGCTTGCTGGAGATTATTTTAAAATCAATATGGCAAGCGTTTTTGCTTACTTAGAAACACAAGCATCTGTTTCTTTTTGATGCTGTGTGATTTAAAATGTTGAACAGTCACTCATTTCTCATATGTGTATTTTATTTCACTTTTTTCCCCATAAAATACCTAATTGAAAATGGCAAGGATAGGCTGGCTCACAGCCCTTCCAAGGCACGGCATGCCTCTCCAGGTCCAGCTGACTCCAGAGGCTTGAGCTAGATTCTTGGCACGATGGGCTTGCTTGTTGAACCCCATCCATAAGAATTGGCAGAAAGTTTTTAGATCTTAATGGAGCAGGCATGTTGGGGGTAGAGAGACAAAAAGGGAGAGGGGAGCAGCATGACAGTTGTGAATATTTATGTTTCCAGTTTAGCGTTTTTAAAAAAGAAAGTAATCTGGTGTTGAGGGTCAGTGGGCTAACACAAACACAATTCCTTGTTTCCAGACCTCCTTAGCATTCTTCCTCAGTGCTTGGGCCAAGTCTCTCTAGCTCTTTGTTCTTACAGGCAAAAGAGTCAGCTCCAATGAGAGGAGCTGGTCCGATTTCTGGGGTGCCATGTGCAGGGAATGCTGACCAACAGGACTGCTGTATGATCAAGTGTTCAGTTCTTCCGTCTTCTGCTGCTGGCACCTTGGCAGAGCCACAAGAGAAGTGGGGAAAAGAGGGGGGTTGCACAGTGTTTCATTTAACCAGGAGACACTCATTAGGGCCTGAGGGTAGGTGATTTTGTCTCATTAACATTCCTGATAATTTTTAGTGAGCCCATCTGTGTGTGATGTGACCACTGTTCTGACCAGCAGGATGAAAGTCATGTGCAGTCCAATCCCCTCCTGTACCTTGGATTAGTGTGGCATGCCCTGCATGTGCTCAGCACAACTGGATGCCATGATGCTGGGGGGACCATGTTCAGCATTTGGGGGTATTCTAATGAGCCAACTATTGGGACCCTGACAGAAGCATGGACCAGGCTCTCAGATGCTTCTCTCTTTGATGACACAGGTTTGGAATGGTTTTGGTTTGGGAAGCCATTCCACATTTTGCAGATCATTCCAGATCATTTCTTCTGGGCAGCACCCAGCACCAGGTTCCTGCTGGTCTTTGATGTGGGAAGATAGGACACAGGCACCTCTGTCTCCTCATCTGTCAGATAAGGGAGAGGGACTCTGTGGCATCCTGGGTTTCTTCCAGCTTGGCATGGGAAATGAAGAGACACTTCAACCTTTTATCCTATAATCTGTGACAAAGGTCACTCACCAGTTTCCAGCCTAGATGATGCCTGGGAAGGCACCATCTCCCTATCTCTGTCTTTGTCAATCCCTATCCCCACTCTCCCACCTTCTCTCTGAAAACTTCTTGGATCCTCTCCTATTAGGGGCTTTCTCCCTCCAAAAATGTCCTGCATCTGCGTCCAGCATCTTCAGTTTGAGCCTCAATTGACCAATGCCTCAAGAATACCCAGGCTTACTGGGGCATTCATTCTCTGTTTGTTCAACTGAATGGCCCAGGCAGAAGAACTGGTTCGAGTCCAGTCGGATGTTGACCGTGCAGGACAAGCATTCTGAAGAGAACCAAACTGGAGCCTTGGGTGTAGGAGACCTGCCTTTAAAGGTGATGGTGGAAGTATGGGGTATGGGGAATAAGGGAGAGAGCAGGCGGCAGAGAAGGGAATCTTGGTGATTCACACCTGTGCTGTGGAAGGAGGGAGACAGCTCCCAGTGATGAGCAGAGGTGGGCAGAGACCTAGGGTAACGCAGTGTGTGCTGTAGAGAGAGGGAGGGAGCACACTCCCAAGAGAATTTCAAAGTTGACTCTTCCTATCTGCCTCTTCCTTGAGTGACCTAGACAATGAGTTTAAGGAGCCAGAGGTGTTTGTGGCCTTTGGCCAATGGTCCTCCACATCCCATATTTTCATGGAATCAGATTTATTCTTTTCCTGCTAGAAGCTGAAATGTCACTGTTCAGTGTCAAGGAAAACCTGTGAGGAAGCAGTGCATTATTTTTGTTGGAGAAAAATGTGGCACCTCCATCTTTCCTCCCCTGGGAAGGCAGTCAGCCCAAGAGTCCAGCTACAAAGCTTACGGTCCACAGACCCGGCCTGCCTCACTCCTGTGACAGTTTCCTAGAGACTTGTATTGATTTTTTTTAAAGGCAAAGGAAAAAGAAAGATTCTAAGCTGCTTGGAATCTAGATGGAGTCTTCTGAAAGTGGATTCTAATTGACTGGTTTTCCAGGGAAGTATCCCCCAACTCTTCCTTCATTTTCTTTCCTCACTCATCTCTTTTATATTCATCCCTTTAACCCTGCTTCTCCACACCCCTTATTACCATCCTGCTTTCTGTTTTGTGTGTAAGTTAGATCTTCAAAGTTCAGATTTGGGACACAAGGCCTCTTGGGGCACCACTAAAGTCTGACCTGGCCTTCAGGCTGACCTCCGGTTGGAGGGGTCTAGGATTTTCACCCACAATCAGTCAGAAGGAAAGCCGAGGTCACCATCATAGAGGAGGCGTGAACTTGGTTTCAGAGTGATGTTACTCTTCATTGAGCTTTTTTCCAGCCTTATGACAATGCCTGCTCAAGAAATAATGTTTTAGGGGGTTTGTGCCTTGCAAATATGAGTATTCTGGGGAAAAACTTTATTTTAATGATATTGTGTGTGTGTGTGTATGCACATACATTGTAATTATGGTTGTTTTTATTACTATATATCCTTGCCAGAAAACACATTTTAAGAGTTTCAATTCAAAATTAAATATGACCTCAGTGCTTTAAAATACAATTACATTAACTGTCCATTTAATAGTTGTTTAAGATTTTTTGGCCACTGACGTATAGTCAATATACTGGTGACATATTAAATACAATATTTTCTGCTAAGGTAACCAGTTAACTGGTTCCAGCTGTGGGAGCATAGAGGAGAAGGAGGAGAAGGTATTGGGAGAAGTGGATTATATCCCCAGGTTTCCTCGAGGAGATCATGAACATTATCTCATGGCACCAGCTAGCCTTCCATGCTTGATAAGGCGGGGGAAATGTGTATTATTTATTTAGAATAGTACAATCCAATTTACAAGAAAGGTACTTAAGTGGCAGAATGACTTATTAATGAGGGAAGAGGCCAGTTAATGGGACAACAGCTCCCTGAACCCAGCGTGGGTCACTCTTCAGCGAGGCCAGGGCTTTGGAACAAAAACACGACACTGTCCTGGGAAGTCTGAGCCGGCCATCTTCCAAATGGTGATGGTGTGAGCCCCTCAGAACCCTCCTCTATCAGGGATGGCAAGTTTTCTTCCTGCCTTTACAGGCAAAGGCACAGACTCCCTTGTGACAAGTATTTTACAGGTAGGACAGAAGGAGTAAACCAGGAAAAACATGTGCTCTGTCCAGTTGTTATGTGGAGGTACAAACACACCAGAAACCTCTAAGGTGCCAAGGCCTGCCAGGACAGCTTTGGGGCCAGGCAGGACTGTAAATTGAGGAAACCCCAGATTTAGATCTTCCTTCAAGTACCTCCTAGCTATGTGCCCCAGTGCATGGCAGAGAATCACTCTCTCACAGAGTCACTAGTGCAGGCAAAAGACAACCCTACCCTCAATGTGCTTACTGTAGAATGGCAGGAATGGTGCTGGCCCTTCTTTCCCCAGGCAGTGGCCAGTCACCAAATGAGGAGTTCTGAGAAATGAAATCCCCCCTGCATGGAAGACTCTGGCCAGTTCTGGGACCACGCAGTGGGTATACCAGTGAGCAATTTCTGGGAGCCAGGATCAGGAGCTTTAGAGCAAGTCATGCCCATGAGTGGCCCGGAAGTTCCTGGAGTCTCAATCTGCCCTGCCCCTCCCCCATGCTCTAGATAGACCCTCATCCTGATCAGCCCCCCGGCTCAGGAGCAGGCTCAGTTGAACCCTTCCCCTCCATTCACTTCTTTGCCTAGGGAGGGGGGGTACATCCAGAATGACTAAGGTCAGAGCCCGAGCTTCTCCT
Organism: Potorous gilbertii; assembly: GCA_028658325.1. Taxonomy (NCBI): domain Eukaryota; kingdom Metazoa; phylum Chordata; class Mammalia; order Diprotodontia; family Potoroidae; genus Potorous; species Potorous gilbertii. Next base: position 463,454,152 of record CM053769.1, on the reverse strand, counting down.
GCTTTGGAAGCATGACCATGATCTCCTCTGGGCAAGGACACTGTGGAACAATTGTTCACACCCTTAGCTCAGAGTATTTCCTCTCCTCCCTTTTCACCCTTGTATTGAGAGCACTCAGTATGGGAGAGTATAGCTTTACCCACCAGATAAACTTGGACTTGAGCATTTCCACGAATGTTATTTCAGAATTCTGTGAAGTTTTTTAATTAATGTTTCATCTGGATACAACAGATATTTCCCACCAGACCCCTGCACAAAGTACATTCCCTGTCAGCTGCTGCAGAGCATGAAGGTTGATAGTCAGAGAACTGTGTACAGTTCTCTGTGTGGCTGTGTGACTCTGACCTTCTTGAGGGGCCACAGTTTTCTTGCCTGTAAAATGGGGTGGTCAGGCCAGGTGCTACCCCAGGGGTCCAGCTCTGGTTCTGGCTCAGTTTTGCTCAGACCAGGTGGCCCTAGAGGGGACCATGGTGTCTCGCCTCTGCTCCCTTCCTTCTCTCTCCTGGACATTGAGTTCTACTGTCTTCACTTGGTACCACCTTACCCAGGTTTTCCCAGGTGAATTATTCACTATTTAGGGGACAGTAAGAGGCCTTTATAGCCATACATATGAGCACTGAGGCTGGAGTCAGGAAGACCTGGGATCAAATCCAGCCTCAGACACTTACTAGCTGTGTGATCTTGGGTAAGTCACTTCTGCCTGCCTTGGTTTGCTCATCTATAACATGGGGATAATAACCTACCCTGACCCCGCCAGGGTTGTGGGAGGATCCAGTGAGATAGCAGTTGTCAAGTACTTTTCATACATTTGCCACATAAATAACGAGCTCCTGCCATTTGTTATTATATACCATCAATTGTTAGCCATATCCCAGTTACTGGAGTGTGGTCGGTTTTTAGCTATCTGCTTTCACAACAACGCTGTCACCAACATTTCATCCATAGGGTTCTTTTCTTTCTGTCAGTAACTTCCCTGGGAGGAAACACACACTCACAGAATCGCACACACTTAATTCTCACACACACTCACTTTTACTCACACATTCGCAACATTCACTCGTACGCATATTCACATTCTCAGTCATATACACACATGCACACGCACACACATGCTCATTTCCCTCAGGAGGTGTGATTTCTAGGCCAGACAATAGCACCATGTGTGTTCCCTTTTCTTTTTCTCAGGCAAGATCCCAGATTGGCCTCCACAGTTGTTGGACTTTTTGCAGACTGACAGTTGAGTGCCCACCGCCCATTCCCAGCAGCAGGCCTTCTCATCTTTTAGCATCTTTGCTGGCTCCATGGGTTCAGGGTGTGGTCCTGGGGTGAGGGCTGTAATTTGTTCTTCTCTGATGATTGTAATTTTTTCCCTTTTTTTGCTGGCCCCTTTCGATTCTCTGTATTGCTTCTTTTGAAAGCTGTGGGCGGGTGGCTAGATGGACTTCTCATGTGCAAAGCCCTGTTAAGGCTGGTGGGAAGCTCCCCAGCTTCAAAGTATAATCAGTCATTTCTCTAGAATGTTCAAGGCCACACCCCACTTTGCCCATGATACATAGATTCCCTGTGTGTAATTAAAATGATGTTTTCTACGGGGAAGTCCCCAACCCTCATTACCTGGCGGAACCTCGATGTAGAGCTCTGTGGGAACCCGTCCTTTCAGGCTGACCCACTCTCTGCTTTGTTCAGCTTCTTGTGGTGAGCTGAGCCTCTAACCCCCTTGGCCGTCTGTCCCCATCTCTGAACAGCCCTTCCTTTGAAGGTCGGGCCCCTTTGTGAGTGTCCTTACTGAGTCATGGTGGCACTGCGCAGTCACTAGCATTTAATGACTGACTGGCCACACCAACTGACCCGTCTTTGGAGCCTGAGCATTGATTTTCCTTCTCTTGGCATGTGTGACAAGGAGCCCAATTCTCAGCACGTCTCTCTGGTGTTGGCTGTGGTCTGTCCCACCCCCCACCCCCCCATTAGGACATTGAGAGCAGCAGGGGCTGGGCCGGTGAGAACCACTTCCTGCCCAGCCCCCACAAGGCTGAGCCATTTGGAAGCTGCTGTTCTCTGGTCAAACACCAATATGAGGTTTGATTGAAATCCTAATGGAACTCTTCTGCAGCTTCCAGAGTTAGCCCATGGGCCCATGCAGGCTTCCCAACTGGTGCTGAAACCTGCAGATGCTCAGGTTTTTGAGCATCCTGACCCACAGCCCCATAGCACAGGCTTCCAGGGACCGGAATGAGTTGCTAATGAATGCAGAGTCATCCAACCATGAAGATCCCCTGGGAAAGAGAGTCTCCAGGGCTGAGGACCAGGAGTCGCCTTCAAGAGTGGCATGGGAGAGTTTCTCAGAACTGACCCATGTGCAGACCCTCCTTGGGAAGGAGCTGGCTCCAGCTTAGCCACAGCAGCTGCTGTTGGAGTGTTGGGGGTTTAGGGATGCCCTGCTTGTGGTAGCTGGGCTGCCTTTAAAACTCTGTTATTTCCAATCAGCAGCAAGCCTTCGATGGGGAAGCCACAGAAGTAAGTTGGGGACAGGAGGGCATCTCTAGGCTGCATTGATGCCCAAAGCTCTGTGGCTTCTGAAGCCAGGGGTAAAGAGCAAGCCTGCCCCAGACAGAAGGCGGCTATTAGTTGAACGCTTGATTCGCCACATTTCCAGTATTAATAACTGTGTTTCTCAAAGTTGTCACATCAAGTAAAAGATCTTTATTCCAGACTGTCTTTAGGGGCCCCATCGAGACTGGATGCATGCATTTAATAAATTGTAGTCTCAAGTAGTCATTCTTGTAAATAATTAGCTTCGGTGAAAGAATAAGTTAGCATATTGTATGCGTCTAATGTTGCAAGTGTGCGCACAGCAAACTTTCCTATTAATCAACAGTCAAGCGCTGGAAGTTGGGTCTCATACATAATGAATTGGGCTGAAACCTCTTGGGTTTCATTGATAGAAAAATAAGAGAAAACACAAGTGGAGTAAGCTTTTGAATAAAATTTAACGAGATTGCGCTGCACCCGGTAATTGTTTTGGAATCATTAGGGACCACATAATTCATCGGCAGTTTTGGGGTGTTTTTATCTTCATCTATCAAACAGAAGACTATTTTAATGATATGTTAAGGTGTTGATGAAATACACTTTTCTTTTTAATGATTTGAACATTCAGAGAGAGAGAGACAAATCAGCCTTTACAGTTTTGTTTGTTTGCTTTTTTGTTATTGTTAAGAATTTTAGACTTTTAAGTGAATGGCCTATTCTTTTGACTACTTTTGTGGGGGGGCCCCCTGCTTGAATGTTTACTGATTAAATTCAGCTCTTTCTAAACACTAGTGATTAAGAGAGATTAAGATGGTGGTCGGTGTTTGTTTCAGCTGATACCGGTTTGTGTGGGTGAAGGTTGAAAGGCTGCTCCATCATTTGGACTATAAAAGAATGTGTATGTAGTAAATCCTGCCCCAAAACTGACGGCTCCTCAGTAGACTGCCATGAGATTTACCCAACAGCTCAGCCTTAAGAAGCTCAGAACCTGAGCAGGAAAAAAAAATCACTGGATTTCAAAGTAGAGACTTGAATTTGAATCCCAGCTCCAACATTAACTCCCTGTTTCTGGAGGACCAACCAACAAGTGTTTATCATGTGCCAGGCACCATGCCAAGGACTGAGAATACACAGAAAAAAAAGAAATAAAAATAGTCTTTGCCTTCATGGAGCTTTTGTTTGCATGGGAGAGCAGGCAGCAGGTCTCCTCCAGTCCACATCCTCAACATCTGCCCTCAGCCTTCCCCTCCTTTCTCAGCCGGGCCTTCGTCTCCTTTCCTTAGGACATGAGCAGTTACATCCTGCTTGGTCTCCCAACTCCAACCCACCCTCCACACCTTTGCCAAAGGGGTTTTCCTGAAGTGTAGTCCTGACTCATCCACCCCACTGCCCAGTAACTCCAGTGGTTCCCTATGACCTTTGGGGTCCAATATGGAACCATTCCCATCCTGACTGTAGCCAGATTAGCATTTGTGTGGTCTTCCCCTCCTCAAGCCTTTGCTCTGACTGATCTTCATGTCTAGGATGCACAGCCAGGAGCTGACTTGGGTCAGATGTCAGGAGACTGGAGATGGAGGCAGGAGCCAGCATGGGAGGAAGCAGAAGATTCTCTTAGGTCCTGGAGCCCACAGAGAGCCCAGGAGATGGCAGGCCAGAGTGAGGGAGTCAGATTGGAGCTTTAGGGAGGCCTCTTAGGAAGCTGTGTGGGGACAGTGGAGGCCGCACCAGGAACATCAGAGCAAGGAGGAGATCCGAGCTCAGCTGATGGCAGGGAGTGAAGTGGGCAACAGATTGGCACCAGGGGGCCAGTGCGAATGAGGAGTCTTGGGCCACTGGGAAGCCTGAGACATGAGAGGAGGTGGGTGAGTAGGTAGCCATGAATAAGGGACTGAACCAAGGTCACCCAGAGAGATTTTAAGCTAGACACAGACTGAATGAAGAGATTCTCCCCTTCTCCAGACAATGGCATCAGGGAATACTGGAGCTAGAGGGAGGAGAAGGGGTGAGAAGGGAAAAGGCAGGCATACTATATGCTTAAGAGAAAGGAGAGAAAGGCACAAGAAGGGAAGGAACATGCGTTTATTAAGCCTCTACTATGTGCTTAAGGGAAGGGAGAGAAAGGGGCATGCAATTATTAAGAACCTATTACGTTTTTTTAGAGAAGGAAAGTGATAGAAAAGCACAGGAAGGGACGGAGCATGCATTTATTGAGCATCTATTGTGGCTTAAGAAAAGAGAAGAGAAAGGGAGAGAATGATTAAGCATCCATTAAGTATCTTCTGTGTACCATACCCAGTGCTTTTCAAACGTTATTTCATCCAATTGGAAAAAACCATATCATCCAACCTCATGATTTGGAGAAGAAGCCTCCAGTCCCCATCTATGCACCCCCTAGGCCAGGACATCCCAGGCTCTCAGTAACCTTACAGTCATGGGTCAGAGACACAGGTGGAAGAGGCAGCTCTTGCCCAGGGCATGGGCTTGCATCCTGGGTTAGCTGTTTCATTTCAATGCAGGACATACTGTTTGTTGATAGAGAGGATCTCTAATATGAATATGTAAAGAAATGTAGGGAGAAAATCAGTGGAAAAAGGGTATGCGCACATTCAGACACACACACACACACACACACACACACACACACACACCTTTCAGTTACACACACACACACTCCCTTTCAGTTTGTCCACAGCTGTATGTCAGGATTAAAGAGTGATGACGCCATTGGCTCACTGTTGCACACATTTACAAAAGTTCCGCTGCAGAGGACCACCCTCCCCTAGCTCAGTGGCTCTCCTGTTCTTGGGCTGACCTCTTCTTCCTTCCTGGGTGCCCCTCCCACCAGCTGGACCCCTACCAAAGTTACTCCCTGGGTCCAGCTTCCTCGACTCGCCCCAAGGTAGAGAAACGTTTCTCTTCTTAGCTGCCAGCTCCCTCTGCCTTGGCCTGTCCTCAGCCTGGTCTCTCATCCCCAGGTAAGCTTGTCCAGGGATGTCAAAGTGCTCTTTTGTCACAAACCTCATTCCCTGGCTGCCATGAAGGCCAAATCTGCTCCCAGTGCTAAGTTCAAAATGAGTTCTGTATCTGTAAAATAATGTCTTCAAAACTATTTTCTTGGGGGACTCTGTGATGTCACTGGCCTGTGTTCCCAAAGCACATCCTGTTGAGGGAGAGGGGTCATTAAAAGGGAGGGTTAGAATTCAGGTCCCTCTGCATGTTGGATGTTGTACAATCTCCTCTGGGTGTAACTAATGTGGCTAATCATATGTGAGTAATTTATAAAGAACTTTTGGCATGTTTTCTTCCATCAAAAGGACTTGACGCCAAGTTCATTTCATTGAATGTTGTTGGAGAATCAGAATTCATTCAGAAATCAGGTTGTGGCTGATCCCTGGCTGCCAATAGCTCCCACAGTCCCCACCCCCTAGATGTTTGCCCACAACACTACTCATTGAGTCGAGAAGAATCTTCATGGAATCTATGTGATCAAACACCCACAAGAATGGAGCCAGAGGATCCTTAATTTAGAGCTGAAGGGACATGGCAGTCAATTCATCCACCCCCCTCCTTGTACAGGGGTCGGAATCGGGGGGACACTGAGGCACTCGTATCACACAGCTAGTCAAGGTCTAACTCAGCATCTGAATCCTGGTTTTTCTGACTGCAAACCCAGTGCCTCTCTGCTCCACAGGCTCCTGACCCTTCATGACCTGGCCCCCTCTCCCTGCCCAGGCTTCTGTCACCTTCCTGCCCCCCCATACTCTGGCTAGTGACATGAGCCTCCCTGATGTGGCTCTGGGGTCCTAGGAATAGGCACACGGAGCAGGAGGGACTTTGCCAAGCTTGTGACAAAGCCGAGGCCGGAAGCCTAGGTTCTGGGCCCTGGGTGAAGGCTGATCCCATTGTACGAAGCAGCCTTTGGATGCCCCAGATGGTGTTCACTCTCTGACCACATGCTTGTGGAACAGTGGATACCCTATCAAGTAGAATTAGGTGCCTTTCATTTGAACAGATCTCTCCTTTCTCATTCTCTGGTGAAGGTTCTGGGCCATGTGTGTCCAGTTACAACCTCAAAATGTAAGTTCTGTGAAGACAGGGCATGTTCTGTCCTGTCTGCTTCAATGAGTTCCACGTGCCTAACAGTGGCCCCTGTACTCAACTGACCTCCAGTAACACCTGCAGGACCTCAGTGAACCACCTCTGTGACTTCTTCCTAGATCCTTGGCTTAAACCTCTGCTCTTCACCTATTTTGAGTTGAACAAAAGATGCCATTCAGGAAACTCTAAGTCAAACCATAAATGTGAAATACGGCACAGACATTCAAACCTCAAATGCGGTGAGAGAAATGGCTTAGGCTTTTCATGATGAGAAGACATTCTGAAAACTTGCCTGAAATTTCATGTGGTTCTTTGATGCCCCTAGACCTGGTCTCCCACTCCCGCAGCCTCCTGCCACTGTGAATCCTATCTCCCTTTGGCTGTGTGCTTCTGAAGATTCTCTGGGACAGCCAGTACTTACATGTTTTTGAAAGAAGATGTAAATCAGAAACTGAAGTCTTTTTATTTTATATTTTTAAATTAAATTTTAGTTTAATTTCCATTCTTTTCCTCCCATCCCTCCCTTACCCCAACTTGAGAAAGCACGAAAAACAAGATACATACAATCAAGCAAAAGAAAAGCCTACATCAGGCAAGGCCAAAGTCATGTCTTGGTGTGCTGAATCCCTCGCCACCTGTCAGGAGGTGGACACTGGTGCCGCCCCAAGTCTTCTAGAGTCCTTGACAGTCATTGTGTGGCTCATGTTCTTCCAATATGCTTGTCATGGTCACTCACTCCCTCTGTATCAGTTCACCCAGGTCTTCCCAAGTTTCTCTGAAACAAGCCTTGTCATCCCATCTTACAGCACAGTACAGCCATCTACCTATTCCTTGCTCAATGGGTATTTTCTCAGCTCCCAGTTCTTTGCCACTACAAAATGCATGTGTGTATGTAAAACAAGCTGTATATATGTACATACACAAACATTCACACACACACACCCATACTCACTCACACACACACATACACACTCACAGATGCACATATATGCATGTGTACACATATCCTTCCTTTTCCTGTTTATTCACACTGGGGTAAAGACCTTGGAGTGGCTCTGTTGGGTCAAAGGATCTGCATGATTTAATGACTTCTGGAGGCATGGTTCCAGAGTGGCCAGATTGGCTTCTAGTTCCCCCAGCAGTACATATTCCTGTTTCCCACAGTCCCTCAGCATTTGTCATTTTCATTTTTGTCAGTTTTGTCAGTTTCATATAATGAATATGAGGTGGAATATCTAAAATTACCTTGGTTTGTATTTCTCTAATTATTGGAGATTTTGAACATTTTTCTTATGTCTACAGATAGCTTAAATTTCTCTCTAAATTTTTATCCTTTGAATATTTATCAATTGAGGAATGGCTCTTCATGTAAATTTGAGTCAATTCTCAGAATCTTAGAAATGACACCTTTATCAGATAAACTTGATGCAGCAATTATTTTTCCCATTTACCTGCTTCTCTTCTAATTTTAACTGCCTTGGTTTTATTGGTGCAAAAAATTTTTAATTTTATGGAATCGAGATTGTCACTGTACCTTCTGTTTTCATCTGCCATAAAGCACCCAGTTTTCCCTGTAACCAGTAATCTCCAAGGCCCTGTTCTTTGTTGAAGGATCACCTGCAGTGCACCCAGTGGCAAGCACCTTAGTTTTGTTCACAGGCAGTAGTGATCAGGAGGTAGCAGTGTCTAGTTGACATGCCATTATGAGAATGTTCTTGTCCTCAGGGACCTGCCATTCTAGCAGAGAAGGAACCAACAGCTGGAGAGCCTTCAACAGGCCTTGGGGGTGTAAATATCGGGGTAACATTGCCACTGACCAAGGTGGGTTCTTGGCTGGAACCCACACTCTCATCGCTGAGAGGTGGCTCCCAGACCATCTTAGGACCAGTGCATTTCAGTAGAAATCCCCGCTTCTCCAGAAGCCCATCCACTGTCTTTCCCTCCAAAATGACCTCCTGTTCATTCCATCTGTGTGTTGTTTTTGTACGTTTGTGATTGTTTGCACAATGTCTCCTCCCTCCACAGCTAGACTGTGAGCTCCCACAGAGCAGCACCCGTGTTTTTGCCTCATAGTAGGTGCTTAACTACTTCTGCTATACAGAACTGCCTGTAGCTGAACACTATATACACGTCATTTAATCAGTGCTATGAGGTGGTCAGAGGAGGGACCTCATAGTAGTAGTGAGGGATTTCTTTGAACAGTGCAGACCATCACCTGCTCTTCAGTCTGTAGTCAGTGAGTTGTCTGTGACTCCTAGTTGAAGAGACTTGCCCAGGGTCATCTAGCCAGACTGGACTCAAACTTGGGTCTTGCTGCCCTGAGACCAGTTTTCTCTGCCTTGACTATATTGTCACTCATAAAAACAAAAAGGAAGCAGAGGTAAAATAATTAGACTGTGATTTCAGGCCAAGCTTCTTCCTCATCAGCAAATGAAGCTCATAGAATGTCCTTCCCAGGGCCTTTGTAGCATTACCTGGAGGCTCCTGTGAAAAGCCATCACAAACAACAGCTCCCTATGTAAATGTCTTCTGACCATCCCCTCTTGTACAGATCAGGAAACCGAGGGAGCATGAGGTAGTGTGGACACCATAGCCTTGGAGTCATGAAGACAGAGTCCAGATCTCACTTCTGATACTTAACCCCCTATCTGACCATGAGCAGTCATTTCCTTTCTCTCTGGGCCTCAGTTTCCTTCTCTGTAAAAGAAGACAATCAAGGTCTTTCCTTAATCTAGGAGACCCAGGGAGAGAATATGATTAGCCCCAGGGCCCATAGGTATTGATACATCAGTGGGATAGCCAAGGCCATTGGGAAGTACTTCCTTCCCTTCGTCCAACCTTCCCCCTTTTCCACCAAACACTTGGGAGGTGCTGTGCCAAAAAACTGATTCTCTTCCACTTGAATTGTCTTAGAAAGATTCTGAAGATCACCAGACAGGATACAGGACTAGACACTGAGGTCGTTACTTCAGCTGAACTGCCAAACATAGACTCTACTGCAGAGAGCACAGCACTCATGGGCTGGCCACCTTGTTTGGATGCCAGACATATTCACCTCAACGACTGTTTTAAGGAGAACTCAACATGGGGCCAATACCCACATGGAGTCCAGAAGAATCAATGTTGGGACACTCTGAGGGTCTTTCTGAAAAACTTTAGCATTGATTGTGAGACCTGGGAGAGACTGGCCCAGGACCTCCCAGCATGGCATGCCCACATCTAAAAGGCTCTCTGCTTTATGAGCAAAGTAGAATCACAGTAGCTCCAAAAAAGCATAAGATGTTTAAATGGAGACATCTCCATCCCAGATGTTTTAAAGGACTCTTCGTGCCCCACCTGTGGTAGAGCTGTCTGATCTCACATTGGATGGGCCACAGCTGGCACATTGCACCCTGACCCCAACATTGTGATGGCATCAGTCTTCTTTGAGAATAAGGAGAATGAGAATATCTCTGCAGCCCATTGCCAGCACACTAATGTGGCTGGCTCTTGGCCTCACTCAGCAAGAAAAGGAAGGTGATGGAAACTCCCCTCTCCTCAGGGTAGCCCTGGTGAGGCTGTAGACACACCAGAGTTATTTCAAGGAAGAGTCAAACTCGGCTGAGGGGAGGGAGGAGGGAGGTGGAGGAATAAATTTCATTTTATTGTAGAAATGGAAATTTGTGTCATGGCTTTAAAAACCTGGTTTTATGTGTGTGTTTAATGTCATTCATTTTAAATGTAGTATCATAAATCCTGGCTTCTGAATCAAAGCTGTTTAATTACATTTCACCCGTGAATAGTTATCTAATGCCAATAGAGAAAGAGTTAAAAAAGATCTACAGAGTAAATCAGAGGTTGAGATCTTTAGCACAAGCATAAAAAATCAATTTAAGATGAATTTTACTACTATAAAAATTCTTCAGATATCCTTTAAAGAGTGGGAAATGCTAAGAAACACAGTCACATTTTTAATTCAGTTGGCAGCAAAGAAGAAGGAGAAACTACCATCATCTGCACCCCTTGGGAGTGCAGAATAGCACCTCGCTTTAGCAGGAGGCTGCCCCTGAATTGGAATTGTTGTCTGTGTTAGGTCAGAATCTATGTAGGACCTAAGTACCCCTCCTGTACCACCTCCAAACCTCCTTGGATTGGAGGATTCATTTCAATTGTCATTGTCTAGGGTCTTCCCAGGGAACTCTTTGGTGATACCAGTATTTGAGGAGAGAGGTAACGTAAGACTTTGAGGCCAGCCACATAGTGATCGTCAGGAGGAGGCAGAGTGGGCAGTGGGTACAGAGAGCTGGCAGGAACTGGGGTTCCAATGCCACCCTTCCTTTATGACTGTGGTGGGTAAGACCTTAACCTCTCTCCAGCCCCTTTGTGACCAGTTCATTGGTTTGGGGGAGAACCCCAAGGATTCCTTCATTCCATAAGCATGTCCTAGGCACCAGATACAAAGACAAGCCAGCTTTCCTCCCCACAAGGGGCTCACACTTCATCAGGGAAAGCAGTGTGTTCATGGAGAACTAAATACGAATTGTAGCTGAAATGGGGCTCCAGCATCTGGAGGGAAGAAGATGAGCATCCTATGAAGCATGGTTCTTGAGTCAGTCACAAGCCTACATTAAGCCCCTACTGTGTGCCAAGGACAGCTTGCCTCTGCCCGCAGCAGCATCAGGTCTGGTGTGTGCCTTGCCTCACTATAGCAGGGGCACTGCGCCTTTGCAAATGTCAGTAGACTCGAGCAGATAAAGGGCTCGTGGACTTGAAAGCCTTTGATAAGTGTCACCAATTTGTAACATGTTTCTATTGACTGTCAGTGGTGGTTTGGATACAGTCTGAGGACAACAAAATCAGTGCCTATGGGGCCTTTCCTTGGCTGGACTTTGAAATGCCGCCTTGGGATGAGGAGATGCTGTCCCTGGTTTTCTCGCTGAAGGCACAGACTGTGCTCCCACTTCTGACCTCAGGCGAAAGTCAGTTAGCAGACATACAGTAGGGACCTACTGAGCCTTGGGGAGGCCTGCCCTCAGAAAGCTTTAAATTTAAACATGGACTTTACGGCATCCCCAGTGCTCCTTAGACGATGCATTTTCAGAACTCATACTCCTCAGTTAGAAAGGAAGCTGCACTTACACAACCATCACTAGTCATCTGTTAACAAACATTTTCAAGCCCCAGCAAGGGGGCAACAGCATGCTGGGCCTGATTATCTGGAAGACCTAAGTTCAGATCCAGCCCTCAAACCAGATATAGTTAGTTATACTATAGCTGTTTATCTCAGCTTCCTCAGTTATAAAATGGAGGTCATAACAGTAGCACCTCCCAAGGTTGTTGTGAGGATCAAATGAGGCAGTCTCCGTAAGTGCTTTAGAGGGCCTGGCACATAATAGGAACTTAATATTCTCTCCCCCAGACCTGTGCAAGTGCTGGAAATGCACACCCACAAAGTGAAAACCATCCCCACTCCTGAGAGCATTTTTTAGGCAGAGTGGAGAGGAGGCAAGGCAGGATTCCAAGCTCCCCTGGTATAGCTGATGGGCCATCCAGGCAGGGAGAAGAGCTGGCTGAGGGGCAGTGGGAGAGGCAGCCATGAGGAAATGTCTGGCGCTAACTCTTGCTCCCTGTGGTCAAGCTCAGTTCTTGTTGACTGTGGGAGCCCATCTTCTGAACACCCACCCGAGGCAAAGCCCAGGCTGCCACCCCCTTGTTTTAACTTGGCTTTGGTTTGGGGTGATTTACTCCCTGGCCTGTAGGCAAAGGCTTTGAAGGTCCTAGCCATGCTTAGAAGAAAGTGGTGGCCTTGGAGAAGCTGTCCTCATGGGATTCCTTGGAGGATTTCAAGCCGATTAACATGGAGGATAAAAATCCCAGCCAGTATCTACCTAGTGCCTGGAGATTTAGAAAAAGACTTTTCCCATGACCTGCCTGTGCAAAATAGATAGCATATTTTTATTGCATAAAATACATTTGCTTAGAAGGAAACTGAGTTTCTGAGAGGTCAGCTATTTACCCAGTTGTTCTTAGGCTTGCTTCCTTTCCCCTTGGGACCATGGGGCAAAGCCTAGTAGCCCCTTCCCTAGCTTTTCACTGAGATCTGTCTCCAGCTCAGCCAGGGCCCAGAGGGAGGAGGCCCTTGATAACCTTTTCTTTAATCAAATTGAACACATTCTTTATTTGGCTAGCCAAGAGAAGGGACCCTCATGTGAGCTCTTCCCTAGCTGGGCATTGATCTCTGAGCTCAATGCATCTGGAAGGCCGAGTGAACCTGACAAGAAAGGTGTTCATTCCACCGAGGCATCAGCATCTCCCCATGCCAAAGGGAAAGGACTCAGAGCCTTAGAAAAGACTGAGGGGACAAACTCTGTCCCCTTTCCCCCAGTCTACTGTGGTATGGCCAGCCTTATACTCACTTTGAGGTGGTTTTGTGACTGGCACAGAAAGGGGGCCCCAGGGCCCAAAACCCCTCAGGTGCCTCTCCCCACATTGTCCCTTGGAACAAGGCACCCCAGCATCCAGGATGAGGGAGTCAGTCCTGGCCTGGCAGGATCTGTGAACTCCAGCCCTGGCCTTGTAGTCATAGGGTCTCTGACACTGGTGCTTGGTTCAGAGACTCTTCAGAACACTCATCACAGCCCTTTTAGCAGCCAGTCAGCAAGCATTTATGAGGCTGCTAAGTGCTACAGCAGATCGAGCGCTGGACCTGGATGGAGCAGGAGGCCTGGGTTCCAGTCCAACCCTAGACACTAACTAGCTATGTGACACTGGGCAGGTCACCTCTTTTTGCTTCAGTTTCTTCCTCTGTGTTGTTCAGTCATGTTGAACTCTAAATGGCCCCATTTTGGGGTTTTCTTGGCAAAGTTCCTGGAGGGATTTGCCACTTCCTTCTCCTGCTCATTTTACAAATGAGGGAACTGAGGCAAGCTGGGTGAAGTGACCTGCCCAGGGAGTCTGAGACTGGATTTTAACTCAGGAAGATGAGTCCTCCTGCCTCCAGGCCTGGTGCTCTATCCTTGGTACCACCTAACTGCCCCTACCTTCTTCTGTAAATGGGTATAATAAAAGCACTTGCCTCCCAGGTGGTTGTGAGGATCCAGTGAGATAGTACTTGAAAAACCCTTACCATTAAAAAGCACCTACTGGGGCAAAGGGTGACATAACCCTTGCTCTCTTTTTATCTCTGTGAACTCAACTTCCCTTGTCTGTAAAATGGGGCCTTCCTGGTTATCACAAACCCCACCTCTACAGCCCCAGCCCCAGGCACTCTAGATATTTTAATCGATGTTTGTTGAATGGGAAGGCAGACACCTGATTATTCCTTGCTCTGTGGTGTAGTCTGTGAGGGTAGGAAGCTCATCTGAAATCAGTTCTCCATGGCTGAAAGCCCCCCCAACCCCGATTGTTGGTGCTGTCCCCCTCAAACTACCTTGTGTTTTGTATCTTTTACATATATTTGTATCTGTTCATTTTATATTTATATTTATTCCATAGAATATATGCATCCTTGTCTTTCCAGTTAGGATGGGTGCTGCTTGGGAATAGGGATTGTTTTACTCCTTACTGTTGTAGACTTGTAGCCCTACTCAGTACCTGGGGCTGGGAAAGTTTGTCCCAGTCAGGAGTGGGGTGGTTTGAGAAAAGGTGCTGAGGGAACAGTGTGTGCAAAGTGATACCGAGGCTTGAACTGACTGGATCAGCCCTCATTGGGAGACAGGGGACATGTTCTGGTGAGTAGTGGGAGAGATTGGTGCCACATCACAGAGAGCCTTGAATGAGAAGCAGAAGAATTGGGACTTTATTTTAAAGATCATTGGGAGCCATGGAAGGTTTCTGAGCAGTAGAGTGACAGAATGAAAGGTAATGGTTAGGACAAGGGAAGAAAAACCTGTTAACCTATTGCAGTTGGCCAAGCATTGGGAAGAGCCTGACCTTAGGTTCTGGCAGTGGGAACGAATAGGAAGGATGAGAGACATTGCAGAGGAACATGATGCAAGACATGACCACTATTTGGCCATGGAGTCACAGGTGAGAGAATTCAAAATGGCTCCCAAGTCCTGAGGGGGAGTGACCAAAAGTGAGCCAGAATTGAGGACATTTCAAGTTGGAGTTGATGGCTATGCCCAGAGGGAAGGAGAAGACTGGGACCTTGACCTCATGAGAAATAATGTAGGGGAAGCATGTTGTAGATGTAGATCCCTTGCAGCCCTCTCCTTCTACAGTGGAGAATCTGAGGCCAGGAGAGCCAAAAAGGGGCAGAAGCTCAATCCTGGGCCCCCTCTAGGAGTCTGGTGAAGTTTTTGGCTCCTTCATCACAGTTTCAGAGGGGACCATGAGTTAGTCAATGAACATTAATTAAATACCTCCTGCATTCTAGGCACTATGGTGAGACACAAAGAATACCAAAGACCCCTGCTCTAGAGAGAGGGGTGAGGCCTGGCACCACTTTCTAGCTCTCTGCTATGTGCTGGGGATTCAGAGAAAGGCAGAAAACCATGGTTCCTGCCCATGAGAAGTATACAGTCTAATGCCAAGGATGCAAAGGCTGAGACCCCTGTTCTGGTCAGCCCAGCCTGGGCCCTAGCAAGTCTGTTTCCTTACATTTAAAGTGAAGGAGCTCTTTGGACTCTTGGGCTCTTGGCCTCCAGAACAAGTTCTCAAACCCATGCAGGGTGCCACCTCCCTCCTCTGAGGTCAGAGCCCCAGAACCATGCCATACTTCACTTGGTCCCTGGCCTGCTCTGGTTTACTGATATTGCTGTTGGAGGGATGTGGTGTGATAGCACAGCCAGCCTGATTCCGCCACTTACTGGTTGTGTGACCCTGGACAGGTCACCTGGCCTCTTCAGGACTCAGTTTCCTCATCTGTTAAGTGGGGGTGATAATAGTGCCTGTCTCCTTGGGTTGCTGTGAAGATCAGGTGAGATAGTATTTGTCAAGCACTTTGTTTACCTTAAAGTGATACGTTTGTATGCATATATGTACATGTATATATATTTGTATGTGTGCATACATATACATACACATACCTTTACATGTTTACATAGATGTATGTTTCCTCTTTTATTATGATGATTACTCTTGGGACTTGCTCTCACTATATGAGCAAGGCCCAGTGAGGGGATGAGGTGGGGTGAGTGAGCCTTCTTCCTTTGTCCACAGGATGCATTTACTGTTTACTTCTCACTGGGCTAGGGAAGAGACATCCATGGTCTAAGAAAACTTTATTCTCTTTGCAGCCATGACAGCCACGAAGGCCCCTTTTCTGGGGAAGGGCTCAAGAGTCCAGAGGAAATGCCCCCCGCTCTGGACGAGTGCTCTGCCTGGCTGGTGGCCTACTTCTATGCTCCAGAGACGCTGGAAGCTCTCCCTCTGCCTGCCTTCCATCATCCCCTCTTCCAGCAAGGTTGGTGCCCATGAAATACACGGTATTTTATTTGAGCTCTTGCATCAGGCTTCTTTTATGGACTTTATCTTGACTTCTCCCACGCCAAGGCCACAACTCAGCCCCCTGACTCGGAGTGTCCATCCTCTTGCCTGGTCCCAGTGGGCATGTCAATCTTGGCTTACACTTCCACGATTCTTGGCCCAGGTTACGTAAATGATGCAGTTCAACTCTTGGCAGTCACCAGCTTCAGGGTTCTGACAGGAACATATCTGAATGGCAGTCAATTTTTCAATAAGCTGATTGTTCGCTTAAACCATCTTCTGGCTGATGGCAAAGGGAATGAGGCTTATAAACGGATGATTGGCCCCTTCCATAAACATGCTGGTCACATTATGTTAAATAGTCAAGTTGTATTTTTTTCAAATTCATTAACTTGTATCCCTCAAAGTTGCCGTAGATAGTATATTAAAGTTTTAAAATTGATGAATGGAGAAGCTATTACCTAAATACAGTTTGCTAAGGTACTTAAAGATGATGTCAACCTAAAAGCATTTTTCCAGTGTTATTTTTCCTTTAAAAAAAAACAAACCTTTGTCAAGATCTGTTCACTATAAAAGTTACTTATGGCAACAGAAATGGTTTGAGAAAATGTGATAAAGATTGACTTTTGCATAATTGTCTTTTTCACAAGTGCTGGTAATTTACAACAAGCACACACCACCTTGGAAATCTCCCTAAGAAACAACTTTTTCCTAGTGTTTTGGATTTGAGGAAGGTAGAGCCTTGTCGAATTTAGAAATGGAATTTCCTCATTTATGCTTTCTCTGTAGTGGTCAGATTGTGTCTGCAAATTTTAAGGGAAAAAAAGCTGGAAAAGGGAGGGGAGCCATCAGGACTTGTTCTTCATCACAAGGGCTGGTTTCATTGTTGAACTGGCTTTGTTTAAACGCACTGCAAGTAGGGGCTGGAGCATGTCACTGCCAGACAAAGGAGGCATGAATCTGCAAAACCCATCTTAGCACGTGTTTGTCCAATGGACCCAAATAGTTAGTTACCCCTACCCCTACCCCTACCCCTACCGTGATCTGCACGGTCAGTATGAACTCTAAACCAGCGGTAACTTCCTGAAAGCACTTAGAATGATAGTACTTAGGGAGGGGTGTTCCCAGAGGACCCCAAGCCAGTCCTGGGCATGTCCCGTGGTAGTTACAGCTACCATGTCTCCCTCTGTCTCACCTCACTGTAGTGCAGTCCTAAGAAGACTCTACCTGGAGTCCAAAGATGGGATTCAGGTTTCAGCTGGCTGTGCCAAAAGTTCTTTCCTCTTTGAATCTCAGCTTCCCCATCTGCAAAATGGAGATAATCATTCTTGTCTTGTCTACCTCAAGGGACTGTTGGGGAGGAACGATACAAGTAGGGATCTTGGTCATTGGCCCTCCAAGCCCTCCAAGCCCTCCCTGGGCTCTACTATCCATTTTTCCTCTTTACTTTGACCTCTTCAAATGGTGTGCATTTGACTGGCATCATCCTTGAGCAGTGGGATGAGAGAGACCAGTGGGGAGACCAGGGAGCTTGCCCTGGGACCACATCCTGTGGTGCTCCATCTCTAGAATCTGGGCCTCTCCAGAGTGGCCCTTTTGTATGCTTACCATGTTGTCCACAAGGGGCAGGTAGCAGGAAGCCCCGGGTTTTGGTCCTTGCTCAGACCTGTGATGTCCTCCTGCTACCCAGGTCATGGCGCTGCCCCATTGGCTGTGCTGAGATACCTGTGTATGGAGAAAACACCCAATCCAGTGTGGTGCCCATGCCTCCCTGGGTGTTTGTGGGCATTCTGTGCCAGTTAATTTTGTGTCCTTCAGTGAAGCAGTGAATTCTTCATATTCCTCCCTGGGTACTGGCCGCCATCTTGTCCCCTGGCACCAGGAAGAGAGGAACAGACACCATTGCAAAAGAAACATGGCAGGCATGGCTGGAGGCCCCAGGAGTAGGACCTCACTCCCTCAGCTGCCCTGGGAAATGAAGTGATGAGGGTGCTGACCTCAAGGCTTCCCCCCCCCCCCTTCTGGGGAGCAGCCACTGAGCTTTCTTTGGTGGAGGGAACTCCCAGTGAGGAAACTCCTTCTGCCAGTGGGAGGAACACTGGTTAGAGTCAAAGGAGGCAAGTTCAAATCCTCCTTCTCACTGTGACCTTGGATGAATCACTATGCCTGAGGGGGTTGGGCTACATGGACCCTGAGGTCCCTTCTGGGTGTGTATTCTATGAGATGACAGCACAGAAAGTATAAACAGATGTTTCACAAGACTTTGTGACCTCAGCCTAGTGTGGGAGGTCTGAGCCATGTATGTACGTGTGTGTGCATGTGTGAGCACATGTGTACACATGTGTATGCGTGTGTGTGTACCATTTCTCTGAGGAACACTAACAGGCCCCTTTTCAGAATCATAGCTCTAACTGAATAGATTAAAATATTTGCCATTACAAAGGTATATAGTGGAATACAATTCATCACTTTTTTTTTAATCAGTTTTTATTATCTTTTTGCAATGTACACAAAGCCTAGGTGAAGAAGTTCTGTAGCAGACAGACAGGTTGGAGGCAGCAAGGTCTGGCTAGGGCCTCCCTCCCCACGGGGTCAGGGAGCTGGAGACTTTTGGGGGGCGGGAACTCCCAGAGCAGAGAGCCTAATGAGACCCTTGCAGCTACCCTGCCTAGGAAGGGAGTAGGGGCCTCTGTTCAGGTGAATCACCATATGTTCCTGGGGATGGAATGGAGACACCAGAGGTCAGGCAGACCCAGAGCAAGAAGGTAGCAATGGGGCTGGTGCATTTCTCTAAGAGACCGGGTTCATCTCTGCAGCGTGGGCCTCCTGGGCCTCCCCTTGTTGAGCCTCTGTTGCGGGGGAGTCCAGAGGGGCAAGGGGAATGAGATGGAGCTCATCTACACTGGCTCTCCGCTCCCAGGGGCTCCAAGTCAGTTTTCTTTGACTTTGTACTGGGGGCTTTCTTTTGGGGAGGAGGGGCATGGGGTTCCTGGGTCCAGCCCCCCCACCAAGGCTCCTGCTGCTCCTCACACCTTTCCTGCCACTCACTTCCAGGGACCGAACTTGGGATGGAGTGTCCCCATCCGGGTAGGAGCCAGCACAGGTTTTTTTAATTTAGCTCAATTATTTACCCTCGGACAGAGACCAGGTGTGCCCATTTTATGGTGAACAGAAGGAGGAGCGGCATCATAAAAATGCTGATGCGGAGTTAATTGGTACTCCCCGCGTGGACTCGATAACCGCCCTTTTTGCTTCAAGATGTTGGGAGGCTTGCTTTGTTTCAATGCTACAGTTTGTGGGCCCTTGTGAAGGGGGGCTCCGAAAAGCGTGGGACCATCCCATGGGGTGACTGGAGCAGGGCTGGTAATTCTTCTTGGAAGGTGGGAAAGAAATGTACCGTTAGATGAAAGATGGGCAAGGAGCAAATTCCAGCCTGAAAACACTTGTGACTGCCTCCTTTTATCTTCATCTTACCTCAATTTTCTGAAATTTTAAAAAATGTATTTTATAGATAGGCAAAAATCTGAGGACCAGTGTTTTATCCTCTTAGGTCACATGACTCCAAATGGAGCCCTGGCAACAGCGTTCCACAGCCCTCAGAGCAGATGTTGACCACTGGGCTCAGTCCTCTGTGCCAGTCGCCAGACACCCAGTTGTCTGAGTTCTGTCCCTTCTCTCCCCAGTTAGCCCTAGTAGCTCCAGCTCTCATGTGCCCTCCCTGCCTGCTGCCGCCCAAGAGGTCTATGGATGTTCCACCGAGGAGCTACCCCCTAGGAGAGGCAGGAACTTTCCTTTTTGTCTCCTTTTCTCCAGTCCTTAGCACCTACCTAGCAAAGAGTAGGCATTTCAGAAGTGCCCGTTTGATTAACAGGTATATTATATAATCCATCCATGAAAAATCAATCAAAAGCCAATCTTTTGGGGGCAGAAATCTTCCCTCAGCCCTCCATCACAAGATGTTTCTATAATAAAAATTGGGTGGCACAGTACACAGAACCTGGAGTCAAGGAGACCAAGAGTTCAAGCCTCTGATTTTTATTTACTTAGCTATCTGACCCCAGGCAAGTCACCTAACCTCTGTTTGCCTCAATTTCCTCATCTGTACTATGAAGGTGATCATAACATCTCCCCCAACACAGCTATGAGCAGCTAGGTGTGCAGAGCACTGGCTCTGGAAAAAGGAGGACTCACCTTCCTGAGGTCAGATCCAGCCTCCGAGCTGTGACACCCTGGGCAAGACATTTCATCCTGTTTGCCTCAGTCTCCTCACCTGTAAAATCATCTGGAGAAGGAAATGGCAAACTACTGCAACGTCTCTGCCAAGAAGACCCCCATGGGGTCACGGGGAGTCAGACACAGCTGAACAATACAGCTGTCATGAGGATCAGACAGTAAGTTCTCTATCAGTGCTGGCCATTCTGTTTTTTTAATCTTTTTTTTAAATATTTAGTTAATTGATTTGTTTTCAGTTTTCAACAGTCACTTCCATAAGTCTTAGATATTCTCCCCTTCCCTCTCCCCTCCTTTCCCAAGACAGTGTGCAATCTTATATGGGTTCTACACATACTTTCTTATTAAATTCATTTTTACATTCATCATGTTGCATAGTCTTCTAGGGAGAGTGGGAGAAACCATGAGAAAAACCAAACCAAAACATAACACAAGAGAAAAGAGTCTGCTTCATTCTTTGTTCCAATTCCATGGTTCTTTTTCTGGATGTCATTGAATGCTGATCTTTCTTTTACTCACTGTTATTACTGTGACTTCTTTTTTGTTTGTGATTCAACCAACACATGATAAAGGATATGAATTTAGAATATGCCCAAAAGGACCAGAACTTTTCCATAGAATCACAGGGTCTGGAGCCCCAGCTGAAGGCCAGAACAGAGAAGGGATGGGCTCAGCCAGGGCCCTGCATTTAGCACATAGTAGATCTGCTGGCTCCAAACCAGCATACTTTCTTCTCTTTCCTTGGTATGTTCTTTCCTTCGCTCCTATTAGGGAAGGAACTCTTTGGGGCTGCTCTCCCTTAGCACTCACCGAAGTGAATTTCTACCTTTTTTCTCACCCTCTTATTCAGTTACTTAATGTGTAAAGTCCAGTAAAAATCTTTTAACAAAGCAGTTAGAAATATACTGAAAGGTGCTTTTATATTTTTTCTGCTTGCCCCAAATGCCTTTTTAAATCGTATTTACATTGTTTCTGAAAGAGAAGAACTGAATTTGAATGAACCTTCTTAGTCTAAGTTTGATAATACCTGCTGACCTACGATCCAGACACTTGTTCTGAAAGTGTCTGCAAAAAGGAGCATGTGAGGGTACACGGTGATCATTAGTGATGACAGTAACAGTCAGTGGTTATGCAGCCAATTCTCAGTCTTCTCTCATTTAACTTTGGTGACTTCAAGTATTTTAGGATTTTGTTAGTAGCCTCATGGTCACTTTTGTGTCATCAACCTCACCCAATTCATTGGCAGCCTTGTCCATCCACCGCCACATAGTATGGTGCTCAGAAGTTTGGGGAGCCACTGGTGGCCTACTTCATGGGTCTTGTCTCCCTCTCCACACATTTATTGCATATTTTCATTGTTAGTTTTCACAACCCAAGCTTCCTGTTGCAATGATGCCTGTGCTGATCTGATCAAACGAGTGCATCCCTCATGCTGTCCACACCATCCACCAGTCATGCAGGACAGAGTGGCGGGCATGACATTGAGACTGGCAGGCTCAACGTTTCTGACAGCAGCGACTTAAGTCCCAGCAACATGTCTGAGGGAGGTAAAGAGGTTTACAGTGGTATGATGTGCAGGACAATCTCCTCATCTCACATTCTGATGCAGTGGAGGGGAGATGGCAGTTAAAAACATTTTAGTTCTAAGAGTTTTATTTGCTCTACCATATTTATAGTACTATAGATGTCTTGTGTATGAAAAGTGAATATTGTCCAAAATCAGTGTTTGGTTATTTTTTATTAATTGAGATGTCATCACAAAATATCACAATTCTAGGGAATTATTAGCAAGAAAAAATGTTTTGTACATTCCCAATTTTATTTTGTGTGTTTCATTTTATGAGTTATTTCATGGTTGCTGCTTAAGGAAAAGTGCATATTGTTGGAATTACTGTTTTGAATTGTGGGCAGGAAAGTATATTTTCAGCCATTTGTAGTGAAAGGTTTCCATTTTTGATGGTCACAGGAACCTAACCCCTATAGTTTCAAAGGCTATATGTGTCAACATCCACCTTATTTACTTTCTTCCTGCCATTTATGAGGACCATTACTGCCATGAAAGTTGAAGACCAACTGTCTGAGACTTGGTGAGATTGGAGGTTTGCAGAGTGCTTGTGGACATTAACCTCATGTCCTTTGGAGGGAGTTGCTAGTCCTTTCCTCATTTTACCAATTAAAGAAATTGAGACCAAGTCTTCTCTCTTCCAAGATCAGTAAGCCCTCTGTCCACTAAGCCCAGAAACAAAGGCAGTGCCTGCCCCAGTGTGCTGTGGTCCATGATGTGATGGAATAGGGTGGTGCTCTAAGAAAGGTTGCATACAGACCCCTATGCAAAGTAAGCAAAGCTGGGGAAACAGTGGGATTGGAAAGAAAAAAAATAAAGAGAAAAAAGAAGGGAAAAGCTGTTCTTGCCAGCGAGCAGGCGTGGCCCCAACCTCTCTTTTGGTTGGAGTTTGGTGGGCTGTGGGTGTGGCCTACACTGTTGGATGCAGTTGATGAGCTGGTTAGTTTTGCTAAGCTGCTTTTTTTCTTGGCTCACTTTTATTTATTTTTGCAAAGCTCGGCTCACAGGAGGGACATGTCCCAGAGTTGGGGTAATGTAAAAACCATAGGCAATGATAAAAACTAAACATTTTAAAAATCCCCTTAAAAGGGCATAGGGTGTGCATCAGATATAATCATTTGTTAGTTATATCCCCTCCTCCCCTGCCCCACACTTGCTGGGCCTTATTTCTGGCTATCCATTAATCAATAATCATTAAACTGTTATTAAGCTCCTCCTATGTGCCAAGCGTTGTGCTGAGCTAGTCCTTCTTGGTAAGATTCTTGCAGTGACCTGACAAAAGGCAGCATCTCCATTTTCGAATCAGTATTTTTACCCAAGCAACGTTCACTTAAAGGAGCTCTTTTCTTGAAGAGAACACATGGTTAATGTTGCTTTCATGATAAAAGATTCTTTAAACTTTTTTCCTCTTAATGCAATCAAACTTTTCTGGAATTAGCATATGAAGGAGTTTAGCTTCTTTGTTTCACTGATCTGTTTATAGGTAATGAGCAAATCAGAATAGTAAAAGTATGGTTTTTGCCAAAAGCAGTTATTTTTTTAAAATACAAGTTTTGGGTTTTTTTTTGTTTTTGTTTCTAAAGAAAGAATTCTAACCATGGATTGATCTCCACAAAAGGCTGGATTCTCATTTCAGATACAGAGTGTGCATTTCAAGGCCCACCCACCCCCTCCACTAGACCAGCTCTCCATAGCCCTGGGGCTCTTGCTCTAATCTGGACTAGGGGATGGCCATCCCATCCCGCTGAAGCCAGCCCTTCTGTCATTCGATGGCAGCCCAGCTCATGCAATAAAGAGGATCTAGAATCCAGATTCAGTTTCTTTCTCCAGCACTTGAACGGCCCTCAAGTAACTTTCTGTGGGACCATCAGCAAGAGTGGGTGTCTTTGGTGTCAAGGGACCCTGCCTCAAAGCAGAAACCTGAACAAGCTTTTTGCAAACCTAAGTGGGAATCCATGGTACAAAGACATGGGGCTTCCAACATGTCCTAGATAAAGCTGTCTCCAAGATGACAATATTTTTTAAAAATGGCTTCTGAGTTTTCCTTTTAAAGTGACTATAATGTTCCTTTTTGAATGAAATATTTAACACTTTAATAATTCCTTGGTCACAGCTATTAGCTTGTAGCTATGAAACCCAATTGCATGACAGCCGTAAAACCTCCCGATTTTCCCCCTTAACCTGCTGGCTAGAAAGGAGATTTTTGCTTCTTCCATTATGGAGTCTCACGAAACCTTTCCATTCTTTTATTTTGGTATCTGTAGGTTGAACCCCTGATTTCAAAAAAGGCCTCTAATGAAAACTCTGCCAAAGGAGTTCTGGGAAATACCATTTTCAGTGTGAATTAATTAATTTTCCCACTGTGTCCTGGAAGGCAGGCACATTGTACTGTATGCCTTCCAGTGGAAGGCGGTGTGAGTCCTGGAAGGCCTTCAGATGATAACTAGGAAGGAGAATAACATCATTACCTGGGGTTCTCACTGGAGACAGAGCCCTTTAAAATTAAAAATCCATCTCATACAGCCCAGAAAGGGGGTTAATCATCTCTCAATCACCTCCCTTGGCCATTGCGGGCCTAGAGCGGAACATCCCCTCTTTCCTCCTACCTGCAGCTCATTCCCAGGAAAATGAAACTGAACTGTCCCAGGCTTGATGACCCTGCTGACCAAATTGCCCAGTCACGTGCCCATGACTCCCTGTCCCTGCTTCCATCCTGCAGCCAGGCCAGGCAGAGGCCAGCATCACTCAAGGTCTGGCTGTGCAGGACTGCTACTGTAGCTAAGCCAGAGGAGGCTTCAGTAGTGTGTGTTTGGGGTGTGTGTGTGTGTGTGTGTGTGTGTACATTGCACATATGTGTGTGCATTGTGTATGTATTTGTATGTGATGAGGGTGTGTGAATTTCCTTGAGCAAGTTTTCAGTGTTAGCTCACTTGGTTTCCTAAATCTCTTACAGCCATTCTCCAGCTCACAGTGGTCTGAGACTACCCTTTTCATCTTTCCATGCCCCTACAGGTGTCCAGCAAAGGGACCTGTATGTGGTTCTCTTTGGTGGTTGTTACTGCTAGTTTTGCCAGCACTAAAAAAGTCACCCATGTAAAGGGCAGATAATTGCAGGCATTGGAGGCGTGTTGGCAGGATTCCGTTCAATAATGATCCCTGTTCTCCCCTCCTTTAAATGAAGGCTTGTAAAGATGCTTGACCTTGCTGAGATATTACCTACTGAAGCTGGAATGTTTTTAAACCTTCAGATGCCGGTTTATTGATTAGAACAAGGTAGCAACTCTGCACTTAAATTAAGTGGGGAAGAAACAGCTGGTGAAAATGTAATGCTTTAAACCTCCAAGTGTGGAAATGACTTCTCAGGGCAAGGATGGGGAAAGTCCCTGACTCTGGCAGCCCAAAGCTACAAGCCAAGGAGGTGAGGGATCAGGATGGGAGGAAGGGAATGGAGGCTGTTGGGAATCCTGGCTCTCAGAGCCAGAGGGCAACTGCTCCATCCCTTACCTTGACTTCACTTTATGGGCAGTCTGCCTCTGTTTGAGCAGCTACCTGCCAGGGAGGGCATACCCAGTCTCCCAGGCCAGTTCATGCTACTTGGGGACAACTCCGAGGGTCTTGGCCTTGTTTCCTTCTTCAAGCCTAAACTTCCTCCCTGTTTGTCCTGGCTGCACCTTCTGAAAATCAGTGAAGCACATTAATATAGGTTAGCCCTTCATATTTTAAGTTTGCTTCTGTCTGTCTGTTCCCCCAGCCTTCTCTTCTCCTTCCCAGTTCCTTCAGCAGACCAACTGCCCGTGGTATACACCCAAGACATTTGCCTCTCTGGCTGCCCTCCTGTGGCTGCTCTCTATGGAACCAGCTTCTGCTCTAAGATGTGGTGAGCCAGAAGGTGCCTGTGTAGTCATACCAATGGTCTCTGGCCATCATGGAAAGCAAATACCATTTATATTCTTGTTCTAGAATCTTGAAGAACAAAATAGAGGCTAGAAATGTCAATGTCTGGCACTCAGAATCTAGCTACTAGCAGTGAGTCCATTCCTAAATGCTTACTAAGTACCTACTATGGGCCTAGCACTGACTGAGAACTGGGGATACAGAGAAAGACCTTGCCCTCAAGAAGTTCCCAGTCTGATGGGAGAGAGAACGCACAAATGACTGTGTTCAAACTATCTAGAAGCAGGAAACTCACAGGAAAAGGGCAGGAGGCTGGCATCCAAAATTGACTAGCTATGTGACCACTCACCTTTCTCATCTGTAAAATGGGCATTATTGGAGAGGGGAAAACCCCAGGTAAACCCTAACTCATGAGTATACAGATGGAAGTCGTTACTATCATCCTTTGTGTAGGACTTCTGTTCCCTGCCTTGGCCAGAGGCCAGGTTTCTCCCATCTCTGTCCTGTTTTTAAAGCCTTATAGAGGAGAAAGATTCACAAGTGGCTGCGTAAGTGGGACATTAACCTTCTGCTCTGAGGGGACAGTCCCACACGCTCCCTCCTAGGCACAGGTCATCAACCAGCTCTGAAAGGACCTGCATGAGCTATTGGCTCCCACCTTGGCTTCATGAACACAGGGGTGCCAGAGAAACTTTCAGAGTCTGAGCTCCCTCTTCTGCTACCTTTGCTCCAGGCTGAGTGGTCCAGTCTCATCTGAAGCAATCACTTATAGAGTCAATGAGATATGCAAAAAAGTCAGATTTTAGGGGGAAAAAACCAAACAGATTTATTTCCAGATTCAGGGAGCATTTATTTCTGAAATAGCTCCTTTGCCAAGTCCTGGGGATTCAGAGATTAAAATGAAAACATTCCTGTCTTCATGGAGCTTACTCTACTTAAGAGGATAGAGAGGGATTGCATTTAGGGGACAGATAGGTAAATGCAAGAAGTTCTTTGCAGTTATCCCTTCCACATCACAGGCATTAGGGGCATGGTGCCCCCACCAGCTGGAAACTCCCCGTCAAATTTTGTGACCTGGGAAAGTCTAAATTGTTTCTCTTTCTTTTATGGAGTGTTTACCATGACTTCTGTAGAATTTGAGTTGGTATTGTACAATACTATACAAATATTTTATGTGTTTCTGAGTTTATAAACTTTTTCCATGTTGTCTGCTGATCTCCATGCATCCTCTGCAGCTTCCACAAAACTCTCCCCAAATTCCCATGTAATTCCTCATGCCAACTCATGGGACACCAAAACCTCAGGGGGAAAAGTCACCATGTGTAAGGGATAACTGTACACAGTGTCTTCCAAAGATTGGAAGGAAACTCAAGATAGGCTTGGCCCTCTGCCCTCCTCACAGGTTGAGGGATCCCAGTCTCAATGTTAACTTTTGAAAGCATTTGCTAAGTCAATAAGCTGACAAAAGAGAGCTAGGGTTTTTTTTGGTTTTGGTTTGTTGGGTTATTTGTTTGTTTGTTTTTTAAACAAAGTCATGCACAGATGATCCTGCCTGTAGTCTTAGGGTGGCAGAATCATGGGTTTTAGATGGAGACTGATGACTTGACCAAGGTCACATGGGCAGTTAGCTATCAGAGCCCAGCTCCTCTCCGATCAGGGGCAGCACCTGCACCATCAGTGCCTGACACAGAGTGGTCAAAACATATTTGTTAATTGATGGTTAATTTAAGTGAGTTCTAATGTTTCCCTTTAAAGAAGGTTGGTTGTTAGCTGCTCAAATGACTATGTGGCTTGTATTATAAATGGAAAAGGCCATCAGATCCATTAGTCACACTGCACCAATATCAGACCCCTGCCCCTGATTAAATTGACCTAATCAGCAGATTGTTTGGACCAATGTACGTGGAGAAACAAACTTGTGGGAAAATTCAGAATGTCAAACAAAAGACTCCACTTCAGATCTGATTGCAAACCTCTTTTTCCCATCACATTGTGAGGAGTCTGCTCCTGGCTGAGCTCTCTGAGCATTAATTCCATTTCTTTCCTTTGCTGAAGCTTTGAGGCTCCAGGATGAGGTTTGATACCTTCCAGCCTTAAGGAGCACATTCCTCAGTTTCATTTCCTAATACTCAAAGAGTCTTGTAGAAAATGGGTCAAATAGTTGCTGAGCATCTGCCCTGGGTGGTAGTGTTGAGATTAAGATTCAGGGTCTTGACAAGTACTTTTTAAAAATCTTTTGTTTCTTTAACTTGTTGGAGGAAAAGACATGGCACACTAAGAACCAATCCAGAAGGACCTTGTTTATTTCCCTTCAGTTAAAGACAAATGGAAAGAAAGGTGGGGGGTAGGTCAGCCACACACTGCGTAACACATAATGCCTTGAACGCAAGGACGGGAGTAGTGTGTGTGTTTATGATAAGGTTTGGGAGGAAAGCAGTGATCAGCTCTGGGAGGAAGGTACCCCACTGATAAGGTCATGGGTTCATAGAAATACCAGTGTTGGAGACCACAGCACGGACAAGTGTCACAGGATACATGTAACCGCTACCACCCAGGAGAGCCAGAATCTTCTTTGGATGCTGCTCCTCATGCCCGTGAAAGGTGAAGTCTTCACACCACAACCACTGCACCATCATTGATACCTCTCAGAAGGATACAGTGAGAGAGGAGATAAACTGGGTTGTGGCCCATCTCTTGGCTGCTGTCTGTACAACAAAGAAAAGCTGCTTCTTAAGCCAGAAATGTGGAATTGCACAATCTTACCGTTGTCAGGAGCCACAAAATGTTTCTGATGAATGAATCAGAGGGACACAATGCCTTATAGCAGAAAAGAACAATGAGTTTGTGATTCATGAGCCCTGAATTCAAGTCATGCAAAGCTCCCTGAGCTTTAGTCTCCCCATCTCTAAAATGGGGATAAAGGCTATTTGTCCTGCTTGGCCGCATCAGTGAGTTCATGTAATGAATATGTCACACCAATGTAAGTTACTATTACTTGTATTAGTCCCTAACACAAAACTATTTTTACTTGAAATGGTCAGGGTTTGTGGTTTTTTTTTTAATTTTGAAAAAATAGAGGGGCAAGAGAATAATATCTTTACTTACCTAAAAATGTTACCAGACACTTTCCTTATCCAATGCAGATCTGGAAGGAAGGAAGGAAGGAAGGCCGGCCGGCCACTAGAGTCTTTCGTGGATTCTTTTTGTAGTTCTTTCAACAGATCAAGTGTAAAGTCAGAGTCAAGCCTCAAATGTTGCTCACATTAGTAACTGCAGTTGATGGAGCCCCTGTCCCTTAGCTCTGTGCTGGATAGCACACAGAACATGTAGGGGCAGCCTGTCCTCCCTGTGCAGAGAGGCCTCCTGGTAATCAATAATTGCCCAGGCCTCTTCATAAGTCTCGTTCAGTTGAATATTCTGTCCTCCATTGAAGAGGTGACTGGACTCCACCTTGGAGTCCCTGGGGCTTACCCAAAGCAAGGACAAAATGAACTAGCATTCCCTCAGGCCTAGCTCCAGAGTCCCACAGTGTATCCATCCAAGCTTAAGAAGTAGCCAAGATGCTGTTTGAAAGTGGCTGAATCTGAGCAGGGCCAACCCTCTCTCTCCCCACACTCTGTCCCCTAATTGAATCGTAACCCCACAGAACGATGGCACTTTTCAAAACAAAGCTTCCACTGGAGCTTGTTTTTGAATATTTGGGAAGATGCTTGGGTGTGCCCAATAGGACACTACAAAGGAGTGTTCCTTTAATAACGTTTTGTTTGAAAAGGGCGAGACTGAGAAATCGTTAGTTACCGTAATCCAGGGTTTTCAAAGAAAAATTGCTTAATCCTAGGATCTCAAGAGGAGAAAAGGATGGATCTTGGATTTTGGCACCCCACTTCAGAAAAGGAAGTCCTCCTGGAGAAGCAGTCACCTGACCACCCATCATTCAGTTTTCTTGATTTTGAATGTCCAGGTACTGGCAGGCATCACCAGCTGCTAAAGATGAGGCATCTATGATTCAGCATTGTTCTTGCTGACATGTTGTATGTATCTGATGGTGAGGTAAAGCCCAGAGCATTGTGGGAGAAAAGGGCATCTTGTTACCACCTTAGCTTACATAGAAATCCTTACTTTCATCCTTTCCTTCATGTTGGAAATCGGGAGAGGAGCTGCCAAGGCTGCCGTGAACATGAAATGCATCCACCAGTCATTCTGTTGATGACCCGGAGCCAACCAAGCCTGTGACTTCTTGTCATCCTGGTGGATTAAATACGTGTGAGTTGTGCCTTCAGTTTCTGAATGGAGAGGGGTGTTGGGATATAAGATTGATGAATCTGGGTCCCTCTGCAGGTTATGTTTAGCATGTCAGAATAGAAAAGTCAAATATTTACATGAAGTGGGGGAGAATCATCAGCTTTGGTTCAGAGTCACGTGACCATTGGTTATATTATATATTACACACATGCATTAAAAAGTGAGATCTCAGGAATTCAGAGGAATAACTGTGGCCCCCCTAAAAAGGCCCTTCCCTTCTGTGCTGTTTGCCTGCTCCATTGCCTTCTCTCGGCTCCCAATCTGAACCTCTCCTAAGAAACACTTCTCAACAAGGCATTTGAGCAATGGAAGAGAAGGATGCATTTGCCTAAAGACTTTCCTCAATTAGTTACATTGAAGCCTCAAGTTTGGTTTTTGCCTCCCCATGTGTAAATGTGAATATTGATGATGTTTTGGGAAAAATTTTCTCCGAAGAGTCCGGCATCTCGGCATAAATATATATGGTGTATCTGTTTCTATGGTAACGGCCATTTCTTTTACTGGATGCTCCTGTTAATTGTTGCACAAACCACATCTGACAGGTGATTGTGTAAAATCAGAGGGCCCTTACCTGGTCTTTTATGCATGTGTGTGTGGCTGTGTGGGTGTGTATATTAAGTCGCATTAAAAAAGGGAAGGCTGTGTTTTCCTCCACCTGGGGCTGCTGCCGGCCCCCTCCTCCCTCCAGCGCCATCTTCTTTCCAGGTTTTTCCTGGGACTGTTTCTGTAAGAACCAGAGGCTAAGCCAGGGACCAACAAGGGGTTATTACTCTCTACTGCAAAAATACTCACTTTTCAGTGAAGATGTGGATCTGTCCCTTTGTCCCTCCCTCCTCCTTTTCTGAATAAAATATGCAAGAAGCCACCTAAATGGCACTCTCCTTTTTTCCATGAATTGGGCCTTTGATGTTCAAGAAGAGCCCATATTAAAAGTCACCCCTAGAAGGCTGGAGAAATGGCTCCTGTTTGTGACAAATGGAAAACTACACCAATCTTGCTGAATGTGAGGGTGTCATTAGTTTGGGAATCGCATCCTTGAAAATAACTGTAGAGGAGCCAAATCGGTTTAAAAGAAGATAACAAAATGGTTTAAGCTACTTAGGTTGAATGCCAATTATATTTTAATATTCAGCTGAGCATATTTTTCCACAGAAAAAAGGCCGCGTCGACGCATGCATAACTCATTGGCGGCGTCGACCAGCTGTGCCACTCTCTACTCCGAATCACTTTGTGCATTTTAGTAGCATGGTAATTTAGGGGAGAAATACCTGAGTGATGGCATTTTCAATGAGCAGGTAATCTACAGAGAATTTTTATATGGTTATGAGTTCTGTGCTCCAGCCTGGCAACACAAAAATATATCAAGACCAATTACGGTATCAACTTTCAGTGTGATACCCTTGCCACGCAAGTGCATGTATTTCTGCCCCAGGCATTTCAAATTGCATCTAATTTGAAATCTTTGGGGTTTTAATTAAATTTCAGAATATATGGAATTCTTCATTAGTACCTGCTCTGAATAGCAGATTATACTTTTCTCCGTCTCTCGTTAAAGAAGTCGGCTGTAGTAAATAGCCTGTTCAGGAACTGATCATTTGTGGTGCCTGGATATTGGGAACAGAAATCGTGGAATGCAAAATAATATCCAAAAGATTATTAGTCCAGTGAGGGCTTCTTCATTTGTATTTTAATGGAATTTTACATTTCTCTTAATGATTTGCAAATTGTCCTCTGATTATAAGATGCATTAAGCTTTTCATTTTAATGGCAAAGACACAACCATTAGCAGAATTTTTTTTTCCAGTCTTCTTTCTAGAACACTTCCCTGAAGCAGATAAATATTGAAACCATTAACACCTTTTGATGTGCGTTAGAGAGCTGTGCTTGGCCCAGTACTGGAATGAATGGGGTCTTGTCAATTTCCGCACCATACTGATCATCCTTCCATGGGTGAACGATGAATGAAGACCACCCTCCCTGCTTTTTCTGGGATACAATGGCATGAAGTTTTTAGTTGGCCTCAAGTTATTGATTGGTTTAGGTTGATTAGCTGTTAGGTAATTAATATTTATGTTTGTTAACTCTTTATGTTTATTAAACATGATGCATTTAGGATGCGATTATTAATGACTGTTTGATGTGATCAATGTTAAGACTGTTGGTGGGAGGGTTGTTCTGTTGAGTGATTGTAAGGGCCACCGGATCCTTAAAGGCATGTGCTCCTCTCCCCACCAAAGACTGAAGCACAGCAGCCTCTTGTAGGAAAGAGAAACACAGTTGATCACTTAGCATCTCCACATACATGTGCTGTTGGTCATATATTGGTCTTAGAGGTGACGGTGGCCAGATCCCTCCACAATGAATTGCATTTATATGGCCCTAGCTACAATAGAATAGTCATCTCTTCTGACGTGTAGGAGTGAGGAAGTGGAACCCACAAGAAGCAGCCGCTTGTTGGAGATCTGGAGAGAAACCTGGGAGCTGAAAAATGGATGCCTTGGTTTACCCAGTGTGGCCGTGGCCCCTTCAGAGGAGAGGGGTGATGCCTCACCCTGGCTTCTCTGCTTCTCAGCCCTCGGGGCCCGTCGATCCTGGCAACGCTTTCTCTTGCCACACAGGACCCGCCTCTCGTTATTTTTACTATGATTGTTTTTATTATGACGCATCTTCCTATCAGGGTTAGCCTCTTGTAATTAAAGACCTTCCTTCCGCAACACGTAAGGAGAGTCCGAATAATGTGGTGATGCTAAAAAATACTCTGCCTAGCAAGAGCCGAACAGAACCGGCCAATCAGCAGACATTTATTAAGCACCTACCATGTACCCAGTCTGGGACGAGGATCTGGAGATACAAAGACAGAGGCAGAAACGGAGCTCATTCCCAAATCTCCAACCACTGACATTCTGTGGAAAATTGAGAGAAGTCCATGTTGGGGGAGGGGGAATGGATGAACTCTCTTTTTGGATGTGACAAGGAAAATTCAAGGGCATATCATTGGCAATTTGGATCAAGAGATCAGGCAAAAGATTAGTACTAGACATGACAGTGTGGGAGTCCTCTGTACAGAGATGGGAGCTGATGAGATCACCACTTGGAGAGATTGGGAAGGCAGGTACTGGATAAACAATGAATAAGACATACTCCCCTAAGATTCCACCAGTCATGTGGAAGGTGAGTCCCTCCTGATAGGGAATAGGTTCTCCAAATATTACTATTCATAGGTGAAATAATACTAATTGCATTTATGCCCTAGGACACTATAAAATCTCTTTGGTGAAACTCATAGTGTTATGAAAGAAATTGAACTAACAATTCATACTTAACAAAGAAAGTGGATGAAAGTTTCCTGTTATGTATACTGTATCATACAGCTAGCCTGGCATCCTCTGAAGTTAGTCTATCAGTCTGTTCATCTGAGACAGGCACTGCCTCTGGGTAGCCAACTTGGTCTGGAATGATAGAGTGTGAAGTGAGAGGGTTTGGCGGCATTAGAGACACTGTGCATTGCTCTTAGAAATCCCAAGTTGCTCACTCACTGCCACTAAAACCTGTCTCCCATACCAGTCTTACTCTGCTGATGTCCCATGCTATGATGGCCATGATCACAGAGGAATCAAAACTGCAAGTAACCCAAAAAGCCCTCTGGCAGACATAAATTGGACTCAATCTTATTAATGATGATGACTTGCATTCCCTAGATAGGGCAGAAGACAATCAAGGCTGGGTTAAAGAGGAGGCAATATGTGTGATTGAGAGAATGCTCCCGGGGGAGGCAGGAAGGCCTGGCAGAGTCCTGCCTCCTCTAGTAAGAGGCATTCCCTAATCACCTGCTCCCTTCTCCAAGCCTGTGATGCTAGGTGCTCAAAGATCGGATGACAGGATGGGGCGGGGAGGGCAAGGGGGACAGATGGTCTTTCCCTCCAGGCCGCATACCTGTACTACCACAGGTAAGAGTCACTGAGGTCCCAGTATCAGGGCTTTCAGTCTGCCCCCTGTCAATGCTAGCAGGCTAAACTCCTTCCACACACCATGCTCATGGAGCAGTCCTGCTCTCCTTTGTACCCGATGATCTGTTTGGATAATTGTGCCTGCAGATAAGATAACTGCATTTTGTAATTGAATACCACAGTTGCAATGTATGTAAGCTCTCCCTTTGTGGGTTTACTCATGGGAATAACTCCTGTAGCACAAAAGGTGATGTAGAAGACACATAACTCACTCTGTTCCCAGAAGCTGCCCAGGTACCTCTCACTAGATGTTCTAACTTGCTAGATGGAATCTCTGTATTTTGAAAGATTTTTATTCTGTGTAGTTTGGAGAATGAGTTTGTCACTCAGTCCAAATACATGTAATCCACCATCGAAGGAAAAGGTAACTGGTTAAGGTGACGTGAGAAGTCAAAGCAGAGGAAAGAATAAAATAAACAGTCCAACATCCAATTAAAAGCCAGATTGCAGGGGCTTGAGGAGAGAAAAACCAAAAAAACAAAAATAGAGAAGAGAGTCGGAATTGACCCCCTCTCCACCCCCACTTGGCATTCCACCAATTTCATTTATACTAGTTGGTCTTCTTGTGACCAAATAGACCAGACGTTTTCCATATAGGGCTTTCTCTCTTGCCTCTAATACCTTTACTTCTTGAATCTCTAGAAAGTAAAAATTTCCAAACTATATAGAACTGCTTACTTTGTTGATTGCCCTACTCTGACTCTGTTACCCTAGCCTTCAACTAGGATTTCCCAATTTCTGTTATAATTTGATCTTCAAAATTCCATTCTGCATGCTTCCTTGATTATCTGAATTGGCATTCAAGGTTCCTGCTGCTTATAGTGACTATATAGTGAGGAATAATGGCGTCAATCAGTCAGTAGGTTGGATTATGTGTCTGTGTAGTGTATAGCTAGATTTTCATTTAAAATCGCCTCCTCTGAAACCTTTACTGAGCCATCATCTCATGCCCCCATTCCCATCCTGGTGTTTGCAGAATGACTTTGCAATCTTTTTCCATTTTAACAAATAAGTATCCACCATTTTATAGCTGTCTCAAGATGGTGAGTCCCATGTTTGACATTGTGTGAATTTTTGTCGGGACCCTCTCCAAATTTGTTATGGTCCATTTCACAGTTCCAAAATTACAAGTACCTGAGGGCAATTGTTTTCACTGTGTTTTTCCCATGGACCTTTGCCATGCCAATCGTGTCTTTCTCCTCGATGGCACAATATCATTGTGGCTTGCCCAGATGAAACCAGTGTGTGTTTTGGTATCATCTTTGTCCATGGGTTCAATTTTACCTCCAGGTTGAAGTTCAAAGCCTTTAGTTTCTGCCTTTCTTTGACATATGTCAGTAACTTTGTAGTCCTTGAGTGTAGATGTCATGAGAGAAAAGAGTCCATGAGGTAGAGATGCTACTTAGTGTGGTTAGGATTTTGTTGTGTGTTTTTGTTTTGTTTTGTTTTTGGTGGAATCCTGTGGTGTGATGTCATTTATGTACATCAGGTGATTCAGTGTTGTTTACTTTGTATATAAACACTATGGGAATAAGCCATGAGTACAAAACTGAGTCAGACTTGGTGATGATCAACAAAAAGCTAACTAGGTGGCACCATAGCTGATTGAGTACTGGGTCTAGAGTAGCAAAGACTCTTCCTGAGTTCAAATCCTGTCTCAGATACTCTGTAGCTGTGTGACCCTGGGAAAGTCACTTCACCCTGTTTCCCTCAATTTCTTCAGCAGTAAAATGAGCTAGAGAAGAAAATGGCAAACTCCTCCAGCTTCTTTGCCAAGAAAACTCCAAAAGAGGTCACAGTGAGTCAGACACAACTGAAATAATTGAATAACAACAGCGAATGTTCTACGCCTGTTCAGTAATGACATGGTCTTTAAAACCCTGGGACTTCTCATCACCACTCTTTGCTTCCCAATATATACTTGCTTTCCTACCTGTGTGTGTGGTAGAGGAAGTGAAGGCTTTGTTTAAAGTACATAATTTCATATTTGGCCCAGATTTGGAGGAGTCACTGGTATTTTTATATTTGGCTAATAGATGAGTGGTGCCTGCTATTAAGAAAGCTTTGTTGTGGTTGTGTTGTTGCTGTCGCTGGAGTGCTAGCAGCTTTTGAGGCATCTTGGTACAGTGGGGGAGAGGTCTGCCCTGAAGGCCCCTGTTTTATATATGTTCTGACTGCAGCACCTTGGCCAAGTCCTTGGTCTTGGTGCCACCTGCAGCTTTCTCAGACTTTAGGGGGCAGAGCAAAACCTGATCTCCCTGGTAGAGCACTTTGCTTGTGGTGTTCTTCATCCAGCGATATCACTTCCACCTCTCCTTTTTCTCAAGCAAAAAGACATGGAGAGAGAGGCTCTGTGTGCAGTGCACAGAAGGCTGGCTGCAGCTCAGGAAGACCTCAGTTCAGATCCTGCC
This sequence comes from Potorous gilbertii, assembly GCA_028658325.1. Lineage (NCBI taxonomy): Eukaryota > Metazoa > Chordata > Mammalia > Diprotodontia > Potoroidae > Potorous > Potorous gilbertii. The sequence continues at coordinate 463,417,709 of CM053769.1, read as the reverse complement.
TCCAGTACCTGCTGGCTCATTGATGGCACACAACTCGCCCAACCTCTCAGGGACTGTATACATAGATGAGTTGCCAGACTGCATTGGTGGAGGGAATTTCTGCCCTGGGAGTTCTTCACACTGATGATCTCACCTATATGAAAGAGGAAAAGCATTTAAAATAAATGCCAAAGAACGGTGAAGAGAGACATAGTGAGAGGTTGCTTCGGTGATTGAAAAATCTGAATAATTCAGATTATTAAAATGGCAGAGAAGAGAGCACTCTGTAGGCTCATCCTTCAGCAGGCTCTCTATTAAAGTAACAGCGTTCTGTGGGCATTGCCTTAGGAAGCCCAGGGTTGCAACCCTCAGATAGGATGTGTCGGCATGCCTTCATTAGGGCTCCTGAATACCAGGCACTGGAGGGCATCCTGGGGATGCAGTGTATCCACTGCCTTCCATGAAGGGGGTCATGCATATTGGCCTATGGGCATTTTCTCTCCACTTCAGAATAGTGTGGGTGTGGTTTTTCTAGAAAGTCTCTGTAATACAGGAGGAGATAGATGATGGATCTGGCCCCAGACCCAAGACTGACAACTGTAATAACACCTAGTATGTGTATAGTGCTTTTGAATTTACAAAACACAACATTGGTTGTTACCTTGAATCTGTACAATCCTATAGTGTGAATTTTCTCATCCCCATTTTACAGATGATGAAACTGAGGGCAGAGGTGGCAAATCTGGTATGCTCCCAGCCCTGCACCCTACCCTCACCCCCACTGCCTCCACCTCCTATTTGGCATCTTTCAGAGGTGTCCCCCACCCCAGGAGGACTCTGGCCACTCTGATTCCCTTGAGCAGGCACAGGCTGGGTCAGACTTGGAGTTTGGTGGCTCCTGTTTGTCTGCAATAGTGTTTGGAAAAGTACGTCTCTCTGGCCCTGGCTCTGCTTTTTCCTCTATCAGCTTCATGGATCCCCCAAGCCCGAGCCTTCACTGGTTCTCTGGGTTGGTGGGCTTCCATTCAGAGACAGCCAATTCTGCTCCTCCAGGGGATTTTCTCTACCGAGAGCCAAGCAAGGATCTGCAGGCACACTGAGGTTTTCCCTATGGCCAGCTTAACTGTGATGTCACTGTCCCTGACCAGGCAGCCCTCCTTAGTGTAAGTCACATTGGCTTTGCTAACTGAATGTTCCATGGCCCAGTGTGTCGAACCGCTTCTTGCCCCTGGAATCAGCCTCTTCAGCCTCGTTGAGACCTCTATTCCTTCTTGGCCTGGTGGCATGTGTGGCTGGGCCTCAGACAGAGCAGAGGGGTCGCTGCTGTTTCAGAGACTGACTCTGGGCTCACAGATTTGCCTAACACCAATGTAGAAGTCTAGGGCAATACCAGTAGTCATCTTTGGCCAAATCCTGAGTTCTCTAGTATGCCCAGGAGGGAGTAGGTCAGCATGTGATTTCCATTTACTTCTGTGCACACTGGCCTGGCTCCTCCTACACTATTGAAAGCAGAGCTATGGATCAGGGTCAAAGCCCACATAGAAGAGATAGCATAGGGCAGTGGCTTGGCAGCCTTGGATTATGGAAATTGTGGCCATGGTTTTTGCCCTAATTTGTATCCTTAGCACAGAGCCTGGCACACAGTAGGCACTTAATAAAATACATACTAGTTGACTGATTGAGTGATCTTATAGCTCTAGTGAGAATCCTCCAACTGCCCTGGCTCCATGGGACTTCTAACAGGATGACTTTGGAGTGTCCCTGCTCCATTCACTCACATCTCTTTGTCTCTTATTCATTGCAGTGTCTTCCTGCCATTTCATATTCCCATGGTATCTCAAGCCAGACTTGAGTTTTAGAAAACTTTCACCTGAGCCTGGTAAGGAGTTGGGAGGAGGGCAAGAATTAGATTACTACATCATGTGGCCATTTTGAAATCTGTTCAGCACCATTCAGTCCAGTAAGCACTTAAGAAGTGCCTGCTGTATGTAGTCATTGTGCCAGGCACTGGATATACAAGACAAAGTCAGTGCCCAGTAAATGCAAAGTGATTTCAGAGAGGAACATGCAATGAGCACGAAGAGGGTCCTTGGATGAGAGTGTTGGTGAGAATTGAACAAGTCAGCTCTGGGCCACAGGGAGTGGAGGCCAGCAATGAGTGCCCAGGACAGGCCAGATGATGAGCCAGAAGAAATGTAAAGGGGCATGCAGAGAGTGCCCACAGTTTGTCTTCCTCTTGTGGCTGGAGAATTGTGAGCTGGTCTCCCTTCTGTGATGGCAGGTGAGGGAACTGGAGAGACACTCACTCTCTAGGGGATCAGGAAACATGGAGACTTCTTGGAAAAAACAAAAGCAGAGCCTTGAGGTAGAAACCATGAAGGAAAAGCACAAAGGGACTCTTGGCCCACATTAGGAGGCTGGAAGGTGGGAGAATACAAAGATAGGAAGCAGAGTAGAAGGAAAAGTAATTACAGGCTTATTAACTCAGTGTTGGCCCCACCATGCACCACCTGGGCCACTTTGGGCTGGACCTCAGTTTCCCCTGCTAAAATGTTTCTGGGTTTGCTCCGTGCTTAAGATTTATGATCCCAAGCATGCAATCAAGGGGAATAAGAGAAGACCTACCAACCCCATGGGGCTGAGTGATACACAGGAAGCATTTCTGAAAGAAGAGACTAGGAAGCCCAGGAAGAAGGAAGCTGCTGCTTCTCCTCCATGCCATGAGGCTTCTGCAGTAGCTGTAGGCATTGTTGACTCCTCCCTTTCCCCTGAAGGGAACCGAGGCAGAGGTTGCTCCACCTTGAACAACCTAGAGCCCTACAGCTTTCCCTTGGCCCATGTCCAAGATGGGAAGGAACATCTCCCTGATCATAACAAGTGGAGGGCTGCAGGCCCATCCAATGGCTTCAGGTGAGATGAAGGGCACAGACCAAATCTGTTTTATTTGCCTTTGTATCTCAGATGTTCAGCACAGTGTCTGGCACAGAGTAGGGGCTCAATAGATGTTTGCTGACTAACTACCAGGAGTCTGAAAAGTATGCCCAAAGAGCTATTAAACTGCCTCTAACCTTTGACTAGCAATGCCAGTACCAGAAAAAAAGGAAAAGAACATAGATTTTCTAAAAAATATCTATAGCAGCTCTCTTGGTGGGGGCAAAGAACTAGAAATTATGGGGATGCCTGTCAGTTGTGGAATGGCTGAAGAAGTGGTGGTGTATGATTGTGATAGAATATTACTGTGCTGTGAGAAATGACAAGCTCAAGGAGCTTAGAAAAACATGGAAGGACTTGCACAAAATAATGAATGAAATGAGCAGAAACAAGAGAACACTGTATATAGTAACAGCATTGTTGTTAGAGGAATAACTGGGTAGGAAAGAGGGAAGGAAGAAAAAAGGGGAAAAGTTCCACAAAAACTTGATTATATATTTAAAAGGAATAGCAAGTTATATGTAATAGATTGGCAATTCATGTGCAATTATTTTTTTCCATTCTACTATGTTATGGAAATGCTTATTTTATTTCTCATGTTCAGAATAAAAAAAAATTTTTAAAAATCAGGACATCTTGGAGTCAAGAAACTAAAGACCTTAATGTTATTAATAATAAATAAACATACAGCTCCTTGAAACTGCCAAAGTGTTTTCCATATTAACATTATTATCCTATTGACAGATCATGACCTCAGAGAGGCAGCCAGCACGGCGTAATGGAAACCAGAAATGCCTTGAGTTCAATCCCTCTGGCATAAACTGCCTGTGTGACACCCCCCACCCCGCCAAGTGTTTAGCTTTTCTAGGATCCAGGCATCTTTCTGAGACCCACATAGATGCTTCTCTGCATTGACAGAGGGAGTTTTCTCATCTGGGAATTCTCTGTGCTAGTGAAATCGCAGGTCCACTCCTTCCTCAGCACTCTTTTGGAAGCACAGGTGGACTCTTCATCATACCCACTGCCTGAAGGCAGAGTTTTCAGAAAGGAAACCTGGGTCTGGAAAGTGAACAGCTGGTGAAGATAGTAGAGTCTGCCCTTGGGGCTTGGATTTCTGAACCATAGATTAAAGCAGAGGATCCTTGGCAGGTATCGATGATGCTGAATGAGAGCTTATGTGCTTAGTCTTGGAAATCTAATCCAAAAAATGTTAAACCAGAGAAAGTGAAGGAAGAACCTCCCTGCATCTGCCCCTCAAGCTGCATCATCACCATCATCATTGTCTACTTTCAGCTCAACTTCCAGATTTGGGAAAAAGGATCCTAATGGAGATAGCATGTCAGTTCTCAGGAACCAAAGGCCAACAGAGAAGCCAGCAATGAATCCCAGACCTCTAATGTCTGTACGTGGTTGTACAAGAGGAACAGGAAATCTTTGAGATAGGGCATGGGGTGGGACTCATGACAAGAAAGTGGTTTTGGAGAGGTCGACATTTTTCAAAAGAAACCAGATAGAGAAAAGTTGAAGTGATCTTCTATTTTTAAAAAGATAACCTTATCTGAGGAAATCCAGGAACCAGGAAGGAGAAAGAACCATTGTGGAGATCAATGGAGGACATATTGTCATGGGAGTAGACTGTTGATCTCCTGAATAGAAAATAGCAAAATAGAAATAGGGAACTTGGATTATCTAGGGGGAGAAAAGTTTTGGAGCTCTCTGTCAAAATTAGATCAGCAAATAATTTCTTGATTTGCCCAAATGATGATTCCATCCTATCAAAAAGTAGAAGAACCAATCAGGGATACCACTATCCTGGATCTAATTCTGTTCCAAAAGGAAGAGGTGATAAATGCATTAGATTCAAGGTGGACTCGATTGAATTCCGTCTTAGAGTTTGTTATAGAGAAAGAGAATAAAGGATGGAATAATCTGGTATGCTTCAAAATGGGGTGGGGGGAGATCTTTACAGGGTTCAGAGAAAGTGTATCATGAACTGAACTTCGTTTTAGAAAGTGAAGACTTCCCTCAAGAATTAAGTTTTGAAGACATAATTAGAAGCAATTCTGATGACATGAGACAAGATCCATAAGAAATCAGGCCACAGTCTTGTCAGCATGGGGAGTGCCACACATCACTAGGAGCTGATGCTGGCTAAGACTTCCATGGATGACAAAATTGGATTTTCTTAAGTTCTTTTGGCAGAAAAAGGAAGATGAACTTGGTCACCGAACTTCAGAACCTGATTCACATGCCACTCCTCACACGTATTGATCCCCTTCTTGTCAGGGTGTTACCATGCCTTCATGCCATGTCTCCTTGGCAATGTTGTGCCCTGCTCCTTCATGTCCTCATCATGTCATCATCTCTCACCTGGACTAGTAATCAGTCTCTTTGTTTCCAGGCTCTTCCTTCTGAGGTCTATCCCCCACACAGTGGCCAAAGTCATCTACCTAACGCATACATCAGACCGTTTCATTCTCCTTTTCAGGAACCTTTGATGGCTCCCTTGTGCCTCAAAGTAAACCTTTCAAGCCCCTTGTGGTTTGGCTGCAGTCCAGTCCATCTTGCCAGTTTTTCTGCTCACGGTTCCTCAAACTCAAGATTCCTTCTCCTCTTCTATATCCCCTTAAGCCAAAAGTGTGTTTCTTCCTCAATTTGGGCCACCTCCCACAGGAAGCCCCCACCACTTGATACTGTGTTGTACATCCTCCTACATGAAGGTTGTCTTTGCCCAGTACACTGTCAGCTTCATTTTGTCCTCCACCCCTAGTCTTCTGTACTGAAAGTAACTGCAGAGTCAAAGAATGGGACATCTTGTACCAGACAGAAATGGGATGTACAGAGAAGGCAGAACTACTCAACTCTCACTTTTCTCTGCCCAAGAGTATAGAAATTGGCACCACCAGGCAGACTCCTGGGAAGATGAAACCTTTAGTAGTTAAGGAGGTGGTAAGAGAATACACTGGTGTCCTGGGTGGGTGGGTACTGATCACCAGCTCCACGGGTCCTGGAAGAACCACATGTAGGATTGCCTGGGTCTTTTTAAAGACATGGGTCTTTAAAAAGTCCCAGAGAAGGGCCTGCAGCCCTGGGGCAGCAGGAGCAGAACAGGGAAGAGAAGGGGCCAACAAGCCACAGACCACTGAGCATGGCTTCAGTTTCAGTGGAAAGCCCAGAATGTCTTATCAAAAAGGTGCCTTGTGGCTGATGAGGAAAGAAAGGTGTGGTCATGATGGGCCAGTGCAGTTTCTGCTAGAACAGGTGATGTCAGAATGATCTTGGTCCTTTTTTTTTTAAGTACCTACTACGCATCAGACACTGGGAGTTGAGAAGATGTCCACAGTTTCCCAGATTTCAGCAAAAGTGTTTTATAAAATATCTTGTGGAAAGAATGCTGGATCTGGCACAAGAGACATGGGTTCTACTTCTTCTATGGACTCTTGGTAGTTATGTGCCACAATCCTACACTTGGATCCCTCCCAAAAAATATCAGCTTGAAGAATACAGTCTAAGGACTTCATAGTTAGATAACAATTTGTCTGGAAAATCAACCAAACAAAAAACAAATAGAAGTCTGAGTGTACTGCCAGCACAACTGAATCCCCAGTGTCATGTGGCTGCTGATCCGCTAACCCTGTCTCGACTGCAGGGGTGTCTTCTCCATCACACCAGTCTGTGCAGTGCCTGCCCTCCAGCCTTCTGCTCCTTGGCCACATTCCCTCCCCTCCCTGCGTCTGTGCCCCGAGGCCCCGCCCCAGGCCCTCCCCTCTTCTCCTGTGACTGTCCTCAGCTCATCCCCAGTCTCTGTCCCAAGAGCCAGTTGGGCAATGCAGTTTTCCAGTTAGATGCGGAACTGTGTGACCAGTGTGCCTCTCAGAAAACCGAACTCTCTCTCTTTCCCAAACATCCGTGTTTCTATTGAGGATCCCCCGTCTACCATTCCCCCAAATTCACCAATTCAGTGTCCTCCCAATTTATCACTCCAAATGTCTGATTTGTTTCCAAATCTGGTCATATTTACCTCCCCAGCATCACTCATCCTCCCGTCTCTCTGCACCTGAGGACCACAACCCCTTAGCACCTCTGGTCTGGACATTGACAACAACCTTACTTCATGCCTCTCTCCACAGTGGCCAATTTTTTTCCCCACCAAATGTACCCTCCCACCCAGCCTGACCCCAACATCTTCCTGGTCTTACTGTGAGTCATTCCTCCACACACACACACACACACACACACACACACACACACACACACGCACACACATTCTATTACATTTGAGCCTTCCCCTATATCTGAAATGCCCTCTTTGCTCGTCTGTGTGTGTGTGCACATGTGTGTATGTGCATGTGTGCACACGTTCTCACTTCGCCCTTTGCTCGATTAACCATTCTCCCCAAAGGCAGGACTTCCTCACCTTGGTCATTTTCTCCCCAGGACCTAACACAGATTGCCTTGTTGGTTGATTAATTGATTACTTGCTTGCCCCTGAGTTCGCTCCCTTATTTACATCCCTTCAGCCTCTTGGCTGACAGTTGCACTTGAAGTCAGATACCCTGATTTCAAACTCTACTTTGGCAGATAGGTGGAGCTGTGGGCAGAGTTCCAGGCCTGCAGTTGGAGAGATCTGAGTTCAAATGTAGGTTCAGAATCCTATGAGCTGTGTGACCTTGGGCACTTGACTTATCTACCTCAGTTTCCTCATCTGTAAAATGGGAATACTCTGTCTTCCAGAGTTGTTGTGATGATCCAAAGAATTAATATTTGTAAAGCATTCAGCACAGTGTCTGGCACAGTCAGTGCCATGTAGTTACTATTACTTTCTAGCCATATGAAGCTGAGTAAGTCCTTTGACTCTTCAGAGGCTCCATTCTCTAATGTGTTGACTTCTTTGTGTATATAATCTTTCCCCCAAGAGAAAATATAAACTTCAGGGTAGGGTCTGCCTTTTATCTCTGTCCCCCTAGTGTCTAGTGCAGGCCTGGCACATGCTAGGTTTCTTAACTCCAAGAATAAAAGAGCTAAGGCTCCTTGCCCTGTCCTCTTCCCACATGACTGTTTGGCAGAAGCTCCTTCACCAAAGGGACCTCAGTGACCACTGAGTGAGCAGAGCCCACAGGCACAGAGGTGACCGCTTGGTGGAGTAGCCATTAGCAGTAATAGGGAGAGCCCAGCTCATAGAATCTGGGTGTGGGGGTGGGGTGCAAGCCAAAGAGAGAACTGGCTATTCTCTGCCCTGTACCTACTTGCCCCCTCGTGTGGGGAGGAAGAGCCAAGGCCACATGATGTGTTTGCTAAAGATGCTGACCTAGCTTCCTGTTAGCATCTCAAGGCATTCCCACTGTTGTTTGTGTCTCTCTATAAGACTAACATGAACAAAATGTGAACCCTTGGGAAGGTCAGGTAAATCAAGTCTCAGCATAGTGTATAAGGACTAAAGACAAATTGATAGAGGCTTCTGTGTGTGAGGTTACTTATCTGCAGAAAACCTTCCTTGAGCACCTGGTACCTTAATCTCAGAACCTGGGAAACTAGGATACTTCCTCCCTCTCTATTTGACATTAGCAGATCTCCCTGTGAATTTGCCACCTTTCCTACAAATTGCACCATGGTCAGCAGGAGGACATCCCCTGGGTGGCATCATGGTGTGGAATACAGACCTATTCTGCCACACCGTGGACCCATCCCCTTTTGGGACTAGATGCACAGAAGGCTAGCTGGGGTTCAGGGACAGAGTGAAGCTCACTACCTCACATGAGGACTGAACCCCTAACATTGGCCTCCTTAGCACCACATTTCAACCAACAAAGGTCGCCAGCCAACGAAGATCACAACGGTCCTTCTAAACCACAGTACACCTACTATGACCTTACTTCAAACCTGATGCCCCAAATGGGGTTCACAGGAATCTCCAAATAATTTTCTCCTGGAAAACCTTGTGCAGATATTTCTTTTGTTTGAAACTCATGGAAACCTCTGAGTCCCCAGGACAGAATGAGCCACTTGTCCTAGGGTTGAATTCTGAGCTCCTCTTCATGCAGTCCGAGTCTTAACAAACATTGCCGGTGTTTCAGTATCACACATCATAGTAAAGCTGCATTCTGCTCACCTCGGCCTTGGGTCCTGACATGACCAAGGCCTCAGAGTGAACATTTGGAAAAAAAAACAACAGAGAGATTTGCATGTCTTCATCTTAATGAACTTTGGCAATAAAACATAGCTGCCTGCTTGTGCCAGAGGAGATCCCCCCAAGCAGGTGGAGAGAATGTGGGGCTCCATTATGATGGTCTGACAGCCCTGCTGGGGTGACATCCTCCCCTCCCCTCCGCTGAGGTTCAGGTGCCTCGGGGTCCACGTCCTCAGTCTCCCCACACTGCCTGGACACTTGCACTGTACCTGCTGCACCTTGGCCCCTTCATTTAAATAGGGGCGCAGCCAAAGTCAGCTGCACAATTTGAGCGAGATGCCATCACTCAAATTTCAGTCACAACTTCTTTTGAATTCCTCAGCTGCCCCGAGGCAAAGGCTCAATGTTGATACTGAGATTAATCCCCAAAGAGCCCCTTATTTCTCAGCAGAGAAATTAAAGCTTGCCAGTTTCCTTTTCACCTGTCCTTCTGACAGCTCTGTCAGTAATGAAATGCCTTCTCCATGGTATAATCCCTGTCCTATGGTAAAGAATAATTTATTAAGAAATTAAGGGGCTTAGCTCCTCTCTGTCGGGTTGGTCTTCAAAAGTTAGCTGATCGTGGAGAGAGTATGATTATCAATGAAAAATTATTTAACAGGACCTTGGGGCTTTTTGAGACAAAGCCTAATAAGTCATATGGGTAGATATCAATCAAATTCATCCCCTTTAGATTTTGTAAATATTCCCCCAAGTTAAGTCAAATTATGTTGATTATATGAGTGGAGTCCTGGCAGTGCCTAGTGACTGTGGGCACAGGCCTCGTGGAGGGAGAAGCTTATTTTTAGAAGCCAAGATGCTGCGTGACATGTTTGCTAATAATACTGACACAGTTTCTCTTCCTCCTCCCGAATCCTGGGAAGGCCAACCTGTGTTCCCAGGGTGGTTTGTAATCGGATGCGGCAGCCAAGGTCTGTTACTGCTAGGTGGAAGCCGGTCCGGGACCCCCGTCGGTAACAGGCATAAAAATCTGTGGCACGAGTACCCGGGAATCCACCGGTGCCAGTGTCTTTGTTGTGCCTCTTAACTTGGAGGAAGGAAAGGTGCGATGTGTCATTGCCCTTCTTGTCATTTACTATCTGGGCATGATGAAGAGACATCAATGTCTGGAAACACTGCCTGGCATGCATTGATAAAGTTGTGTCATTTTAAATCAGATTTTCTACCTTTTTATTGTTTTGATAACAAGGTTATACCCTGGAGGAGACACAGGCTCCTGTGAGGCTGCAAATGTGTGAAACAGGGTTGTTCAATCCTTCCTGTGGAGTTGGCTATTTCAGGAATGATATTAGTGCACATCTATTAAAGTTGGGAGAATTCCTAAAGAAAGAGAGAGAAAGAGGGACAGACAGAGGGAGGGAGAGACAGCTGGAGAGAGCGGGGGACACAGACAAACAGACAGACAACCAAACGCAACCTGTCAGGGCTCTTTGTTTTGGATGGGATTTGTTTGTTTGTTCAGCTCTTGCAAAATGGAGATAGAATGAAAAATTCCTGCCTTCTCATTTTAAACCATTATTCTTCTTCTTCACTCCAGGAAAGTGTTAGACATGGGAGGATGTTTTCCCTCATTTCTTACACAGTTCAGGAAGCTGTTAAAAAACTGTTGAAAAGACCCAGTTATCCTGCTTGGAGCTGAATGACAATTATTTGGCTGTTAACACGTTTTAATAGATAATTTTTCACACCCATGTAGGGAGACTCAGAGTTGAATCATTTCTCGGCAGGCTTCCTTACGTTTGGGGTTGAAGCTGCTCGTGTCATTTTTTGCTTAATAATCTTGATAAGCTCAAATAATTAGTGCCGTGAAAACAAATAAATATAAATGGCGCCATGGAGGGTCTTTTACCTTTCTCCGTGTGACTGAACCTCACCTGGAGAGCTCCTCATTTCTCCCCACCTCGGGGAGACAAAGTGTTCATTTCAGAGACCTAGGTCTGAGATTGTGTTCCCCGGCCCGGAGGACAAGGCTGAGATTGTCAGAGCATTGATATTCATGAGAGAAATAATGCTCAGCTTTCAGATTCCTTCAGATGAAAAGGTAAGACATTAACCCTTCCCAGAAGCCACCCCTCTTGCTTTTGTTTCCTAGAGGTTGGAAATTTGGTGTCTGCTCTTTTCCCATCAGCGCAGGGCTCTTGGGAATTTGACTCGGTCATGAGGAGGTGATTAAGGGGGCTTCATGTCTTATCAGATTCGGCTTCCCCGGTTTCAGGTGTTTCAGGTGCCAAAATGACTGGGAACCCAGGCTGGACATGTTAGGACTACAACCAGGGGTCACCTGTGTGCCAGCGAACCTCAGTGACAAACCCTACCTTGTAGAGATGCTCTTTGTCACCTCATCGACTGAGGGAGAGGAAGGCTCCCTCTGTGTCTGGGCAGGACTCCAGATCACTTTGCCCCCAGGAGCAAAGCATGGCCTGATTGTCAGCCTCCAACATAGGATTCCCTGGGATTCAGTGCCAGGGAGGTGGGAGCATACTCCATCTTCTGGGTTAAAGGTCTCAGGTGTTGATTCCTCTGTGTGGATTCTGGCTCTCTCTCTCATCTTTACCTTGGCTTTATTCTGTAGGGTGTCCTTGTGGTTCCCTTCACCTCACTATGGGTGGGTTCAGACAGTTCTTCCCAAGCTGCTCTGGAATCACCCATTTTGTCATTCCTTCTGCTTTAGTAACATTCGGCTCTATTCATTTACCATACTTTGTTTAGCAATTCCTCAGTACCACTACAAACAGTTATGAAGCCCCTCTTCTGTCCTGATCCCCTCTCCAGCCTTATTAAGTTACTGTGGAGGGGGAGAGAATGCCAAGTAACTGATTCACTGACCCTCTGATTATAAACATCAGGCAAGGTGCAGAACAGGGCTAGGAAAGCTTGGAAAAGCTATCCATCGTGGTGATGGAGCTGATTTAGCCCAGAGTCCAAACTGAAGAAGGATTTCCAAGGCTAGGGATGGGGATGCAGAGCCAAGGACCATTGGTGGAAACAGCTCCATTTTCACCCCTTGAGACTGCCTCCAGCTTGGGGCAATGACTATACAAGAATCTATGAATGCAGAGCTGTTTTTTGACAATATCCTCAGTATATGACAAACATTTCCTTGACTGATCAAGTGGATGTCCAAGTTGCTTCCCCAGGAGATTTATCTCCTTTGCAGTTGTACCGACAATTAGGAAGTAAACTACTGCATTCTCTGCTACCCTTTCCCACCATCCAGTTTCATTGTTTATTTTGCCAGTTTGATGGGTGTTCTACAGTTTGGTTTGAATCTCTTTGCTTACTAGTGGGTTGTGAAGAATTTTCAAGTGCTTTGTGTTTCCTATTTGGGTGAGGGGGAATGCAAGGAGGGAACAAGTGTTTATTAAGCCTCTGTTATGTGTCAGGCACTGTGCTCCAAGGTTATTTCACTTGATCCTCACAACCCCAAAGCAGATTGGGAATGCCATTGAGAATGTTACCAAGTTTCCTAGGGCATTGAAAGAGTAAGGCTTGCCCTGAGTCCCACAGCCAATATGGTGCCAAGGTTGGACTTGAACCCAGGTGGTGCTGACTTTGAGAAGAGCACTTGTGCCCTGTGGCCTCCCAATAAATAGCAGCTCATTCCTTATACATTTCAGACATACTCAGTTTCTCTCTCTCGTTTGCCACAGATAGTTTGCCAATCAGTTGTTTTTCTTTTGACTATTGCCTTTATTTTTTTTTAAATTAGCGTAATGAAGCATCTCCATCTGGTCTCCAACCATTCCTTCCAGCGGCTTAATAGAAAAGGCCAACATGGAAATGTTTTTGTATGATGATACGTGTAACTTTTATCGAATTACTTGCCTTTTCAATGAGTGGGGCTGGGGAGGGAGGAAAGGAGAGAATTTGGAATACGAAGTTTTCAAAACAAATATTAAAAATTGTTTTTACATGTAATTGGGAGGATATTTTAAAAAATAATTTTTTTGAGATGGATACATTTTTCACTCCAGCCTTTAAAGCCTGGAAGTAGCCAAGTTTTTATTTTTCAGCTTGTCTCTTCAGTGTCTTACCTGTTTGTTCTACAGTTCATATTTCATCAGGATGATGTCAAGTCCCTGACATTTTGATTGATGTAATCTCCTCCGGATGGGCACTCCCTCCATTACTGCCTATCACAAGCTCTCATCTTGCACGATGCTTGTCCATGTTGGCCATAAGTCCTCATCCTTACAAGGGGAGGTGCCCAGTGTGCTGGGGCTGTCTCTCAGTTCCCGTTACTTAGAGTTGATTCCAGTGGGGAGTTCATGGGCTGTCCATCAGTTATTCTTTCCTCTGGCACCATAACTGGTCTGCCTTCTTTCCTGGCACATGTCCATCTGGAGACACCTTTTACTCAAGTCCTCCTGTGAAATTCATCTTTGGTGATATGTGGATTGTCGGTCTTCATTGCCCTCAGCTTCATGTCCTCTGGGATACTATGTTTCATACCTCACAGGCAGAGAGCAAAGTGAGAAGAATATTGATGTGGAAATGTTGGTCTTTCTATCCAAGAACAAGCCTGGCGTCTTTGAAAGTGTCCAGTGTTTTCCCAAAAGAGCTCCACCCTATTCTCTAGCAGAATTCTGGGCTGAACTTTTTGTGGACAGTGTCTGTCCAGGATGCATAGATTAGCAGGAGGATTTGGCCAGCCAACCTTAGATCAAGGTCTGGCAATAAGCATATTTTCTTCACTTGGTTTTTCCGAGTCCTGGATAGTTTAGCCACGTTCTTTGGATTGATTGTAGATCTCATTAAGGGGGAGTCCTGAAGAAATTAGGTGTTCTCCTAACTCCTCCTTACTTGCCTGGGGTATCTTCTTATCAGCCATGTTTGTTCTTTCATTTCCAATACAAAGATGGTTTTCCTGAGCAGAAAAGGTAGGAGCTAGTATGAAGTGGGCAGCTCTGCTTCTTTTCTGGTTAGTTGGCATTATATCATCTGCCTTAAGCAAGCCTCTTCTCCCTTCCTTGGGCCTTATCTTTTCTCTGTTATCATATCCTTTGTCCTCAGCTGGGGTTGATCAACCTCAGCCCCCTCTGAGCCTTAACATTCCTGACATTGTCTTACAGAACTGTCACACACACACACACACACACACACACACACACACACACACACATAGATACATATATATACACACACACCCTTATTTTGTATCATCCACCCTTGCTTCCATCTTTGGTGGATACCTTTTTAAATTCAGATGACTTAGTGAATTCCCCATATCATCCTGATCTCTAGATGACTATTTTTCCTTTGTGTATCTACAGGATTTCATTCCTGAAAATTTCCCTTCTCTCCTGGGTTGCCTTCCTCTACACACTTGTGGTCCATGGGATCCCATCCTCCTTTGTCTGAACCCTTTGGCATTTCTTCTCCCAAAATGTGTGGCACAGGAGAACCTCTGCCTGACATTCCTCAGTCACTGACAAAAGGCTGTCTCTGTCTCAGCCTTCAAGGAATTTACAGTCTAGGAGGGAGGACAGTGTATGCAAAAAAAAATTTCTCTCCTCCCCAACTTTTGCCCTGATATGTGGAACTTCAACATACAATTGACCCTCCTTCAAACTTGCCTGATCTCTCAGTTTCTCAACCTGTTCCCCTCTCATGGGCTGCAGCTGCTCTTACACTCACCTTGACCACCCACAAAGATAATCAGAGGCTTCAACCTACCCCCACTGCCAAATGCTCCACCTCTGTGTTTATGAACTCCCAAGTCCCCTCTTCTGATCACCCTCTACTGCCCTTCCTCCCCCGACTGCTATGCACCTTCAAATCATGCTTGTCATCCTTACCATAGATAGACCAATCAATCCCTTAAGCCCCCAGTGACCTGCAAGACCGTCTCCCCTGCCCTAGCCACTCTCCTCTCCTCCCTATCTTGAGCCCTTGGTGAACAGGTTCAACTCTACACTGGCCTCCTCTCTTGGAACCCTTGCCCCACTTATCATATCACCAACTGTGTCCAGCCAAGCCTCAGCATTGATTCACTGCCACCATTTGTTCCCTTACTCATAGACACATGCTGCTGAATGGAGGTGGAAACAATCCCACAGCCAGTCTATCCGGATCCACCACAGATGTGTGCTGCACAATGTCCATGAGGCCTTCCCTTACTTTCCACTGCCCCCCTCTCATCTCCCCTCACTCAGGTACCTCCTGCCTGTCTCCTCCTTCATCCCTGTCTGTCATACTAAATGGCTGTAGTCCTGACTCAGGCCAACCCATGGATATGTTCAGGTGATCCTGTCACCCCCTCCTTACTGTACTCCAGTGGTTCACTATCACCTCCTCTAGCAAAGACAAAATCCTTTGTTTGGTATTCAAAGCCCCTCACAGCCCAGCCTCCTCCTCCCTCGCTGGTTCTCTCACACCTGTCTCCGTACAAGGTACTTTTCAGTCTAGTGAGTCCAGGAACAAAACCCTCCATCTCTGGGATCCAGGGATTCTCTCTGGCTACCCCCCAGGCCTGAAACACTCTCCCTCCTTTGCTCCAACTACTGATCTCCCTGGCTTCCCTTAAGTCCCAAGTGAAATCCCACCTTCTCCAAGAAGCCTTCCCCAAATCACTCTCAATTCCAGGGCCTTCTCTCTGTTAATCATCTCCTATTTATCCTGGATAGAGCTTGTTCTGTATTTGTTTTTGTGCTATATCCCCCATTAGATTGAGGTTGGAGTCTTTTGCCTCTTTTTGTATCCCAAGTGTTTAGCAAGGAGCCTGGCACACAGAAGATACTTAATAATTGTTTACTGATTGATTGAAATACACTATGTATAGGACAAATGGAAAATAATTAAAAAACAGAAATTTCTAGAAGGTACTAGTGATTACTAAGGTATAGATTCAAAAATGTAGAGACCGCATTCTAGTATCATGAAATCAATTGGGAAAAACAACATGTACAAATATAATTAAATGCAAAATCTGTCCAGAGTAAATACAGACAAGCTTGATTAGGAGGATGCTCAGCAATGGCAGAGTTGGCAGATGCCTTATAGGTTGATGTGTTCTGGTGACAGCCATTTCTAGGCTCTTTGGACCTCCCCCAGGGTCAGACTCTTTTAGGAGGTGTTCATAATCACTCTCAGCCATTTCATCATCTCTTTCCCTTTTTTCAGCATTAATCACTTCTTTAAATAGGTCAGATTGTAGATGTTCTCATTGTATGCCATATCTTTTTGTCACTTTTGTTCTTCTAGATTTTTCATACCTTTTTTATTGTTGCTCTATCAGTTCAGTGGTCTGATTGTGCACAGCCAGCTCAGTCAGTCTGGGAATGACTCCCATAACAATCTCATTTCCCATCTTTAAATATCGTCTTCTTTTTCGTTATGCTGATTGGTGTTTGCCATGGCTGACTCTTCTCATCTCTTTTCTTAAGGGAGAGCAGGCTTCTGGGTGGCCGCACAAGCCTTTGACCTCTGCCATTTCTTTATCTCAAATGGGATTTTCTAACAATTTTTTTTTTTTACTTTGACCCCTTTTGACATTTGTGCACTTGTGTCATCGAAGAACCAAGTATATCTTGATTTAATTTGAGAGGTTTTATCAAATTCTTCATAGTGCTCTCATCCTCTACAACAGAGGATGGTGCATAAATGGAAATATTTTTATGATATTTCAAGTAAATTCTGTTCATTCAGACTGCAATAGGAAATGACCAAATGTCCCATGGAGTGCCATTTCTCATTGCCTTTCGAAGCATGCTAAAACCAACTCCTTTACCTACCTCTCTAAGAAGAACCTCTGAGCCATCTTCTTATTTAGCTGAGTCCTTCCTTCTGTCTCTTGGTTTCATTTAGTAGGCACCTAACAGACCCTTGTTGAATGACCAATTGGTTGCATGATAGCATTGATACAATTCAGTCCCTCAAGAATTTTGTCTGGTCCGTTGGTCACTGGAGAAGTATCTCACATTAGAATACCATCAGATCAATTAATGTCTACAGATAGTGTCAAAATGGATTCTTTTCATGGTTTGGGCCCCCCACCACCACCACCACCTTTCCCAGCATTTTACCAGCATCCCTGCAGACACAGGTGAAGATACATTGGGACTAAGGGCTGTTTTGTGTTTTTCTTTGCTTCATGGGGGACCATGGCCAAATAATTCATCACTATATAGTCAGTCTCCAAGCAATGAATTTCTTCAAAAGCAAACACATGTGGTCAATTGAGAGGACTATGGTCCAGCACCTTTCCAAAATGATAGAGACTACCAGAACTTTAACTCTGCCACCATATTTATTCTTCATTGTCCCAACATCACACCCCTACCACCATGAAGTAGTTGAGTCACACTGTTGTTGGGATGACTTCATTGTGGATACTTTTCTTTTTGTAGCAATATGTTTGTCAGTTTTAAAAACGTCACTGTATTTTCTGGCATTGAATCGAGTTCCTTCTTTTTTCTATATTTATGAATAAAATTATTGGTATAAGGATTATTAGTTCTAGAAAGATTTCTTAAAATTCCTGTGAACCTGCTTGGGTCAGGTATTGTTTCTCTCAGGGTCAAGCATTTTCATTTATTTTGTTTTGTTTTGATTTATTCAGGCTAATTCTTTATTGACTTATCTTCTGTCTTCTTCCAAGACTGGTCAACTTAAATCCTGTACATCCTTATTTGTGGGTATGTTGTTTTCCATACAGTAGAGAGTAATCTCCTGGAGAGGCCACTGACTAGTTTTCAGTTACACCTTGCCAAGCATAATGCCTGGAATATAACTAATGTTTAATAAATATTTTTTGCTGTTGAATCGAATTGTTCTCTTTATTTCTGTTCTTAATTTTATAATCTTTTTTTAAACTTTCCTTTAGGCTACTAGTCCCTTTGATCCATTTCCATTGTTTTTTGGCACAAATTTTGTAGACGTATTTTCCCTCCTATTAATATGCATATTCAAGAGTATAAATACATCCTGAAAAAATTACTTTGGCATCATACCATAGAATTCATCTTATCATTAAAGTTCTTTTAAATGTGATTATTTTTCTAGTTTCTATTTTAGCCAATTCATTGTTTGGTAGATTTGGCTTTCAGTTTCCATGTAGTTTTATGATTCTTGCTCATGCTCTTCTAATTTGATTCTAATTGGCTATTGAGGCCTGAAAATGTACCATATGTCATTTCTGCATTTTGAATTTATGTAGGGCTTTTCTGTAACCTAGTATGGGACTAATTTTTTGAGAATTCGATGCATACTTGGAAAGAATGTGTATTCCCATATATGTGTGTGTGTGTGTCTATGTGTATATGTGTGTGTGTGTGTGTGTGTGTGTGTGTGTGTATATATATATATATATATTTCCAACATATTAAATTAGCATTTCAGGACTGTGACTTTTAAAAATTATTAATATTGTAATTTGATTATTCATATTCTGATAAAGGCATTTTAGGTCCCCTGCTATCATTGTTGACCAGTCTTTTGTGAATTTCATTTCTGGTTTGTATGTTGTGTGTGTAAATTGAAAGTTATTAAATATTTGGATCAGAATTTATAGTTTAAGAGCTAGAAGAAACCTTAAAAATCAGCTAATCTGATTCTCTCATTTGGCAGATGGGAAAACAGGCCTAAGGAGTAATTTTCTCAAGATCAGATTGGTGATAAAGATCACACTGACAAAGGCAAGATTTGAGCCCAGAGTCTTCTTCTTGATGTTCTTTTAATTATGCCAGATTTTATTTTTCTTTCCTTTTGAAGGCAGTGTGGTATAGCGGATAGAGAATTGATCTTGACACTAGGAAGTCTTCGGTTCAAATGCCATCACTGACATGTTTTGATGTGGTGGCCCTGAGAAAGTCCTCTGACTTGTGGTCAACTCTCTGGGACTTTCCTTTGCAGAGAAGGTACAGACCTGCCTTGGTAGAAGGATTTTCTGATCTTAGATTTGCCTTTACTGGTGAAATTGCCCATCAAGTCCCTGTCCCAGGCCTTTTCTTTCACTGTACAGTCATTTCCATGTCTGTCTCCTTTAGAGTTTTCTAGTTTGGATTCCACTTTATTAAGAATCATTAGCCATTTTCCTCCTCTTGCTCTTTTCAATGTGCCATATCACATTTCAAAACCTTCAGACCAACCTTTTAAATTTAATATAGCCCTATATTATCAAATGCATCTTCAGAAAGCATGACTATTGATTGTTTTGATTCCTGACATACTTTCATTCTTTTGATGAGAGAATTCAGACCTTTCACATTTGTTATGAGGAATGCATGTAATTTGTTTCATGTTCTTCATATATCCTGAAGGAATTGAAATCTGTATTTATGCTCTTTTTGATCTACTAAACATAGTTAGTAAAATTAATTATGTTCTTTTTTTTCCAAAATATTAATTCATATACTGCCTTGAAGATTAATTTGCTCTTTATTATACGTAGTTTTGCCTTTTGTAATTTTCCATGTCCTTTCTTTTTTCATTTTCTTTTTGGTGATTATATTTTGGGTTTTATATATACATACACATATATATATATATATATGTATATATATACATATATACATATATATGTATGTGTATTTGGATACGTATCTGTATCCAAAAGCTTTTTTATTAGAAAATGTGATTGTATTTTAGTATTCTTTACCTTTTTCTATTAATCATGTGCTGTTAACCCAGTGCTTCCTGGAACTGTGAATTCACTGAGGTTGGGGCTCTCTCTAATGATGCCAATCGTAGATAATCCATACTTAACCTTCATGTGCCCCTAAAAAGGCATTGGGTGAGGCAGTGAAGAGGTCATTGTTAATTCTGGAGAGGGTGTTTCCAGGGGTTGCCATGCTTATCCACTCTGGCTCCTGGATTTCCTCATTGAATATCTCTTTTTAATATAAAAGGCTTCTCTCCCCCTCCTTTTATATTTCACTGTGTCCTTTCTGAATAATATATCCCCTTCTAGACCCATAATCTAGTCAGGAGTCAGATCCTACCGTGTCTCAGAGAAGTCTCTGGTGAGATCAACTTAGCTTCCCTGCATTACGGTCTTTAGCTTCCTTTACTCTGGGCCATACCTCACGCATTGTGTGCATAAGCATTCCAATGCCATGGGCCCATCATGGGCTCTTTGTTGCATTTATCTCTACTCTTTTTCTACTTGCAATGTCACTATGGAATCTTGCCTGGTAGATCCATGTCAGCAGTTTTCTCCCTCTCTTCCCTTTCGGTTTGAAATCCCTTGGATTGGGTTTTCAACACTACCCTTTCACATTAGCTACTCTGCCTCTGCAGATGATTTTTTGAGCCCAGTGTGGGGATTTGCATTTTTCCCCATTGGTTTTCATCTGCCAGTCCTAGCATTTCAGAACATATGTGGTTACAATTTTTTCATTCATTGTAATGGCTACAAGAATGAAGAGAGTGGTTTGGGGTGTTCATTTCCATCTTTGATATAAATGTTAGATCTGAGGCGTTCTTGCAGAGACTTTCCACTATGCTGACATCTGTGGTCTCCCGCATTGAGTGCTGAGACCAGTGGGGAAGCAACCCCACTGCCCACATGGGATACGAGGACATCCTGACCTCAAGACGTTCTGGGACTGAGAAGGAATGTGGGAGAGTGTGGAAGAGGAGAGAATGGGACTCGAGGAAAAAGAAGAATTATCCCGAGACCTTCAGACTTGATGCCTGGTAGGAAGGTGGCATGTTTCACAGAATCCTTGAGAATAGTTATTACAAGGCCAGAGGATGAATATGTCTAGTTGGAGGAAACTGAGGTGGAGCTGGATAGAGTGTCTGGCAGTGCGTGTCCAAGTGCGGGAAGAAGGCTGGGGCTTGAGAAGAATGGAGGAACCGTCTCTCCAGAGGGGGCTGAGTCACCAAGAGAAAGTGTAGACATGCAGGGAGGAGAGACGCAAAAATAGAACATAGACAGAGACAGTTAGCTATGAATAAGGGGAGGAAATGGGTAAGGGGTAACCAAAGAAGCAGAAAGAAAAATAGTAAAAAAAAACAGAAAACCTTTCAAGGGGAAGGAGATGGTGGCATTAGTTGTCCTGTAGACAAACTGGCAAGATTCTGGTTAGTCAGCCTATTGTCAGTATTCACAAAAGCATTTCTTTGGCATAAAGGCAGATTTCAATGGAATTAAAGGGGAAATGGAGAAATGGGCCTTCCATGCATCATTCCCTGCTCCAGAGCTGACTGTAGGCCCATAGAAATGCTGAGGAAAGAGTGGCAGTGGGGGTTTTACAATGCTCTTCCTTCCACTGCTGTAGCATAGCAGCTCTGTGTGAGAGGATTATCCTGCTCTACAGCAGAAGAAACTGAGGCCACCAGAGCTGAAAAAGGATTCACATGTATGTCTTTTGCCCTCTCTACACTGGATATCATGCTGGGAGAAACTTTCCCTCTCTCACTGCCCAGCCCTTCAAAAGCTTGGCCACAGCCTCAACACTTTAGTGACCAAGGTCATCCAGAAGCCTTAGGTGCATGCCCAGGGCATTTCTCTACCTATCGTTTCAGGGTGGCTCCAGTCACCAAGGCTTTTAAAAACACTTAATGATGACCAAATTCTACACACTTGAATCTTTAGAAGACAAAAACAAACAACCCCATAATGCTTTGTTATGCCTGACTGACAAGCTCCACCAGCACTGATTGCTCAGTGTTTAGTCTACAAAAAGCAATACGGCTGTATGTGAGTGTTTTGTAAATGAGCTGCCCCAACCATCCCACCAGCCCTGAAAATGGCATTTACCTACTCAGATTTTCCAATTACTTCAGTATTAATGGCGTGTGCCCAGTGGGGTGTTTGGGGAAGGTCGGGGTTCTCCACAGAGGTTACTTGGCAGATGGGAACCCAAGTTGCTCCTCGAGGTAGGGAAAGGCGTTGTTTAAATGGGAGATGTGGGCACATGTGCGCGCGCACACACATACACACACACACACACACACACACACACACAAGCATTGATTTTTATTTGAAGGACAGGGGTACAGGGTGGTGTATTTATTACTGTCATCATCTTTATAGCGCTCATGACACCAAAAGCTTCTTTAAAAACACAGGGAAACTAATGCAAGATTTTAAAATAAAACTTTTTTATCATTTGTTTTTAATTGATCTTGGATAGTCACTAAGCGAAACTCTCCTATTGATCCTTCTGCCCTAGGTAGTGACCTTTCTAAACCCCTTTCTCCTTGTTTTTGCCCTGCTACTTGGGGAGTTCTGGAGGTCATAGCTAACATGTTAAAGTAAATCCAATTATTTTCATTTAAGTAGTATCATATTTCATAGCTGCTATGTAATATGTATATATTGTACAGAGAGGGTGAGGACAGAGGAGATTAATTATTTACCAGTTGGCTATTGGCAGTCACTCATCATGTCAAAAGGAGCCACAGCTGATAGAAATAGATTTGGAATTTTCTATTGGGTCATCTTCAGTGTATTCATTTATATTTATAAAGTTCCCCTCGTGCACTCCCCACTCACTGTGCTGCATCCCAGACTTCCCCAGCTGTGTTTAATAGAGGAATGACCTGCTCAGACCAATCAGCATCAATCAGTGCTGCTGGGAGGGTGGGCAGCTTCCCCTCCATCCTGGTGGGGAGGATCCTTCCTTTGTGCCCTTTCCCTGTCTTTCTGACCATCTGAAAAATGGGGAAGACTCTCCTCTTGGCCAATGAGGCAGTCTAGTCTACTTTCCAGATGCCTTACTTCTCTTCTTAACTCCAGCCCCCTCCCCAGCAGACTGGGGGCCTCCTAGGGGCAGGGACTCTTTGTGCTCTGGTGGGGTGTCTGTGGATGGGTATATTTGGAGAACTCGGGGATGACTTCTTTGTCCCTCCCAGAATAAGGCACTACAGAAGACTTAGCCACAGTCCAGGAGCATGAATGGAAGTGGAGCCTCCGTTGGGAAGGCCATGATTGGACACTTCCAATGTCAGTGTCATTTTTTCAAGACAGTTGGGCACCTCTGAGTGCATTGGAGAAGAGAATTTATTCAGTGGCCCCCAGGGGTTTGAGGGCATTTTTATTTCCTTCTCACCAACTGGAGCAAGGCCAGTATGTTTTGTTTTGTTTTTTAATGAAGAATGAGAAGTTTCCATTTTCTCATGTGGATTTTCAGTTAAATGTTCTGATTTTGCAACAAATCAATTCAGGGCCATTATCTATCTGGTCAGATGACACTTGGGAAAATGTCTTAAGTCAGTCGACAATTTGTGTTTGTCCCTGAGTACTTTTGAGGAAGCAAAAGACAAACAAAAAGTTGAGTTTGCTTTTGAAATAAGGAAGGCTAAAGGCAGCAGTGAGATTTCCTGGGAAACCCACACCATCATTTTGTGCCCTTAGGTGCCTGGGATTGATTTGTTTGATTTTTGTCAGTCTTTGTATCTCTAGTGTTTAGAACACAGTAGGAGCTTAAAAAATCTTGTTAATTGACTGATTTCACCCCTTTACCTCAGTTTTCCCTCTTGTAAAATAATGGGATTGGACACAAAAGATTGCTCCTTTGCTGCACTACTCCTGTTTATACTAATAATAAATAGCTGGCATTTATATATCATGCTTTCATGTTTCCAAAACATTTTCCAAATATTCTCTTATTTGATTCTTACAACATCCCTGGGAAGGAGATGCTATTACCCTCATTTTGCAGGGGAGGGAACTGAGACAGAGAGTAAGTAACTTTTCCCACACTCACACAGCAAGGAAGTGTCTGAGGCAGGATTTAAACTCAAGCCTTTCTGACTCCAAACACATGATTCCTTCTGCCTCCAGGCGCCTCGCATTCCCAGCCATCTCCATCTTATTTTCCTTGACTTCAGGATTCCTGACCTGAGGTACTGAACGCATTTGTCTATACCATGGTATCCCAAGGGGCTCTCCTTGGACAGCTACAGGCAGATTCTCTGGGTTGTGTCCTTGCTGGGCCACCCTGGCCCTCCCACATCCAGCTTGTTTTCTGTCTGGCCTACACTTCTTGCCAGGAATGGTGAGTGATCAGAATTTCCTGAGTGACCCTCCCACCCTGTTTCGTGTGAGATGCATCCTCTTGGTTGGCTTGTCCTTGTATTTCCGACTCTGCTAATTGCAATATCACCTGATCCGAACTTAGAGGGAATGGAAATCAGGGCCTAGCCAGTTTGGCATCTGGGAGCTTTTCTCTGATTTCAAACAATGTTACCCCAGCTCCTCCCTCTTCCCTTGTCCTCTGTTCAGTTTGCCAAAGAAAGACCATGCCACATGATTAAAGCCCTAATGTTTGGAGCTCAGTATATATCCGGGGCCTGTCTGGCCATCTGGTGGCCTTCCTACCCTCCTCAGCCCAGAGCCCACTTCTCTTTGTGGGGCATCTTCCCCACCTGTGCTCTCCCCACCAAAAGGGGATCATCAGTACCCAGCCTTCCTAGGGCTGATGGGAGGAGAACCTCTTTGCCCACCTTAGCCAGCTCTTAAGTAAGGTAGCTTCTCCTCAAGAGCTCTGGCTCATTGGTTCAGATGCCAAGGATGGAGGGTGG
Organism: Potorous gilbertii; assembly: GCA_028658325.1. Lineage (NCBI taxonomy): Eukaryota > Metazoa > Chordata > Mammalia > Diprotodontia > Potoroidae > Potorous > Potorous gilbertii. Next base: position 463,393,138 of record CM053769.1, on the reverse strand, counting down.
CAGCTTCCGAGGAGTTGCCTCTAAGAAAGCACTTTTGTTTAGGCAGTCAGGGTGGCGAAGGCTGATGTGGCTTTAAGCTCAGATTCTGCCAGAAAGAATGCTCCCATTCCTCCAGGGACCAAATCTGGGTGGTGCACAGAGATAACAGCTATCAGTGGCCCATGTTACAGATGGGAGAACTGAGGTGCAGAGAGGCTAAGTGGCCCAGTTAGTAAATGCCTGAGGCAGGGCTGGAAATGCAGTCTCCTGGGCTCTCTGCTATACTACCAAGATGTCTGTGAGTAGACAGCATGCTTGAAAACTGAAGGAGCTCAGAGGGAAAGCTGACTCACAGTCCTCAAAAGGGCAGGGGCCAGTGCTGGGGTCCCTCCAGAGCCTCTTGAGGTGACAGCCAGGAGAAGCCTGGAAGGCTGGCAGGAGGAAGAGTGACAGTCACCCAGGTATGGAGCCAGGATCCCCCCATGCTGGACTGGACACCTACATACACTGTGCCCCACCCAGCACACCCTTCCAGCAGTTCACAAAGTCTGCCATTCTCTGAGTAAGGCCTGGAGTTGTGGCCTTGTGGAAAGCTCTCCCCAGAGGCCAAGATGTGAGCAGAGTTTGAAGACAGGCCAGGATGAAAAGAACAGGAGTGAAGAGATGAGTGGAAAGCAGAGTGTCCACCAGTGCTTATTCTTGCCATACAGTAGGCACTCCATAAATGCTTATTCCATCTATCCCTCTAAAGAAAAAGGAATAGCTCATAGCCTCAGAGAGCTGGGGCTGGAAGGGTCCTCAGAAGACATGTGGGCTCCACCTGCCCTCACTTTATAGATGAGGAACTGGAACCCCAAAATTCAGTCAACATGGATTAAGCACCTACTATCTGCTAGCTACTATGCTAATCACTGAGGCAAAAGACTGTCATTGCTCCCTAGATGCTCACAGTGTAATGGGGGAGGCAGTGAGAAAGGCAATGTGCACAAAGCAGGCTCCGGACAGGACAAGTGGTAGGCCGTTAATGGAGGGAATGACTTGCCAAGGTCACTTCAGTAAGTCAGTTGGTCACTTAGCAAGCATTTATTAAGCACCCAACGTATGCCAGGATTAGTTCTGGGAACACATAGAAAAAGGATGAAATAATTCTTCCCCTTGGGCAGCTTCTATTCACTTGGGGGAGGCTGTGTGGCCATATAGAACTATGTTCCTAATCAGTTAAAGCTACATAGAAGGTGGTGTAGGAGGGAGGGGCCTAGTAGGTGGGGCTGGGGGGAATCAGGAAAGGCTTCCTATGAGGGGTGGGATGCTTGAGACACATTCTAAAGGAAGAGGAGGTTCTCTGAGGTTCAGGTGAGGACTAAGCATGTTCCAGGCATGAGCACAGGGGGAGGGGGGCACCCCCATCCAAGGAGCAGAAAGAAGCCTGTCTTAGGACAGGAGGCAAGGAATGAGGATGGGAAGGCAGGCTGGGAAGCACTTTGAAAGCTAAATGGAGATACCTATGTGTGACGTGAGGGGCAGTGAGGAGCCAGGGGGTGTCTAGGTGACTGCTCAGATCTGCACTCCCAGAAAATCGCTTTGGTGCTTGTGTAGGAAGAGATGGACTAGGAAGAGACTTGGGTAGAGAAGCCAGTCAGGAGGCTGGTCAGGGGCCACAAGAGACTAACTGAGGGCAGCTGGGGTTTGGGGGAGAATTTGTGGGACACAAATAGGAGAACTGAGGAGACAGAAGGAGGGAAGGTGAATTTGGCACCAGATTTACAAATAAAGGGGCTAGAAAGAGGGGGGGTACCTTCAACAGCCTGAGAAGAGTGTGGAAGAGGGGCGTGTTTAGGTGAAAGAGAGTGAGCTCTCATTGGAAATGTTAGCTTTGGAATGGCTCTAGTGGCTGGTGACAGGAGCCTGGAAACACTCAGGAGAGAACTGAGTCTGTTAACTAGGAGAGTCAGCTGCATGAAGATGATCATTAAACCCATAGGAACTGATGAAGTTGCCACAAGAGAGTGTATAAGGAGAAGAGAGAAAGGCCCCAGGCACTGCCTTGAGGGTCAGCTGTAGTGAGGGCATGTCTGTGGCTGAAGAGTCAGCAAAGGAAGCTCAGTGATGGCCTGCTATAGAAGAGGAGAGCCATTCATGGTTGGATGGGTGGGTGGGTGAATGAGTAGGTGGGTAGATGAATGATGGGTAGGTGGGTGGGTGGTGGATGGATGTGTGGATGGGTGGATAGACAGGGCAGATGGACAGATAAATGGATGAATGGGTGAATGGATGAATAGTTAGATGGTTGGATGGATAAATGTTTAGTTAGATGGTTAAATGGATAGATGGATGGATAGATGGGTGAATGGATGGATAGTTAGATGGTTGGATGGATAGATAGATGGTTAAATGGATGGGTGGGTGGGTGGATACGTGAATGAATGGATGAATAGTTAGAGGGGTGGATGAAAAAGCATTCATTCAGTGCTTCCTATATTCTGAATATCATGATAAGCATCAAGGACACAGACACAATGTCCTTACATTCTATTGGGGGAAAGCCCCAAGAAGGCCTGGAATGAGGGGAGAGGGATGGAGGAACAGAGAGGCTCTGACTGGTCAGAATAATGTGAAAACTCCCTCATTACAGACTGGAATCTCAGAGGCTGGGGTTGAGAGAATCATGTTCAACAATCCCAGACAGGAGAGAGGAGCCAGTCAACAGGTCCTCTTCCCAGGCTGCCATCATAGTCTGTAGCCCCAGGTAGCTCCGAAGGGAGGGTGGTAAGGTCAGGTCATTAGTCACTTCATGGCCAAAGACTTTACCAATGTCCAGTGAAACAGCCATGAGATTCTCAACCCTCGGAGCAGGTGGGAGTGATATTGTACATCACACACTTGCACACTGCTTGCTAGAAAGACTGGAATTTCAGAATACCTTGAAGGGCCAAAATGCATCAGTTGATAGTAGAATAAAAATTTTTATTTCAAAGTAAAGTTATAATATCTGTTTATAATTATTCATATAGAAAGTGCATTTGCACTGATAGGAGAAATAAAATATTTATTATCAAATATATTTCCTCATCAGTTGACGTTCCTGGGGCTTCTGTTGAGGTATCTTCCCCACCTCCAAGGTGTTGCTATTTCACAGCTGTTAAAGGGATTCCTAAACCCTCATTTTACTTCCAAACTTTAGCAAAGACCCTGCCTCAAGTATTAAAATCAGTGAGAGAAGGAACATACTTCTAAAGCACTGAGAAGCTTCTTCCTTCCCTGGTGTATCCCCCATGGAGATGAGGGTTACATCCAATTCAGCAACATCACAGTGGTCTCATTCTCTGGAATGTTCTAGAAAACAGGATGACCTTGTGGGGTCTCTCAGCCTAACAGAGGAACAGGTGCTGTGAAGAGGCATCTGGGTGGCCCGATGGCTAGAGCCTTGGGCCTTGGATCAGGAAGGTCAGAGGCTTGGCTTGGCCACAGTGTCAGTGGACTGGTTGGGGGTCCTGCAGATGATGGACATAAATGTGGCTGAACTGACCCTTTCTTGAGAAAGCCCTTATTTCTCTTTGGTGGTCAGAATTTCCTTTTCTGAATGCACACTGTCCATCTCCCTGAAAACCTATTTATAAGCAGGGTCAGAGTAAAGTTCTTCAGCCACATTAGTTAGCCATTGCCTTCCCTTCTCCCTTCTTGGACATTGGGACACTTGTCCCCAAACCCTACAGCGTCTATACAGTTATTCATGACCTGAAGCTCAGCATCACAGCCCTGGAGTGGCCAGTCATGGCTTCTCTTGGGTTCCCCCTTCCCACCAGCCCCTTTCTTCCCCTCAGCAGACCAGATGTCTTAGCATCATTCCATCACTGCCGAGCCTCTTCATTGTCCTTGACCTTCCTCATCAGCTTCAGCGCCTTTATACAAGTGTTCACCACCAGGAGGAGACTGGATGGGTGGAAGTTCCGAAGGCAGTTCCAAAACTACTTGGGCAAGCTGACTGGTGCAACGCTATGGGCACAGCAGCATTCAGAGCTTGGCAGCAGACTCCTAACATTAGAGAGAGAGGAGAACCTTTGAACCCTTTTGATAGACTCACAGAGTGCCAAAGTTGGTCTAACCCAAGGCCATCTGACCCAACACATCCCACCAAGGAAGCCCTAGTCCCATAGGACTGACTGGTGGACATCCAGTGACCCTGGAAGATTCTTAGTAACTAGAGGACTATGCCCCCTCACCAGCTCCTCCCACTTTGGAGAAGAACTGGTGGCAAGGCCCTATCGAAATACTAGCTGCTAGCACTTCACTGCTGACCCAAGATCCCACATATCTCAAGTTTTTCCAGTGGTGATAGTTTCATGACTGTAAAAGCCTGCTCACCCCTGCCGTGGGCACCGGCCCTGTCTCCCCTGTCGAAGGCAATATATAGATTTGTAGTCTCAAGTTAACACTTGGTTCAGTCATTTTTTCAGTCATGTCCAACTTTTTGTGGCCCCATGTGGGGTTTTCTTGGCAGAGATGCTGGAGTGGTTTCCCACTTCCTTCCCAAGCTCATTTTCAGATGAGAAAACTGAGGGAAACAAGGTGAAGTGACTTGCCCAGGGTCACCCAGCTAGGAAGTGTTTGAGGTCAAGTCTTGCCAACTCTAGGCCTGGCGCTCTGTCTCCTGAGTCATCAGCTGACCAAGCACCTTGACCTATATCCGAATATTGAAAAAGGTCTCTACCTCCGGCTACCAGATGTAGACCTGGCCGAACCCCCAGACTCTCTGTGGAGTGGCCCACCTGTGCCATCACCAACAGCGTAGGGAACTGCCTAAAAACAGAGCCACCCCATCTCTGGCTGCCAGATGGGTCTCTGACTCTTTCGGCCTTAATGTCTTTGTTGAAGTAGTCATTGATCTGCAGGATGGGAGAATGGCAGCCACAGCCCACTCTGAGAGGTTTTAGGGATGCCGTGAGACCAGCTCACTGTTAGTTATTATTGTTTGTTGTTATGCTACCTCCAGTGCCACTAGAATGAATGAAAAAGAACCTTTATTTAGAGGCAGTCTCTACCCTCAGGAAGCCTTGTTCCAGTAGGGAAAGACAGCTGATAATGGTATTGATAATAAGGAAAATGACTAACGTTTCTATAGCACTTCCTTGTGCTAAGCATTTTACAAATGTCATCTCGTTTGATCCTCACAACAGTCCTAGAGATGTGCTACTAATATCCCCATTTACAGATGAGGAAACTGAGGCAGAAGGTAAGGAGCTTGCCCAGGGTCACACAGCTAGGAAGGGTCAGAGGCCATACTTGAACTCAGGTCTTCTTGGCCCCAGCCTACCACTCTGCACTGTGGCATCACTAAGGGAATGCTGGCTAGGGAGAGGTGTTTTGTGAATGGATTCAGCCAACTCTGGGCCAGTGAGTTTCACTGGGACTCTTAGGAAGATTCTAGAATGTATTAATGGCGAGATGGTTGGCAGATCTGCCAAGAGCCAGCAGGGCTGGCTGGAGGATGGGCCAGGCCCAACTCAACTCACATCCTTTCTGGATGCAGACTAAGCTGGCAGATCATGGCAGTGCTCATCCCCATTTCAGCAGCATGGGCTTAGTCTCTTGTGCTTCTGGACAAATAAGAGAGGTGGGTCCAATGAGAGGGCCATGAGATGGAGTCACGCAGGCAGACCCAGAGTCCTCCTGGATGGTCCGGGCTCACGCTGGACTTTGCCCAGAGATTGTCCCCCAGGGTTTGACCTTGGAGAAAGGTAGCAGACGGAGGGCTGCAGCTGGTCCAGGTTTCAGATAATGCCCATCTGGGAAGGATTGCTCCAAATGTACCAATGGCCGAGTCAGGATCCAAAACTATCTTGATGGACTCAAGAACTGGGCCCAAGAGATTGGCACACACCCGTGTACTGTGGCCACACACGTAATGCTTGAGGAAATATATCCATAAATACATATATACCTGTGTTGTACACATGCACACATTGTGTTCCCAAAGTCTCTGTATCTTTATTTTAATAGGAATGAATGTGTCAAGTCTTACCTGGGCTCCAGAAATAGACTTTCTGGGCATAGGATGGGGGAGGCATGGTTTCAGAGCAGTCTGGCTACAACAGTTCAGGGGTTTCATGAGCTGCCCATTTCTACACTTTGACATGCCCCCCCCCAAATTTAAAGTGCTCTTGGCTTCCATGGAGAGGTATAGCTTCCAGACGAGGGAGTGGAAAGCCCCTCTGGACTCAGCTCTAGTGGGATCATATCAGGAATATTGGGTCAGGCCTCCTGGCATGTACCGTAAGTGCAAAGAGAAGCATCTGATGGCCCTCCATTTCACTAGCTGATATTCTCCTGGGGGTGCTGCATATTCACAGCTAATCTTCATATATAGGGTACACAACAGTGATGGGATCAGGAAAAGCCTCCCTCCTGAAGGATGAGAGGCAGTGGCTTCACAGATCACGTGCAGGGGGGAGCGCCTTCCAGGAAGGGATGAACCTGCCCAGAGGTGGGGGAGAGCAGTGGGTGAGCCAGGTTTGTCTGAGATGTGCAGGCTGTGAAAGATTAGGCTGGACAGAAAGGAGGTATCTGCAGGGGGTCCCAAAGGCGCTGGGGGACCTTCCTCCTTTCTCCTCTTCTCCCTCCCTTTTCTCCTCCTTTGCCTTTTTTCTTCCCTCTTCCCCTCCCTCCTTCCCTTCTTCCCTAACCTGTGACCCAGCCTGCATCCCAGCACTTAGTACAGCTGATCTGAGAGTTTACAGGGTTCCACTGACTTGTCCAAAAGCCAGAGTAGATTGAGTTAGGGGTAGGAAGCATATGGCAACCAGTGGGTTAGAAACTTCACACACAGCCCAGATTTTTGCTTCCACATTAGTGTATAAATCCACTCAGAGCTGGTTTCAAACTCGCAGCATCCATTACCTTTAATTACTTCTCCCATGGCTTTAAGTAGAAGATGGCTCTGAACATGGCTGGCTCCTTTTACCACTAATTGCTTTCCCTAGTGTGACCAAGAGAGCAGGCCCCTAACGAGGCTGTTGATGTTGAAGGGAGTGGTTCTGGGAGGGGGGGGGTGGATCCTGCCACAGAAAGGGACCAAGAGACCAGATGCAAAGGTCGCTGAACATCCTGCCATGTGCAGTCGTGGCACTCATGGTCCTACTTGACATTTGGAATAAGTGAAGGGTTAGCATGACCATCTCAATTGGCAGCATCCTGCACAGGCTCTCTGGCAAGTTCACAGGCCTAGGGAATCCCTTCTTCTCCCCATGCAGGTCAGCACTCACTCCAAAGCTTAGAATTTTAGAGAATTGCCCAGTGCACCCAGAGCTGTTCAGTTACTTGCCCAGAGTCTCATGGCCAGGGGGCTTGTTCAAGGGGGGCTTGAACCCTGAGCTTCCTGAACTCCCAGCCTGAGTTCTATCCGTGCAACACCACTGCCACCTCTGAATAGTATCACCCTTGTTTGATATATGAGCAACTGGTCAACCAGTAAGCATTTATTAAGCTCCTAGGTGTGTGCTTCAGACATTCTGGGGATACAGTGAATGCAGCAGTCTCTTTGTTTAATGGATTAAGCCCCCATCCCCTTTATTTTAGACTGACCTGAAAAACTCCAAATAAAATGGGCATTTCTGTATGCAGAGTAAAACAGAAGAAGCAAATTGTACATGAGACTCATACCCTCTTCTGAATGGTTTCTTTTCAAGTACATCTTCCATTCAACATATATCCGCAAAGCTACCTCCTGACCTTTCTTCTGACTTTTGTGGGCATTTATTTTCTTTGCAAAAATTGGTTTTGGTAACTAACCCTATTGCTAACTTCCCCTCCTCCCCAAAATACCATTGGAGCAAAGATACCAAGACAAGCAAGTCCCATGCCCCAAAGGGCAGGCCAGTTCCAACACCTTCTCTCTCTGCCTTTCTTGGCCTGAGAGAGAGACTGGATTAGGCAGTAACAAATATAGTCAGGAAAAGGGCTGAGACCTTCTGACCCCTGCAGGGACCAGCTACATCTTACTCCGAGGCCCCAAGGACAAAGCAGCACTCTACAGTAATTAAGGAATGCTGCAGTCATGAGAATCAGGCACATAGTCCACATCTGGGCATGTGTATGAGGGTTCATGTATGGGTCTGACTTTTAAAGCAGCAGAGGTTGGCACTGCCCTCAAACACCAGTGCCAATTCCACCTAATGCCAGGCAGCCTCTTCTTAAAGGTCCAGCCGCTTGGAATTGGTTTAATCATCCTGTTGGGCACTGCCTCTTAAAGCCACTTCAGCTAATCTATGTGTGTGCTCCCTTCAGGGTGAAATTGAGTTTTCAGATACATTTCTAGAGCAGTGGGCTTGGTTAGTCAACTGGGCGTTCCTGACAGCCTCCCCTCTTGTATGGCCGTGGTCACTGCATATGATGGTTTCCCATGAAAAAGTGATCATGTTGCCAAACAGACTTGCTCAGTGCCATGCTCTTCTAGGGAGCGTGATTGTGTTATTGTACACCCTTTTCCACATGAGGAGGGAGGTGCTCCAGAACTCTTCCACTGCTCTCCCGAGCAGCCTGATGGCTGGGCAGTCCAGTGATGGCATTGGACACCTTCCATCAGTGCCTGTCCTCATTCCACACTCTCTTTCCATTTGCACACAGACTCCTCATTTTATTCCTACAGATTCTGTGAAGTTCCGGATCTCCCTTCTGCTGGGTCTAACCTGCCTCCTTCTCTCTGCCAAGAGAAACACAAACAAAACCGGCGGGCAGTGGGAGCGAGGAAGGACGAGAGCGAGTTGGCCTCCATCCTTGGCAAATGGGGACATGGCTCTCTCATTGTTACTGTTTGGGCAGCAGCTGATGTTTCTCCAGGACAGAAATTCCCCAAAATCTCTGAGTGCAGGAAGTTGGGAGCCACCTTGCTCACCCCACAATAAACACAAGAATCATCATAAGTAGCAATTTGATTTCAAATGAACTTTTCAGAGGAAAAGCATGGTAAACAATATCTGTTTGCCTAAGGAGACCCTTGTAGCAATCAGCCCCTCACACAACTGCATGTGCTAATGAACCCCGCTCTGTAATGTGCTTTCTCCAGTTAAATTGATTCATGAATTTTGAAGAGAACATTATCTAATGAATTTTCTTTGAATAGAAAGCAATTAAAAGGACAAATCAGTCTGATTAACCCCCCAGTCACCCTCCTGCCACAAATGGTGTACAGTTTGAAATTATATCATAAAAACTAGAGCACGCTCCCTATCTGGTGCCCTCTCCTAATCCATGTAAATGGGTGAACAACAAAGTTAATTTCTTTGATGACCTTGTTCTCATATCACCTGGATTATGCTGATGTTTAATTTGCTTAATGTTATAATAAAGACTAAACAGATTTTTTTCCAGGGAAGTGATTAGTGTTCTCTTCAGTTAAGAAGTGATTTTTATTATTTAACGCACATACAGTGGGGTCCTTCCCTTTCAGAACACAGCCCTCTTCTTTGTGCATTTGGTACCAAGTGAAATATCACTGGCATCACAGCCACATCCATGGAGCCACATCTGTTGTTGCCATCTCCCTTGGAAAACCTGGGCCTCCCTGGCTCTGTGGTCCCCAACCTCAGGGCAAGGCAGCTGGCATCCTCACTGGCCACCCGAAAGCCCCACGTCATGCTCTGAGAAGGACAGTGGTGGCTGGGTGGGGGTCTTTCTTCCATGAACTCGGTGCCTGCTGAGGGGAAATCTAAAACCTTGGGGGGTGGGGATTGTTCTTATACATTCATGAATTCACTGCTTCTGCCAGATGAAGAGCAAATGCAGTTTAGTGTGCTTAGTCAATTAAGATGGGAATAAAGTTATTTTATTTTGGCAGGCCTGTTCATTAAAGATGCCCATAGCCAAGGTCATGGCCAGTCCCCATATTTTTAGAATACCTTGTATTCTGAGCAGTTGTTCAGGGTGGGTGGGGGGCGGGGGTGGAAGAATCTTTACTCTTCTGCAGACGGGATAATGCTGACCCCTCTGCATCCCAGCTGAAATTTGAAATTAACTGATAATACAGAAGATTCAGAGGTGGATACAAGCAACTAGTTCTTTCTCTGCCTGTTCATTGGATGATGCACTAATTTGCCCATGCCCACCTAACAGTGAAGCTGCTCTGAGACCATACATGGTTCAAGGAAGGGCTTAGAGAGGAGAAAGGAAGCCTCTCTTCATCTGCTCCAGACAGCCACAGTGAACATGGGGTTCTACCTGGGAATCCCCATTCTTCCTGCCTCGCCTTGTGACATGATGGCAGGCAGGCCATGGTGAAGCTGAGAGCATTGGCAGCTATTTATAATGTTGTCACTGGATACTGTGGACAGCATAGCATTATTCTCTGTCTCTTTCAGACTCTTTCAGAAGACGGGTATTGTGGAAGCTGATGACGGCTGTGAAATTGGGAGACACCATTTCCTACCAGCAGCTCGGGGCCCTGGTGGGGAAGAGTGGAGCAGCCAGAGCCGTCGGGGGCGCGATGAGGGACAACCCAGTAAGGATGTGTCCACTTCCAGATGATGGCACTGGGAGGGGGCGTTGGGACTCGCCAGGACTTTGTCCTCAGCATTCATCCATCCAACACTTTCCTGGGATTTCTCTTTCATCCTGGGTGGTCAGTTCAGAAAGGTCCATCCATCTATTAATCTCCCATAGGGGCTGTGCCCTGGTTACTGGCTGTCTGGGATGCCTCCTGTCACAGGCAGGGTGAGGACTGTCTCTTAGTCCTCCCCACCAATCAGGCAGTCCTCCCAGACAATCAGCCTGTCTTTATTAGGCACTGACTATGTGCCATGTACTGGGGGTACAAAATAAAATAATTATTAGCCAGCATTTCTACAGCGCTTTCCACTTAGCGGAGCTCTAGACATGTTCTCTCATTTTTCCTCATCCCAACCTGGGAGGTAAGTACTTCTCTCCATCGCGTTTTATAGATGAAGAGACTGAGGCACAGGTAAGTGACTTGTCTGAGGCAGGAATTAAATTCAGAGCTTCCAGACACCAAGCTGGTGCCTTCTCCATCCCTATACCACCCAGCCCCACTGGCAGTGAGTTTGCATTTGAATGGGGGAATCAGCAGGTACATGCAAAAATATATCCTGCAGAAAAATAGTAAATTCAGATGAATAAAGAGTTCATGAATATAGATGCATATATATGCACATATCCCCCAGCTACCTTGTGTATGTATATACATACACACGCGTAGTTAAATATATGTGTGTATGTGTGTGTGTATGTATGTATGTACATATATCTGTATGTTTGGACTCCAACACATTCATACACGTATCTGTACAAATAGATGTATATTTATGAATGCCATGTAGACCAGGTCAGGGCTGGACCCAATGAGAGCCTTTTTCCAGTTGACTAGTAAGTGGGTTATTCTAAGCCAGAGAACTTTCTATGGACCTGAGTACTAAAGATGGGGGCTGTAGCAGATGCCAAGTGCCACTTGCTTGTCTCAAGGGCTATCTCTTTCATTCTGGTTGCACTTGGCAGTGAAGTGGGGAACATTTCTCAAATTAGAAACCCTCCCTTATTTTCAGATTCTTTGCTTTTGACTTGAGTGAGGTGGGAAGTCACCTGATGGACATGCCTGGGAGCACCCTGACCTGGATTGGTGGTGGCATACACAAAAGTGGCCATGGGTTTTCTCCTTCCTCCACCCTGTGCATACTGATGGCTGACTCTCCCTGACTAGAAAGGATAAATAACCTTAACACCCACATAGAGCATATGAGTGGGTCTGAGATCACAAGCAGATCTGGGAGGTCAGGGAGGAGGTGGGGAAGGGGAGGTGACCATGCCCATGGGAAGACTAGCTTTTTGGTGCACAAAAGGACTGCCTATGTACTCATTTGGCATGTGCACAGGTCCCGGCTATAGCCTTGAGAATGTGAGGCTTTTGTGTCTGTCCTACTCCCACTGGGCAGCGAGGAGACCCCATCATATCATGAAGGTGGTTTCCGAAAGCTAAACAGAACTCTAGAACAGGATGAAACTGCACCATCATTTCAGGGAGAGCAAACACTTTTGCTCCTATGATGGGAAGGGAAATCACTTAAATCAGAGAGACCTTTAAAAAAGAGAAAGAGACTGCTATGTCTGCTCTCTGTGTTTAGAGCTGTTGTTCCTTCCTTCTCATGGTGGAGAAAGCTGCTAGCTGCAGCTGCTCAGAGTGCCTGACTCCCATGCACCCATTTCCGGGAGACAGCAGTTACATTGCCGTCTGCACCAAAAGACCTTGTGATCCTTTGAGTGGCCGCTTCTGAAGGGGTGCATTGCCTTCATGGACCCGCTCATCTAGCAGAGGATTTTCTGCCATAATAGAATATCCCGTGTTGTTAAATTTACACTCTGCGCTATTGGCAAACCATTGCACGTAGCCCCTTGTCTTCTGGGTCGCTGTGAAGATGTCTGCCATGGTACACAAGCCTGTTATAGCTGGGTTCCTACAGCCATGGCCAGCTCTGACGGGGATTTCACACCAAGATATCAGCCACATTCACATATCATTCGGAATCTAAATGGTAACAGCTCCATTCAGCAAACATTAGGGTGGCACAGGCTCGTTGATTCCAGAAGATCTGGGGGTGAGGGCCAGGTCACAGTCAGATGGGCAGGTTCCTTGCAAAGAGGCGTGTGCTTAGGGGCACAAGAACACAAGTCAAAGAAAATGTGAGGCTGGAGAGAGGTGCTGAAAGCTTCTTGCAGGAGGTGGTGGGTGAGCCAGTTCTGGAAGGAAGGCATGATCCAACAGAGAGCCAGGGGTAGGTGCCTCCCAGGCCAGGTGCTCATATCTTGGTGAGGGGAGCCTTTCTTTCATCCCCTTAGAGTCTGTCTTTTCCCATGTGCAAAGGGCAGCCAGGGTGGGGGGCCCTGCAAGGTTCCCTTTTTAGTTGGGCCCCTTCACATAATTTATACAGTGACCTTCAACTTTGAGAAGGTGGAAAAGGTGCTGGCGGCCACTGAGGATATGCCGTGGACGGCTCACCTTTTGCAAAGAGTAGTTTACTGTGATGGAGATTGGTTGTAAGGCCCATAAAGGGTACCCATAAAGTTCAATTAAAAATCTCATTGGAATAGGAGAGGACCAGAAGGGGGTGTACAGGGCCCTCCTGGGAAATGGGGAACATTGGGCCATCACTCAAAGATGGTGTCCTCAGTGGCCCCGCTCCCATCAGTGCAGGTGCCTGGGAGCTTTGTCCACTTACGCCTGCTTCTGTTACTGTCCAGCTACACAGAACCCAAGTATTGATTGCACATAAGCTGAGGGCATATTTGGCCAGCACACTGAGCACATCAAGCAGAGGAATGGTGCATTCCAGGGGAGGACTGAGCGGGGCACCTGAAGGAGGGCTGTCAGAGCAGAGCTGCTTGACATCCTTACGTGACTGTCAGTAAACTCGAACCTGTGCTGGTTCCTTTTACAGTTTTTGGTGCTTCCTTTTCCATGTCTCCAAGGCCAGGAGTTTCCAGAGGTGGGAAAAGCAGCAAGTCTGGACTGATTTTTTTGGAGTGGCTGTTTTTATCACTTCCCTTTTGGACTTGGTGGTCCGTTTTGGACAGTTGGCAGCCTGTCGTCCCTGCATCCCACCGAGAAGCCTGAGCAAGCAGAGACCCTCACTCTAACTGCAGCTTCATCCTCAGCCAGAGTTGGCACAGAGCACTTGGGAGACAATCAATACATTGGTTGCAAGGCTTCTCCCTACTTTTTTCTAAAGACGCATTCTCCAGGAATGGGTTTATTCACGACTCGCCATGAGCGCTAATGACTGTACAGGCTTGTTCCATTTGACTTCTGGGTGGCAGCGGCCACTGATAAAGATTTAGTGTTGTATTCTGGGTGTCAGGGCTGTCAGTTCTGCTGAGCCATTTGACCAGAAGAAAAAACGCCCAGGGAGTTATTGATTACAGTGTCTCAGTGTCACTTGTTCACCAGGATTTAGGTATTGATGAGGCCACAAGTGAAAACAAGCTTCTTCCCTTGTGGGCTGCTACCCAGAAGAAGGAACGCAAAATTGGAGAAAAATATTCAGCTGGTACCAGAATCAGAGGGATTCCATTATTGATTGAAAGGCCCCTTCATATTATTTTTGTTAGAGACAAACCTATAGATTTGGTAGTTTTATCGCATTTGAGAACAGGGCTATGTAAGGAATGGATCTGTACACTGGGTGCAGGATTTCAGTGGGGTCATGAATAGGAGCTTCTTGGGTATTGATAAAAATTGCACATTGATGCAGAGCTGGCTCTAAAGGAAAGGATGGGAGGCGTCCTTTGAAAATATCCTCAGGACCCCCATCAGCTTCAGCAGATTGATGATAGACTTAGCCCAAAGAGAAGCAGCAGTGATCCATGCTTCTCCATGAGGCAGATGCTGAGAGTTTGGGAAAGTTCAGGCCTTCCCTTGCTGGGGGAGAGAAGGCAGCCAGAGTATGCTGTTGTGCCCAGCTTCCATGTCAGTAATGGGTTTGCTGATGCCTGGCTGGGGTAGGGTGAGGGAAGACTCACTTTAAGTTTTAAAAGCAGCTGCCTAGAGCAAGTCAGAGAAAAGAGAACTGAGGCCATTCCCCCATTTTGTACCTAATTCTGTGAAAGTCAGACAAGACATGTGTCGTTGGCTCCCATCCATGCTGCCCAGTCCTTTAACCCACCATGGCGGCTGCCCTGTTTTGACTTCGATATTTGATGAGGGGGCACTAGGGTGAATGTTGCTTAGTCCATAGAGGTGCAGTGCTCATTTTCCCATGATGAACATTTCAGAAATGACAGTGATCACCACTAAAAATGAGAAAAATCTGCATTTCTTGCGATATGAGAACTTTTCACACAAAACTTTGGGAAAGTTTCTTTTTACTTAAAGAGAGTGGTCTTTATTATTAATTAGTGGTCTACAAATTAGAGGAAAAGATGCTGCGGTATGTGTTGAGCTCTGTTAGGCTGCACATCTGTGTCAAGGACGGTGTTTGGATGGTTTTGTGGGCTCTGTGTGGTGAGCTGGCTTTGAGATCTCAAGGACCAGCAAGAAGTCACTTAGCCCCTCTCTGCCTCAGTTTCTACATCTAGAAAATTAAGGCATTGCATTAGATGGCCTCTTCCAGCTGCAGAGTCTAAGTCCTCTGATCTTTGAAATGGCACCAAATTCTCTTGTGCTAAGACCGTGATGCCCCTAGCTGACTGTCCCCATTCCCACAGCTTGCCATCTCACAGTCCTATGAGTAAGAAATGTTCCCTCCACAGAGTCCTGTAAACTGCAGCATTCCTTCCTGTCAGGGGCACATATTAGCCTGTCCTCATCCCTTCAAGCCCAGCCATGCTTAGCATGGCACCTGGTATACCGGAGGCACTTAATAGCCAACCATTTCCAGAGTGCTCTGCACATGTGACCTTATTTGAGTCTCACAATAACCCTGATATTATTGTCCCCATTTTACAGAGGAGGAAACTGAGACTGAGATTAAGAGACTTGCCTGGGATGAGGCAGAATTTGAACCCAGGACTTCCAGACTCCAAATGAAGTCCTTTATTTGTCCCATTCCTTAGGCACCACCAAGTCGTCATGGGGGTGTTTTCCTTCCTTCATTCATTCATTCATTCATAGCAGAGCATTCAATATAGTAATGGGACTCCAGGCCAATCCATTGCTGATGAGCAGGAGTCAAGAGGAAAAATGATGCTAAGAGGGAAGAAGGGAGAAGAGATGGGGTGGGGCACCATGGGCCACAAGGTTCACCTGAGAGTTTGCGCCCTCAGCCCATGCCCAGTCATAGCAGCCAACATTCTCGCAGTCCTTGAATGAATGGTGGCCCACCTTGAGTCCATCTCTCTATGGGGATCCATCGGAGCTTTTGTTTTCCTTTCCTTGATTCGGCATATGTTATGGAACCCTAAATAACTGTACTAGAGAACTTCCTTATTTATAAAACTCAGGGTTTCCTCATTGTCAAGGGGAGAGTTGGAACCCTGAGATTCCTTCCAGTCCTTTATGGTCTGAGAACACAGAGCTGAAGCTGCCCACCGTGTTGTCTCACGTTTGGATTCATGCCAAACTCCCTACAAGGCTCAGGCTGTGCTGGCGAGCTCTTGGCAAGTATTTCATGATTCTGGATTTTCTCTGCTGTGTGGAGGGGTCCAGTGAGGAGACCACACCCCAGTGGCTGGCTCAAAGCTGGGTCATTGCTCTCCCCTGGCCTTCTTACTGACCAGGACCCCTCCCGCCTGCCTTGTCAATTAAAGATTTAGAACAGAGACGGAGAGACTTGGACAAAAATCACTGGTCCTCCATTTTATAAATGAGGAATGATTGTGACTATCTCAGGGTCATCAAGATAGGAGGTATGGCATCAGTAGCTACAGAATGAGCCCTGAGCACTACCTCTTAACCTTCCTAAAGGAAATACAAGAGGCTTTTTCCCATCAGTGGCACAGGGTTTTCCTAATGAAGTTTGGATTCTTCAGAAAACCAGGATGAGACACTCCTTGCTCTCCCTTCTCCCATTTAAGCCTCTTCTCGAAGGAAGAGAAGACACCTGGCCAGGGAGAGGGAACAGTCAGAGGAGCTCAGGTCTAGTCCTGAGGTAACCCTGAGTCCCTGGGTGACCGGACACATCCCCTGATTCACCTGTGGAATGAGGTAATACTCTGGATCCTCTGTGGTCTCTGAGATTTACAAAACCCTTTACAGATGTTAGCACACACTGAACTGAAAAGTCGGGTTTTGGGGGAAGTATGGAAGGGGATCCACAGTCCAGGCTTTGGCTCTTACTGAGCCCAGGGAAGCCAAAGGGAGCCCTCCTTCGTGAAAGCTGACTTGAGGGCCTCTGTCTCCTTGTCTCCCCAGATGTCCGGCAGCCTCTGGGAATGGTGGCATGACCTGGGATAGCAGACCTCCCCAGGAGGGGCTTCTGAAGGTGGAAGGGATAAAAGAGAGGATGCAGATCTATCTAGGCCACTGAGCCTTCCCAGTCCCAGCCTGAACTCATGCCATCTTCACCTAGGCTAATACTGGGCATACCCCTCTCTCTCTGGACCTCCTCAGAGCCCATGCTCATGACTCGCAGACGTCATCAGTGTGCCTAGAATATCTACCATGAAGGGCCTCAGTGCACCATAATCGTACTCAGCCTTCCTGGCTCTTTCAGCTGCGGTCCCAGGCCTCCTCCATGACACCCTCTCCTCCCCCAGGCAGTAACCTGTCTCCCTCTCTCTCCCAGGTCCCAATCATTGTTCCATGCCACCGAGTGATCTGTAGCAGCGGAAAAATTGGCAACTACTCAGGAGGAGTCGACGTGAAAGAGTGGCTCCTGAGCCATGAGAAGCGCTTGAAAGGAAAGTGGGCCGCATAAGACTGCCCACCACCAGTGCTGGTCCAACACAGATCATGACACCCACTGCCACATCACAACACATGCAACCAGATCATGATGCCCGCAGTCAAAGGCAGAGCTTAGCGTGGGGGGTGGGGAATAAATGTTTGAGGGTCATGCAGATAGAATGCAGCATCCATGGGGTGGCACCCTGGGTTAAACAAGCAGGGGTCTCCCAGGGGACCCCACCACTGCCCTTATCCTGGCAGAGTGAGTCTAGCGGCCGGTGCCTGGCATCACCACCTGTATTTTGTTTCCATCTCCTGCTCTGTTTTTGTTCTATTTTTAATGCCCATTAAAGGAAGGATAAGGGAGGAAGAGGGGCCCAGAGTGAGGGATGCCCCAGCCCCTTGAAGGAAGCATCTGGCTCACCAAGGGGGCAGCTGGGAGCCAAAGAGTCAACAGAAGCTTTCACATGCTCCCCCTCGTGTTTGTGCGGGCTGGAAAGCTATCTCTCTGCCAAAAGCGCAGCCCAAGATTCCCTGCTTTGAGGTCTGAGCTGTGGAGACGGTGTTTTCCATAAACAACTCTCGGTGCCACCCCTTCCTTTGCCATCCTTCAGAAGGAAATGGCCAGTGAATCACCCCTCCACAGCTCAGCTTTTCCCACTCCCAGAGATGCTGAAACAATAGTGACCAAAACCAGGCCTGGAAGCCCTCCTGTGTAAGTGATGGGGCAGGGAGAGCTGGATGCTGCCTGCTTGCTTCTGCTGATAGCTGTTGCATTTGAGGTATTCAGGGTTCAACTTTCTGCAAAATAAAGCTTTACAGCAAAATCTTCATGATCTCTTCGATTTGGTTACCAGTCTGCCTCGCTGTACGCAGTAGGTCAGGGAAACAGAGGCAGCTCTCTAGGCTTCCCCCTAGACTGCCCTGGGCCCCTGCACAGCCTGTCTTCTGAGTGGATGAAGCTGGTGCCACCATTCTTGGCTACAAAGTACAGAGAGGCTACTTGCTTTCACTGCTGGGCTTTCCCAAAGGGGAGACATCTCCAGAGCTTGCTCCCAGCCACCCTTCATTAACATGCTATCACTTTAACTTTGTGAAAGTGCAAGGGCTCTGTGTACCTGCACATGTGCCTGCCAATAAAATCACCCAAAGACAGAGGTGGAGAAAACAAGATGTGCGCTGCCAGGCCCCCTCCAGCTACAATTTTGGTCAAGGTTTCTGGTGACCTTGTGAACCACAACTCGGACCTCAGGGAGCTGGTTTGCAGCCCCAGAACCCCATGACACTGAGTCTGGGTAGTTCTGTCTTTGCTAGGCGGCAATACCAGCCAGAGTACTGGCACTCCAGGGGTGTGCTTGTACCATCCCTTGTGTGGCATAGGCATGCCCCTCTCTCTCTGGACCTCCTCAGTGTCCATGCTCGTGGCTTGCAGACGTCATCAGTGTGCCTAGAATATCTACCATGCAGGGCCTCGGTGTTCCATAATCATACTCAGCCCTCCTGGCTCTCTCAGCTGCAGCCCTAGGCCTCTGTGACACCCCTCCTCCCCCAGGCAGTGACCCATCTCCCTCTCTTTCCCAGGTCCCAATCATTGTTCCATGCCACTGAGTGATCTGTAGCAGCAGGAAAATTGACAACTACTCGGGAGGAGTGGCTCCTGGGCCAGTGCCACTTCCCTCACCCTCCTACCGAACACTGCCCCCTTCATCCAGGATGCTCACTCCCCTCCCCAAATACAGCACCAGCCTTCTTGCATCACCTCCTGTGCTCAGCCTCTGTGATCTGATCCCTCAGCAGTTCCCAGCCCAGCTCCCTGGAAGGGCTCAGGCTGGGCAGCTGGGTTTGTTGACGGAGAGCTCACGGGGTGGGGTGGAGAAGGATGCCTGTGCTCTGCCCCTGAGAAGCCAGAGAGCTGAGCCAGCGGGCAGCCTCTGCTTCTCTAGAGGAGAGGGCATTTCTACCTCTCTGAAGGGGTCTGGGCTGCCCTCTGGATCTCCCATCCAGGACAGGAACATCCCCTAGGTCTGGTGAGAAAAGACTAGAGAACAGAAGAGGAGCCCCTGAGGGCAGCTGCCTGAGGATCAGTCTGGGGGTGAGGGAGCAGTTTGCAGAGCCTAGGTCCTTTGTCAGCTTCAAGCCCAGCTGTCTCTTCTCTGGTCCTGTACTTTCCAACAGAGGGCACTGTAGTGAAGAATTACATGGCTGGACTGCCTCCACAAAATGTGGAGAAGACCCTCGCCACTTTTCTCCCTCCTCTTTAAAAGTGAATTTGAAAATGAGTGACACTATCACAAACCTCCAAACTGCCTTCTTTACAGCATTTCAGATAGACAGTCTCAGGAACATCATAGAACAGGGCTTGGGTCCCACGGATGGGCCAAAAAATGACCTGCCATCCTCCCAGCCTGATGAAAAATGGTACTTGGAGGTCAGGGACTTCAGAAATCACTCACCATGCACTCCAGGGTGAATGCTAAGAAAGGAGGGGTCAGTCACCCCAAACCTCAGGGTTCTCCACCAGGTCTGCAGGCGGGGCCTCCTTGGGTGCAAGAGCCAATAGGAATGTGTGGGATGGCATGTGAATGAGTCAAGATGCCCTGCCTCCTAGGTGAGGTGCAGTCACTAGAAGCATGATCCGGCTGAATACGAATTGAATGAACAAATGTCCTAGGCTCCCAGATATAAACCTTAGAAGGACCTTAGTGGTCTTTAAGTCCACTCCCCTCTTATTTTATGGAAAAGGAAAATGTGCCAAAGAGGTAAGAAGGCAGGTCCTCTGGCTCCATATCTCCTCCTATGATATCCATATGCCTGCACTCTGTTAGAAGGCCACTGACCACTGTTGGTCCAGGGTTGCACGATGACAGCTCCATACCTGTCACATTTAGCACAGAGCTGAGCTGCATGTGCTGGGTCCCGGGGCCAGAATAATCTCACTGACAAAACAACCTTGACTCTTGCTGTTGTGGCCCCTATGGACCCTGTTTTCTCAGGGTTTCCCCCACCTGGTTCCAGTCACAACTGTCTTGTGTGTCTCCCGACAAGCCCCAGGCATTCTGAAGAAGACCCTTCTGGCCAGTGGGTGGAAGAGAGAGCATCCAGAAGCAGTTGAGGAGACACAGGGGTCTGCTTCCACCTGCAGAGGAGAAGCAGAGAGGATGGTGGCTGAGGGTTGGGTTCCACTGACCGATCAGGTTTCTTCCCCTTCACCTTGGAGTTCTGCGAACTGCTGACATCGAGTCGCCAGGCAGCTTGCACAGTGGCGTCTCATACCAGCTCATGCCATGTTTGCCCCCTTCCCAGACTAAGTAACGAAAGATGCAGAAATCCTATTTGTATTGGCAGCACTACATATGCAATGAAACGGATGCCCTTGACCATGAAGAAGGCTGAGATTGCAGTGGGCCACATGGAAACAAAAGCTTTCCAATAAAATGGCACCTGAAAGGGAGATGAGTCTCCAGAAGTGGTGGGAACTCAACAGTGTGCAGCAATGCAGCTAGGCTTGTGTGAGAGCGAGCAGATCCACCCAGAATTAGGGGACCATGGAGGAGGCTTT
This sequence comes from Potorous gilbertii, assembly GCA_028658325.1. NCBI lineage: Eukaryota > Metazoa > Chordata > Mammalia > Diprotodontia > Potoroidae > Potorous > Potorous gilbertii. The sequence goes on along the minus strand of CM053769.1, from coordinate 463,372,283 downwards.
CCACTGAAGCAACAGCAATTAAAATAATGAAGGGAGAATATTGGGCAGAGGACCAAGACCCGTAAAATGGCAAGGAAAGGGGGAGAAAGAGGGGATTTAGGGTGAGTGTAGACATACTTTAGGGAACCAGGAAAGGCAATCTGTGCTTCTCCAAATGTTTAAAGGATGCCCTGCCTCTTAGGTGGGGTTCAGTCACTGGTGGCATGATCCAGATGAAGGGCTGGCTTATACTTATAGTCAAAAGATGGGGCCCATCATCCCTGCTGCTAATTTCTATACCTTTTGCATTTTTCTACTTTCACGGAATGGCAGAAAGATGGAGGGTCAGCAGTGGGGTAAAGGGGATCTGGATTCAAATCTAACCCCAAACACTTACTGGCTGTGATACCCCAAGGCTGAGAAGATTAAATGATTGACTCGGTTTCCCCATCTGTAAATGAGAATCATAGCACCTTGCTCACAGGTTTTCTGGAAGATTCAAAGGAGATAATTTGATAAAGTGCTTCCCAGCCTTCAATTGCTATTTAAAAAAAGATGAGTGTTACTAATTTTGTTATAAATAAACTCTATTTGAGAGTCACCATGTATACATTCAATGAGATGATATACAGTAACTCCCATTATTAGTTACAGAATGAGAATGATACATGGCTCCTGAAACTCTCTGTGCTTCCTAAACTGTTGATGAACACAGATGTTCCTCCTGACTCGTCACCTTTAAAAATGCAACATAAGAATAAAAATCTATAGAGAGAGATTGCTTAGAAACTTAAGTGCAGAAATCTGAGGGGAGTCCAGGAAGATTTATGTACTAGTTCAGGAGTAATTGCTCAGTAAAATTCTTGTCGGAATGTAAAAATCCTTGAAGAATTGCATTTCCAGATTTAATTGTAATCCCTGCCCGAATCCTGCAAAAACCTAATAGTACTGTTTAAAACGCTGGCCGGGAGCTGATAGCACCTTTGGCCAGGATTGTGCACCAGCCTGCACACACACAAATTCATACATCTACACACATTCACATGTCTACACACACTCATACACCCTCACACACACAAACACGCATGTTCCTCATACCCCTCATTGCTTCTGCACTGTGGCCCTGGAAATGATGATCCCTGTTCCTGGCACTAACCTCAGCCTTGGTTCCAGCAGGAAGTGTTTCTGTGTATTGGTGGGCAGGTTAGTCATCTAGCTCTGGAACAGGTCAGAGAGCTGAGGGCTCCTTTTGTTTGCAGCAGCCCACTGGATGGAGTGTAAGAGCGGTAAATAAATTGGCTTAATGTGGGTCATGGGGGATGGGAGAGGCAGTGGAGAGAGGTATGCAGAGTAGGATGAGTAAAGTTATTTGATTTATTTTACTCCAGAGATGATCCCAAAAGAACAATCAGGAAATCATGCCTCTCTTCTCAGCCCCTCATGCTGCCCGGCAGTGCCAGTGTGCCTAGCTGTGGTTTGTGGGATGGCCTTGCTTCTTTTCCCTAATTGCCATGAGTCAGTAAGGAAGGGCAGTCTGTGGACAGGTGATTAGAATGTAAATCTGCTTGGCCTCCCGCAGGCCTCTGAACTGGCCTGTATTTCTCTGGTTCTGGGGCATTTGAGTAAAAGTTGGCATTCCCAAACATGAGTTTTACTCGTTATCAGTTTGGGAGATGTTCAGATGGAGGCTGAGCTTTGGATGGGAGCAAATCCAGAGCAGCCTCTGTCTGTGTGAAGTCATGTGGAGGTGGCAGCTGAAAGCCAGGCCCAGCAACTGGAGAAACTGCAGGTACGACCTGGCCTGACGTTGCTGAGGGCAGGAGTCCAGAGGCTACTGGACCGACCGGCTCCAGCTGCAGACAGATGGAGAACGTCTGGGCTCCATCACCTCACGTCAGCTCTGACAAGGATCTTCCTATTACATTGGAAAAGTGGATAAGCAAGTCACAGAAGGTAGCCAAGAAGAAGGTGAAAATTGACGGGCACACAGGGTGCTGACAGGCCTTTGATTGATGAGAGGATATTGTTAACAAGCCTTTAAAGTTTCTCATTAATGCTTTTTTTCATTGAAAAGAGCCACAAGAAAAAAAATACCACATGGACAGTAATGAAGATGGATCCTGTACAGTAAGTTATCAGCCAGGGGAGAGACGCTGCCTGTTTTGCTATCTTCCTTTCAGGTTATATCTTGTCTTTATTTCAGTGCCCTGATGCTAGGCCGAGAGCCCCCCAGAAGGACTCACATGGGCCAAAGTAAAACAGTAAGCCCCAATAAATAGAATAAATGAAGAAACACAGAGACAGATGAACAGATAAATAAATGAATAGATAAATAAGTAAATAGATAAATAGATGAGTGAATAAATTAATGAATAACTAGATAAATGAGTAAATGGAAAAATGAATAGATGAATGAATGAATGAATGAATGAATGGATAGATGTATGAATGACTAGATAGATAAATGGATGAGTGAATGAATAACTAGATAAATGAATAAATAGATGAATGGATAGATAAGTAAATGAATAAGTGAATAAATAGATGAATAAAAGAAGAAAGAAAAAGAAAAGGAAGGAAGGAAGGAAGGAAGGAAGGAAAGAAAGAAAATTATAACAATCTACCCAGGCTGGTTTGAGATGACTGGGAGAGAGGCTGCTCTGGTGTTTGTGAAGGAAAGCAGCCTTGGAACCTTCACTCAGAGCAATGAAAAAGTAAGTGCATGAGTATATAGTCTCCATCCATCTATACAAACCATTAAGGAAGAATCAAAGTCCGTTACCCCTCCCAACCTAAGCAAGGGGTCTCATTGACTAAGAGGAAGGCTCTTGGTTGGCTCATGCCTGCTGACTTGGTGCTCTTTTCTCCCAGTGAACATGGCCAATCTCTAGATCTGCAGTCACCCTGTGGGGCTGATGGTGCCTTGTGGGACTTGAGTTCCCCATTGTCACCCCACCCCATCCCCACACTCACATGAACACTAGTATCAAAGCCCACCAAAACAAATAATGTTATTTTTTTTCCTTCTGCTGAAAAGCATTTCTTTTTTGTGCTTAAGAATAGGCACTATGCTTATATCCATATCGGTTTGTTGACTCAAATCAAGAACAACCCAGCAGGAAAAAATACCAGAGTCCAAACATGAAGCAACATGTGACATTGCGTAAAAAACTGCTTTTCCCTGTTTTAATTGCTGTGTTTGATATAGAAAAATGGAGCTGATGGGAGTGTAGGTCTGGGCCATCCTGGCAGTCGGATCGCAGCTACAGGAAGCAAACTTGCTGAGGAGCCCGAGGAGGCAGATCAAGAACCTTAGCCATGCCATCATGCCCCTCTAAGGCCCTCCTTCCACCTTTGCGGGAGACTCAACTCGTGCTAATAAGCTCTCAGGGAGTGATGATTGGTGTCAGACCCTGAGCTAAGCACTATGGAGACACTGAAAGATGAAAAGGGTCCCTTCTCTCAAGGAATTTACCTGGTATTGGAGAAGACAACATACCACAACAATGTCCAGAGAAGATGTGTGATAACTACAAGCATTTCTGGAGTGCATTAAGATTTGCAAAGCACTTTATGAGTGTTGCCTCTTTGGATGCTCACAGCAACCCTGAGATGTGAGTGGTCTTATTATTCTTATTTTAAAGAAGATGAAACTAAATCAGAGAGAGGTCAAATGATTTGCCTGGGGTCACATAGCTAGGAAGAGTCTGAGACAGGATTTGATCTTTCATCTTCCTGACTTCAGGTCCAGAACTCTTTCTGCCACATTACCTGGGACCCTCATATTGTTGCCCTTTGAACAAAATTAGGCATTGAGGGTCCCGTCCAGTACTGGTCATCCATTTCTCCACGTGGCCCTTGGTCACCTTCCCAGCCACCCCATGATTTTCAGGATTTTTGTGATCCAAGTGGAACATCTTCACTCTTCATTTTGTTTTAGTTGTTGTCTTACCCCTGACGTGAATGTAGCTCTTTGGAGACGAAAGTAGTTAAATTCATAAAAAGCTTTGGGATCCTTGTGGATGAAAGATGTTATATAAGTATAAGATACTATTACTGAACAAAAATCCTCTTAATCCCAGATGTGGGAGTCAGTTCCTACTAGCTCACTTGGCACTGGTCCCAGCCAGAGTGAGATTTACCTAGGATTGGCAAGTTTTCAAAATACTTAACTCAGTGATTTTACCCACTTTCTTGATTCTCAAGAAGGAAGGATTAAAAATATCCCCTTAGTCCCACAGAGGCTGTCTAAATGGTTTGGGAGCTGAGAATGGTCTGACCCTTTCGTGGCTGCCCCATCCCTTGTGAACCAGCTCAGCAGGCCAGAGGCATCTACCACCTATGTACTGTCAGGCTCAACCTCCCATTGGCATCCCCATAGCCATCACCTCCTACACGAGCTTCCTCAGCATCAGGACAGGAAACTCATCAGCACTCAGGTCTGTCATGGAAGAGGAGAGTAAACACAGGGCCCATCAGTGTGTGTTTTATTTGGGGCCTTCATAGAAATGCCCTTCTCAACACCCACTGTCTCAAGAATTCTCTCTGTGGGTGCAACTTTTGCATGGGGAATTCAGAGTGGGGTCTTACTCTCAAACATATATGTTTAGATTACTTCGACTCTCCTTCCCCTCCCTGATGATGTTCCATCCATCAAGAAAACTGCTAATTCCTTTTCCCTCTGGTAGACTCCCAAAGATGTAGATAATCGTCTTCCATTTCTGTGTGTTTCTCAGAGGCCTGGCTCATGAGGGATCACTTACATATGAAAGCAGTCACATGTCATTGTCACGAGAACTGGTCTAATGCGACTAGCTAGAGAAGGGCTGAATGGTCATGCTTTTCGTCTAAAGGGGGCAGCAGCTCATTAGCTTGAGCCCCCCCATGTTCATCCATACTGTTGATACCTGACCTCCCTACATACACTTCCACCCTCTTGTCCACAGCAGCTAACTCAAAACCCATCTTTCTTTCCACTACTCAAATTGCCTCTAGGAAGAGGTACTTAATAAAAACTATTAATACTAATTTAAATACAAAATTTAGAGATATTTAATTTTTTAAAAGCTACTAGTAATCAGAAATTATGGCAGTTCTGCAGATCAAAAAGGTTTGACCTGGTGACTAGGAGTTATCCATCAGAAGTTGACTGCCTTTTAAGAACTGACAGGTAAAATTCTCCATGCTCCAAATACTTACCTTAGAATATCCTGGAGAACACACCCTGGCCCCAAAATGAAGCAGACCAAACTGCTGCCCACAATCACCCAAACATAACATTGACCCATCAAAAAGCTCAAGAGTGCAATTTTAGTAGGCCTCACTATCCCAGATGCTCCTCAACTCCAGAGTTCAGGAAACAAAAGTTTCCAAAATATGAAGGCCAAAATATAAAATATATATGTTACAAAATATATGAAAAAGGCACAACCACATGGGGAAAAGCTGTGGAGCATGTCCACCCCATGCTCTTATCTGCTCTTGAAGTAATCCCAAGAATGATTTCAGGGAACCAACACAGAAGGGGGAAAGCAGGTATTTTATCTGCCTGGTCTGTCAAACCATGACTGAAAGGAACAAGCAGGTTAATGTTGATGATTTGTCCTTGCACTATTTCTATCTGAACCTTGCCCAACACAATGAGAGGAATGACATGATGCTGAGAATAGGAAATACAGCACATTAAAGTTCTGTAAAATTGTTTATTAACATCACCTTATGTGAGTCTCACAACAACTTGGAACCTGGGTGGACAGATAGCTTTGGCTGAAAAGAGAGGTGCCTGGCCCAGGGTCATATAACTAGCCAAGGTCACAAGTGGGATTCGGAAAAACAACTTCTGGAATTTAAGGATGGGATCTTTAGCAGTGAACCTAAAGACACAAATCCATGAGCCTTCTGCAAATAGGAGGGAATTAAATTACCTTCCCTGGTGCCGTTGGGGATCATTTGTTTGATGTCATGTCCCTAGCCTGCCAACTTTAACCCAAGTGAAAAAGGAAACAGGGAATTGCATGAGTTTTCTAAAAGGATGGAGAACCCCCAAAAAGCCCTCCTGAAAAAGGAAACCCTTCCAAAAAAAGATGATCCTGCCAAAATAAATTTCTGGAGAGAAAGCTCCTTGCCCTGGCAAAGAGGGAAAAAGGCACCCCCTAAGTCCTCTTGACCCCTTCCCGACATTTCCCTTCTAGCCCCTTGCATTTTTTTTGCTCAAGTATATATAGAAATACTAAATGCTCCCATTTCTATAGTTTTTAGGAACTGTGGTGTTTTCTTAAAACAACTGTGAGGAAACTGAGTCTGATCCTCAGCTCGCTCTTTTATACTGAGGGCAAATCACAGCTCTGAGGATCTCTTTGAGGATCTCTCATTTTTTCAATGAAAGACTAATTTTCGATCCAAGAGGTCATACCGTATCAACAGTTCCTCAAGCTGGATACATGGCATACTGAGGTCAGCAAAGACTGATGAATAATGACTGCAGCACTTTCAAGTTGGCAAAGTACTTTACCCACATTGACTTCTTGGATGCTGAGCACCCATTAGGTGCCAGGAAAGTTCTCGACAAATGTCACCCAAGGTGCCACGGAAGGACAGAATCTCAGAGTTGGAAAGAATTTTGTAGACAGCCTTGTCCGACCCCACCTGAAGGGGAAGGGAATCTTCTCAGCCCCACGTGCTGTGACTGGACACCCTCCTATGAGAGGGAAGCCTCAGCCAGCCCAGTGGCCCATTCCACATTGGGATCTCTAATTGTTAGGGAGCTGGCTTTGTTCAGGATTTTCAGAGATTGAACCTAACTTTGCCTCTACAGCTTTCTCCTATTCAGCCTCCTTATGCCCTGTTGTCCCCAGGCTCATTCTTCTTCCATTTTCTGCCCCTCAGGTAATTGAAGATAGCCTATGTACCCTCCACCCCCCTCCCAATGTCTTTCTTTCTCCAGGCTCCATGTTCCCAGTTTTTCCAACCTATCCTCACATAGCAGGATGTCGAGGTCCTGCAGCATCCTTGATGGCCTCCTTCAGGTGCTGTCCAGCTTCCCCATCTTCTCCCTAAGCTGCAGCACAAAACAACTGATGCACAGAGCCTCCCACCATCAGCACAATGTCTGGAACAAAGTCGGGACTGAACAAATGACTGTATATAATACTGCTGTAAGCGATGCTTTGAATGCTTTTTTTGTTCACATTTAAGTAGCGCTTACCATGGGCCAAGCACTGGGCTAAGGGCTTGACATTTCTTGGCTCCTTTGACTCTCATAACAACTCTGGGAGGGTTTTCCAGTTATTACCCCCTTGTTACATTTGAAGAAATGAAGACAAACAGTTAAGCTACTTGCCCAGCCTTCAAAAGCTAGTAATTATGAGACCAGATTGGAACGTGAGTGTTCCTGACTCCTGACACTGAGACACCTAGCTGCCCATAAATGATTGATTGATTGGTTGATGCTCCAAATGAGGTTTTACCCGAGCAGAATCTGACAGCGCTGTCACCTCCGCAGTCCTGAACACAGTGCCTCTCTGAAGGCAGGTGAAGGGTTGGTGAAGTTGACCAAGCACTTATTAAGCACCTACTGTATGTCAGTTACTGGGCTGGACATGGGTATACAGAGATGAAAGCAGGATCATCTTCACCCTCAAGAAGCCTACCTTCTATGGGAAGATGACGTTAGTTTGTCATGTTGCATGTCATGTTGGCTCATATCAAACTTGCAAACAGGTCCCTGACACACACTCCCAGCTTATGGTTCTGAAGCTGATCTTTGGGTATAAATGTACCCTGATCCCCACTGAATTTACTCTTAGATTCAGATAAACATTCTAGGCTGCCAAGATCTTTTTTGGATCCTGGCTTTGACAGCCATTGTGTTTATTATACTTTCCAGCTTTATTTTATCACCAAATTGAAGTAAAATTGTCATCTGTGTCTTTGTGCCAGACATTAATAAAAATATGAAACAACAGAGCCCCAAACACAAATCCCTGCTGCTCATAACTACAGACCTACACAACCTACAGTTGATATTGAGCCCTTAATGGTTACTCTTTAGTTAGTCATTTAAGATTCAAAAACACCTTATTGTATTGTATTATTGTCTAGCCCAGAAGTGTCAAACCCTGCAACACATGGAGAGAACAAGTTAAAATGTAATTAAGAAAAGATTAACAAAAAATATATTTAAAAATACAATAAAACATAGGTAGCATTTAAAACTAAGTAACTATGTAGTGGCAGGGATCCTTAAATATGGATTAGTGTCACCTTTTTCTAGTTGAATTTGACGTGCCTGCTCTAACCCTTTTTTCTTTTCCATAAGATCATCATGAGAGATTTTGTCAAATAATTTGACAAAATTTGGATGAACTATATGGATTCCTTCCCCTTACCTACCATTGTAGCAGCTTCGTAAAAAAAGAAGAAAAAAGAGAGAGAAGGAGGGAGTTTGGGAAGAAGGAAGGAAAAGAAAGAAAAAGAAGGAAAAAAGAAAGAGAGAAAGAAGGAAGGAAGGAAAAATATTAGTCTAGCAGGTTCTATTTGTGATGAAGCCAGACCAACTCATTAGGATTACGTTGTAAGCTGCTTGAGGGCAAGTACTGTCTTATGCCTTTCTTTGCATCCACAGAACTTGGCTAAGTATCTAAAACTTAGTAGATGATTAATAAATGTTTTTACATGCCTATTCACAATCTCTTTAATGACACATTCTAGAACTTTACTAGGAATTGATGTTAAGCTCACTGATCAATAAGCTGCAAGTAAAGTAAGTATTAAGTGCTCAATCTGAGGAAGAAAGGGGGATCTCCAGCAACCGCATTGAAGTCCCCCTCATTCCCCTAGCATGTCTCTGCCAATATGGAATCTCTTTCTTAACTACTAACAGATTTTCTCTGTGTGTGTGTGTGTGTGTTCCCAAAAATGGAAAAGAAGGTCTTCAATGGGCAAAAAAAAAAAAATCTGAAAAAACACAAGGAACTCATGGCTAGCATCAGGATTTTGGAGAGTGAAAAAAAAATGTGAGTTGAAAGAACCACTGAAAGCATGGACCTTAAAAATACCTTAGAGTATTTACAGGTATTCTATTATAGTTAACCTGCTGGACCTATGAAGGAAGTTTTCTCTTTAATTCTTCCTTTTCAAGTTACATCCTCTTCCTTTAGATTTGCTATGTTCTGGGAAAATGCATTCTTATCAGCCCTTCTTAGGTATACTCCATCCCTGACCAGAAGTCTGTCATCCTTATATTTAAAGTTGTGATCTAAAAACCCAAACCCCATTATCAAATACCATATTTTTAACCAAGAAAGGCCTCTGCTCCAGAACATCACATGGCACTGAGTTCACAACTTTCATGATGTAAGTGGTGCATTCACCAAGATTCTGCTTCTATAGACAATCAGTTCACTAGTTCACAAAAATTAAGTAACAGCCCTATGCCAGGCACTGTTTTGACTGCAAAAGTCACGAGAACATGCTTACACACATAGCAAGAGGGAATAGCACCTGTAGGGAGCCAGACATTTCATCTGGGACCCTCATAATATCAGGAGAAAGCAAGGGGAAACCCCCCAGCACATCCTATAGACCCCATGAAGAATATGGACAGGAGTCAAATGCAAAGGCAGGTATGCTTGGGTGGAGTTCTATCTAGTCATTGGAAGGAGCTCCCAAGCCAATGAAATATTTTATCAATTTGAATATTATTATAACTAGGGCTACTCATCTTGGCTGGAACAAGATTTCCTGAAGTAAATGCTCCTGACACCAGCACCTATAGACATGGAATTATAAAACTATTGATAAAGAGATACAAAAATGTTCCTGGAATTTTACAAATGCATTAACACAAATCCATTTTTGTTTCCAAGGGCACTGATATTTTTTTTTTAATTAAAGCATTCCTGAATGTTTAGGGTTTTAGTTTGTTGCTTTTTTTTTGCTTTGGGGTAACAAATTTTCTGACTTTTGACCTCAAGTTTGGGAGTCAAGTTCCTGTCATCCTAATGAGGCTTTCAAAGATTTACCCTGTGACACATTCCGTTGGTTCCCAAGAGACTCAATGAAAGCTATTGACTAATTTTCTCAAGAGTCTCCAGGCAAAGAGCGTGGTTACACCATAAGCCAGGAATAAGTGAAAAGGGGACTGGGTCAAGAAGTTTTCACAATCAAAGTCAGTCTCCAAGTTTGAGAAACCTGGAGGCCAGAATAGAAATTGCTCAAAGTGATAGCTCAGAAATAAGCTAGGTGAGGCAGTGGTCCAAGTGGCAAAAATTTGGACAACTTCAGTGAATTTAGTGGGAGAGAATATGAGAGAGAGGAAGTCTTTTTTCCATCATCTCCCTGTGGAGGATGGGAAACCTAAAAAGATAATAGATTTCCTTATTTTGCAGCAGTTAGGGTGACCATTATCACAGTAATTCACATTTATACAGTTCTTTAAAGTGTGTAAAGTACTTTAAGCAGATTGTCCTATTTGATGTATATAACGACTGAGGCAGAATGGAGTTGGAGAAGTTGAGTTCAAATCCTCAATCCACCACCTACAATATGAGTGACTCTGAATCAACCACTCAACTTCTGGACCTCTGTTTCCTTATATCTATAAAATGAAAGGTAGATGTGGGGGTCTCTGAGATCCCTGCCCTATCTCAGTCATGATATCATGCTATAAGCACTATGAGTATTATTCCCATAGTACAGATGAAGAAACTGAGGCAGAGAAAGGATATGACTCACTCAGGGACCCAAAACAGTAAATATGGAAGGTGAGATTTGAACTGAGATTTTTTGTGAGTCTGGGTTCAGTGCCATTTCCACTTTACCATGATGCTCCTCTGATTTTCTGGGACTGTCCCAATTTCAGGAAAAGAAAGTAGTTTTTAGTGAAAGTTTATAGACCACGTGTCTTGATGTGGGGGTTCAACCCCAACAGTAATAGGTAACATTTATGGAGTGCTTTAATGTTTGCAAAACACTTAATATATGTTAATTTTTAAAATATAGGTTGATGATTTCCATGGTTCTCAAGTATTTCCTATTTAATGACAGTCAAAATTTTAGAATACCTTAATGGTGGTGGTGGTGGTGGTGGTGGTGGTGTTAGTGGCAGCAGCAGTAGCAGTAGTAGTAGTGGTAGTAGCAGCAGCAGTCGCAGCAGCAGCAATAGGAGAAGTAGTAGTAATACTAATAAATCTGGGAAAGGGCAAGGTCTCCCACTATAACTGGGGCCATCTCCAGTCATCTTGACCTATGTCTTGCCAATGGTGTCCAATTACATCTAAATCAAATTTCAAATACTATTAAGTTTCTGGAGAAAATACCACTTTCACTGATAGAATTTTTATCAGTCAAGAACACTCTATTATCAATGAAAGCATAGATCTAGTCCCCATCCCTAATTATAAATCAAGAAAAAATTCAGACAATGAATAAATCCAATGGAGTGAAAGAAAGGGGCTCAAAATCCCCTGATGAAAGGGAAAGTGCCACATCTTTTTAAAAATTAATTATTTTAAGATTTCAACATTCATTTCCACAAAATTTTGAGTTCCAAATTTTCTTCCCATCGCTCCCCTTCCACATTCCAAAACACTGAGCATTCTGATTATTCCTTCCACCAATTTGCCCTCCCTTCTAACACCCCTCCCTTCCCTTATCCCTATCTTCTCTTTTGTCATGTAGGGCAAGATAAATTTCTATACCCCATGACCTGTATTTCTTATTTCCCAGTTGTATGCAAAAACAATTCTCAACATTTGTTCCTAAAACGTTCCAACTTCTCCTCCTTCCTCTCTCCCCACCCATCCCCATTGGGAAGGCAAACAATTCAATATAGGCTATATATGTGTAGTTTTGCAAATGACTTCCATAATAGTCATGTTGTGTAAGACTAACTATATTTCCCTCCATCCTATCCTGCTCCCCATTTCTTCTATTCTCTCTTTTGACCTTGTCCCTCCACAAGTGTGTTTACTTGTAATTGCTCCCTCCTCCCATTGCCCTCCCTTCCATCATCCCCCATCCTGCTTTTCCCCTTCTCCCCTGCTTTCCCCCTTCTCCCCTGCTTTCCTGTAATGTAAGATAGGTTTTCATGCCAAATTGAGTGTACATGTTGTTCTTTCCTTGAGCCAAATGTGATGAGAGTAAGCTTCACTTTTCCCTCTCACCTCCTCCCTTTCCCCCCTCCACTGAAAAAGCTTTTTCTTGCCTCTTTTATGAAAGATAATTTGCCCCATTCCATTTCTCCCTTTCTCCTCCCAATATATTCCTCTCTTAACCCTTAATTTTATTTTTTATATATGATCCCTTCCTATTCAACTGACCCTGTGCTGTCTCTCTCACTCTGTGTGTATGTGTGTGTGTGTATGTGTGTAATCCCTCCAGCTACCCAGATACTGAGAAAAGTTTCAAGAGTTACAAATATTATCTTTCCATGTAGGAATGTAAACAATTCAGTTTTAGAAAGTCTTTTATGATTTGTCTTTCCTGTTTACCTTTTCATGCTTCTCTTGATTCTTGTGTTTGAAGGTCAAATTTTCTATTCAGTTCTGGTCTTTGCATTATGCATACTTGAAAGTCCTCTATATCATTGAATGGCTGTTTTTTCCCCTGAAGTATTATACTCAGTTTTTCTGGGTAGGTGATTCTTGGTTTTAATCCTAGTTCCTTTGACTTATGGAATATCATATTCCACACCCTTTGATCCCTTAATATATAGAAGATATATAGAATATCCTATATCTTGTGTTATCCTGATTGTATTTCCACAATTAATGAATTGTTTCTTTCTGGCTGTTGGCAATATTTTCTCCTTGAGCTGGGAACTCTGGAATTTGGCTACAATGTTCCTAGGAGTTTCTCTTTTTGGATCTCTTTCAGGAGGTGATCAGTGGATTCTTACAGTATTTATTTTGCTCTCTGGTTCTAGAATATCAGGGCAGTTTTCCTTGATAATCTCATGAAAGATGATGTCTAGGCTCTTTTTTGATCATGGCTTTCAGGTAGTCCCATAATTTTTTAAGTTGTCTTTCCTGGATGTATTTTACAATGAGATATTTCACATTATCTTCCATTTTTTCATCTTCTGGTTTTGTTTTGTAATTTCTCAGTTTTTCATGGTCATTAGCTTCTATCTGTTCCATTCTAAATTTTTTTATTTTTTCATTCTAATTTTTAAAAAACTATTTTTTTCAGTGAATTTCTGAACTTCCTTTTCCATTTGGCAGATTCTGCTTTTTTAAAGCATTCTTCTCCTCACTGGCTTTTTGGACCTTTTTTGTCAATTGAGTTAGCCATATTTTAAAGGTGTTATTTTCTTCAGCTTTTTTTCGGGGGGTCTCCAAGCTGTGGACTCACTTTTCATGATTTTTTTGCATTGATCTCATTTGTCTTCCCAATTTTTCCTCCACCTCTTTTACTGGATTTTCAAAATTCTTTTTGAGCTCTTCCATGGCCTGAGGCCATTGTGTATTTATTTTGGATGTTTGGGATGCAGAAGCCTTGACTCTTATGTCTTTCCCTGATGGTAAGCATTGTTCTTCCTCATCAGAAAGGATGGGAGAAAATTCCTGTTCACCAAGAAAGTAATCTTTTATAGTCTTATTTTCCCCCTTTTTTTGGGCATTTTCCCAACTAATTACATGACTTTTGGGTCCTTTGTCAAGAATATGATATACTCTGAGGACCTGTAAGATCTCAGTTCCTCCAAGGTGGCACAATCAAGCCTGCACACTGGTCTGGAAGCAACAAGAAACTTTTCTGCCCAGAATCTAAGAGTAGTTGAATTCCCTCTCCATAACTGCCTCCAGTGCTGCCAAGCCAGCACTTAGAGCTGAGATTCAGAATAGTTGCTCGATTCCCCCAGGGGCTTTAAGCTGAGGGCTCCAACAATGGATGTTGGCTGCTGCCTGCCACTGCCACTGTAGCTGCCATAACAAGACTGCTGCTGCCTCTGCTGTCACTGCCTGGGACTGGAGCTGGGGGGGACCCTGCTTCCTTCTCACCCAGCTGAAAAAGCCTTCTCACTGACCTCTGAAGCTGCCTTTGGCATCTGTGGGTTGAGGGATCTGAGAACTGCTGCTGCTGCTGGGGATTCCACCCCCAAAGCCTGCTCAGGTCCTCCTCCTCTGGGCACTGCGAGTCCAAGGGTGAGTTGTGCTCTGTTCCATGTCTGGTGCAACAGACCCCTCCCATTGGCCTTCTAGATCACTCTGGGCAGGAAATCTCCTTCACTCCATCTCTGTGTTGCCTCTGCTGCTCTAGAATCCATTGATAGTCATTCTTCACAGGTAGGCTGTGGGAGAAGAGCTAGTATATGTGCATCTTTCTACTCTGCTATCTTAGCTCCTTCTCTCAAAAGTGCTACATCTAGTGAGAGAACACCAGATAACAAGAGCAAGAATACCTATAATGTTTCAGATGAACAAGAAAATATTTAAGTGAAGGATGGAAATTTGAACTCTCAAAGAAGGATTAAATAAGACTCAACAAGAGGAAAAAGAGAACACACAAGCACAGGATCATCCATTTATAATTGGCAGGGACCTTAGAGGTCAACCAGTTCAATCCCTCTATTTTACGGATGAGAATTTGAGTCCAATTCCAGCAGTATTTTCATTGTGCCTCCACACAATTAAGAAATCTTTCAAAACAGTAGAATTCCTGAAAATAACTTTAAAAAAAAATCAGAAAATTTGGAACTTAATGAGAAAAAAATTAGAAGACACAGGAAGTTTGAAAAATTATATGAGATCTCTAAACTTCAGAATAATTGGTCTTGAAGATATAATATGCAGCAATCATCTTAAAGTCATGAGTCTTCCAAAAAAAATTCTAATGAAATAAAAAGTTTAAATACTATATTTCAATAAATGATATAAGAAAATTGCTCTTGTAGTATTGCAAACAAATATGATATAACTCCATAAAGCCAAAGGACACTGATAAAGAGAAATTCCATAAAATGGTCAAACTTCAGAACTTTCACATTAAGAAAAAAAAATATTGTAGGCAATTAGGGAAAAGCCCTAAACATGAAAACAAAATCATTCAAAAAACATGCGATCACTGGTCATTTAGAAGAAATAAAACAAAATTGAAATATGATGCTTTCCAAAAAGCAAAGAAAATCAATTTGTACCATATTTAAAACTAAATTTAACCATTAATTTTTAAAATGGGCTTTAAATATTTTTCATTCCATCATTCTGTAATTCCTTCAAAAGAAATTAGAGGTGCATAGAGCAATTGACTTGCAAACTCATTATATAAAAGAAACATAAAACAAGTAATTACATACACACAGTAAAAAAAAAGAAATTAAATAAAATTTATGCTTACATATTTCTAGGAGCAAGTAAGTTCACTGTTTTTAAAATTCTTACCTTATTTTTAAGTCTTGGAGAGAATAAAAAGAGAGTGTCTATCAGCAAACCCCAGGTAGTCCAAGACAAAGATTTTTAACAATAGGTTCATAAACTTGTTTTGATGACTGGTCTTAATACAATTGATTTCCTTGTAATACTATTTATTTTACTTTATGCATTTAAAAGAAGCATTTTTTTCCTGAAGGGAGATCTACAGGCTTCAGCGTGCTGCCAAAGAAGTCAATAACATAAAAAAGCAAAGAACTCCTAGTCAAAGGAAAGAGGAAGAGGTCAAGGAGAAGAATTGTAATTTTTTTTGTACTGGAGCCTAACATTCCCTTACTAATTAATTTGGGGAGGCAGGGCTAGGAGGATATAGAAAATATTCTCTTGTTTGTGGAATTCGGGAGGGAAAGGACTGGGACAGGAAGAAGGGCTCTTTTTCTCACTCACCATCTGAGAAGTTTTCATCTGTGCTATTCCAGCTCCCCAAATTTGTGAATGAAGAAAAATGGTTTTTAATTTCAGAAATATGAATGGATTCCTTGCTTCCCAATTCCTTATTTTTTTTATATTCCCTTAGATCTTCTGTCCCTTGGATCAATTTGTTTGGCCATAGTATTCTAACTTTTTTCTCTTGATGTCAAATAATGAGAATTTTTTTTTTGACAGAGAAAAAGCTTTGTTTAACTCTGAATGCATGGAATTGATTTCATTGCTTAGTTTTTTTCTTAAGAGGTATAACTCTCTTCTTATGTTCATTTTCTTTGAAGAGCTGTGCAGAAAATACCCTGCTCTTCTCTCAATTTTTCTTAAAAGAATAGTGAATTTATTGTTGCTTTAAAGTGGTGATAGGGAAATGGTGTCCTGGTAAATGTTTAATAACCAGCCCCCACTCCTCCAAAGAGTGCATGACATACTTTTAAGTTTAATTTCTGTTATTAACATTTTCTCAAACACTTTTAAGTCTAGGCAATTGACAAAATAATAAATCAAGTACTGATATGTCTTATTTGGCAATTTATGAGATGTAAATGCTCACCCTGAAAATTTAACAATCTATTCTTTTGAGCCACTTCAAGATTAGCTTCTGAATAGTCCATCTTTGTCATTCTAACCCAACCTAAAACCCTAGGCTACTGAGCTCTGGATTGCTTCATATTATTACCCTCTAGTTTTTCAACCTTAGTTCTGGGATAATACTCAAATAGATGGTAACATTCCTAGAAAGAACATTTTAATCAATTACTGTATGACTTGATTCACCATTCATGTGACTTCCCTGACCAAAAAATCCCTACTTGGCCATCATTCCTATATATGTTCTATCTTCCTCTGTTAGAATGTGGCAATGACCATCTCAAGGTGTTTCTCCCTATATTTGCATGTTCAGTGCTTAGCACAATGCCTGGATTATGATAAGAGCTTTACATTTTTCTGTTCACTCATGCATTCCTTCATTTTACCAGAAGTCTTATGAAAAGTTTAAAGAACAACTACTTTCCATGCTATATAAAGTGCTATTGATAATATTAAGCTCCTTTTATGAGACAAATATGTGACTAAAACCTAAATGCAAGAGGGATAAAGCAGAGAAAGAGAATTGTGGGCCAATATCACTAAGGAATTTTCATTAAAATGTTAAATAAAATGTTAGCAAAGAGATTACAGCTATATATTCAAAGTATTATTCTCTATGACCAAGTTAAGCTCTATGTGACAGAATGGTTCAAAATTATAAAAACAAATAGCATAATCATGTAAACTAGGAGAAAACACCCATGATTATTTCAATAGATGGAGGGAGCATCCTTTGACAAAATACACCACTCATTTATGATAAAAAGTATATGTCAAAAACCAAGAGCTAAAAATGTTGGAAATGGAAAAAGACTAGAAGCTTTCCCAGTGAATTTTAGAGTAAAGGAAGGTAGCTCCTCTTTCCACTATTATTTGACCTATCCTAGAAATGTTTTAATAATAAGGAAGGGAAAGAAATGAAAGGAATAGGTATCAGCAAAGATAAGGCAAAATTGTGGATGTTTGAAGATGGCGTGGTAGTCTATTTGAATTTATTATGAATATTTGAAAGGGTGTGATAGTGACGTGATGAGAAAATGGTAATCAGTGAATAATGGATTCATCTGATTAATATCTCCCACAAAATAGCAATATGGGAAGCAAAACTACAAGGATCATCACCATTTTAGTATAATACTAACAAGAATAAGAGGAAGCAATACAAAATAAACGCCATTCAAGGTGATTTTTAAATGGATTAAAATTGAGGAGTTAACCTTATGAAGACAAACATAGAATTTCTATAAATACGACTCATAATTTCACAGAAATATAGCAAGACTAAAATAATTGTAAAGAGGTCTAATGTTCATAATTGAACTGTTAGTAAATTGTTAAAATGTTGATACTACCCAAATTAATCAATTTAGTCCTATGCCAAATGCCATGGGTTTATTTTATAAAACTGAAATGTAAGATAGAGGGCTCCTCCCACAATCTCCATTTATGGAAAGCATCCAAGTCAGCCTTCTCTCATCTGGACATTATGTCCCAGAAGTATCTTTATCCTGGAAAAACACTTCAGCCTTGGAACACAGACTCAACCTCAGAAGTATTCTCTGCACCTGGGGCCCTTCTCTCTAACATTTTTCTGGTAAATACAATACATAGCCAATCAATCAAACCAATCAATCAACAAACATCTATTTAACAGGGCGCTGTGCTAAGCAAAAGGGATACAAAAAGAAGCAAAAGACAATCCCTACCCTTGAGGAGATCAGAATCTAAAGTGGGAGAGAACATGCAAACACATATATACAGCATGAGCTGTAAGAAATCATTAACCGAGGGAAGGTACTAGCATTAAGAGGGTTTGGGGAAGGCTTCCTGTAGAAGGTGGAATTTTAGTTGTAACTTAAAGTTCTGTTTGCAAATGGCTGTGCACTCAATGCAGCCTCCCAGGCTGAGATGCAATGAAGCATGGATTGATCTGCTGCTTGTGATAATTTTGGCCTGACAATTAACACCAAGAAAATACACATGCTCCATCAACTACCTGCACACCATCCACATATGGAACCATCGATTACAGCAAATGGAGAAGTTTTGGATGCTGTGAATAAATTCACTTACCTTGGCTGTGTACTTTCCAGAGATGTACAGATTGATAATGAGGTTGACACATGCATTGACAAGCTAGCTCAGTGTTTGGGAGGCTCTGAAGAAAAGTATGAGAGACAAGAGGTATTAGACTGACTACCAAAGTGAAGATCTACAGAGACATTGTTCTCACCTCATGGTTGTATGCCTGTGAAACCTGGACAGTCTACCAACACCATGGCAGGAAACTGAATAGCTTCCATTTGAATTATCTTAGGATCTGAAAATCACCTGACAGGATAAGGTACCAGCTACTGATGTCCATTCTTGAACTAAACTGTCAAACATTCAAACTCTACTTCAGAGAGTGTAACTCTGATGAGATGGCTACATTTTTTTAATGCAAAAGATACATTTGCCAAAAAGTCTATTTTATGGAGAATTCACATAACAAAAGTGTTCATATGGTGGTCAGAAGAAGTGATACAGGCACACACTTAAGGTCTCTCTTAAGAACTTTGGAGATGGTTGTGTGACATAGGGAGACACTGGCACAGCACTGTTCCACAGGGCTATATGAACAAAGTAGAATTGAAATAGTTCAAAGAAACATGAGATGTGCAAATTTAGAGACTTCACCCCAATTATTCACATGGACCATTTGTGCTCGACCTGTAGTAGAGAATTTTGACCTCATATTGGTCTGATCCAACACACAGTAACTTGACTCTGGCATAGTGATGTCATTTTGTTCCTCTTTGAGAAGGAAGGACAACACAACCAAACAAAGGAAGCCAGGGAAGTCAGCAGTCAGAGCAGAGAAGGGAGAGTATTCTTCCAGGGATAGAGGATGGCCAGAAAAAATGCCCAGAGCTGAGAGATGAAGGGTCTTGTTCATGGAACAGCCAGGAGATCCATGTCACTTGGTGGAACAGGATGTGTGTGGGAATGAAGTGTAAGATCACACAGTAGAAAGTAGAGTTAACTTGAGGCAGGAGAGGGCTCTAACCTCTAGAGTCTTGGAAAGGCTTCCAACGAGAAGAGCCCAAGAGCTGAGCCTTGAAGGAAGCTAAGAACCCTAAGAGTTGAGGAGAGTTATTTGTAGATATAGTGGACACAGTGCAAAGGCTCCCAAAGCAGGAGATGGAATCCCAAGCTCAGGGAGCTAAAAATCGACCTGTGTGTGGGGAAAATAACTTTTATGAAGAAGAGTAGTATGAAATAAGTCTGGGAAGGTAAACTAGGTGCAGAATGTGGAGAGCTTTTCAATGGTGAGGTGAAGAGATTGTATTCCATCCTAGCTACAAAAGGGAGCCCCTGAAGATTCTTGAGCTGGAGAATGACATAACAGATGCATGATTTAGGGAGATTCTTTTGGCTTCTCTGAGGGTTTTTATTAAAAAGTAAAGAATCAGATAATTCCAAAAGTAAAAGAAAGGTCATGACTTGGAAATTGATTAAATCTTTTCATTTCTTCTCCTCCCTGTTTTCCTTTCCTTTCTTTCTTTTTCTTTCTTTTATTCTTTCCTTCTTTCTTCCTTCCTCCTTTCTTTTTTCTTTCTTTCTGTCTGTATTTCTTTCTTCCCTCTCTCCTTTCTTTGTTTTTCTTTCTTTCCTTCCTTCCTCCCTCCCCCCTCCCTCTCTCCCTTTCTTTCTTTCTTTCTTCCTTCCTTCTTTTTTCTCTTTCTTTCCTTCTTTTGTCTGGCCTTCTAATTAAAGCACTACAGGCAGGGATGACCTAGAGCCAGCTCTCAGAGATTGCAAAAGGCTGTTGTTAAATTTTCTGGATGAACATAGTTCAGAAATCGACCACCACTGCAGATCAGCCCTTGCTTATTTTTCAATTGACTGTCTAATTTAAGAAAGACTTAAATAGTGAAGGTTAAATATGAAAGTGTGCATGTGTACATTTCCTCTCAGAGAGCATGGTTGTTAAACATGTATCATCACACCCTCGGTTTGCTCTATAAACGTTGCTTGAGCTCAGCAAAAATGAAGTCAGCATCAATGACAGCACCAGCAGCAGTAATAACACCATGCCTTTATATTGCCCCCCAAGGTTTGCAATATGCTTTACACCCTCTACCTCCTTCGAGTCTCATAATGTCCCTGAAGACATGGAGGGCACTCCCTGGGAGGAAATGCCCTCTCCCCAAACAGACCGTTGAGCTGTCCTATGACTTCCAGTCTTGGAAGGTGGCCAGAATGGAGCCAAGCAGAGGTAAACAGCTTGTGTGGTCACCAGGTCCCCATGAGTCAGAGGCAGGACATGAATTCAGGTTATCCTGTCCCGAGCCCCACCTCCAACCCACCACACCGTCCTGCTTCTCCCACATTAATAATCACATCACTCATCTATTCAACATTCCAGCTGCTACTAAAGTGCTACCTTTTCTCTAACGTATGTGCGTCCCTGCATTGTTGGTGACTCCACGTTAACTTGTACCCAAGGAAACTGAGTCCCTCATCCACCACCAGGAGTTTGATCACAGAGTGTCTGTACTGAAGTCTGAGGGATGTATCCATTTATTAGGGATATTCTCTTACTCGTGGTTGCTTTGGGGCAGTCTGCTAAGATGTACAACTGCACTGTGAAGATTTCTAGGGACAGAACGGGCTTGTCACCAGTGGCCAAAGAGAATTTGGATTAGCTCTTGGGGAAAATACCAGGGGAAGCACAGGTCTGTCCATTAGTGCAGCAAAATTGCTCTGACCTCTAAAGCATCCTCAAACCCCTGCATCTACCTCCAACAGGAACTCCATGGGAACAATAGGCACCCAGGAATTCCAAAGAGGAAGAGCATAGGTGAGACAGTGAGACTTCTTTACAGTTATTTCAATGTTACAATTAATTCCAAGTCATGGCAAATGTGGCTTCTTGTCAGTGTGTGCATGCAAATGCCTCCTGGGCAGAATTGTAGTGATATGGCCAATGAGACATTACAATCTTCCTCTGAAATAGTGATTCCTGTGACCCCATGAAGGCATCCTTTATGAATAGCTGTCACGATGACAGCCTGAATTCCTTAGGCTCACCTCTGTTGGTCACCCACTCCACACTCAGTTCAAAATAGAGGACAATTTGCTTAATATACTTAACTATTGAAGGAAAAAAAGGCTAAATCTTGAATGTATTAGTTATATCATATTGTATATCTGTTCCCCCTCCTCGAGCTGGGAATTCACTGGGACAAAGATTGTGTCTTTCCTAAACTTTGTGTCTCTTCCCTCCTCCCCATTTATCCCAGTGCTGTGCAAACAGTAGGCATTGAATAATTGTTGAATAAAAGAGCCTGGCATTCCATACAATTAATCATCCAATTTGATCAGTTTGAAGAGATTCTTTGGGAATCTTTCCTAACAGGAAAACATTTGGACAACAGGCACCAGTGTGGCCAGACAGCCACTGAGAGCACCCAGGCATGTAGATCAGCATGTGGTCATGGCCTAGGGCCTAAATGTTGACTCTCCAGGGGGCATGAGAGCTGTCTTAACAGGGTATAAGAATGCTGCATTAGGAATCAGAAGACTTGGGTCCAAATCCCAGCTTGACCCTGTGTGACCCTGACCTTCATGGGCTTCAGTTTCATCATCTGTAATATGAGGAAGTTATTCTCAATGACCTACAAGGTGTCATTGTGTGTTTGTCCTTCTTTGCCCAAGAGGACCATGCCATCAGAGAAATGATGACATGACTTGTGCTTGACTTTGTTTTGAGTGAGGGAGGGCTGTGCAGGTCACCAGCTTCACTTCCCCTCCAGAGCCATCTGAATCCAGTGACCAGATATTCATCAGGATGACTGGAGATGGCCCAGGATGAGGCAATTGGGGTTAAGTGACTTGCCTAAGGTCACACAGCTAGTGAGTATCAAGTGTCTGAAGTGAGATTGGAACTCAGGTCCTCCTGACTCCTGCACTGGTGCTCTATCCCCTGCATCACCTAACTGCCTCTCCAAGGAATCATACTCCATATTCAGAGGATTAGCAGGTGGAAGGAGAGTTTCACTTAGGAGTCACAGGAGGAAGGTGTGCAAAGGCAGATTGAGATTCAGGATGTTGGGAAATAATTCCTAACAATTGGCAGTATCCAAAAATGAAATGGGCTGCCATTTGAGGCATCCTCCAGCCATGAAATCTTAAAGCAGAGACAGACCCACCCAGAAGAAAAGTGTCCTGTTCAGCTATGGCTTGGGTTAGGTATCCTTCTCAAGGCTCTTTAAGAAAAATCCGCTTGAAGAAAGAATCAGAGTTGCCCTATAGAGGAATCTCTCAAAATTGGCTGGCAAATAGCCCACTCTTCAGGATGCTCCCATTTGTCCAGGGGAAATGCAGGCTTGGTCAGGTTTCATCGTGGAGGACTTACTAGACAGTTGGTAGAGAATGGAATTATTCTGTCTTCACTGCTCCTGCTTTTCAGGAGATCTCACCTATGCCTGAAGGTCATTCCCTCCTCATTTCCACTTATTGAACTCCTTCTCTTTCTTCCAATAGCTCAGGTGCCTCCTTCCCCATGAAAACTTCCTCAATTGAAACTCTTTCCTTCATTTCATTGAGTGGTCATCTGACTCCATCTTTTGCTCCCTTCTCATTCATCTTTTATATATTGATGTATGTATCATCCCCACAAAAACCCCCAAAACTATAAGCTACCTGAGAGCAAGCACTGGTTTGTTTTCATCTTTGTATGCCCAGTAGCCAGCAAAATGTCTTATCTGTCAAAAACATTTGATAAATGTTTGTTGTTTACTTGAATTCAATCAAGTTCATCAAGTTCAGCTGAACCATAGAAAAGTGTTGAGTAGGATCTCATCGAAGGACAAAGAATGAGTCTGTTTACATTATACCCCCAAACTACTCTGGCTAAGGTCTTAGTGTCCAAAGTCACCATAGCCCAGCCAGGGA
Organism: Potorous gilbertii; assembly: GCA_028658325.1. Classification (NCBI taxonomy): domain Eukaryota; kingdom Metazoa; phylum Chordata; class Mammalia; order Diprotodontia; family Potoroidae; genus Potorous; species Potorous gilbertii. Next base: position 463,348,920 of record CM053769.1, on the reverse strand, counting down.
ACTCTCAAACGCTGCTAAGAAGGCAAAGAGAGAACCCTCTTCCCATTGTGCTGCCCCCCTCCCCCTACTGTGAAGAATTTCACCTCGTTGGCTAAGCATGAAGCAAAAGCTAAAGATGCTTGCATTCTAAGCTTCATTTTCCTGTGTTTTACATAATTAAGCAAGTCACTTAATGTCACACTGTCTTTGCTATAGTCCTTACTAATCCTTAGAGCTAACAGGACTAACTAATTAGTGTAAAACACTCAGAAAATATCATAAATTCAAATGTGAAGTATAATTGGCTTGTCCTCCTGGTATTCCACTTAGACTGCATTCCTTAATAAAGTTGATTGCCTTGCTTAAGGAAGGAAACCTGGGTGGTTTTCAGAGGAGTGAGACAAGGTTACCACTGTGTTTGTAGACCAGAGGCAGGACTGGCTGGAGAGCAGCCTCGCTGTTTTTGATGAATGAAGGCTACAATAAGAACAAAGAGCAAGCTAACCTAGAAAAGATGTAACCCCACTGAGTCTGACAAAAGGTGTGTTCTCTCTTGGATCTGTGCGTGAACAGTTGACATGGCATTACCCTGGGCTCTGGGCCCTCCTGCTCTCTCCTACATGGCTGAGGAAAGAAAATGAGATTGCTGTTCACCCCTTGTGACAACCCTCAGTAGCATGGCACATGGTGGGACAATGACAGCCCAGAGGAGAGGTTGTCGCTCTCCAAGGCAGGGTTTCTGAATAGCACTATAATAGCCAACTTGTTTATGATTGTGACTGAGGCTGCCACTTATTCTATCAAAGCAAGACAGGAGTGAGAGCCATCGGCTTTGCCCTTTAAGGTCACAGCTGCCCTGGTGGTGGTAGGTCCAGAGAATCTGACTCTGAGATCGGATCGGAATAATTGGAGAGCAGCCAGACAGGGACTGGGTTACTATGGTGTCACCAGAACTGGCCCTGATGCAGCAGGGGAGGCCTTGTCAAGTCACAAATCAGAGGTCCCAGTGAACCATGCAAATGCAGGAAAAGATCACTGAGCAGACCCCAGTGACAAGAGTGACCTCCGCCTGTTCCGCAGCATGTTGCCTTGGTAAAGCACAGGTTTTCCTCCCTCAGTGAGAAATATGTTTGTGTGTGTGTGTGTGTGTGTGTGTGTGTACATACATACATACATATATATATATATATATATATATATATAGGTTTGAGACAAGTATTAATAAATATATTTATGTTTTATATTGAATAATTTGACTCTCCAGTGGAGCTGTGTTCTTATTGTTTTGAGAACTCCATCCAATAGAGCAGAGCAGACTCGATGCACATCTACCCATCCATCCTGTGCAGCTCTTATCCATTAAATTCTGTCACAAGTATTACCGGCCTTCTCTGAGTTCTCTGGATGTTGTATGATACCAGAGGAGCCTACCAACTGCTCTCCCACCCCCATGCATCTCTAAATGACCAGCCTGTGTCCTTTTGTGCTCATGTGTGTCTTTAATGATATCCTGTGGTCCTCATTCATTGGTGATATGCTTCTGGCAATATACTTCTTGCCCACCCTAGGTCTCTCCACCGCCCTTTGGATGAAGTCACAGCTTTAATGTTTCAGAGACTGGCATTCCTCAACTCTCAAACATGTGGAATCAATGGGAAAACGTTGATCTCAACAATACGAGGTTTGCTTTTAAGGGGCTATTTTGGGTTATGCAAAGTGCTGCCAATCTCCCAAGGTAATCTTAGTCGACTGGCCTTTAGTTTAGTTTTGGTCTAAATTCATTGTCTATTCCATAAACAGAAGCACCTGGATGATCTTACTATCCACACAGAATCCTTCTTCCATTATGTTTTGCATTTCTTCCTCTTCCACGATGGTGGCAAATCTCTTTGGTGATCACACATCTCCCTTGTTCATCCTCCACTCAATGATAATAGTTCAAGGGCCATTGAATAAAGTTCTATGTGTTGTCTTATCTTTCAAGATGTTGTGTAGATAAATGCATGCGAGATATGTTGTTGGGGAAGAGTCTTTAAGGGACAGTTTTTCTCTATCAAATGAAAAGTTTTATTATAGTTTTATCAGGGCAATTTCTGTTTCTTCCACATGTTCATCTAGGACTGTGATATTGAATCTAGTGGTAGTAGATCCTTGATGGAGAAAAGAGTTTGTTGTAAACTTCTTTTCACATTTTCCTCTGTTCCTTTTCATCCGATTAAGATGACAGTCACACAATGGGCCCAACACCAACTCCATTTGTTGTGGTCTGATGGTCAAGCTATAAAGTCTAAAGCATTACTCAGGAGGATGCTGAATAATATGAAAATTCTGGCAAGAAGAAGACTGGTAAGTGTCAATAGAATGGTATAATGTTTTGTGGGAAATCCACCCAAAATTATAGGTGGCAACAATTCAGACTCCAGACCCAAAGAATGTTTCAATCCCTTCCTCCCCTGTCCCTAAGATGGTAAGCAAGCAGATATACATTATACATTTGCAATTATGTAAAACCTTTCCATATTAGTCATTTGTAGAAGACTTGAATAAAATAAAAAATGAAAGAAAGTGAAAATAACATGCTTCAGCCTGCATTCAATCAATATCAGTTCTTTCTTTGGAGGTGGATAGTCTGTTTTATCATTAATCCTTTGGGATCGTCTTGAATCATTGTATTGCTGAGAAGAGCTAAGTCATTCATGGTTCTATATTGAACAGCATTGCTGTTACTGTATACAACATTCTCCTGATTCTGTTCACTTCACTATGCATCAGTTCAGGTCAGTGTTTTCAGGTTTTTCTAAAATCATTCACTTGTCATTTGTCGTGGCACAATAATATTCCATTACTATCACATTCCATGGCTTGTTTAGTCATTCCTCAATTGACTGATGGTCATCCCTTTGATTTCCAAATCTTAACCACCACAAAAAGAGCTGCTATAAATATTTTTTTTGTAAAAAGAAATCCTTTTCCCTTTTTTGGATGTCCAAAGAATGTTTCAAGGAGCAAGAGGCACTGAGTCATAATTGTGCCAGTTTGGAACCCTAGCTGTCAATTAAGACCCTCACTCCATGTTTTGAGAAAGTCTAGGGGAAGATACATGTTTATTCAAGTGATCACTGGATTTTGAACAGCTCACAACTTGTCTGAATTGTAGGGGAGAATTACAGGGGTGAGCCTGGGTCTTCCACTCCATACCTTTCATTTCTGTATTTAATATTTTTCATGCTAGATTTTCAGAGCATTTCAAGGAAATTCCCTTGAAAGCGTAGCTCTCCCCACAAAGAGGGAAGGATAGGAAGAGGCCAAGGAAACTGAGTCAGAGAAAAGCCAGATCACTTGTTTATCATGTTAAACACTGTTAAAGGAAGACAATACAAGGTTGCTCATAGAGTTGTTCATTTTAAGTGACTCATTTCTTTCTGTGATTCTCAAGTGAAGGAGCCACCAGGATGGTCTTAACTAAAGCCAATTTGAGTCCCTTGGCCTTTGTATCCTTCCTCACAAGCTGTTACAGAGGAAAAGATTCACCACCTGGTGGCCAATGTTTAGGAAATTAAAATGAGAATGTGCAAAATAAGCAAAGCCATGGTTTACATCAGTCAGATAGAAAAGGTCCCCAAATGTCAGAGAGGAGATGAGAGATGGCCTGACCATTTGGGAGAACTTTGAGATGCTTTGAGGCCCACAGTTGTCCCAAAGACACAGATGTGTTTCTTGTTACCGTCAGGTGGCTCCAGGAAGTATTGGGCAGAGGAAGTAGACTAAGGATTGAGAAAGAGACACATTAGTCTGCTGTTGTTGCCCATAAAACATTGTTTTCTCTAGAAAAGCAGAAGGTGGCACTTTGCTGAGATGAACAATATAGAGAGGATTTTTCATGGGTATCTGTGAATTCCATTACATAAAAGCAACTGGGAAAGAGAAGACTAAGGATGAGATAATGGTAGAGAGGGGAGGAGGAGCATGCTAGATATCTTCAAGTATTGAGATGATGACCTTATGGAAGAGGGATTAGACTTCTTCTACCTGACCCCAGAGGGCACAACAAGGAACAAAGAGACATAGATTTATTTTTGCTATATGAAAGGGTTTCCTGACCACCAAGGTTGCTGTCCAAAAGTGAAACAGGCTATCTTGGGAGATAGGGAGTTCCCCATCTCTGAAAAGTCTTCAGGTTTAGGCTGGTACCACTTGTTGCAGATCCCTACTCAGATATGGCTTGAATCAAATGGCTTCAAAGGTCCCTGTCAACTCTGTACTTCTCATACATGAAAGAAAGGCTAGTGACACAGTAGTGCCCATAGCTGAAATCTGTAGGATGCCTTAAGACTTACGAAGTACTGCAAACACTTCCTCACTTGAACCTAACAGCAGTCCTGCAAGAGAAGTATCTCAGGTATTCATCACTACTTTATAGCCGACTAAGACTCTGTGACATTGAATGACTTACTTCTATATAGAAGGGATCAAAATATGGCTCTTCCATCCAGTATTTGCCTCTGGCTTTGGTCCATGTTGAATCATAGTGCTGAAGGTCAAGGCAAAATCTTGGGATTTCTTGGTAGGTCTTTCTATTAAAAAGAGTATTCCCAATGCTTGAAATCATTGGATTTTACATCTGGAGGGACCTTAGAGATCATCTTGTCCAATACCATCATGTAGCAAATGCTTTGATGTAATTATCTGAGTAGCACTGAATCCCATGCTGAGGCTATACTGATTCAATAACTGTCACTTATTTAGAAAATAATTATTTTTATCTCAATTACATCAATGACTCTATACCCACACTGGTATGGGGACTCCCTTCTCCTGCAAATACAAGCTCACTGGGGCCTTCCCATCCAGTATGATTCTTCCAAGCCAGAAGACACCTGGAAGATCAGCTAGTCTCACCCTCCCATTTTACAGATAAGGTCACTACATCTTAGAGAGGTAAGTGACTTACCTGAGGTCCCCTAGGCATCAAGAAGTAAGAATGAGATTGAGACTCCAGTCCTCCAGACCCATTGCATTTCCCCAGTTAATATTATCAGTTAATGAGTGTTGAGACAATATTTTTGATGAGTCAAAGCCTTTCACTATTTCCATTATGCCACACTTAATTGTGAAATTCACAAGTTTTCAGGTAAATACCTTTATTGCCCTAACCATTAGCCCATAATTCCTACATTTTAAACTTTGATCCCAAATGTCCAGATCCTGTCCTTCTGCTTCTTAGATAGCTATTTACTTCTCAGTTACTTCTATTTTCACTTCTGAAGCTTCTATCTTCAACAGTGGCAGTGTTAGAAAAGAAAATACCACCCACATCTCTGTGGTTTCCTACCCTTTTCAGAACTCGTAAGTCCTAGAAATTCTTTCTGGACCCCTTCTCTCATTATTAGACATGATACTAGTCACCAGAAATAGTTGTTGGTCATCAGGTTTGATATGATGTGGGAGCCTCTCTGCCACATTCTGAGCACAGCAGTCAAAGAGACCCTCTCCTTCTTTTCATTCCCACCAGGTTTCGGATCCCTCAGGAGGGAACCATCTCCCACTAAGACTCTTCTCTTCCTCTTCTTAATCCTGGGTGGCGTTTGTCCTGATGATCCTCATAGATCCTCATCAACATTCCTTAGAACATGACAAGCTGCTTCCTCCCCTGAAGATCCTGCTCTTCCCTCCGTGGGAAGTCTCCTGGCTAGTATTACAAAGCCCTGCAGACTCAGTGGTCCACCTTCCCTTCCTTCCGGCCCATTCTTCTACCCTCCAACCTCTGCCCTTTCTGCCTCTTCCTTCTTTGTCTTCTCTTTGGAGGACCTCTTCAGGATGCTCCATTCCCTCTGCCCACTTGAACAGTACTGAAAAGGTGTTTAGTCAAGCCTTTGACCACCTCTCCTAGTGGGGACAATAGCCTGCACTTTGTACCTGGGGAGTGATTGTGTGGCACTGATCAAAACCAAAATGGCACCCTTCATTCTCCTAGTCAGGTCTTCCTGCTCTCCATACTTTCTACTGTTGGGTTTCTCCTCTCTATTTTTAGTCCCTCTGACTAATCCTTTTGGCTAACTGTCTATCCATCATCCCCACTCACCATCCTGGGAGTTCCCAAATGGGGTTTTATGGAGAGGATGATTTCCTATTTTTTCTTCCTGGTGCACCACTCTTTGTATGTTCCTTCTGCCAGCACTTAACTGACTCCTGCCATGGTCCTAGTGTGAGTGGAACCCGCCCTGTCTCCTCTCTAGGAGAAGGTCTTTCCAGTCACTTCTGAATACTTTCTCTTTTCTCCTCTCTTGGAGTTTTGTTGGTAGCCCCTATCTCTCCCATCTTGCCTCTTCGTTTCAGTGCTTCCTTAAGTGCTTGACAAATATCTGCTGAATTAAATTGTTTCATTCAACAAACAATTTTTATTCATAGTGTTACAGGCAAGGCTTTAATATATTTTTCAAAGAACTGAGTTTGTAAAATATCTTTTGAATGCAAGAACTGTTGATAAGGAAATGACTTCTCGGAAATCCAGTCATACTGGTTAGCTTAAAAATTAAATCAATTGTGACTCATTAATGTGAGAGTGGTATGAACTCAGTGGATGTAGTCAGGGCTGGAAAAGTGGGTTCATGCATGTGTGTGGACAATGTGGGCCCTTCCTCCACCAAGAAATCTGTCTCTCCCACAGGAGACATAGAGGCATGTAGCAGGTGCTCTGTTCATAAGTGTTCATGATCAATTGGGTATATAGGAGGTGCTTAATAAGTGGTTGAAACTGATTGATTGATTGGCTGATTATCTGTAGAGGAGATAGAAACAAGATGCAGAAAAGGAAGTGGGGAGGAATGAAATGGAATGAGCATTTATATTATACCTACTATGTTCTGGAGACTGTATTAAGTGCTTCACAAATATCTCATTTGATCCTCCAACAATTCCGCAAGGCAGGTACTATTATTCTCTCCATTTTGTAGTTGAGGAAACTGAGCCAGACAAAGGTTAAGGGACTTGCCCAGGGTCACACAGCCATTAAGTGTCTGAGGCTGGATTTGAACTCAGACCCTCCCTCCAGGTCCAGCTCTCCATGTCTTGCACCACCAGAAGGCCAACAAAGATGAACTTTGGCCTACTTGACAATTTGACAAGAATCAACTCATAAATGCCCTGTAGTATTATATCATTCACTGATTCAAACAACAAACCTTTTTAAATGCCTTCTGGATGTAGCACCCCATGATAGTCTCTCCTGGCTTTGGAGGAATAAACACTTGGTTAAAAATCCATCAAATCTTCAAATGTCATTGAGAGCCTCCCCTTGTCCCCAGGTCACTGGAGAAGTTGTCCTAGAAGGAGCCTTCTGCGTCTCTCAAATGGAAACCTCTGCTAGTTCTGCATCTGGCGTCGTCAGAGCAAGTGAGTTTGTGGGAGTTAGAAAGGAAGGGATCTGATGCCATAGTAGTGGCTTTCCTTAGACTCAAGCCCCATGGGAAAATACATGGAAGGGAGGGTGGAATGTTTCATTTTTCTGTGACAAGAGATTCAAAGCCTCCCCTCTAGCCTGTGTGGGATCCCAGAGCTGAAAAGGACCTTTGAAGTCATCTAGCCCAATACCTTCTTTCACAGAGGAGGACATGGGTTCAGCAGGGGCAAGGGACTCAGACCAGGTCACCTGGGTAAGTTAAGCAGAAGCATTGGGATTTGAACCTGGAGCCTTGAGCTGCAGTGCTCTTTTGGCCTGCCTCTCCATAATGTACCAGATTCTCATGATGCCTGCCAGAACAAATGTGCCTTTTGTGTGTCAGTGATAGGGAAAAAATAAAAGGGAAATGGAGGCTGAGAAAAGTATAAACTTGACAAGGCGCCCATGGGCAGAATTAGCTAATCATCAATGAAGGCAATTTCCTCACAATAGCCAGTGAGTTGGGCACAACTGGAATTCTTCCCTTTTCTCGGATGATAAGACAGAAAGGAAGTGATTTGCCCACAATCACACAGTTGGTGGCACATCTTTCTTGACTACAAACCCAGGCCTGGTTTTGTGTGTGTGTGTGTGAGTCTGTGGGTGTCTGTGCGTGTGTGTTCTGCTCTATGTGCATGTTTGTGGGTGTGCGTAACTCTCAAAGAGCACTGAAGTTAGAGATCAAACAGCTTGGTTACCAGTTGATCCGATCCCTCTTTGCTTCCCTCCCAGTCTCAAATCTTCCATCTTGTCTGTTAATGTCACTTTTTGGCCCTGAAGTCTATCAGTCAATCAAGGTCCTTGCAGAACCCACAGGTTCACTCCCTAGAATCACTTCAACCAGTGGACAGTACCACCTCTAACCATATTCCCTGAGTCAGAAGTCCAGCACCATCCTTCCTATGGAATGAGGAAGGTGACTCACAAGGGGGCATTTTGAGAAAACAAGGTCAAATGAATCTGAAAAACCAAAATGTGTGTGTGTTCATGTATGAGTGTTATGTGTTGTGTGTATATATTTTATGTATTTGTGTATAAGTGTGTGAGAGTATGTCTTGTATGTGTTTTATGTGAGTATAAATCTGAGTGAGGTATGTGTTATGGGGGTCTGTATTATATGTCTTGTGAGTATATGTGGGTAGGTGTTATATTGTGTGGTGTATGTATGAGTATGTGTTATATAAGCGTTAAATGTGAGTATAAGTGTGAGAGTATGTATGTGCATGAGTGTACTCTAGATGTAGGTGAGTGTAAGTATGTGTAAATGTGTTGTGTGTGACTTGCATTGTAGTGTGACTATGTGCTGTGTGTCTGTGTGGGTGTTGTGTGAGTATAAATGTGACTGTGTGTGTGTATGTGTGTGTTGGAGTGATGTGGAAAGCAATGTGGGATCTGCTGTAGCACCAAATGTCCATGGAACAAAGATTTGTCAAGGGTGATCCTGGACCAGCCAGTGCCAGACCAGTCTGCTCAACCCTGACACAATATCAAAATGGCTGATAAAACAGAAGGAACAAGGTCCTGAAGTTGCATCAGGATTAATAGGAGAGCTAACCCAACCAACATCTAGACAGTTGTGCACAAATCAGGAGTGATAGTTGTTGAAATAAATATTCAAAATGTCGCCAAAGATGATATTTCTTGTGTAGGTGAAGAGCTTTTTATTACTTATTTATGAATAGTTCATGTTTGAGATTGGAACAATGCTGTTTGGATATGCCGTACAAACAGTAAAGGGTCATTGAAGGGATATACATTTTGTCTGTATGCACTGAGTGTGTACATAGGTGTGCATATGTATATGCCTGTACATTGCATGAGTCTGCATTGTGAGTGCATGTGTGTACTGTGAGTGTTGTGCATGTGTGTGGATTGCACTGTGTGTGAACATGCCACACATGTGCATGTTTGAAAGTATGTGAACATGTGTGAGCACTCTGCAGGGGCAAATTGCACACACATGTGAGTGTGTGCACATTGTATGTGCACTCATTATGAGTATGTGTACATGTGTGTGCATGTGTGTATATGAGTGAAAACAAGGTCAAATGAATCTGAAAAACCAAAATGATCAGATGTGCGCGTATGCGTGTGTTTGTGTGTGTGGACTTGAGTTAATCTCATTAGGGTTAGATGTCCTGTGGCTGTTTTCATTCAGAGATAAGCAAGGAACACGAAGATTGGAATTGTACTTTCAGGTTGGCTCACCTGTGAGTATACTTCCCCACCAACCCAATTTATGACCTCAGATCATGGTATTTTAAATTTGGAAGGTACCTTGGACACCATCTAGTTTCTAGCTCAACCTTTTCATTTTACAGATGAAGAAACTGAGTCCCCGAGAGGTGACTACAATTCAGGTTGTAAATAAATACAAAGGTGCTCCGGCTCAGAGCCCAGCCCCTTCCCTTGCTCTGCCAGACTCAGGTCACGCCAACCCTGGCTCCTCTCCTGGGGTGGGGACCATGCAGTGATCTGAGTTTGTATTCCATTCTGTGGGTCCGCAGAGCTTTGCTGCCTGACCACTTACTTCAAATTTACTCTTTAAAAATTAAAAAGGAGAAGTAGGAAATTCGCCACTAATGGTTAATAGCTAGTGAAACATTTCATCCGTAGAGGCTGGGGGGGAAAGGAGTGAAAGAATTTTCTCTGTACATTCCCACATTCCATGTGTCTGTCTATCTCTGCCTCCATCTGTCTGCTCTCTCTCTCTCTCACACACACACACACACCCAGGCAAGCACCAACATAGGGCCCAGGTTATTGTTGACTATTCACATAAGGAAGCTTGCCAAAGCAATTTCTATTCAAAGTTGTGTGTGTGTGTGTGTGTGTCTTTTTAAAAAAGCTTCATCTAGGCTCCCATGCCTTCCTAAGGTTTTCGATCCTTCTCTCGTACCCTAGGCTCGCGGAGATAACCAGTGCTGAGCTTCTGTGCTTTCTTGCTCTTGTGTCTTATAAGTGGGCTTTAACAAGGCCACCTTAAAATGTATTATCGCTGGAAAATAAACCAAGAAACAAGGGATAGTAATTTAGTGCTAGGAAGTTAATTCCAGAGACCTCCGACCTTTAAACAGTCCCATGGCTATTGATTTTCAATACTGTAAGGGACTGTGCCACCCCAAGCGTGGGGTTCAGCAGATTCCGAACAGTTTCTCCCTTATCAGTTCAGTCCCTGAGTACTGTGCATTAAGACAACAAATATCCACAGTTAACGGTGTGTCACATGGCAGCTGGGTGGACGTGCCAATTTTCTAATGAAGTTGGGTTGTTGGCAAACACACCAGTCATCATATATTGAAAGCGGTCTTCTTTTGTGTATCTCCAGCACACTCGAGTGCTTCTGAAGATACCAGTGACATCATTGTCTGAAGGCCAAGTGAGGAGGGGGAGAGGGACGCATGCATCCATGCCCAGCACGAGTCCAAGGAAGACAGCCGAGGGGAGAGTTGAGCGGGGCTGGCTTTTGTAAGCCCTTGCAGATGCCGTCAACATTTCCAGTTGTGCTGGATGCATGGAAACACAATTAATAAGCGACGTGGACACACGACACCCCCGTTCCTGCCTGCAGGAGAAGGGCTGTCCTGGGAGTCCTTTCAATCTGGAGGATGCCAGGAGGGCTTTCTTAAGAAGCAGGAGGCATAACAGGAAGGGACCTTCTTGGCTCTAAAGACTCCTGCAAGGAGCCGCTTCCTCTCGGGGGCCGGTCATCAATTGTTTCCACTCACGAGAAAAGTGATCCTGTTCTTCCCCGACCCAGTCTGAACAAACCGTTCTTGAACGAGTGTCCAAAGAGGAGACCTCGCCCCACCCATAGCTACGGCCCCCTCCTCAAAAAGAGAGTAGTGCCTGGCCCGCCGTATTGATAGTGAAAATGTTCTATCAAAGTGGAAAGAATGTCAGTGCCTTAAATACCAACATTAGCAGTGATTTAAGAGTTTGTTTTTCAGACGGCTGTGTGATCAAAATGTTTAAGCAATTGAAAGGATGGGGGGAAAGTATATTAATTTTTTTTTAAATCCACTCTTTCGGAGTTCTGCCCACTGCACCTCCATCAGTCCAGGTAAGTAGTTGAAAGTCAGACACGTCTCCTACTGGACTTTTTACTGGGATGGCAAATATCTAATGAAATTCAACAAGGAAACTGGAAAAACAGCCAAATGGGTGCAGCAAAACGGTTAATAGGATCATTAGCTTCCTCGCTGTATTTTTTTGGACACGGTGTGCCTGTACCAGAGCGCTCCCGAGCAGATTGCAGGAACAGGCTGACAGTTAGGAGCTAACTCAGCAGTGCTGGGTACAAACTGCCATCTTCCCGTGGATTTACAGCTGCCACTTCTGCTAGTTCAATTAGTTCTATAGCACACAGATGTTGCTTAAATGTTGCTGCTAATGATCCCGCAATCAGCGTAAGATTCATGCCATATTTGGAGGCACGTAAATTTCTCAAGTGGCACAATTAAAGTGGAAATATTAGGTGGGGAGAAGTTGGCAGTCTCGCCGAGTTGGAAGGCACTCCCGCTATGCAATAATGGGTCAAAAATTCATTCAAGTTTTACTGCTGTTCAGAGTTTTAAAAGACTTTTCACAGTTGAATGCAAAGTAGTAAAAACCAGAGTATTAGGAAATGAGAACGCGGTCCTGTTATTCAGACATGACTTTTAATTTCAAATTGAAATCACATGCTTACCTCCTCGGCTATGACAGCGTTGGGGAGGGCCAGACCCAGAGAGTCGGCTTTTAGGGCAAAAAAAGTTCTGGGCAGGGAACAGGGGATTAATTACTTTGCAAGCCACAGAGGTAGAGATGTCAGAGAGATGAGTAAAAACGCTTCCCCAAATCACATACCCAGGGATGAAGGGCATCCATCATTGCTGGAGCCAGATGTAGCCTCCACAACTGGGGCCCACTCCTCCCCTTCTTCTTGCCGTGTTCTCTCCTGGAGACAGGTTTCTGAACCTTAAAAAGGAGAGTCGGGCCTTAGGCAGCTGTCACTGGGTTTTGTTCTGGTTTCATGGGTAGATAGTCTTTGTCTTAGATACACTATGTTACATGCATGCTCATATTTATAGACATACATGTGTATGTCTATACACATGTGTGTGTGCATATATATTTATGTGTGTGTGTGTCTATCTATGTATACATACACACACCAAACAAAAGGAAACTGGGGCAGTAGGGTTTGCACCAATAGAGTCATCTATGCACAATTTTCTCCCAGATTGGTCTTGCTTCTTTTGAAATCTTTTCATGAGCTCCCTTCTATTCCTGGTTCCCAGTAGTTTTCTCCACAAATTAGAAGCTATGCATTGGGGAAAATGGGGGGTTGAGTTTTGATTAGTTGTGAAGTCAGTTCTGGAGTTTTTCAGGAGCCCACTTAGAAGTCTGGGCATAAAGGTTTCTCTTCCTCAACACCAGACTGTTAGGGCTGATTTGCACCTGCCCTCCCCATCTTAACTTACTGACTTGGACGAAATCGCATCAACCCATCCTTGGAATCAGCATTCAAAACAGGGGTCTCCTCATAATGCACTTGACCATGAAAGTCCTGAGTGTCAGAAGACAAGGGGATCCCTCCACCTTTGGCCACCAATTCCTCTCATTTCATTAAAACTCTGGCCTTTTAATGATCAATTCTGTTTCAGTGAAGATCCCTGTTTGCAAGCATAATGGGTCAGCAGTCAGCTTTGGTCCCTCTCTGACAGGTACCAAATGCTCCCTTGTGCCTCCCTTTCCAGTTTTCACCCCATCTTGAGAGAGTCCATTGGAGGCCTGTGGGAACCTAAACCAGTACCAATGCTGCTTCGTATAATGGCTTAACACTTAGCATGTTCCTGAGTCTTTTTGGGTGATGGAGGTGGCCAAGTTATTTCTCTGGACCACCTCTTCCTTTGGATTATTTAACAGCAAATCTTACGCATGTCAGTTTTATCTTGTTCTCAAAAAGGACAATAAGTTTCAGCTGACCTCAGGGTGATGAATCTTGCAAGAGCACAGTATGTATTTTATCCTGGCAGGGAGAAGCTTACATGTAATTGAGAGAGGGAGAGAGAGAAATGTCACCGTGCCATATTTTGTTGACATGATGCTCTGAGCGGCTAGACGGAGCCAGAACGGCAGTCTGGGGGCAGCAACTGAGAGGCAAACCTGCAGAGTGGGTGCTGGGGAGCACAACAGAAACTCATCACCGAAAGGGGGAGAGAAGAAGCGAGGTGGAGAGATGATAAGGTCAGCCTCTCCAAGTAATGAAATCTCCTAATTGAATGTGGTACCAGACAAACGGCGGGCTGTGTTGTCTGACCGCGTTCTCGTGCAGACAGACGGACATATGTGGGCTCAGAGGCCAGCTGCTCAACCAGGCTTTGGTTTTCCCAGTCTTTTTATTGTCTTCCATAATGCTTAATGTACTGTTTGTATATGTTGTCCTGGCACTAGGTTTTGATGGGCTATCGTATATTTTATTCGTCTTCTCTGGCTTTCCACGGAGGGAAGCTTGGAGCTACAGCAGAGACGACGTATTTCTAGCGACGAATCAAGCATCTTTGTTAGCATTGCAAGGGATGGCCCTGCTTTTAGCTGGAGAGAGATCAATAAGGGCCTGGCCGTGCAGGGGCCTGTTGGTGGCGATGTGTCTGCACGGTCTGAGCCTGGGCTGTCCTGGTGAATAGAGCAGGGAAAGGGGAGCTGCTACCGGTTACCCTGCAAGCAGGGGGCTCCTTCCAGTCCAAGAGCCTTCCAAAGAGGGGCTATAATAATGACCACCATCGTTGTCGTTAATGTTTTCAGTGACAGCCAGCATTTCTACAGGACCGGAAGGTTTGCGGAGGACTTTACAAGCATTATCTTACTTGACTCACACAACAGTCATACGGGACAGGTGCTGTGGTCATCTCTGTTTTACATATGGGCAAACTGAAGTGGAAAGAAGTCAAGTGACCTCCCTGGGGAAGGGTCACAGACAGGATTCAAACTCACATCTTCCTGACTCCGACTCTACAACTGGTCTATGCAGTGAGGCACCTAGCTGCCAACCCAGGAGGGGATATTGTGCCAAGTAGGCAGGGCTTCCAGCCTCAGTGAGGAGGGGTGGAGCACGGAGAGGAGGTCACTCCTGCTCCATCAAAATCTGGGGAACAGTGACGTGGATACAATGCGTTTTGGGCCCCTCTCTTTGTGGTGTAATGTGAGAACCACCCACGCCTCATTTCCCAATCAACCTGATTCAGTGATGCTAAATGGGATGATGCCTAAGGTTCTTCTAGCTCCAAATGCAATGACTAGCATTTGGGAGAGTGAGAAGGATAGGCTTAGATATGTATCCTCAATCTTCTGCTTCATTCATTCCACATTTATTAAGCACCCACTCTGAGGGCCTGTGCTAGCCGTCAGAGGTGAGCTGCCCAAGGACATGAACGGGAATCCACCACTTTCTGCATGATGCTCCATGGATGTAAGTTGTTATTCCCCAAAGAGGTTGGTGTGAAAAGAAGCCTCCCTGGGCAGAGAAGAGGTTGTTTTGTGATTTTCTCCTCCAGCTGCAGGAGATATTCTCTCTCTGAATTAAAACTGATTATTCTTCAGCCTTGGAGATGAGAGGCAGCAAATGCCCATTTATAGTGTGAGGGTTAGAGATCAGACCCACTTTGTGGGCTTTGAGTGTTAGAACAAGGCAAGTCCTTTGTATATTCCCAGGTCTGGCAGAGGTGATCAGCCCTGCTCAGAACTGGATTCTGCAGGATTTCTACGGGACTTTCTTGGTATTTGTGTGTTCTCAGAGATGGGTTTGTGTGCATATGTGTGTGTGTATGCATGTCTATGTGTACCTGTATGTGTACCTTTATACATGTGTACATGCTTGTCTCTGTGTGTACATTAAGTGTGTACATTTCAGTTGCTCAGCTTCCAAGTTTCACATAAAGGGGACAACAAGGTTGAGCATGACGGATCTCACAAACACATCGTCTTCCCATGGTAGCAGGTATTTAGCAGATGGGAAAATATTAGCAGATGGGAAATCAGCAGATACAGTTAGATCAAGATGCAAATTTAAAAGCCACCAACCCCCTGCACTAAATATTTACATGGCACATCTCTCCTCAATCCGAATCTTTTCTTTTTGATGAGTACAAACAACTGCTCTTCCTGTGAACACTCGTGCCCTTGTTGAAGGAAGAGGAACCAACACTCTAAGAGAAACGTACCATCTACTAGACTCTCTGGTAGAAACTAAAGCGGGCAGCAGCTTTTAGGAATGCCCCCATGATGGGACCCTGGCAATTAAGGAGAGATGAATTCCCTAGTGTTTCTAGGACTTTTATTTGGGGTTCAGACCTACAGTTTCGTTGCCAATACAATCAATGGGTTTAGGAAGTTTTGGGGGGCCTTGAGGGGGTAGGAGACTTGTCCACTGTCAGCTAGCCAGTCTGTATCAGAAGCAGGATTTGAATCCAAGTCTTCTTGACCCTAAATCTCTATTCACAAGGCCATACTGCCTGAATTATTTACCACAAAATCCCAGGCAAATGAAGTGTTCTCTTTTTGTTTCTAAAGAGCTTATGTAGATGAAATAACTGTCCCTTCTAATTTTGCTACAAATCTCCATAATGCAAGGTAAGACTCCTGCAGCTCGAACAAATGAGACCTTGGTGAAGTCATGGAACCATGGAAGAGTCAGACCTCCTCTCTAGGCCTTAAGTTTCTTGTCTATAAGATGAGGGGATGGGATTAGGTGCTCTCATATTATTTCCAGCTGTAAAATTCTATAATCCTATGATTTGTTATAACAAATACTTAAGAAATCCCTGGCACTTGATACTTTTCTGCCAAACAATGGAGTTAAACCAGATGACCTCTGAAGTCCCTGTCACCTCTCAATCTCTAATCCTGGTGTGATGGGATTTGACCTTGGAATTACCTGATTGTAGTCCAGGCAGGGACCTTTGAGAGCACTGTCATAACTTTTTAGTTTTCAGATGAGGAAACTGATGCTGGCAGAGGGACAGGAATTGCCCAAGGTTCCCATCAAGGGTAGAACTGGGAGGGCTCTGAATCAGTCCAGTAGTGCCTCCTGACATCAGGCTGCCCTTCCCAGTACAGGCTGACCCCAAACTCTGCTTACTGTTGGTCTCTCTCTGGGCATCATGAGACAACCAAAGGAGTCTTCCTTCCAAAATGGACCACAATCCTTTTCCACTCCTGAAGATGGGGCCATACAAAGTGCCAGAGTGATCTGGGAGCTCTGACTTAAGAGACTGGACACTCTGACCCACATGGTAATCCTATCCTGGGTACCAGAATAAAACTGGGTTGTCAGCACCCATTCTGTTGCTCTTCAAAGGACCCCTGTCCCTGACTCTCCCACTGTTGCCACAGACTCTCCTGTGGGGAGGCAAAGAACCCCAGAAGAACTTCCTATCCATATTAATTAGACCATGGAAAGACAGAATATGGTGGCGCCACTGATGCAGAACAGGTCAGGTCTCCCAGTTTCAGGCACTGACTGATTATTCTTTACGAAGTTTGTCAGAAACTTGGAAGACTCCTTAGCAAGGCTCCGGTGCCTTCCTCAGGTGCCTGCATTGGTCGGAGCCTGTGACCCATGGGTCAGAGGGACACATGAACTCACAAAATACGGCCTTTGACATACAATGTGGCCCTCAGCATAAAGAACATCTCACTGGGTAGAAATACATAGAAACCAGATGAGACTCCTTGAGACTTATTGTTGGGAAAAACTTAGTTCTCTGGTCTCTGTCTCTGAATCTCTCTAATTTTAAATGGAAATCAGAAGAGCATAAATTGGTGGGTTTTGACTATTCAATCACTTTTAGAAATCAGTTATAATTTGATTTAGTATTAGTATCTCCATGAGAAGTATTATAGCTAGACCAGAGAAGATTGATCTTGGAGTTTGATAGACCTGGGTTTAAACCTACCTTTAGAACATACTGGCTGCATGACAAAAGCCAATTCATTCCCCACTCTGTCAATATACAAGCTAACTCTCTTTGACCCTAATTTGGGGGGAGTTGCTCAGTTGCATCAGTGGAAGGAGTTTCCATTCTGGGAGTCCTTCCACTGATGAAAGTATAGCCTTCTATAAGACCAGACCAAACCAAAGCAAGTGCAGCGCTTAGCACACAGAAGAAAAATAACCATCAAGCAAATTAGTGATCAGAAATTAAAAATACACATACCTAGACTAAGACAGACAAGTTTAAAGAGAAGCTATGTCTCTGGCCCTCGACCTGGAAGGCTGTCCTCCCTCCTCACCCTCTGGCTCTGGCCTCTTCCTTCCACCATCCTCTGTGTCCATTTCCCTCGTTGCCTCTTCCCTTCTCTATCAGTCTTTTTTAGACCTGAGGACTCCTGCACCGTGAAAGCAGCCCTGAATCCTGCACAGACCTTTTCTGGGGGTCTCTGCTTGATCTCATAGCACCCATAGTCATCTGTCTCTGTCCTGTGTGTGCCCTGACCTTAGTTGGAATGTGTCTGAGCTGAGTAGCCTGGGGAACTCAAAGCTTCTCCTCACAGGAAATGAATTCGACACCTTGCCTTCATCCATGAGGCCATATTTCTATAAAATGGGTAACTCACTAGGACAGAGACTATATTTTCCAATAACTTTAGCTCTTGTTTTGCCACTGATAAGATGAATAAATTGTCAGACAATCATAGGATTGGAGAGTTGGGAAAGATCTCAGCGGTGGGCATTTAGTCTGACCTGTAGACCTGAAGGGAATTTTTCACTAGGATATCCCTGACCAGGGCTCACCCAGACTCTGTGGGGAGGGGTGGGACAGAGAGTCCCTCGCCTGAGATGGCCCTTTCCACTGTGGAACCCCATATGTTGGCATGTGTGTCTTCTCTTGACCTCAAGTATAAACATATCTCCTCATTGTGCTGCCTTATGCAGCTAAGCAGAACAAGTCTGTTTTCTATTCCACACAATAACCTTACAAACACCTCAGGGTGGTGGACATGAGTCCCCTCCATCTTCCCTTCTCCAGTGGCATACAGTTAGCTCCTTCAGTATCAGAGAGGCTGAAATCAACCCCTCCCTGAAGCTGGTCATCCTCCTCTGGAAGACACCAGCTAACTAATGTCTTTCTTCAAATATGGCCTCCAGAACCAAGTACCAAAGATGGTCTGGATGGTAAGTGTCCAGAGTGGTCCGAGCTGGATGTGGCCTCCTTACTCTCAGAAGCTTTGTCTGTCTCAATGTACCAAAGGTCTCACTGGGTGCCGTGTCACACTGATGACTCCCATGGAGTTCAGATACCTTCTTTCTTCAGATGTACAGATACCATATTGCTGTAGCTACTTCCCCCTTATATTTCTAAAGTGTTTTGTTGAATTCAAGTACAAGACTTCATCTTTGTCTCCATTTCTACACCTCATTTGTTTTGGCCCAAACTTCTAAGCCACTAGAGACATTTTGGAAACTGACTCTGTCATCCAGAGAACTCTCTGGCATTTTAAATTATTGATAATATTTCTTTTATTATCACTGAGTCCAATTGGGGGTAGGGAGTGGGGGGGGGAGATCTCCTTTGGAATTTTTGCAGGCATGATGATTTCCTACAATTTCACTCTTATGACATAGAAATTCAGAGTGTGAGAAGAATTGTCCCAGCAGGAAATCCAAGAGTACATCCAATATGCTGGCATTAATTAGCCAGATGTATGGCATACTTTGGGTTTCACTTTTAGAAAAGGGTGAAGGGCTGTCTCAGAAATAATCAGAGATTCAACATCCATGCAGGAAAGAAGTCTGAGCCAGTCCACATCCATCTCTATCTCCCATGCCTGTCCACTTCTCCCTCCAGAGTTGGGGTTTCATGGAAACTGTGTAGGAGGGAGAATTGCTTTGCATTCCATGGGCTCACAGTGGAGAAGGGCAGAAAATAAGGAGATGAAATGACCAGGAGGTGGGAGAGCAGAGCAAGGAAGGGTCAAGTAGCATCAGTGGGCTGGGTAATACCTCCAATAGACCTGGGGGCATTGGAAAATCCTGTGTTGGGGTTTTTATAGGATGATAAATTATGGGAAAAGGAGGAAACTACTGAATGACTGGGGAAAATAACATGTTCTTACTAATCAAAAAGATGATTGAGAGGACACATGGATACCTACTGACCCACATACCTACGTCCTCATGGCTACAAAATCTTGCATACTCATGCTGAGGAACAACCATGAGGGAAATCAGAGGATCGAAAAGGCTGGATTTTGCACATGAGTTTTGGCAGCAGAGCACACCATTATAGGCACCTGATGGACTGAGAAGTGAGGCACATAAAAATCTCTCTGCGATTGTCACGCTTTTGAGTATTTCACTCTTGGATTGGTATTCCTATTGCCCAGCAATTAGCAGGCACTTAATAAATATCTGGTGACTGATGAGTGAAAACAACCATTTATTATACTCCTACTATGAACCAGACACTGTGGGGACAGTCATGGGGACAAGTACAAAAGTAACCCTCCTCGTCCTCACAGCCTCTGAATCTAATTTCCTGTCTGTAAAGTGAGGGCATTGTATTAATTGATGTTGAAGTTCCCGCCCGCTCTAGGTCCTTGATTTTATGTTTGTAACAGGGTGGGGAGTAGTTGAAAGAAAGGAGCTTTGGTCTGTGTTGTCATGGGGCTAATGAGAGGAGCCAGAGTACACTTGATGGGGTCTTGCCATTTCCAGGCGTGATGGGACTATTAATTTGATTTCTCTTCCCAGAACAAAAAAGAGAGGGGGGTGGGACCTACACATGGAGGACAGGGCAGATGCCAAGATACCTGGCATGGTGGGAGATGATGCATGATCTGGAACCAGCCAGACTTTAGAGTTTAGGGGACAGCTTAGCCTAAATACAAGTGGATGAACTCTTGGGACTGGGGAGCATGGCCTCTGTAGGTCTAGGACAGAAGGATCTCTTCCAGGAGAAGAAATGGCAAGATGTCCAGGGTGGATGAGATGACAGGATTATAGATTCAGTAACAGAGGAGGCCGTAGAGGCATATTGTCAAACCCCTTTGTTTTATAGGACAGAAGACAGAGGTCTGTGTCAGTTAAGTGACTTGTCCAAGGTCCCACAGGAAAAAGTGATAGAACCAGGATTTTAATCCACATCTTCTGCCTACAAGGCCATCAGCCAGTGGGAAAGTGAATCAAGGCTCTCCTCCAAAAGACACCTCTCATGCATATGTTAGGATCATGCCAATTCTTCCATTAAAATAATCACAGACATGTTGACCATGTTCGACAACTCAATGATTAGTAACAACCAAGGTCTAACAGGGTGGTGTCTGCTCATCAACAGTGCTTACCCTCTCTGGTCATGGAGGATTCTGGCACAGAGTAGAAGAGGAATGAAGACTGCCTCTAAATGACTGGCCCTATTTGCTTCTGATGCAGCACCAGGCACAGCAAGCCCCAGAATGCTGAAGGCTCTGCCTCCTAAGTGAGATTCTGATTCCTCTCACAAGAGTTTGGCCTCACAGTTCTCCTGGAGTAGCCAAGTGACCTGCCATGGGGAGCTACTGGATGGATGGCTACCATCTGATCCTTCAGGACATGCACATGGGCAGATGCTGTAGAGGTGGATTAGAGGGGGTGAGGCTCCATAGCCATGGATCACACAGCGAAGGCTTTCTGAAGACAGAGCCCTCATTATCAGGGTCCTCCCATCAAGCATTGCTCAGGGGGAAAAGAGTGAAGTATTTTGGCCTTCATTTAATTGTTGATAAATAGATGTATCTGAGTATTTTCCGAGGATAGGGGGGAAAATCTCTCAATCTACAGTGTTAAATTCTATGCCAGGCACCATCACTTATCTATTTTTTATTTTGGATGCTTGAGTAGAGTGATCCAACCCAGGAAAAAATGCATTTTATGTTTCCTTGGGTGATGTGTGGCAAGTTTTTATGATGAGTGGAGCAGACAGTCCCCAGAAACATCCACATTGGAAGATTTCCTTCACTTTGAGAGTTTCTACCATTCTACTCAAATCCCTCCCTCAGCATTTGGGTTGTTTTAATTATTTGGGGGATGGATCAAACTTGTTTCAGAAAAGAATTAGTTCAAGAGTGAGGGGAGAGTCCCCGGAGAGTTAGAGCTTCAGCTCCTCCTCTCCAACATGGTCTTTCCATTTTTTCAGGATTCCCACTGCTTCTCCTTATTAATACAATGCGGAGCCTGCCTTCAAGACACTGAGGGGCCTGAGGACTTTACCGCACCATTGTTGAGTTGTTAAAAGTGGGGATTGGCATCCAGGAGGTATTGGAAGGGTTCTAATGGTCTGCATGTGTGTGACTCTCACCGCCTGGCTTCCAGTTCTGCAGTACAGGAGGGAAGGAGGGCACTCGGCTCTTTGGGAGCCCACATGTGTGCTGCACACGGGTGGCCTGCTTGTGTGGGCTGGCAGAGGAGAACAGGCATTCCCAAGGAAATAGGGGACCCTCCAATAGAACTATTAATGAAGCGCCTTCTGTGGATTCTCCCACTTTACCCTGAGCCCTGAGGAGGGAGATTGTAGGAGATAAGGGTGGAGTCAGGAATTTTTGAATGTAAGTCATTAAAGGTTGTCATTAATGTTCACATATTCATTCAACAAATTCCCAAAGGTCTTCTTAGGTCAGGCCTGCCCAGACTTTGGCCAGGATTTGTGTCCCAGTTGTGATGAACTGAAGGGTGGAGCTAAGGTGTTGTGGGAGGAAGGGCAGGTCCTGGAAAAAACAGGACTCACACTGTGTAGAAAACCACATGTTGGTGTTGTCTACACTCTGGTCTGTTTTTATTTGCTTTGTTCACTATCTCCCAATTACAATTTTCACCTGGTTCTGCCCACCCTTAGGGCAACTGCCCTCAGGGCTAGATGCCCATTGAGGTCCTTTACAGCTCTAGGTCCTATGGGGAAGGAGAGTGTAGGGTAAGGGATATGCTGGGAGCCAAGCAAGCGGCCACATGGAAAGGGGAGGGCAGAACCAGCACCACCAATAGATCATAAGGCCAATCTAAAGCAGCAGTTGAGCTTTGAATGGTAGAGTGGAAGCAGACCAAGGAACCAAAGGCAAAGGCAGCACCTTATGACAGGAGGACCCCGGATCTGGAATCAGAGAACCAGTTATTGAGAATATCTTTGGGACCCAAGACAAGCCACTGCCATCACTGGTCCCCAGGCCACTTCTCTGACAGAATTCTTCATGGAGGGGGCTCTGCTCAGCAATGCTGGGGGAGTTCTCTATACTGATGAAACAACAGTTCTTAACCCCACCCCTCCAAAAAGAGTTATTGTTTTTTCTGTAGCATTCACTTGATCAACAAAAAAGGAAAGGAAATGATCCTGCATCATTCTTGGGACTGATCGTTCTTACCAGACCATACCATGCCTTCCTATTTACCTTTACCTGCATTCCTTTCTTCCAGAAGCCCCTTCCCCTCCCCTCCCCTCCCCTCCACCTCACCCCTAACCTTCTTTCTCATTGTAATAGATTCTATTTGGATCTTCAGAATTTCATTCTGGTAAGTTTCCCCCTCCAAACTACATCCCCTCTTATTTTTCAGATAAGGAAACTGAGGCTCAAAGATGTCTGAATGACATCTCAGAATGCTCTGCACATCAAAGCGGCCAAATGAGGCAGTGATCAACTCCTGGTGTCAGGCAGGTCTGAGCTCAAATCCAGCTCCAGACACTCGGAGGTTCATGACTCTGGGCCGGTCACTTCACTTCTGTCTGCCTCAATTTCTCCTTAACTATAAAGTGGGATAAGAAAAGCAGTTGCCCGCCAGGGCACCTGTGAGGATGAGATGATGTTTGTAGAGTGCCCAGCCTGCAGCAAATGATGCAGAAGAGCTTATTCCCTTCCCTCTCTTCCCCAGCTGCAGGTACTCATCCTATGAGGCCCAGCCTTCCTTGAGAACCTAGTATTCTCCTCCTCTCAGGTCCTCTGGGCTAATACTGCCCTTCCTAGTGGAATGTGCATTCCTCCAGGGCAGGGGCTGCTTTCATTTGGTCTTGGCACCTTGAATGCTGAGTGCAGTCCTGGGCACATAGTGAGCACTCAGAAATAGTGGTTGAATTGACTAGTTGAACTGAGTTGAGTTGGATGCTCTGGAAAGGTTTCCAACAGGGCAGGATGGCAGACAGGCCAGGCTGTGTTTGGGACTGAGTTCAGTCTAATTGATCTGTTTTGTACCAAAACATACTGTGAGAGCAGACCAGAAGATGGCCAGGCCCTGCCTGTGTTTGACCACCCAGAGGTGGGGTGTGTAGAGTGGGCGGTACCTTTCAATTCAGTTAGGTAAGCCAAATGACCCATCTACGGTGCTCCAGGCCCTGAGGATGTCAGCCACATACAAACAAACAGACTTATTCCCTGCCTGGCCTCAGGAAGCTTACATGCTACTGAGGAGAAAGAACACAAACTGATAAATGGATGCAGTTTATTTATTTTTCAATATACACACATGATTAGTATGAGGGATTCTTGGTGAGGAATATCCCTCTACTCACACAAGTAAGACTTCTACTCTTAAAAAGTAGCCTTTAGCACAAGAAGTCAAGTGACTGGTCCAGAGAGATGTAGTTAGACTAGATGTAGCCCCTAAATCCAGATCTTCCTGACTCCAGAGCTGAGACGGCCCATTAACCACTACTCTGTGAAATATCAGTTAATCTGTCAACATGAATTTGATTTCTTTTTTTGTTAATAAGGTTTTTTTCTCTCCTTTCCACATCACACCCACTACTGGAGAAGGAAGAGAAAAAGAGGAGAGAGAGAGGGAGAGGGAGAGACAGAGACAGAGAGAGAGAGAGACAGAGAGAGACACAGAGAGAGAGAGAGAGACAGAGAGACAGAGAGAAACACAGAGAGAGGCAAAACTTTTCTAACAAGTCAGCACAGTCCAACAAAACACATCCCCTGGGCTGAGTCCCCAGGTGTGGCCTGTCCTGCACATGTGGTCAGTCCCTCATCCCTCCTCTGCCAGGAGGCGGGAAGTATCTATTCTCATTCATTTGCTAGAACTGTAACCACTCATTACTCTGATCAGAGTTCTGAAGTCTCTCAGTAGTTCACTTTCACAATTCACCAAGCATTTATTAAATGCTCACTACGCACCACACTGCCCCAAGAGGAGTCTGATAAGCTCAGGCTTTTAAGAATTATTGACTCTGCCCAGCTCCCCTTATTTGTAAATCTATCTTCAATACCATTTTAATACCCGTCCGTCAGTCCAAGCTAAGCAGAAACTCCTGACAACATCATTTTCCCCCCATTTATTCAAGATGATTATGGGGTGAGCCAGCTTATGCCCTAGCTGGATCTGTAGCAGGCAGGGACACCATGGCCTCCCTGTGGGTTTTGATGACTTCCCTCTTGTCCCCCTAAGTTATGCCTGATTCTCAGTGGGGCAAGTAGACAGAGAGAGCATGGGACTTGGAGCCAGGAAGCTTTAAGTTTGAATCCTGACTTAGACACTTAATCATCTGGGTGACCCTGATCAGTCACTTATTTTCAGCCTCAGTTTCTTCAAGAACAGGGTTAATAAGAGTACCAACCTCATGGAATTGTTGTCAGGATCCAATGAGATATTTGTAAAGTGCTTTACATTTTCTCTAGTGATTCCAATATGCTGAATCTGTAGATGGCATAGATAGGAAGGGACATCCTTACCCTTCTTCATGGGGTATTAACTTAGAAGCCAAAACCATGCACAAGTCCGTAATTGTTCTATTGATCAATGATGTACCATGTTCACTCCACATCTGGGGCCCATTCTGATGGTCCATTAATGGCAAAGACTGAAGACAACTATTCCAAGCGCCTAGGCTAGTTCCAGACTCCTCACCAATAACAGCTCGAGAGAAAGAGGTGCCATTTTGTTTGTTTGTGCCTTGGAAGCATGTAGACACCATAAATGACTAAGATTTGCTTAGCAGACTCTGGGTGAAAAGGAATTTGAAATGGCCTTGGGAAACTTTCCCAGGAAGTAAATAAAGAACTATGCAAGTGGAGTGTACTCCTTTCAGACCAAGAGGTTAATTCCAGGGTAACAGTTCCTAGAGAGATCCCTTAAAGAGTCACAAAATAGTTTTGGTCCTGAGGAAGTGGAGAATTGGACTTTTCAGAAAGCAAGGAACGGACAAGGTAAATTTGGATGGTCTGTTTCAGCCCTAAGATTCTCTGGAGTTTAATGGCTGATCTCTGATAAATCTGTCCTTTATCAAGCTATACTCATAGAGTACAAGAGCTGCCCATGAACTTGTCTAAAAATATACATTTTGATAGTTCTATTTCAATATAATTTTAATGTAATTGTATATGTTTTATTTTATGCATTTAAAAACATGATTCAGAAGAGGAGTTAATAGGTTCCCCTAGACTGGCCAGTAGGTTCAGGACATAAAAAATATGAAGAATCCCTGAAGTGGTCTGCTCCATCCCCCCCCCCCCCATTTTTGCATCACAAAAATGTTTTAATAAACCAGAAGGTATAAGCCACTTTGAGATCTCAAAATTCTATTGAGTCACAGAATGGGAAAGCTGAGAGATCTTTGATCCAGTCCACCTTCCACAATGACAGAGGAGGAAATGGAGACCCTACACCCCCCCAGGGGATCTACCTTGCCTTTGGTCACCCAGGCCCTCTGACTGGCCAGCCCTGCCAAGCCCCAGTTCAGGGTTGGGGGAGGCAGAAGGAACTGGCTTATCTTGATTAGCTTCTTTTTCCCTGAGGTTTCCTGGGTCCACCACGGTTCGCTTAAACACTTCCACTTGGCCCCAGGAAAAAGGGAGAGAGACCTGTTGTCTCCCCTCTCCAGGCTGCCTCCACATTTGCCAGGGGATTGATTCCCCTCCCTGGGACTTTTTTCCAGGGGGGGGCAGCCCTGAAGGAAGTGAGAGCTCTCCAGCTCTTGAGAAGCACTAAGCCGATCGATCCAGATTCATCACCATTTCCACGGCTACGAGCCTCAGCCTCCCCCTGGCTCCAGCCCCCCCTCCAGAGGCCTGAGTTTTATGGGGGTGGAGTGTCCCCCCCCTCCCATCAGAGATGTGCTGCAAGCACGGTAGGCTCCTGATCGATATCTCTTTATCAATTTATCACTATTAACAGCAGCATTTCAGCCCTCATGGCAGTCAGTCATCACAGAAGAGCTTGCCAGGCACAGTGATTTATGGGCCAGGATGGGGTATTCATTAAACACCCACCGTGTGCTCGGGCCTGACAAAATTGCCCTGAGCACTGACCTTGCCTACTAGAAGTTGATAGTCTAATGGGGCAAGATGGACAATGGGGGACAATGACGGGACTGGACACTTAGAGGGAAAATGGCCATCTGTCCAGCTCAGGCCCTCATGGCAGGCCACCCATCCCCACTCCAGTCTCATGGCTTTACTCGTGGTTGGGCACTGGCACCTGAAGGGAAATTTCACCTCACCATGCCATCCTCATCTTCTACCAACCTCCTCCACTCTTTGGACAGCACCATCACCCTCCAGGTCACTGGACTCACAGTTTCTTGGATGTTCCCTTTTTCTTCACCACCTATGTCTCATCACTGGTCAAGTCTTGGCAATGCTACCTCCAACATCTCTTAAGGGTCCAAATCCTCTACTCCTGTGATGACCATCCCAGTTCAGGTCCCTGATGCACCAGGTCCTCCACAGTCCAACAAACCTCCCACCAAGCTTTTCCTGTTGGAGACACCTAACCAATGTTCATACCTTTCTGCCTTCTTTCATATTATGCTCCCTCACACCAAGTCCTGACCCAACCATGTATCAGCTCTTCCTTGCTCTCCTCAGACCCTCCATCCACTCTGTACATTTGTCAAGCTTGACCCCCTACCTGGAAGGGCCCTCTCTGTTTACTGAAATCTTGCTGTGGCTGTAAGAAAGGGGGCCGAGTTGTTGCTGCTTCTTAAGATCATGAGTGATAGCATTGGAGCTGGAAAGCAATGTAGAACTCTCAGGTCCAACCCTCTCGCTTTACAGATGGGGAAACTGAGGCCTAGGGAGGTTTAGTCACTTACCCAAGACTAGGTAGAACTAATGTTGTTTAGGACTGAGGACTTAGGAAGTCATTTGATCCTCAGAAACCCTCCGGGGTATAGATCAATTCATTACCCCATTACATAAAAGGAAACTGAGTCTTATCAGGGCAAACAACTTGCCGGTCATGTAACTTGTAAGGGCCCCTCTTGAACCTGGACTCCCTGCCTTGGAACCAAAGTCAATGGATTAAGGATTAAAGAAAGACCATTTAGTCAAAAATACACCTGAAAAAAATGTTTATAGAGCACAGCACTTTACAAATGTCATGTCATTGAACTCTCACTAACAGCCCTGGAAAGAAGGTGCTCATGAGGAAACTGAGGCAGAGTCTGAGGCTGGAATTAGACCTGGATCCTCGTAACTCCAGGAATCTCTGAGCTGTGTCCCCAATGGCCTTCTACAAGCAGTCACCCAGTCACTGCTGGAAGTCTTCCGAGGAGAGGGGAGCCACCTTCTTGGGCAGTTCTTTCTGGTCTTCAGCCTTCATCATTCCTAGTTGTCCCTTCTGGGGTTGAACAGAACACATTGGGCCCAATGACAGCCTAGCAAATACTTTAAAAAAATTTAATTGATTTCTTTTATTTTAATAATATTTTATTCTTTCTAATTAGATGTTAAAACAATTTATAACAATTTTTAAAGTTTTGTGTTCCAAATTCTATCCCTTCTTCCTCTGCTCCCTCCATCACTCCCCTCCCCATTCCCAGAGACAGTGAGCAATTTGATATAGGTCTTATACTGTAATCACATAAAGCATTTCCATATTGGTCATTTCATGTAGGACTTGAACATGGCTCCCATGTCCCCTTTGCCTCCTCATCTCTCTGATGTCAGATTAAGGCCTTCACCACCCTCCATCTGATGCTCCCTGACTCATCACTCCAAGGTGGTCTGTGCAGAGCAGAAGACAGGGAGATGCTCCACCAATCCATGGATCAATCAATCAACCAGTGGGCATTGAGTGAGAGCCTTCTCCCTGCCAGGATGGTGCTAAGCAGTGGAGATACAATCTGAAGCCTACACCAGATCCTGCTCTCTACGAGCTTACAACAGAATGAAGCAAAACAGCCTGTAAACTACCACATACAAACAATCTTTAGAAAAGAAAAATTGGGGATGGCCTCTGAAGCAAGGCATGAACATTAAGGAGGACCACACAGGCCTCTTGTAGAAGGCGGGGCAATAACTGGGACACAAAGGAAGCCAGGGAAGCCAGGAGGGAGAGATGAGGAGGGAGGGCATTCTAGGCATGGAGCACAGCCCCTGCAAATGCTTGGAGTCTGGAGAAGGGGTATTGAAGGCAAGGCTCAGTCAGGAGGTTAGGCCCACCAGGAGGAAGGGTAATGCAGAGATGATGTACCTCTCATGACAAGAATTCGGTTTCACCTGTTCCTTCCTGCCATTGACTCAGATGGAGCTGACATCACGCCAAAGCCCCTAGAACTTGACAAAGCACTGTGTAGATTTGCAGCAGGATGCTCACCCCAACCCCCATTTTACTTGTTAAGCTGATTTTTTGAACCCAAGTCAGGGATTTCACATGAATTTTGATGAATTTCATGTTATGAGGTTTGATCCAATATACTAAACATCAGAGTCATGGTGGACACTGTGAACAGCACAACACCCCTGCAGATACTGGAGGCGACAGATGGGGCTTTGCTTAAATGCAGTTCCTCTCTCCCCCTCTCTACTGATCCGATAATCATTGGAAAAGGTGAGGTTGAGTTGGGCTGTGCCCAGTGAAGCCAGGCTGGCTCCTGGGGGTTGCTGCTGCCGGTGCTGAGTCCCTCCCAGCCCCTTGGGTGTTCTCCCTGGACTTGGGTGGGGGTCCCCATCAGGTGCACACCCAGCCTCCACAGCTGTCCTCTCCACTGGTCCTTCCCCAGTAGGGACTGGGGTTGAAACTGAGGCCTTGGCCTCCCCTTCCAGTCCCTCATTTCACTCTGCATCCATGTCTTCCATGTTAGGACTTGGAGTCTCTGGATGGCTCTCTTCTCCCCTCCAAGATGATGGGTCTGCCTCTTGTCTCATCTTAGTTTCACGCAGCCCACAGCCTCACACATGGCAGGTGTCAGAGGTTAATGATGCCCAGGAAGGAACTCAGCTGTTCAGCCCAGACTGGGAGCTGCTCATAGAGACTCCAGGTTGTCCCCAGGCCTATGGAAAGGCAAGGGCGTGACCTCAAGGAAAGTGTTGGGTGTACAGGCTGGGCTTGGGGGGGTGGGGGTGGGATGGTACACAGCTGAACTGATGTGGGGGCAGAGTTCATGCTCCACAAGCGAAAGTGATTAGCTAATCCCTGTGGGTTGGTTTTTGGTGGGTTGAGAGACCGTTGAGCTGAGTGCCTAGGACTGTGTAAGTCCCTGTAGAACCTGGAACTAGAAAATGAGAATGATCCAGTGGAGAAGCATGGCCAGTCCTAGTTGGGCACTGAGCCCTGGTAAAGGGAAGATACATCTGTAACTGCGTGCTATGGAACTGCATGCTACCCTCTGCCCCTGTCCCCATGCCACAGGAATGACAGTGCCAACCTCCCAGAAGTTGGGAGAAGTTGACAAGAGAACTGAATGAAATCATGGATATGCACTTCCTGAAAGCCCTAGAGAGCCATTGTTATTGTTCCTGCTAACAGGGGCAAGTGCATAAATAGAGGGCTGAGGAGACCTGAGTTCAAATCCAGCCTCAGATTCTTTCTAGCAGTGTGACCTCAGGCAAGTCCTTTAACTTCTGTCTGTCTCACTTTTCTCATCTGTAAAATGGAAATGATAACACTTCTGCCCCATGGGATCATGAGGCTTAAAGGAAAAAGGAGAACTAACATTTATATAGCATCAACCAGGGGCCAGGCTTTGTGCTGAGCACTTGATGGTTATTTTCTCATTTGATCCTGAGCTAATAAAGCACTTCTCTTTTCTTTAACTATCATATAAATGCTAGTGTTGCCAGTATTGAGTGTGGCGTTGTCTGTCTGTGTGCCTGTCTATGTATCTGTCTGTCTGTTCTGTGTTTTGCACATATGAGAAGAGAGGAGGGGGAGGAGGAAGAGGGACAGCATCGATGAGGTGTGTCTGGTGGCATTGCCTGAATGAAACATTTCTGACTCTTGGCTACTGCTTTAGGGAAAAGGGCACCTGCCCCAGCCCTCTCTCCTACCCCCTCACTGCTTGCCTGCAGGGGTGGGAAAGCTGTACAAGGGGGCCTAGGGCTGGGACCACACTGGGCAGGCAGGTAGTCAGTCAACAATCATTTTTAAAGCCCTCACTGTGGTGGGATCCTGAACTAAGCTCTGGGGATATACGTGATAATCCTTACCCTCAGGGAGCTCACATCTTCATTTTGTAGGTGAAGCAACTGAGGTCCCTCAAGTATTGATAAGTAAAGAATAAGGGACATTGAGATTGGCTGGGCTTAACCATGACTCCTTCCTATTTTGCTGGAGTTTAGAGAAAAGCAAAGTTGACCCAGTGGATTCAGGTCAATTTATTGTAAGTTGGAAAACTTTATTCTTGGTACTTTGGCACATAGGAGATGTTTAATCAATGCTTATCAATTGATTGACCCAAAAAGTGATAAAATGTTAAGGCAATCACCTGGCCCGACCCCTTCATTCTACAGGTAAGGAAACCAAGTCCCAGACTGGCCTTAAACCTTTAGTACTAAGTCATGCTGGTAATAAGGGTCAGAGCTGGAATTCAAACGGCAAATCTAGGTCCTTACATGTGCTTCAGCTCCTCCAAGGAGGAAGGTTAGGAACCAGCCTGAGGAAAGTTCACCTATGAGCAGGAAGGAGGGTGACTTTGCCAAAGTTCTTCAACACCCTCTGATTTCCTGCTGACGATACCCCTGAGAGTAATCTTGTCTCCCTTTGTGTCACAGACAACCCCAGGGACATCCAGTGGCTGAACGAGGTCACAAATCCAGCCCACAACTTGTGACTGCTGGCCCTGGTTTCTCTTCTCAGCACTAGATTCATGATCAAGGCAGTGACACTGGACTCTGCAATCTGGGATGTGGGGACTTTCACAAGTCATTTTCTCCTGGCTTAGGCTCTTGATTGAAGAAGCAGAAGATTCTCCTTCCACTGAATGTGTCCCATCCATCTTGTAGAACAGAATGGGTGTTGGCAGAGTGAGAGGAGTTATCACAGAGGCCATTGTCTCAGAGCCAGGAAGGCCGATGGCATGTTAACCAGTCAGCAAGTATTTGCACCTCCTGTGTATAAAGTGCTGGACCAGCAACGGGGCACGAAAACTTGACCCCATGCCCTCCACGTTTTGGGGGACTTCCTTTATCTAACTTGTCCCTACTGAGCTTTGGGCAGGCCATCTCCTTTATTGCTTAGCATAGTGCCCTGTACACAGGAGGAGCTTAATAAGTATTCATTGACTGACTAGCTGATTAGTAGCTTTTCAGGCTAGGCTAAGTCAGAAAAGAAAATCCGGTAGTTCTTCTACTCTCTACTCCAATTAACACTCCATTACTCTCTTGGGTGCCTTGAGACAGTCACTCTCTCCTGAATGCCTAGAATGCCTGGTGACCTCATCTGTGTCTCTTAGAAGCCCCAAATTTCTTCAAAGCCCATCCCAGTGCTCTGTGCAAGACACTCGATTTCCCTGGGGCTCAGTTTCCTTGTCTATAAAATTCAAAGGGGAAGGTAGTAGTGCTATAAGTGTGTGTGTGTCTGTGTGTGTCTGTGTGTGTGTGTGTGTGTGTGTGTGTGTGTGTAAACACCTACTATGTTCCAGGAATCAGAACCACAGAGACAAAAATGAGGGATTTTGGGGTCCAGGAGCTTAGAATGTACAGTACTGGGGACAGGTATGCGGATCATTAAACAGACAACGTGCACAAATAAGCACGGAGGGGTTCATTGGTGTACTTGCCCCCCACCCATGTACTTGCCCCCCCCAGTCTACTTGCCCCCCGTGTATTTGCCCCAGTATATTTGCCTCAGTGTATTTGCCCCCCCAGAGTACTTGACCCTCATGTACTTGCTCCCAGTGTATTTGCCCCTTGTACTTGCTCCCCCTTCCCCCTCCCCAGTTCAGTAAGGTCCGGGGAGGGTTCCAGCTTTGCATTGGTGGCAGCCTCGAAGGCCCACTGCTTTGTGACACTTAGTGGATGCTTTTGGACTATTAGCAGGCAGCTCAGACTCACAGCATCTCTGTGTCCATCCTTTGTGGCCCCACACCTCCCACAGAACCTGACACACAGTAGGTGCTTAGCCAATGGTTACTGACGGAGAGAGTGAGGAAACGGGTTTGTTTTGCTTTTGGAAGAAGGTGCAGTCCAACTGAAAGGCAGGCTCCTTCCCCTGAGAAATGATGACTGCCTGGAACGTCCCCATGACACCCAGGACCCTCAGCATCCCTCTCCTGAGAGGATCAAACTCCTTTTGCCCCTAGGAAGCATGTTCTGAGCTTCTTTTCTTTACTCTCTCTTGCCCCCTCCCTCCCTCCCTCTTCATCCACTCCCCCTCCCTGAATGCCCCTGCCCCTCGTGCTCTGGGAGGCAACTGGAGAGGGTCTATACCCGTCATCATAGCTAAGATCGACAGCATCTTTGTACCACATTGAATAGAGACCAGAGAGGACTTTGACGCGAAGCCGGTCTGGCCAGAGGTTTGCAGAGACAAAGGAAACTTTCCCCACAGTATGATTTAGTTTCTTTAAGGGACAAGGAGAGTCCTGAGAAAGAATCGTCCTCCTCCTAATGACAACAGACGTGCTCTGGAGCTGCCAGGCAGCAGGGATTGTTTGATCCGGCCACCTTTGACCTCCTTTAAGTGAAGACGAGCCGCTTGGAGGGTGCTTGTGGAGGGCCTGGTTATGAGATATTATTGACTTGGAATTTATAAATATTTAATCTTCACATTAAAAATATGGGATAGAATGGCCATTAGTACCAGACAATAAAAAGGCTTTCTCTTTTGATTGTGAGGGTCCAGGAATATGAGACAAGGTTTTTATTGAGCTGAAACCCAGGATGGAAAATGTTGGGAGCTGGAAGAATGAGAAGTAGCTAGTGGAAAGTCATGCCAGCCACCAGATGGTCTGGCACAAAACCTGTCCTGTTGTTCCTTCTGAGGCCAGCCGGCCCAGGCACACATGCATGGAGCAAAATGGAAGACTCGCTTCTGTTGATGCCACCAAGAATGGGTGAGAAAACTTCAGTCAAGGAAGAAGCCTAAACCTCTGGCCATCCCTTCCTATCCACTAATAACCCACCCTCCAAAAAAATATACATGTATGTATATATACATGCATGTATACATAATATGTATACATGTATGTGTGCATGCATGTATGTAGCGAGCTGGCCCTAGCTGGGTAGCTCTTGAGGGGCTATCTTAGGCCAAACCCAATCTTGAATATTGCTTCTCTTACACAAGAAATATCACAAGAGGCTGCTGGGCCTACTGCCCCTGAGTGGACATGCACACTCCCTCCTTTTCTCCCCCCTCTCCCTCTCCCTCTCCCTCTCCCTCTCTCTCTCTCTCTCTCTCTCTCCCTCTCTCCCTCTCTCTCTCTCTCTCTCTCTCTCTCTCTCTCTCTCTCTCTCACACACACACACACACACACACACACACACACACACACACACACTCCCTCCTCTAATGCTCCAGTGCTGATCTCTTCCATCTCATATGACAGTGAGTCTCCTGATTAGTAAAGGTAGCAAAGGGGGAAAATGTCTGGGGCCCTCCACCACCAGAAACCTCTAGGGTCTTTTCCTGCCCATGGACAGATCTCCTTCCAGACCAGTCTGCTTTCTCCCCTGCTCTGGGCCTCATGACTCTGACCCATTTTCATTATAGTCTCAAAAGGTGCTTCAAGTTGAATCTTTGAGAATTTCCCAACTGGAGGGGCCAATCCTGTGCATTTTATTAATGGAGAAACTGACGTTCAGAGAAGTCACATGCCTTGCCCAAGACGCTGTAGTCACTAAAAGGCAGAG
Source organism: Potorous gilbertii (assembly GCA_028658325.1). Classification (NCBI taxonomy): domain Eukaryota; kingdom Metazoa; phylum Chordata; class Mammalia; order Diprotodontia; family Potoroidae; genus Potorous; species Potorous gilbertii. The sequence goes on along the minus strand of CM053769.1, from coordinate 463,314,488 downwards.
AGACTGGATTCCAACCCAGGAATGCTGGTCTGAGGAGGGACCCATGATTATTCTAGTCCAGTGTCTGCCTCAGGGTCTGCCAGAAGACCCCCTGGATTAGAGGTGGCAGGGACTTCAGAGATCACACAGTCCAACTACCTCACAAGCCCAAGAAGGGAAATAGTTTGTCCAGAGTCACTCAGGCACTAAGGGGTGGCACTGGATTCTGAACCCCAGACTGTTTCCATTGCTTGTGGCTTTTTTTCAAGACTCACCAGATGTCCTTTACCTCAGCCTCTTATTCTAAGACCCACAGCCATTACACTGGGCTGACGTCTCAAATCTCCTACATATAGAATTTTTGAAAATGCTGGATTTTTCCAGCCTGCTCAGGGCTTATCTTGAATGGACGCGCATCCAACATATGAATAGAAATGCTAGTAAAGTTTTGTACAAACCAGTGAAAAGTTTACTGTCTTTGGAGTCAGAAGATCAGAGTTCAAATCCCATCTCAGCCACAGCATCTCTGTGTAACCTTGAGGAAGTCACTTAATCTCTGGGCCTCAGTTTTCTCATCTTTATAATGAAGGGATTGACCTAAATGACCACAAAATCCCTTTCAGCTCTTGGCTCCAGAGCCTGGAAGAGCCCTATTTTCCTAAAGCCACATTTTGTGGCCTGATGTTTGCCAGTGTACCACAAAACCCCTCAGGCACCAAGATAATTAAGGCTGTACTTTAGTGGAATGAAGAGAATGATCTTTGTGTAAATCCATTAGGGTCATTCTGGAGCCGCTCCCTACCAGTGTAGCCCCTTGGGCGCTTAGCACTTTAGCTCTGGGAAGGTAAACATTGCAAAAGGAAAGAGGGTTTCATTTCTGAGCCTCAAATCCAAAGAATTTGGATACCCCCTGGCAAAGCCCAGAAGGAGACCAAAGTGAAAAGTAGCATGAGTTGGGCTATTTGTGGTACATTTTCCCATAATTGAATTAATTTGGGGGTCCTCTGTGGTTACAGATTTCATTATCTATTATCTAGCCAATCGACTCTGGTCACTTGCCAATAGCGTCTGAGAAGATCTCTCTCTCTTTCTCTCTCTCTCTCTCTCTCTTTCTCTCTCTCTGTAGCAACAGGACCTCTTTAAAGATGTCTAAGGGCTAGGGGTTTGAGTTACCATTGGGTTACCAATATTCATTAGAGTCACAGATTTGCAAGTCAGCATGCAAAGCTTTCCTGCTGCCCTCTGAGAGTGGACACCATCCTTCTCACATAAGACTGTCTCTTCCTGGGCTTCCCCCCACAATATATTTCATAGCTATTAGAAGAGATCTTTGATGACTAAGGTCATACTTTGTGCACACATGTATGCACTCATACACATGCTCATGCAAACACACACATTCACACGAATGAATATAGTACTAAATGAGACTGACTTCAGGTCAGAAAAAAGTAAATAGAAACAGCCCTCAAACTGGAACTGGGGAGAAGAGAGATGGAATAATCAATTCCCCAGAACAGGATGGACAGAATTTGCCCATTTTCAGGCTCTACCCTAGCCTCACTTTGAGGAACCTCTGAATACTTCCAAGGGAGAATCTCCAATAAAAGTGTGGTAGAAGAAGGGGGTCATGTCCTTGTTTCCTTCCTCTCAATGGACCACATGGCTCTTCCAATGAGATAATCAATACCTTTGATGGCTCTGAGCAGCTTGACCATTAATTAGTCTATGGGATCAAGAGGGCTCAGAGACTTTCCTTTAGACATCTGCGAGAGGTCTAAAGCTCTGGGTCAGGATGAGTGTGGAGATTTTCCCAGTGACTTAGAATGATTGCCCCTTTCAATCACCCTTTCTCTCCCCAACCTGAATGAGTTCAAAGTCAGGTGGCATAAACTTCCTATTCAGTACATTGGTGAGCCCAAGCTGGCACCCTCCCTTTGGTCACCACAGTATCTTTGAGAATATCCAGGAGGGAGTAATTGCACACCTCAGGTCTCAATCCAAAAGCCTGAGGGACCCTCCTGCTAACTTTGCTCCTAGTTAGAATATCCTCAATAGCTGCTGCTGGTGCCTTTGTATTAGACCTGTTCTGAATCTCCAGATGTGTTTTCCCCCAGGTCTGTTACAAATACTCCTTGGATAAAGTTTTCTAGTGAAAAGTAGCAAGAAATTTCGGAAATCCGAAGAAATCTCTGAAACATCAATTCCTGTCATTCAGAATATGGCATATTTGCAGCTAGGCTCCCACTTACTTTTACTATATCTCTGGAGATTGAATTAGCTAAACAGATTATCAGTATAAACACTGTTACTAGGGCTTCTATTTAACCCACATAGAAGGGGGAGAGGCAGTGTGCTACTATGGCATGAAGCCAGCATTTGGAGGCAGAAGGCCTGGATTCAAACTTCTCTCTGTCACTTTGGGTAAGTCACATCCCCATTGTGGACCTCCATGATCTCCTCCACAGAATGGAGCAACGTAAGATCCCTTCCAAAGCTTTAGCAGGAGTGGGCTATTCAGCTTGAGTTATTGTTTCATTAAAGTGGGCCTGCAAAATGCCTACTCAGAAATACAGTTCCCACTTAGTTTCAGTTACTGTGTCTAGTAAAAGTAGTAAAATTGCATTTGTTTAAAAACATGTGATTCAAATAGGTTATCATTTCAGAAGGGCCTTCACTCAGTTAAGTGAAACACATGAATTTTTACTGAACTTGGGAATCATGCTTACTGGATAATCGCTATCATTTTATTAACTTTAAAAATAAATGAACAACTGTCCTGCTACCAGTGATTTGGCAAGACAGAGATCTGCTCTCCTGGAGTTGTCCTGTTTCAAAGTCCCTCAGCCTATACATATCCCAGCCTCCGAGCAGCCTGTCACAGAACACACTTTCCATCAGTTTTCTCGAGTCCCAAGGTATAGTTCAATGCTTTATAATTCCTGGGATCTCCCTTAGCTCTTAAAAAAAATTAGGTAGCATATTAGCAGCTTTCCAATTTTCAGGAACTGTTTCTGTTTGGAAGGATATATTTTATATTGTTGTCAGTGTCTCTGTTACTCTGGCCTTTATTTTGCCAGAAACCTCTGTTGAATGTCATCCATTGCAAGTGATTTATGTCCTGCTGGCTTCACAAGTTGCCCCATAACTTTCTTGTTAGAAACTTCATTTTGGTCAAGGTGACACCAGAGCCTCCCAGAACAACAGCTTTTAGAGCAGAAATTACTCTGAGGCAGATGCAAAAAGCTCACTTAATTCCTTGGCTTCTTCATCTCTTCCTTAGTTTCCCCCAAATGGATTCAGACTTTTCTTCGAGTTAACTTAAAACTCCCTGATGTACAGGGAAGTGCTGCCATATTTTTTTCAGTCCTTTGGTCAAGGGCATGGTGGAGTAGGGAGGAAGGACAAAATTAGTTATCCTGTGTCGCTGCCTCCTTCCAGAAAAAGGGTCAGAATGGGATGGGAACAGGATCCTAACTACTAATTCTGTCACCTGGAGCAACAGCCCTAAATATGCCCCCAAATCGGCTGTAGGTAGAGGTAGACCACAACACTAATCCCATAGTGGAGACTCTGAGACATCAAGAGCCCATTTCTTGAAAGGAGCAATGTAAAGCCAATGGCTCAGCTAGTGATGCCTTGGCACCAAGCCCCCATTACCCCACCCTGGTTTCCAGTCTTGTTGGGTCCAGTGGTCAGTTCTAAAGGATGTCTCCAATGTCCTTAGAGTCACCTTCTCCCCATTTCTTCTACATCTGCTGCTTACAAGTATGGGTAAATGACCCAAATAGAGTAGATCTCCAACATGGGTTCTGGGATACTCAGCTTCTTAGGGAATCAGGCTGCTGCCAGGCATGTTTGCCCCTATGGATGCCACAGCATTATGGGATGTTAATGCTCTACTCTTTGGCCAAAGAGGGAGAGCATAGAAAGAAAGCAGGATGACTGGGCCTTGGGTACCACAAAACATTGATTGATTTATAGGGACCTCAGGAGCATTCTAGTTCAACCTCTTCATATTTCAAGTGGGAAGACTGAGGCCCAGAGAGCTGGAGTAAATCACCATTGATCATATAGGGAGGAAGAAGAACCAAGAGTGAAACCTAGACCCTCTGATTTAAGATTCAGCTCTTTTTCCTGGACCACATAGATCAATAGGGAGTCATAAACACAAATCATTAAGGAAGAGAAAGTTTGGATAGATATTCTCTGCATTGGGAAAGGCATCTCCCAACAAAGAGGGCATGTGCACTGAGGGTATTAGAAGAGATCATCACCCACTCCACCAAGCCTGAGTTAATGGCACATCGATCATGCTTGGCCTGGCCTATGGTAGACCTTAAGGGCCTGCTTGAAAAACCTCCAAAATTGTTGGCATTCACGTCCCATTGAGGGCGTTCTGCTGTAAATAAAGCATTGATCCTATCATAATGGAGACCTTACAAGATGACTTCTCACCATTCCACTAAAACTGCCCTTCCAAAGTTACCAATGATCTCTTAACTGAGAAATCCAGTGCCCTTTTCTCCATCCTCATTCTCCAGAACATCTCTGTAGCCTTAGACATTGCAGGGCAATCTCTACTCCTGGAACCTCTTTTCTCTCTGGGTTTTCAGGACACCCCTCTCTGTCTCCCAGTTTTCCTCCTTCCCTCTCTGACCACTTCTTCTCCATTTCCTTTGCTGGATCCTCCTCTAGATCATTCTCCCTCAGGCTCTGTCCTGGATCCTCTGCTCTTTTCCCTCTATACTACTTCATTTGGCGATCTCATTGGCTCCTACAGATTTAATTACTGTCTCTATGTTCATGATTCCTAAATCAACCTTTCCTGCCCCACTCTGTCTGCTGACCTCTAACTTTATATCTCCAAGTGCCTTTCGGTCCCGTCAAACCAGATGTCCAGTAAATGTCATAAACTCAATATGTCCAAAATGGAACTCATCACCTTTCCCCCTAAATACTGACCTCCTCCTACCTTCCCTCCTCCCAGTCCCTCAAGTTCCCAAGCTAGGAATCCTTCTGGACCCCTCACTGTCTCTCAGTCCCAGATCCAAGCTATCCCCAAGGCCTTTTGATTTCTCCTCCATAGAATCTCTCAGATTTGCCCCTTCTGTCTTCTGCCATGGACACATCCCTGGTATGAGCTCTCACCCCTCACACCTGGATTATTACAATATCCTGCTGAGGGTCAGCTGGCTTTAAGTCTCTCCCTACTCTGATCCATCCTGTATTTAGCCATCAAAGTGATTTTCCTAAAATCCATGTCAGACAGTGTCACCCTCTACTCAATAAACTTCTGTGGTTTCCAAGTGCCTCCAGGATCAAATACAAAATGCCCTGCTTGGTGTCCAAAGTCTTACTCACCTGCCCCTTCCTCTCTTTCTAAGCCCCAATGTGTTCCCTTTACCCCAGGGACATTGGCCCCCTGACTGCTTCCCATCTCCAGGTTCAGGGCATTTTCTCTGGTCATTCCCCACTCCTAGAAGCCTGTCCCCTCCTCACCTCCAAAGGCTTCTCTTAAGTTCCAAGCAAATCCCTCTTCTACAGGGAACCTTCCACAGCTCCTCCTAATTCTCGTGCCTTCCCTCTGTTAAGTGTTGGCTATTTATCCTTCAGAGACCTCACTTTGTCTACATTTGTTTACATGTTGTTACACACACATACACACACACACACACATACACACACACACACACACACACACACACACACGATTATAAGCTCCTTGATGGTAATGCCTGTTTTTGTGTTCCCAGCACATAGCCCTATGTTGGAGGAGAAGCCACTTAATAAATTCTGACTGATTGACCGAGACTGCACCGAAATCCAAGGAAGCCACTGTGATCAATTGCTACTTTGAGAGGCATAGAGTGAGAGACAGAGACAGTGAGAGAGATAGAGAGAGAGGGACAGGGACAGAAAGAGAGAGATAGAGAGAGACAGAAGACATATAGAGAGACAGAAGGAGAAGGACAGAGACAGACAGGGACAGAGAGAGACAGAGAGAGCAGAGAGAAAGACAGACAGACAGAGAGAAGGATAGAGAGAGACAGAGAGAAACAGAAAAAGAGAGAGAGAGGGACAGAGACAGACAGAGAAAAAGAGACAGAAGAGACATACAGAGAGAGCAAGGAGGCAGAGACAGAGAGACAGAACAGGTATGGGTCTGTATGGGTACAGAAAGTTTTCTCACAGGTTCCATTGCTCTTTCCTTCTGCCTCCACCCCCCAAAAGGACTTTGCATGCCTGGTACTCTATCAACTGAACTCTTAGCTGCCTGTTTGGACCTAGAGGCTGAACTAGGAGCCAGGAGTGGATATGAGGAACAGTCAAACCTAGACTTGATGTCACACACATACAAATAATACCATCACCCCCCCTTATTAATTAGCATTCTACAAAATTGGGCTGGGCTGCTTCTGGAGCCAGGGCCCCTCATCATGACAGCCACTTCTCAGGCACTTTCTTGTAGGGGAGTTGGCTTTTTTGGAGGAGGTGGTTCTGTCGCCCCCTTCTTGCTCTGAGATTCTGGGCTCCTGGAACCCTCTCTATCACTTCTGTGTGACTCATCATTGCTTATAAATGAGAGAGTTGGACCAGAGACAACAACCCCCAAATACTCAGAAATCATGATAATTGAGTGTCTCTCCTCTGTAAATCAAGCTAATAGTGCCATTTTTAATTTTAAAAGCTGAAACAACAAACAAAACCAGCAATGTGAATTAAAGAACCCAGATTAGGGGTAGGCTGTATTTCCTGCTAATGACGACAGTGCTTTTAGAAACATGAAAGCTATGGCTTGGAAAGTTTGTCCTTTACCTGCCTTGGGGGTACCTCTGTATCCCAAGAGGGACTGGTTTTATTTTTAACGTATTCTTTGGAGGTAACATGGCTTCCACAGGCCAGTAATTCCCTCAACAGTCTCTCAGAACCTGTCAAACGGAAAAAGTTGGATGGGACCCAGGAGCCTGAGAAAACCAAGTTCCCAGAGGCTTCTTACCTGTGAAAGCCTTGGAGAACGAGATTTGTTTTGGTTTGGTTTTGTTGTCGAGTTTTTTTTTTTTATGTGACCCCTCCCTTTGGCTGCATGGAGCTCTCTAGGGAGTTGGTTGGCTGCCTTTGAAGAGGAGATCCTTTGTCCACCAAGGCTGTGCTGGATCACACAGACAGAACCACTGAGTGATTGTGTCAGGTGGCAGGGTGTCATGGTGCTTCCAGCCTTCATCTCACTCACAATGGACATCCATCCTGGAAATGGAGCAGCATGTCTGCCTGTGTCACCCACAGAGGATCCGGGAGGCCTGAGATCTTAGGGGCCTCTGCAACCCCCCTGAAAAACAGTCAGTTCTATTCCGGTCAATCTCCTCAGCAGCGACAGGGAGGGGGACAGTATTTCTTGAGATAGTCTTTCATGTCTGTAGTTCTAATTGTATAAAAAAAATTTCATTTTGCTTTTTTAAAAATTCACAAGTCCTTATTTTTGTACCTTCCTACTTCCCTTCCAGTTGACGAACAGCAAAGAGAAAAGAGAGAAAGAAAACCTTCATGAATCCAAGCAGAGCCACTTCCCTCGTTTGCCATCTCCAAAAATGGCCATCTCAGCATGGATTTTGAGATCACTACCTGGGGTTAGTGGGTGGACAGTAGTTTCAGGAATCGCATTTTGCAAAGCATTGATCAGAAATCTTTCCAATTCACCTTTTCTCCTACTGCACAATAACATTCCGTTTCATGTATTTGTTTAGCTGTTCCACCAAAGACAAACATCACCTTCATTTCTAGGTTTTTGGTATTCTAAGAAGAATTTTTATACACTCCTCTTCTTTTTTTACATGTTCATTCTGTTCTTTTTTCTTTGATGTTTTTGGAAAATATACCTAATTCTGGTATTACTGTATCAAAAGGCATGCATGTATTAGTGACTTCAGGGGCATGCTTCCAAATTGCTCTGTGAATGACTGAGTAGCCCAGCTCCAGCACTAGCATGCCTGTGTTCCCACAGCCCTTCCAACATTTGTCAACTTTACTAATCTGATGAATATGAGGTAGAACTTCAGACTTGCTTTGATTTTATTTTATCTAATTATAAGTTCTTTGGAGTATTTATTTATTTTTATGATTGGTCAGAGCTTGGATTTATTCCATGGAAAAATGCCTGTTCATATATTTTGTTATATAGCATAAGTTTTGCCATACTGCTTTCCAATTTTCTCAACAATTTTTGTTAAAGAGTGAGTTTTACCCCAGTAACAAGGGTCTTTGGGCTTACTGTTCTGTAGAATTCATTGGCTTCTACATGTTGTATCTGTTCCACTGATCAATCTCTGTTTTAACCAAAGAAAGATCATTTTGATAACTATGATTTTATAGTATGGTTTGAGATTTGGTGTAGCTAAACTGCTTTCTTTTCTACATTTTTTTTTACCAAAACTCTTGGGATTTTTAACTTTTTGCTCCTACAGATAATGTTTTAGATCTATTTTTTAAAATCCATTGATTGTTGGCACCAAATAAGAAAATTAATTTCAGTAGTATTATCTTTTTTATATATAATTCTGGCACAACCTACCCATGTGGAATCAATATTTCTCCAATTATTTAGTTCTTTCTTTATGTCTGTAAAAAGTGTTTTGTAGTTGAATTCATATAGCTCTTAAGTGTTTCTTCAGAAAAAGACCCCCAAATATTTTATAATTCTGCATTTATTTTTTTAATTAAATTTATTTATTTAACTTTTAACATACATTTTCATAAAATTTTGGATTCCAAATTTTCTCTCCATTTGTCTCCTCTTCCCACCCCAAAACACTGCGCATTCTAATTGCCCCTATCACCAATCCGTCCTCTCTTCTAACATTCCTCCCTTCCCTTATCCCCATCTTCTCTTTTGTCCTGTAGGGCCAGATAACATTCTATACCCCATTACCTGTATTTCTTGTTTCCTAGTAGCAAGAACAGTACTCAACAGTTGTTCTTAAAACTTTGAGTTCCAACTTCTCTTCATCCCTCCCTCCCCATCCATTCCATTTGGGAAGGCAAGCAATTCAATATAGGCCATATCTGTGTAGTTTTGCAAGTGACTTCCATAATAGTCATGTTGTGTAAGACTATATTTCCCTCCATCTTTTCCTGCCCCACATTGCTTCTATTCTCTCTTTTGATCCTGTCCCTCCCCAAGAGTGTTGACTTCAAATTGCTCCCTCCTCCCATTGCCCTCCCTTTCATCATCCCCCCACCCTGCTTATCCCCTTCTCCCCCACTTTCCAGTATTGTAAGATAGGTTTTCATACCAAAATG